>OZ010737.1:12093316-12770816 GCA_963932295.1 Tipula lateralis
TATAAAATTCTTCATGCCACTATTTAATTATATAACTCTTTTTTTTTATCTTTACAATCTGTTTTGGGGCTCGAGGCACATCGAACACTTTCGCGATGCGCTTATTAACGTCCTTACCTTACGGCTATAGGTCCGATTTACGTAGAACCATCTGCACATTGCATATCTCCGTGACAGCCTATAGTACTGACATGGAAGATGGGTTGGCCCATGAATTCTGCACTCCAACAGGGGGTCATAGATGTGTTCATTTACACAACCGATCGTAATCGTATGGTGACAAATCCCTTTTGCATCCTGCCTCTATCGGGATTCGAAACCAGTACCTCCCGCTTCTTTAATCACTGCGCCACCTGGGTGGTAATTATATAACTCAATTAATATAAAAAAGTTGAAGCTTTGTTTTGTATCTATGTTCGTGTTGTAGACATACGAATTCTTGGAAAGTTGCTTAGAAATCCGGCACCCAATTTACCAATGGTACGAATTGAATGTGTTGCATTCCAGATTGGAGATTAAGGCTCAATCAATTTGCGTTCAAGCTTATTGAAGCTACATATTCTATAAGTATCAGAATCATCCAATTCGTAGCCAAAACAAATCCGTACTATTTTTGAGGGAGTGGAACACATATTATATTTGTGTCGTAAAACGAGTTTTTATTCTAAAAATTGAGAATATAGTTAAAATAAAATAAATTATAAAGGGTTAATCAATCGGTTTTTAATTTAGTTTGTCATTGTTGTATTTTATTTACCATACTTTCAAATTTACAAAAACTTTGGTTAAGAACTTGACTATCTGTCATGCTTACGTACAGATGGCACACTATATACTTTTCATATTCAAAATAAAAAATTCATTTAGTTTTTTCTAAAACTCCTAATTTATATTTTAAAATTATTTAATAGTATTCATTTTTATAAATATCAATAAAATCTCGAATAATATCTTTAAGATTTGGTACTTGGTATATACTGCGATGGCCATAGTTACCACGCCAATCAAAACGATGAAATTCCATTGGTCCAAATGATTTATTTCGCGTATCAATTCCAGTACGATATAGTTTATAGCCCAATTTAAACGGAACAATGAGATCGTCTTCAGCATGGAGTATACAAATTGGCTGACGAAACTTTGTTATATGTAGATCTGATGCAAATATTATATTGTTTCGTGCTAAAGCACTCGGAATTGTGTATTCGAACCACGGCAGTATTTTAAATATTTGGGCCATTGAATGTGATTCTAGTTCATCGTGTATATTATTGAATGGTGCCTCGAGAAATATACCCTTTGGTTGTGCTATATCCATTTTACTAATTATTGAGAGCATATGTGTACCAACACCGGTGCCTAACGAATGGCCCCATATAAATACTGGACTTCTTGTATTATTCACAATGTATCGATATACATTTATCGCATCTGCTACGAGTCCATCTTCAGACGGCGATATTTCAGTCGAATCAGCATAGCCACGATAGTCAAACGTGAAAACATGATAGCCGAGACCGCGGAGTATTTTATACAAATTAACGCGATGATAAAATTTTCGCGAACCTGAATTTCCATGTAGATAGAGAATAACAGTGCCTGGAATTGAATTTAACAGTTGATCGAAGACTATCTGTTCCGTTACGTGATTCATTTCCTTCAGCCTGGTTTCGAGTTCTATAGCTTTCGCCTCGTCTAAATCTCCATTATGTGGATAATATCGTAGTTGATTGATTGATATTTGGGAACGATCGGTTTCAGTCAAATTTAACATTTTCTCAAATCGATTTGCTACAATATCCGGTAATACATGCCAGGTACCCAATCGAATATCTTCATCGTTTTCGTCTTTGTAATTTACAAAAAAATTTCTTGTTCCATATAGGCCAACATCATGAGGGCGGTTTAAATCGTGTTCGTTGGATCGATGAACTAAGTAGACAGAAAACAAACAAATGTATAATAAAATTATAATTTTAAAATTATAATCTCGATTATTGGTCACTTACCAAATGTCATGAACAGCAGTTTCTTCTGAATTGTTAATGAATAACAAAAAATTAATGGAAATATAATAAAAAGAATGAAACTGACAATCATAGCAATGATACATGTTTCATACAGAATTCTGAAATTATAAGCATAAATAATCATAGATGGTTTATTTACAATTGCAATACAACACTAAACAAGTGCACAAAATGTGAATCGCATCAACAAAGACAGTAACAAATAAACGTTAGATAATCGAGTGGTCAGTCAAATTATAATAGAATTTTTATGGCCATGGACAACCGCTAATAAAACAAAATTAAACCACATCCAAACAAAATTTACAAATAAGAAAAGCACCCCAAATACATCCTCTGCCATTCATCCACAAGCCCCTCGACTAATGTGTGTACATAATTCATTTCTCATATCTAAACTCTACTTACACCCCATTACTCCATAACATGTATAAAAACCCTGGTATTATTAAAAATCGTAAATTGGTTATAAACTTAAACATTTCGAAAGGATTTTTTAATAATTTCACATAAACTAAAATAAAATTGTTGGGCAAAATCTAAGCAAGGATAGGTCTAAGCAAACACAATAATTCACCTCTTCGCTAATCGGCGACGACGATTAAAAAACATTTTGATTAATAAACATAATATAAAATTGCAAAAAGTTTAATTAGTTCAAAGAACAATTTAAAATTGATTACATAATTTTACTAGAAATGATTTTAGTTTTGTTTTGTATTAGTTTTAAACACTAGCATTTTTTCTAAGTAAACTGAATTTTGCGTTTGTTTTTTGTTGGCACCAACAATTATATCTGTCACAATTATATCTGTCAAAGTTGAATGTCAATTGTTTTATAGCACACCATTTTATAGCATACATAATGAGCAAAACTGAGCAAAAGATATAAATGTTTGACATTTTAATTGTCAAATTTGTGTTTACTAATACATCCGACATGAATAAACCGAAAATAACTTTTGGAAAAATTAAATTAACTAGTGCTGTTCCTAAAGATGTAGATACGAAACAGAATGCAGAAAAACAGGAGAATGAAAATGTCGGTAAGTAATAATGGCAGTTAGTATTGTGGCGATATTTAATGAAATTTTTCTCCAAAGGTGGTTTTGGGACATTTGGAAAACGACCGGAGGATGCAGTTACATCGTCCGAAAAATCCAAGAACAGTCTAAATATCCGAATTGAAGAAATAGCCGACGACTTGGAGAGTCAACATGTAAAGGAGATTATGGGCATATCAGAATTCGGCCGAAAAGCCAAAAATTTTGATATTAACGAGCAAATGGCTAAAGCTTTAGAGAATGCTCCGATTCAACGAACATCGGGCGACCAAGCTGGAACCGATGGTGAAAATAGTGATGATGAAATGATAGGTCCTTTACCTCCGCCACCAACGTCCAGTTCGAACGAAAAAAAAACTAAGGAAAATGATTCTGATGACGATGATAGTTACGATGATCTAAGCGATTCGGATACAGAAGAAGATGAAAGCTTGGTTAAAAAAATTCCATGTTCTCATGAAATAAAAATGCAGCACGGTTCTCGTGCTATAATATCGTTGGCAGTCGATCCATCTGGTTCACGATTAGCATCTGGCTCGGTAGACTATGAACTCAGTTTCTGGGATTTTGCTGGAATGGACACAACAATGAAAAGTTTCCGAACACTTCAACCATGTGAAAATTATCCGATTCGTAACCTACAATATTCCGTCACAGGAGATACCATACTCGTTATATCGGGTAATTCTCAAGCAAAAGTATTAGATCGTGATGGTTTCGAGAAATTGGAATGTGTTAAAGGCGACCAGTATATTACAGATATGGCTAACACTAAAGGACATACGGCACAATTGACTAGTGGTTGTTGGCATCCAATTAAAAAAGAAGAATTTCTCACCAGTTCATTGGATTCGACGATTAGGATATGGGATACTTCTACACAAAAACTACAGAAAAATGTTATCAAAACTCGGGCTCAAGGAGGGCTCCGTACATCACCAACCTCATGCACCTACAATCGAGAAGGTACGTTAATTGCGGCCGGTTGCTTAGACGGTTCGATACAGTTGTGGGACACTCGAAAAATGTTTGTGAATACGACGCAATGCATTCGGGATGCACATCAAAAAGGTAGTGAAATATCTTCAATTATATTCTCGTATATGGGAACAAATCTGGCAACGCGATCCTGCGACGAAACTATGAAATTATGGGATATGCGCAACCTTAAAAAACCTCTACACGCGTTTACCGATCTGTTTTGCCGGTACGATACAACCGATTGTTGTTTTAGTCCAGACGATTCTATTATTGTGACTGGAGAGAGTCTCGGTAAGAATCGCGATAACGCCAACATACTATTCTATAACACAAAGACTTATCAATTGATTAATGCAATTCCGGTAACAAACTCTCATGTCATCAAATGCTTGTGGCATCCAAAGTTAAATCAAATATTTGTTGGCTGTGGTGATGGAACGATTAAAGGTTATTATGATGAGAAGAGGAGCTTACGAGGTGCCAAATTATGTGTGGTCAAAACTTATCGTAAAAAGAAACAAGTCGAGGTGGTCGGATCTGCACAGGTGATTACACCGCATGCCCTTCCAATGTTTCGCCAAGAAAAAGCACGTTCGTTGCGTAAAAAGATGGAGAAAGATCGTTTGGATCCAGTTAAATCGCGTCGTCCAGATTTACCTATAGTGAGTGGTCAAGGAGGAAGAGTTGCTTCATCTGGGGGTACATTGAGTTCGTATGTAATCCGTAATTTAGGTCTGAGCAAGCGTGTCGATGATGATCAGGATCCGCGTGAAGCGATTCTAAAATATGCTAAGGAAGCAGAAGAAAATCCATACTGGATTGCACCAGCCTATTCGAAAACTCAACCGAAACCGATTTTTGATGCAGACTCATCGGCAGAACAGCCAGACGCGAAAAAGCCTAAAACTGAATAAATATACTTTGATTACTTAAATGTTGTTTACGTAAATTGTTTGTTTGTTATGTCGTTCTATAAATGTTTTGGGGCCGAAGCACTCCTTATCCTGGAGGACGGCTAGTTCCTTGTAAATTGCATTACTACATGTCAGTCTTGTGATAATGCAATTTACAAGGAACTTGTAAATTGACTGACATTGAAAATGGATCCGGTTAACGAGATCTGTAACAATTTGTTAAATTAGATTTAGAATTTATAAAATTTCTGAAACTTGTTCTCGAAATTGGAGGTATTTTCCAAACAAAATGATTCAGAGATGGCACCACAACTAATTGTATTAATAAGGGGAAATCCTATCTGGATCTCAGGGTATTGCTTCGAGGCCCGGATATTGTTGGCTGAACGATGACTTGCAGGATGAAAATGTTTCTACTGTGTAACCGAAAAACATTGAATAGGACTGTATATCGATCTTTTATTCGTCAATTTTCTTATGTTCAAATCAACCATAAAATAATTTCCCATATCAACCATAAAAAAAAATAATTTCCTTCACTCACGTCAAACTATAAATTATTTCCATTTCTACAGCGCACAGTTCATCTATAAAATCCCCGATTTTGATTGGTTCATTTCAGGGTTGGTCATCATCCAGCAGAAATAAAAAAAAGTAAAATAACAAAAAACAAGTATGGCAGACTTCATGTTCTCACAACACGATAATACACAAAAAGTTTAGTTTTAGTGATAAAAAATACTAATATAAATATAATAAATTAAAAATAATTGTATTTTTGCAGTTCATTTGCAATAATTATGTGAATAAATTGTGTGTAACTTTTTACAAATAGTATAATTCATCGGAACCTCGAGTGAATATCCAAAAATTGAGCAAAACGAAAAAAGTGTGAATTTATTTTTCTTGTTGTTTTTGAAGGAAAGAAGAAAACCTCTTTTTGTGTTGTGGTTTTTTTGTGTTGGTTCTCTCTTGGAGTTTTTATTAATTTTAATTTAACTATTTTAAATGAAAATTTTGGAAAATTATAAATGTGATTTTAGAATTGAGTAGTATATAAGTTTTTTTAACATCTAGTGAATATAATAGTATTGTGATTTTTGTTTTTAATTCAAGTGTGTGAAGAAAGAAACATCAGAAGCAGCAAAAAAAACTCAAGATGTGGTAAGTCTTTTGTTTCTACAACACAACTCAATTAACATTTATACATATCACAAAAAATTGAAAACGCTTTATTGCAAAATTAGATAGTTCCAAATTAAATGAGAATTTTGTTATGTAAAGGAAAATCCAAAAAGGATATGGATTACAAAAATTCAAATATAAGAAAAATGTGGGCGTTTTAAAGAAGAAAATTTTTTTTGCAAAGAATAAGGACATCGAGTTTATAGCTGTCGTTTCATTTCTAAGGCGCAAAACAAACGATCGCATATAACTCGAATTAATCAAATTATAAAAGAGATATAATTTAATTTGTATTCTAACAAAAATGTCCTATTTTGTTCGACATCCTTAAATGCTTTCACACACATATAAAAATAAAATAAAAATGGCGGATGTGTAATTTTTTCATCTTAATGCAATTTCTTACGAGTTACGACCGAGAACAGAAAATAACAAAAAAAAATGTACCGGTTCAAGATTTTTCTTCTACTCTTGTGTTGTGTGTAGTAAACGAAACACGCCAAATAATTATTGCATTTCAACTTTATGCATTTTTTATGCCGGTTTTCTTGTATGTTTCTTTCGACGTACGTTAAGATCGACAACAGCTGTTTTAATTTTTGCTTTCAAGTTAAGTTCTCTTTTTTTGTTTTTTTTGTTACGATTCAAACCGGTTGGGTTAAAAGATTGCCCGCTCAAGGTTGTGTAAAAATTAACGTCAATGGATTTTGGTGAGAATGTAATATAAAGAACGAAAAGTCGTAAAGTAAATGAAGACAAATAATTTTATTATATGTTACCCAGGTATAAAAGTGTTTTCGAATCGACTCGCGAAATTCTATATGTACATACATATGTAGTAGTTCTTAGTTTTTTCTTCGACTTCCTTAGGGCGTAACACATTTTCCCATTTTAACCTAGATTTTGATAGAAAAGTTATGTAAAATTTTTTCATAGCAGTGCGTTTTCCGGGATTTAAATAATTGTCATCTCTTAATAAAATAAACTTGAATAACTAAGTATTAGAAAGTTTGATAAGAACGTAACATCAAGTTTTTATAGTAAGGTCTGATAAGGCTGATATAATTATTTATTATCTGTTTTGAAATTTCGTTATCAAAATTTTATATAAACAAACTGACTTATTAGGGTTTTGTCGGAATCGAATGTGTATACAAATATTGTTATTCGTATTGATAGTAATTAGAATTCCTCTTAAACCAAAAATTCTATGAAATTTTGGTTGAATTGCACATCATTTTTAGGTTCTTGGAAGTTAATTGTGAAACCGGAAGTAAAACACAAATAAACGTTTAGCTTTATTAAAAAGCACATCTATGGGTTACAATTTTTTCAGAAATGTTTGAGTAGAAGCATACCTATAATATAAACAAAGGTGACCTTTCACCACGAATCATAAGTTTTAAAAAATTTATAAGATTACTATTGTAAATTTAAGCGTATTTAGCCAGAAGTCTCTAAGGTTTTTAACTTAATCTTTCTAAGATACTGTCATTTCATCACTTTAGATAGAATTAGTATGATTTAAGTTAATAACTAAAAACTTACCGCCCAGGTGGCGCAGTGTATCGTAATCAAGTCGTGAAAACTAAGGTAGTTTTCACGACTTGATAACGATCGGTGGTGTGAATGAGTGAACACAAATATGACCCCCTGGAGTGCAGAATCCATGAGCCGACCCATTTTCTATGTCAGTACTATAGGCTGGTATGGAGCTATGCAATGTGCAGATGGTTGAGTTAATCGGATTTGGCTGCAAAGCGTAAGATAAGGACGTAAATAAGCGAACCGCGAAAGAGTTGGGAGTGCCTTGAGCCCTTAAACAGATAGCATAGAAAACTAAAAACTTCACCGACCAATAAATAGCGTAGTGGTTAAAGCTGCGGCAGTTGGAGCGGGAGATATCGGGTTGAAAGCCCGATACGGGCAGGATGCAAAAAGGATTTTTCAGTATCTGATGACGATCGGTGGAATGAACACATCTATGACCTGTTGGAGTGCATAATTCATAGACCCTTCTTCTATGTCAGTACTATCGGCTGGCTTAGAGCTATGAAATGTGCAGATAGTTCTACGTAAGTCGGACCTATAGCCGTACGTAATCGATTCGGCTGTAATGACGTAAGGTAGGAAGTAATCTAGCGAACCGTGAAAGAGTTAGGAGTTCATTGAGCTAAAGAAATTGAAAAAGTTAAGCTTACTGAAAAAATACTTATTTGCTTCACATATATTCACAGACTTCAAAAGTTGGTAACTGAGCATCAGCAAGAAAACGAGTATTGAATCATTTTAGGCTAACTTTATAGTTCCCCATAATTGAGGTGCCTAAAGTTATAGTTAAAATGATGTTTTGTTTGTTCTTATTTTAAAAGTGGCGAGCAATTACGATCCGGTATTTTGTTAGCTAAATAAGTTCCCAATATAGTTAAAATAAGATTTGGCATTTTAGGAAATAAGTGCTAATGAGTATAGTAGCTTTTTCGATCCCATTAAAGCTAAACATGTGATATTTTGCTCTCTTTGGAAATATTTTTCTACTCAAATCTTCCTCAACCACATAATATTTTATATCAATTTTGAATTGGTTTTAATTAATTTTGGTGGTTTCATTAAATATTTATTTGAAATGGCAAAGCTTTTCATGAACTTTTATTTTCAATTTGCTATGGATTCGTTTTAGAAATCATACTTTTCCTAACTATAATATTATATAGTTTCTTTCTCTACTTTTTTTTGCAGAGGTGTTGTCTATAGAGCTTTATATTTCTGTTATATAAATATGTATGTCTTAATAAATCTAATTAGTTGTTAGATACATAACATCTAAATTCAATTAGCTATATATAAAAATGTTCAATAACAAAACTAAACATTAAACATTACAATCAAACATGTACAATATCGTTATAGTTACATTGAGTATTTACATTTGAAATAATTATTAAAATTTTTGAAAATAAATAAAAAATCAAGTTTTAATTAAATAAACGTTAAGTAATACTAACAATATCACAATTGCATGCAATTAAAGATTAATGTGAAGAAGAAAATTATCTTGTCAGAGGAAGAGTATATTTAAACTATGTTGCAAAATACATATGTTATGTAGTCTCATGTAAGTAATTTAAATCACCTGAAAATAGTCATATCGTAGAAACAACCCCATTTAATAACCCTTTATTTAAATTTAATTGTTAAGTATGCCAAAGTCGTATGTGAAAGAAATTTCCTTCCCTGAATATATTATCGGATTGAGTTTTGCATATAATTTAAAATATAGATTACTTATATGTATTTAAATGGTGTATCTGATTACTTTGGTATATCTGATTAGTCCAATGGTGTGCAAAACGATTACTCGCGTTAATATAAAATTTATATATCGAACTTTTATTATTTCAATAAAGTTAAAAAAACACAAGTAAAGGAACTATTGTATGGCGTTTCGGCTTATCTACTTACTATTGTTAGATCAAAACATCATAAATGACTCGATTTTAGAATACTTATAACTGTGTATATTATAAAAGACTAAATGTAGGCCATGAAATGAATCAGCGTATTTCTTTTAAAGTTTATAAGTAGATTTAATAATAATAAAAGTAAAAATCTATTATTTAAGTATATACAGGTTAATAAAAAACTATGTTATAGGACATTAATATTTAAATAAAGGAATGATTAGAATCTCAATAATTTTGTTTAAAATACCTTATCTTAGCAAATATTTAAAATAAATCGCTCTTCCGGTACACCCTTTATATATAGGTGTGTATCTATGTAGTGCTTCATTTAATTAGAGTTACTAACTCGACACCTGTTTTGTTGTTGTAATTATATGTTCATCATTATAGACGCTTTAATTAAAAGTTACAGCTCAGCACCACACCTTCGGAGGACATATCCATAATTGTATTAATCTAGTATCCTTCTAAGCCTGTCTACCTACAACATAGTTTTCCCTCTAAATTATTATAATAATATATATTTGGATAATTCTGTTACCACCCTATTTCGTGTATATAAAATATAACATTTAAATTAGAAAATTTCAGCTGTTCGTTCTATATAAACGCAATGTTGATATACATAAATTGAATTTATGTTTTGTTGAAAATACTGTGATAAAACATGATACACGTCAATGTCATAATATAAAATTTGCCGAATATGCAAACTTATATATGAAATGTTAACTATTTAACGAATAAGGGCAAAAAGCGCGATTTAAGTATAAATTTCATTTTATACATAATGCAGCTATAGAATGTTAGTTTGTGAATCATCATAATATTTTATGTTATATTTGAAAAATTGGATTTATCGCCTATGCAAATTAAATTATTATCGCAAAGTGACAATCTGACATAAGATTGGCAAACAGTCTTATTACTTGGTATACAGAACATGGAAGGTTATTAATAAAATAAAATGTCCAATTGATTGTTTTACCGTGGATATTTGTAATTCGAACGTATAATTCTATTATTTTCAAACCCTAAATAAAACTAATATACTTTCCATAGCTGGTTTGAAAATACATGCATAGAAAATTTTCCATTTCCAAAGTGATACAAATTACAGAGAGAGAGGGTGTGTTTATTCTACTTACCAAATACAAAAATATCGTGTTCGATTTTTTTTATGATTATGATGTTCTATATAAACTATTCGTATATACTATTCGTACTTGTATGTATATATGATTTTATGATTCAACAAAAATTGTTTAACCTGTCTTCTTACTTTCTACCAAATCTAACCAAAAACCAAACCAAACTACTTAGTTTATAACTACTACCATACTTCTGTTATAACACATAACCTCTCAAATTTATTATTTCTTTTTCATATCAGTTAATTTGTTTTCTAGGTGGAAATACGTTTTGAAAAACTATTTTCTAAATAAAATATATGACGCATAGTTAGCAGAATTTTCCAATTTTTTTATGTTAGTTTGTCATATTTATATATAAAAAGATTATACATATAAAAAGAATATAAAATATATTAATTATTCCAATTTTCCTTTTAGGAATCATACTCAAGAAGAATAAAACTCAAGTAGTTTTTATCGCTAATCAATTGTCTTGTGTTCTTTTATTTGCAAAATCTTTGAGTCCCCTGCCATCAAAATCAATCACCTAAAACTATATAGAGCGTGTTTATTCTTAAAGATTAGTCAAATTCATGAGCAAGATACTGAAACTTAAAAATACGAGAAAAAATTGTTTTTTATAATTATGTAAACTATACATATGGTTTATACAGGCGTCATTATACCCCATATAGCATTATACTCGTATATATGTTATCTAGTTCAACTTTTTGCTTTCAACGATAAACAGTAATAATTTATAATAAAGTCTTAAGAAAGAAGCGAAAAAACTGAAAATAAATCTATAAACTTTATTTCCTCTTCTAAAGTTAAATCAACACGCAGCTATAATTCCACCTCTGCATGTATCTTTAACCAAGAATATTAAAGGCAAAGAAATTTCTTGTTTTATGGAAAAATAAAAGTAAAAATCCCTTTTAAGAAATGTTGTAACCTAGTATCTTTATATGTACGTTCATATGATTGATGATAAATTTTATACTGCTTTTGAATTTGTAAGATACACGAATAACACATAATAACAAAAAATATTTTTAAAACAGGAAAGTTCTACTTGAAATATAAGAATGTGCTGAAACAGGAAGTTAAGAATAAAATGTACATATTAATTAAAATTTATGTTTGTAAGATGTGTTGGACATTCTGTGTATATACTTATTATATCTTGTTTTATATTTTATTTTAATTTTATTAACTTCTAAAGGTTTTTGCTCTATATATTTGCTTTAGTTTTGTTAAAAATTTATTTCAATTTATTTCTGATTAGGAATAAGTTTTTAAATTGATGCTTTTGGTAGCTTGTGGGAAGTAATGCTATAATTATAGTTTAGTATGAAGGTTTTTCTTTGTTTAAAGATGGTTGTGTATCTCGGTTACATTGTAAATGATAAATTATTTGCCTTTTACAATTATTCTACGTGATATAGTTCTTACTTTTTAACGAAGGTGCTTTTGAGGTATGTTAGTTGGCTATATACATACTTTAAGTATGTATATAGCCAAGCTATCATCAACATCGTCATATCATCATTAGTCGTATACGACATCACTAGCAAGTGCCATGCGATGTAGGTGATTTTTGAAACGGCCTTGGCCAGTAAGTATAGAAACTAATATTCTCAAGTGGTCCTTTTTCAATGAAAGAACGTAATTGGTCAGATTAGTGTTAATCTCTCTGCAAAGTATTTCTCCTTACGATAAGAAGGGGTATTTGCTCAGGTTAGCTTTAAATTTGATAGGGCACGGTTTTAATTGTTTTTGCACTGTATAAATAGTAAGCTTATGAATTTGAATAGTAAGCTACATGAATCAGGACCTACGAAATACAGGCGAAAACCAGTTATAGCTAAACAGTCTGCAATTTCATTGCCCTCAATGTCAAAATGGGCAGGAACCCACATGACCGTTACCTTGTTGTTACAACCAAGGAGGTTCAGAAATTTCTTACAATCCCCTATCTGTTTGAAGATGAACAACTCTGTTCAAGGAGTAAAGGACAGTTTTAATATCCATACAAAATGTAAACTTTATCATCGGCAACGAGATTAAAAGCCGAAATCATCGAGATAGTTTAAATTTATTAAGAATTGATATTTATTTAAATTTATTAAGATTATGGTCTGAAGTAGTGCCGAAAGCACTCCGCGCTCCAACACTCCTCAAGCGAATGGAGCCGAACAACTGGAGCTAAAATGAAGGATTGTAGCTGGGGTAGGGAAAAAATTAGCTCCCTAGCTAGAACCGGAGTTGAAGCAATGGCTCCAGTTACAGCCTATTTTATTTGTTGAACATATAAATATATGTATATACGCATGTTTTAAAATGTTCTTTGCATTTCTGATTATTTAAATTATAGTTTCGATTAAATATTCTTTCTGCCAAAAGCTTCTCATTTCTAAAAATCAATATATTCGTCAACAAATATATATTTTTTATAAGTTTTACTACTGTTTATAATATCAAATGAACATTAAGTAGAGCGAGGGCTCAGATAACAATGGTCTTGATATATAAAGTGTCTATTTCAAATTTTACGTTACAGTTCCCAAAAATTGCTGACTCACGGTTTAATACGAGTATTATTATATGACTCAAACAACGCTATAAAAATACCACTTTCGTCAACTTTCAATTCCTTTGAAATCAAAAAAACAGTAACACGACACTAATTAGTGTGTCTTGTCGCGAATACTGTTCAGTAAAATAGATAATACATATATGATAAATTCAATATATACTTACCATATACACATAATGTTTGACAATGAAATGAAATTGCATGTGACAGTAAATAAAAATACCGTGATCAATATTAATTATTTATATTTAATATATTTAAAACTTAACAATATAAAAATCGATATCTTCTTCATAATTTTTTGTTTACTATACTTACTATTTATATACGTAATATATGGCATGGATTGATATTCCAAATAAAAGTGAAAGTAAAATGAAATAATCGAAAGAAAACATAATATTGTGTATATTCTTCTTTTGCTTAAGCATTTCTTACAAATATTGTATTTTAAATTATGATTTTCTTAACTATATTCTTGTTGCATAATATGAATATCGTAGTGGTCGGCGGCGGAGGAGAATAAAATAATAATATGTTTTTGAAATATGTTAATGAAAATTAACTGTTTTTTATGCAATCGATATAAACATAGACACCACATAATGTACAAACGATATCATTTCTCTTTTATTTTGTTTTCTTAAAGTAAAAAAATTGTTTTCGTTAGATGTGTAAATACATAGTGTGTTACACGTTAAGAAAATGGATGAGCACACATTTATTAAATTCATATGGAAATTTATGTTTAAAATGGTTATTCTAAGAAATAAACAATATATATATGATTGTGTTTCGGGACGATTGTGTAATTTATGTTGATCATGTATTATAAAATGTAAAAATACACATTCTATGCACCTCTCTAATAATTTGTTGAATAACTATATGATTATACTTTCTAAACCAGGATTTAGTTTTTGTGATAATTTACATTTCTTAAATTGGAAAGTGATTAATTTTATATTATTTCAATTTCCATATCATGATTAACAACAATCAATTATATACTAATATGTCCAATTTAAGGTATTTATGTATTCAGGGTGGGTCATTCAACTGAAAAATTTCTTTTTTTTGAATATTAAAATAGTTTTTAGAGTATCTTTTAAGCTTAATTAGTTAATTAATTATGAATAATGATTTAATTACTTAATAAATAAATAAATATATTTCAAGCTCGTTGTTCAACTGCATAAAATAGCTGTTGCTTACTCATGTCTTATAAATGTCTCTTAGTATTTCGATAAACTCTTATTTAAACTCTTATTCTTATAAAATATATAATTAATTTAAAAATTAAATATTAATTTACATTTTTCCTGTAAAATAATTAAATTTTTTAGTTCAATTAAGCTTATGCTTTAAGACATTTCACTAAACTTTATAAATTGCGGTCATTTCAAGATTTGATATTGAAAATATTGCGCATATTGATTAATACATTAAAGGTCCTCTTATACATATCTTTAAAGGTGTAATCTATGTTTCATAGAAAAAATTATCTATAATGAATGCAAAAACTTTTATTTTATTCTATTAAGGAAAAAACCGATGGAACAAACAAAACAATTTTAAAAACTTCTTAACAATTTATTTTCTTCCATTTTGGAAAAAAAGTCTTTTATAAAAAGTAAATATTTGATTAGAATCAATATAACTTTATTGTATTTCAATACATAGTTCTAAAATATACCTTAAAAATATAAAACTTTTCAAAATTTTGCAGTTCACGGTAGTAATTCTAAAATATCGTCACATATTGACAACATACGTCATTGTACTTTATGAATCAACTGCGTATTTGCATCTGAAATTGAAAGGCTAATTATTCATTCAGATACTAGGTATAACATGCCTTAATTTACATATAACACATTTTGTGTATTCGCAAGCAACGCGATACGGTGACGTATAAAGTATGACTTATAAAAACCATTTTATCTTATTAACAAAAAATAAAACAGGAAAGTAAATATTAAGCAAAAAAAAAACATAAACAGAACAGATGATAGATAGTTTGTTTGTTTTTAGTGTGTTTTTATTGAAACACCTGGATCGTCTTTAGATAGCTAGTTCAAACTAATGAGCGCATTTTTGTCGTCATAAAATGTAAGTTCGATTAACTATATATTATCGTATATTGTTATATGGATGAATAACTCAAAATATATTGAACCGGAAATATTTAGTAAAAATAACAAACATAAACAAATAATCTTATTTATTAAGATAGATCATGAACCTGTTGCTACATATGCATAGTTTTTGTTAAAATTAGTAACCATATATTTTTAAGACACAAATAAAAAAATTCTTCTTTCATATAACACTTAATCTCAAAATAAATTTAATTTTTCTTGTATTAGAAATTACCCAATAAACAATTCAACGGATATTTCAACCTACATAAAACCAAACGATTAACTTGATTAGTACAAATTATGTATATATAAGTATATATGTATATATATATATATATATATATATATATATATATATATATATATATATATATATATATATATATATATATATATACATATAAATATAGTGTATAGTAGCAAAAACATAAATATATATTTTAAGCAACAGTGTACTATCGACCATATGAAAATAATTTGGATTACACCACGGAAAATGTGTTGTTTACCAAATATATGTGTGTGTACTCTACTGTGTATACTTGTTTAGGGTATTCATATACGATTATACTAACCAAAAATAAACTATTATTGAGATTATAAAATGAAAATTGAACTAAATTGATTTGATTAATCATTCATTCAATTTGAAAAGAACCAACAAAAAGAAAATTTCTATATTTACTATATAAAAAAAAACGTAAAGTTAAACATTTCAATTTACACTTATCGAACTGACATAATTGTCGATAGTGAAATTAAAGCTGAATAAATTAATTATTCATGTTTTAACTGTGTAGGAAAATAAAATAAACATACTGTGGTTACACCTGATTTATGTGATTTAATGATTATACCACGTGTTAATTATTCAGTTATGGTCAAACGATGCATTAGTGGTATCTAATTTGTTAGATGCAAACCGTAGAAATCCTAAATGTAAACCATATATTATATATACATGATTGATTATTATAGGTAAAATTTATTGATTAAAGACACGCAAAGTCATCAATGTAGTTTTATTTAGATGAAGTTCACTATTTTTTTTATTCTAAAGCAATTCAACTGATTATGAAATCAATAAAAACGTCTTTATTGTTGATCATTGACTGATAATCATTTTCTTTCTTTCAACGCAAATTCGGTAAAATGTGAGAATTTTATATGATTTTAAATAGGTAAATTACCATTTACGTTTTAAGTATGATGCTTCAATAATAGGGAACTGATATCAGGAAGTTTAAAATTAGTGTTATCTAAGATTTTTGTTTCGATTCCAGTTTTAATTTCTTACATTTTCATTTTAAGTTAAAATTTGTTTTCTGACAGCTGTATTTTAATTTTAATATTTGTATAAACTACATTTTAAGTTCAGGATCAGGAGATTATTTAATAATATGTAAGTAGTTGTAAATTGATATGATATGATTGAGAGTAACAGGCGTCCATTTCGAAAATCCATAGGTATGTATAGCTGGAATATATATCCATCAAAATATACATTAGTATATTCCAAAATTATGCGGACCTAGGCCATGTCTGCGTCTAAAGGAGTTATAGGCATAAAGGATATTAGTCATACACACAACTAACCGTTTTAAAGTTATTATCTAACTAAATTTATATTTGTACAACAATTCATTTAGTTAAGGTAATTGAGTTTGCTTATATTTTACATATATGATATGTAGTTGGTTATGGTAATACTTAATATCATATGTACTATCAGGTATTCCTCGACAGGTAGAAAACTGTAATACATCTCTTTTTAAATAAAGATAAATATCTTGATCCGAAAGCATTATGTTTGTACAATATGACGATCTAATCGTATAAATTTCGTCTTTTAAAATATACTATTAAGTTTATACGTAAATAACGTGGATATTATACAATCTTGTGATTGCATTTACTTAGAATCTCATTCGAACGTTTATGAGCTCTCGAGCATCTCTCTTTCAAGATTCAAAATCCGAAGTTTCACCGTCGTCCAGTAATCGGATATTCTATCTATGCTATAAAAGTTATAAAAACACTTTTTTGCTTTCATACTTCAAAATAGCATATTTGATAAATCTATATAAGTTGTGACCATTTCGATTTCAATGTCGTAAAAAATATTCTTTAATAATTTGTATACCGTCAGTCGAGAACAATCACTTATCCGACCGCCGATGATTTAGAACACCGCTGTGTATACATCCCTTTCAGTAAGTAAAGGGTTGACTCACCAGTACAATAATATAATTTGCTTGATTCATTTAATTGCTTATTAATATCTCCATTTTTATCACTTACTAGTTCTATTTAATAAAGTTGCAAATTGAACGTTATTTTAATTTGAAAGGCATATTGCTCAAACGATATGATTGTCACATACACTTCTTTGAATTATTTTACATTCCTGTTACGAAACTACTAGAATTTT
This sequence comes from Tipula lateralis, assembly GCA_963932295.1. Taxonomy (NCBI): domain Eukaryota; kingdom Metazoa; phylum Arthropoda; class Insecta; order Diptera; family Tipulidae; genus Tipula; species Tipula lateralis. The sequence goes on from OZ010737.1 coordinate 12,111,262, forward strand.
ATTTAATTTTTATTATGGTAGTTAAATTTTCTGGCATACTCGTATTAGTATTCATTGAATTTGGTGATACTTTAGTTTTTGACAGATCAGTAAAATATACTTAAAAGTATATATCTAGAAACAATAATAAATAATGCTATTGTACCAATATTTAGGCGTAAATTGAATTTTTTTTGTAAAATTATACATATTTTAAAAATATAAATTATCTACATAACAGATAATTAATTATGTATCTTCAGACAGATGTAAGTATAATCGCAAATTATTATCAAACAAAAGTCTTATATGTTTTTATATCTAATACTTTGTTTTATTAAAACACTAGATAAAAATATTACTTTATTGAAATTGCTTTGTTTTGTTCTTTATTGAGACAATAAATTTTTATTATAATTTTTTATCTTTAAGTATTTTTAGTGATATTTAAAAAATTTGAACGTTCACCTCTCTTATTGAAAATAAAATATTATTTTCATAACTCAATAAACCAATATTCTTTTTCTGACATTTCATGTACTATACCTATTTGATTTTGTCGTTGTGCAGCAATTTTCCATTAACGGTATCAATTGATTAAATAGCCAAATTTCTTTTGTTTCTAAAATTTGCATTTTCCCATATTATACCGTGCATTTCATGTGTTATTTACAACATGATATATTTTGTTACGGTTTTTGCTTTTTATTTATTGTTTACATTCTGTTATATAAACTTTTTGCAACATTAACTAATAATTTATCGCTTTAAAATTGACTCACTTAATGAACTATGTATTATGTATGTATGACATGTTTATACATACCAAAATAGTTTTCTTGTTTCAGAATTACAGAACTATTGAATATTTTAAGTTAATTCAACAATACATGATTAAACCATACTACAGAAATGGTAACTGATAAAATGCCGTCAATTAATTATAAATTAAATTATTTTATCAATATGTAGATTTTAAATATATTCATTAATTAACGAATATATATTTCCATATTGAAAAATCTATTTATTTTATTGATTGTTAATTAATTTCAATTTTGTAGTTTAACCTCGTTGGAAGTGGAGAAATTTGGATTTTATCATTTGATTTTCATTTATTAGACATAAAAGAGAAATTGAAAATTCAAAACAAATACCATATCTATCGTTAACCGTATATCAGAATCGTTTTAAAGAGATAAAGTGAATCGTATAAACCCAACTAGTTAATTTTGCAGCGAAATTAATACATACTTATAGCCGTACGTCCTCGATTTGGCTGTAATGGCGTAAGGTAAGGACGTAAATAAACGAACAGCAAAACAAACAAACAATAATTTTTAAAAAGATCCTATATAACCCTTAAAATTTCGATATGCATTCAATTATATGTTTGACAGAAGTTGTGCTCAAAAGGAAATTGATAATGTTAACCGAACACAAAAAGGTTATACCCAAGCTGGTTGTAAAAACATATGCGCGATATATCTTAAAATTTTACATAAGTTCTGTAATATACTTGATGTAATCGTGAGTACACACATGTACGTATTTGCAAATATTCAAATCACAGAGACACTAACTATCACACAAATGTGACTGTAAAAAATGAGCATATACATATATATATAAAATAGATATATGCTACACAAAAAGTAGAGTTTTCATTCTATTGTTTTCAACAATAAACATTTTATTTTATTGTCTTATTTTTATCATAAAGGAATTGAGGAAAAGCTATTTTAATGATATCGTATATAAGATCATATTTGTTCTGCGCTCTCCTATACAGATGTACTGTTGTTTGTGTTAAATATATACACACAAACACACATGAACCGAATAGAAAATACACAAAAAAGCGCGAGTTTATTCTCTTCTTTTAGTTTTGTGCTAGCTTTTCCTTTTGTTCGAAGTAGGTCATTGACTGTTGGAGAAAAATCAATGATTTCTAGTACTTTTTTGTCATGAGAAATACATTTTTTTGCTCAAGTTGACGAAAAAATATAAAAAACATAAAAGGATTATTATCTTCACCGATCGGTTTTATAGTTAAAGAGGATTAAGTTGAAAATAGATATACTCGTATAGATATATAGTTCGATTAAGTATCGAGATTCAATTAAACACCATACAAAGTGTTTGTTTCCTTTTATTTTTGTGATTTCTGTCTACAGTAACGAATTTTTTATATATAGAATATGTGGTAGAATGAAATATATATTTTTATCCATCATCACTTTTCTTATCTATTTACGAAGCTATTAAGAATATTTTCATGCTCGATTGTATACTATATAGTTTACATAATGCATTTATGATTTTATTTTTAAAATTGGTTCTGTTCCGCAGTACAGTACTGTATTATAATAATTTGATTTCGATTCGTTTATGACCTAGTTTCAATAGTATGTACTTGCATATATATTTATACTTATACGCTTTAACAACGCAAATAAATTTAATTTAATTGATTTTTCTTGAAAATAATAAAATCTTATCTTTAATTTCTTAGCCAGTAAGTAAAATAAAATCCACATGATGGACAAACAATATTAAATATAGTACGATTGAAAGCTATTAATCATAATTAATTTAAAAATTTTGACAGAATTAATTTATACATTTTCTTTTATGTTTATGAGTATACATACATGTAATATGACTCTAATGCGACAATATATTAAAGTGAAAACAAAAGAAAGGCAAGTCAATCAGAAAAATTAAAATATTTAATTAAATTTAATTTTAAATGGTCAAAATATTATTGTTACAAGTAAAATTATTAGTTTTATATACATATCTATACAGTATATATACAGATGTTTTTATGATCCAGTTTAACTGGTCTGAATGAAATTAAGAAATCGGTAAAATTAAATTTGCAAAAGAAAGGTCAATACATAAGTGATTAATTTAGACAGCTTATATATTTTAATTTATGAGATCAAAGTTTGATTTATTCGAAGCTAGTTATGGTTGCTATAGATATAAAATGCAATAAAATTTCTGATTCTCTCAACTATTTTTTTATTTAGGTTTTAATGTTTTGAACTATGCAACATAAAATAAATATTATATGTATAGATAAAATCGTTATAACAAGTTTTGACAAAATTCAGTAAAATGGAAAAATATGATGATAGCTTAATTTAGTAAATAGATAATACATACACTGAAAAAAATAATTGTTCAAGCTGACCAAAATTACATTCACATTGAAAAATTCCTTATCAATATACAACCGACAAAGATTCCTATCAATGAGATTTACGAATTTATAACTAGCTAAAAAGTTCAACATATATATTATATTATCAATAAGAAAAATGAATATTTATCGATTGGAATATTTTATATTTTGATTTTAATAGATTTCTTATTTAATAATTCTGTTCATTATCTTCATATGTTTCAGTATATGCACATAAGTATGTTATAGCAATTTATGAATTTAATTTAAATACATAAAAATATATGCTTAAAAATTTATTATAAAAGAAAAAGCTTTCTTACCGGAGTTGTAATATAAATTCGTTGTTGCTTTTTTGTTTAAATGTTGTAATTCTGCTTTGGTCGGTTTCGATGTGTGGATGACGTCATATTAAATAGCTGTGCGATCGAAACGTGCAATTATTATATATATACTTTCAGTCGAGTACATTCAGTGCTAGCGAATTACAAGAATGTACGCGAAATATCGGCAATTTTCGCAAATTCCTATTTTCTTATGGATCTAGATTGATGTTTAGTTTGATAGCAAACCATTTAAAAAAAACTGATAAATTTATCATATATCATTTTTATCATACTGATAAAATATTGTTAAGAATAATCTTCATTATGAATAATAAAAAATCATGTTTTTCTTAAAAAATATAAATGAAGGTATAACTGTAATATTTTAATTGGAAATGAAAATAAATTATCAGAATGAAATAATATTTTCAAAATAACAATAAAAATACTGACAAATATTTATCAATATTTTTGTCACTTTGTTATATTTGTTATATAAGTGGTACATTTGGTTCAGTGTATGCGAAACGATTTTTCCAATTTCTAGTGAGGTGATGGACTAGATAAAAACTATGCAAACTTACCAGACATTAGAACAAAATTTTCATCATATGACTGTTTGGAATAATCGTTTTCTAATTCAATACATATTTATGTTAGAATTGCTTTTAGGTATACCACTCGCGTAGCGATTATGTGTTTTTCGAAACATATTTTAATAACTATATTATTCAGATAAATCCACTGAATATGATGAAAAACTTATGTATTTAAAATTAGTATGTAGTTAAATTATATTTTGAGATGACTCAATGGTTTGTAAGTAATACAAACAACTTTAACTTCATATTTTGTAGTTATTATTAATTAAAAATATATTATTGTAATGAGTAAAATATATTTTTTTGCTAGGAAGTTTTAAATTTATTACATCAATTATGATATATAATATATTTAAAAAATTGTGATTATATTCGCAGAGGCGGAAAACTCTAAAACAACTGAGGAAAACAATATTTTTGCTATACATAGTTTTTTATGTATACAATTATTCATCATTACACTTGAAAAGGCTTAACAATACAAACATTTTGTATGTAGATTTAACCCATATAAGCTTTTACTGATGAAAAATGAGGAAATTTTTGTAGTTTTTTCTGTATACACCTATTTAAAAACTATACATACGTTACCTACATATATATATATATATATACATATATATATATATATATATATTTCGAGTGTAAATGGTGAACATGCCTGATTTTTTTATACATAGATACATATTTGCTTTACATCGACAAAAATAGAAATCATAAAATTGATTTTAATGTTTCAATTATTTTACTGGAAAGTTATGTTGTGGAAATGGATTTCCTGAAGAAACCTCTATATATACGACAAATTTAGGTTACGTTAAAAAATCAAACAGAAATTATTTGTTTTTAGTTATATTATCGTTTTTTAATTTACGGCAGATGGGTTTATCGTAAAATGTCATATATTGTGTGTCGAAATAAATAGGAAATCACTTGTATTGCTTATAACGCAATTAAGTCTAGACTTAAAAATATTATTTATAATTAAGATACACATGTAAATATATACGATTTCGTTAATGTATAGCCCTATATATTGTTAATCTTATCAAGTAATCTCAAATATTCTGTCCTTTTAGAATTCAATGTATTTACTATACAAAAGCAATTCTACATATAGTAATACGTATACCTATTCCATACAAACTGTACAATTTTCAACTTGCAATTTTCTTTAAGCTATCAATTTTGTTAAGACATGTTTTAAGTTGTTGATCTCATTTATTTTATCTTTACGTAAATAATTGAGTTAATTTTTGGTTATTGAACTCATATTGATATTTTTTATCGAAATACATTGTCATTCAACCTCGATGTATTGAAAGGGCTTATCAATTTATTATATTTACATACATATGATTATGCAAAAACATTTTGGTAAGGATTATTTTTGTTTACGTACGAGTATAACACACATTTGAAAAAATCCTTTTCCTTGAATGAAACGAAAAAACTAAATTGAGTTTGTGTTGTCAGAAATTTGCTAAAGAATCATTCATCACATTTTTTCTTATCCTTTTTTATATCCCATCAAGCACACAAAAACTGTCTGGCACGAATATTCAAATTATTTTTTTTTCAATTTTTATTTTTTTGTGTTGTATAATTTATCATGTAAATTTAACTTTTGTTAAGTAAAATAATTTCCTTGTAATATTTTATGTAACATACTATGTATTTGCAATAATCGTTATTAAGAATTGTGGTATGATTGTTGTGTAACACTGTATTATATATGTAGTTGGAAATTGCAACTGACAATTTATGCAAAAGACAGAACTTTCGTTTATTATTTTTATATTCAAATTATTGTTATTTAATGTTATCAATTTAAAGAAAGGAAATTTGATTTGGGTCTTTGTCTTATTTAACCTACTTGCAATGTATATCGTCAACTTGTGTAGTGCTGAAAATTATTCATCTATTAATCACTTGATAGTGTTATCCAATGAATTCCATATACTGTACATCATGTTATCAAAACCTATATTTTAGGTTCTAAATATGTGTTAATGTAAAAATACATGCGAGCCACGTGATTTATAACTTATTTAAATTTCACGCTAAACATTAATGATTAAGTGCCAATCGAATGGCCGTAACTATTTTAATGAAGTATTTTAAGCATTATAATCGCTTTGGATAAATATAATATACATGCTCGCATTTGGATATTTCAATGCCGATTGAATATTCCCAATTTAAATATTTCTTCTTGAATATGTATATTTGTATCCAACTAGATTAAAACGCCAACCGTGCTGCATATAGAAGACGTATATATCTTAAAGTTTTCTTTATCTTAATGAATTACTTCTATTTAAACACTATAGACAATAATAAAAATAAAATGATAATTTAAGTAGATAATATTCGCTTTAATTCTAGTTAGTAGAATTACTTGTTATAAGATTATTCAACCCCTACACAAATATTCTATCTTGTTCAAATCAATTATGAATAATTAAGTATAAAAAATATGAAATTCTAATTATTATAGGAAATAAAATAAAAAATATCTAACTATTACACACACTTCGTTGTTGAATGCCAACATAGAGAATTATTTCAATTGCTTTATACTCTCTTTAAAATCAACCACTGGTAGACATCGAGTAACGTCGTTTATCAGCATTCTAAAGAATGTACAATCGAAAATAACGACGTTAGTTATTGTTCACTAGTATCTTCAAATTATAATAGAATTATCTTCATTCAATAGTTTCAGTATTTTATTAAATTAATTAATTGAATTATAATGATTGAAAAAAAAATATAATTCAATATATAAAATATTATTTAACATACATTACATAAGGAAGTATTTGTATATGTGTGTGAAGAATATACATAAGTATTTAATCGAAAGAAGGGTCGTATGGTTTATATAATTTTAATACAAAGTTTATATAAAACAGAAAACAGACAATATACTTGTAATACCAAAATTGGTTTTACACACAATATATAGGAGACGTGATGAGATTTTAAATCAATTGAAGAAAAATTATTTTGTCGGTGTGTTGACGACAAATGATTGTTAAACCAGATATAACTCCTTAAATAGTTAATCCGCAAAACAACAAGAACCCCATCAATCATATAAAGGTTATTAACATTGGTTTTTTGTATTTAACTCGTAGATAGTTATTTATTACACGATTTGTAAGCGTCAACAGCAGGTCGCTAATAACACTAATTTGTTTAGCTGTATATGAAAAATGTTTTGTACACCCATCGTTTACCCTTGTTTAATACTCTATATACATACAATACCATGAACTTGAAAATTGATTTTTTAAGAAAGTATGTTTACGAATGTTCACGCAAGTTTTTTTATAATACATGTACGTAATTGGGGTATAAACGAGATATGCACGAAGATTTTATAATTCGTTTGACTTTTACTGTGACTGTATATAGAATACATGGCTCAGGATTATTATATTCAATTAGTCTGTATTACCTAGTTTGTTGGTACGTTTCTACATAAGATGGGCAATAAAATTTGATCCTTTATATCTATGTATGTATGTACTTGAATACAAAATTATAAATTGAAAATTATCTAATATTTATTTTTAGGTAAACATTTTGGCCTGATATTTCAATTTTATATCTAGAAGATTATCTACGATAAGTAGTTATATTAAGAAAATTTGTTTTTACATATGTCGAAAAACTATTTTAACAAAAGGTTTTTTAAATCCTAATATTTTGCACGCATCGTCTACACGGTTTACTTTTCAATTTCGTTTTTTTTAGTCAATGATTTTGTGTAAAGTTTTTAATTTTATAAAGATTTTGTGTGAATTTATACCTTAAGCAATATTTTCGTAAGAATTTCCGCGAAAATTCATGATGAAGATGATAATGATTCAAAATCTTGGTATTTAAATGTCTCTTTTTTTTTGTTGAGAAAATATGTAAATTGAACTGCTAGTGGCAAGTTATGAATAACATATAGCAGTTCTTCTGTTTTATGTTTTTACATAGTTAATAATTTTATGTTTTAGATTTTGTATACAATAAAGATTAAAATGGTTAATTAAATTTAAATCTATAAAAATCGCGTGAAAATGGTAATAACCATACGAATTAATAAATAATCTCGTTTATAATATTTCTATTAACATGTGTAACACGATGGGGTTTGTCAAATTTAATTAATTTCTATCATTTCGTCTATCATTAGTTGCTATATATGTAGTATATTATATTTTGCTTCTATAGTGCCACTGTGTCATAATTTTAGCAGAACGTGTTTTTATTCCGAGAATCGAAAATTCGGAGTGTATTAACCCAAGACATTTCATACTGTTGTCTACAACTAAATCTCGATAGTTTAATTTAAAGTTCTATAGTCTTCGAGTATGGCTGAGTTATATTATTTAAATTATTTTTAAGTAAAAAACAAAGTATTTCCAGTAAAAAGTGAGTATTTGTAGTAAAATTACTCTTTCTATGAGAGTGGATTGTATATTTTTGGGAATTTTCAAGTTATGTCCTATAACTCACGAAGTTCAACATGGTTTTATTTTAGAATATTTTTCTTCAAATTTAATTTAGTTTGATTCAAATAATTATTATAATGCTATTAGTAAAACCAATTAAAGAAGTTAAGTTTATTTTATATAATTAATTAATTATCTAAAATCCGTTTACTTCAGTTGTATGTCTTAGAAAATTAATTATACTTTTCGTGATAGGCAATTTTTATTCCGTGGCGTGTCGTTCTGAACTATTCCCAGAGTCTGGATTCAATGTTTTCTTATGACAACTCAACTATCATGATTATCATCTTACTTGAATATAATTTCATAGTTTTGCAATATTGGCCCCTTGTGGCTTTGGTATCCCATTGCACTTAGATGCATCAATGGCAAGCTTGCATAAAATTGAGTTACATGTGGTGAACAAATCTAACGAAACTAAAAAACTAATCGAAAATTTAAAATTCTAAGCAACATTTCTATTAACAACTAAAATTATTGTATAGCAAACACTTATTTAAATAATGATTATTTAAATCGTAATTTAATATCTTGTAGATTCTATTCAATAGTCTATACTAGTATGGTAAGAAATAAGAAATAGTAAAATAAAATTTGCATATAAAGTATCAAATACATAAAACAATATATATAAAGAAATACAGACAAATTGTATTTTTTATAGTAGAATAAAGAACAAGAATTGATACCGTTAATCGCGGCCAATTTCCGGCTCAAATAAGTCATCAATAATTTTTCATTATTGAAGAGTAGTGTGAGCTATAAGATGCACAAATATTATAATCTTTTAATTTAAATTCGTCGAATTATAGTTACACAGATGTATACCTTATTGTTTGTGTATCTAAATACTACATTTGTTCGATAACAAATATTCGATTTGCTACCAAACATAAATGAATTATACCAAATTAAATTTACTTCGAGAATATGTATACGCGCAGCAGTTGAATGACGTCATCCTACACAGGGAATCGAAAAGAAGACAAAAGATGGATAGTACTAAAAAACAAGAAAAGAAAATAGAAATTTCTACTTTGTTTCTAAAGTTTATAACTTTTGCATTATTGTTTATATTAGGTGTATAAGAAGAAGTATATCTGAATTAATTTCTTTCAGCAGAATATTATCATTTTATTTTCATGAACCAAATCGAATTTTATGTGGCTTATTTATGTCTTTTTTATTTCGCTATATAAATAATTTTTAATAATCGCAGTTCATTGTTCTGGATTGCATGCGAGTATATGTTTAAATGTTACGGCATATAATTAAGTGGCCAATCAAGATCAACCAGAATTTTATAGTTTAAACAAAGCCTCAAGAAAATATATCGGTATTAGTGTAGCCCAGAACGAAAGAGTTTGTTTGTTTTCTAAAAATTGAGACCATGAATCAGTTATCTTAATCCACCTTAGTTAGTCTTGCACGGTATATCTTCAGTTCAAGATTTTATGTTCTGCAACTAATAACTATAAATGCTATTGATATTGAGTTTAATTCTTTAAAGTGTACAAATATATACTTTTTAGAAATGTAAACGGAAACACTGTGGTTTCGAAATGTTGATAAAGTGTGCTAGACACTAGTGAAACTACGAGAGTCATAACTCCATAATCCAAATTTACGTATATATGCGTTTGTGTTTATTTATTTGTAAAATTACCTCACATTAAAGATTAAAAAACATCTATCGTACAAGAAAGATGATTTATATTATTATATCTATTACAATATATATAATGTCAAAACATCAAACGAAGTTGATACTTCTTAAATTCTAATAAGGAATTCGATTTATTTGATTAATCATATAGTAAATTGCATAAGATGTCTGTTGTTTAACATAATCTTAAATTCTTTTTATATATGAATCACTAAGAAAACACTAATTTAATACTTGTTGTTGGATGTATGTTTAATTTATTTATACAAATTTTTAAAAATTTCAAAAAATTTAGTTATTGATAGTTGATTGACGATTGACGAAACGAAAAAAAAAAATCATATTTCTTGATAATTTATGATTTTTTTTTCAAAGTAAATATACAAAATAAATGTAAATACAGGAAGTCTATGTACATATTCTGTAAAAGGTAGTTTACTTTTGTTATATTTCGAAATTAGATCGGAGTTTAATGCATTTTATTCATTTGTAACCTTGGCAGAAAATTGATGAACAGTTAGTCATTAGTTTTCTTTTTGTATACGATACGATATATATATATATATATATATATATATATATATATATATATATATATATATATATATATATATATATATATATATATATATATATATATATATATATATATATATATATATATATATATATATATATATATATATATATATATATATATATATATATATATATATATATATATATATATATATATACATATGTTTATAAGCGCATGTATGTTATACATTCTTTTCTTGAATCATAGATAATTTAAAGAATGAAGCTCTGTTTCTAGTAGGTCAAAACTGTATAATTATATACACGTTTTTTGATTTGTATACGCGTCATCTATATATATTATGTTGATATGTACTTTAAGTAAAAATACACTCGGTTTTGTTTGCTATATTTTTTGAATTTTTGTTATTGATTTACTAATCATAGTAACATTATTTCCTTAGTGTATGGTTTATCGGCTATTTCGAATATGATATTGATAGTTTAAATACCTGTAACACCCATTATCGGTTGAATAATCAATTTTATTTTAAAAATTAACTAAATAATCGAGTTCCATTTTTCAAGCAGATATTGAGTTCGATTTTTCAATTAGTAAATCATTATTTAAAACACCTCGTTTGCTCAAAAGAACCAATTAATTATACCAAATATCATGCTTTTGAAAAATATATCGTGATGGAATTGAGTGAAATAAATTGGTAATTTGGTAAGATGTCTCACTGAAAATCAATACAAATTTAAATAGATTATTTCGATTTTAAAATGTTGAAAGGCAAACAGTTATTGCAGCTAGTGAAAGTGAACAGATAACGATAAGAGTATCCAGCTGGTTGTATTAATTTTCCGACTATAAATTATGCTATACTTGAATATTTAAAAAATGTGTGCCTTTCGTTATAATTCAAATGAGTGTTATCAATTTATAATAGATTAGTTGATCGCAAATCTTTATGAATCATAAAACTTGTAACTAAAAATTGTAGAGAAAAAGTAGAGATATTTTCTTAATTAATCATTCTATGGTTAAATTAAAAGTTTTCCACTTCAATACTTTTTTTGCAAACATACAATGATAAGAAAATAATTTACTAGATTATTGTAACTCTATTATATTGTAGTATAGTACAATTCAAAATATTAGATGGTCGAATTATTTGGTACATTCTCACTTATAAACAAAAAAGATGTGTAATTTTATGAATTAAGCAAGCATCTATATGTATCTTATTGAAGGTACATTAAAAACGCGTATCATCTGGCAAAGTAATAAAACATATCCAATTTCATTACAAAGAAATGTATCTAATGTATTTATATTTTGTTCTTCTATTTTTAGGTAAGTTCATCATCATCATCAAATTTGGATAACTCAATAAACTCGAGTTTCTAGATAAGTATTCATACAGTGTATAAAAATTAAAGTTTTTAATCAAAATACTATTACGGTTAATTACCATACAATTTATAATTATATATTTACAATATTCTGATATAGTAATAAATAGCATTATACAATTTGAGTCCATCCCGCATATCGAACATAGCGCAAAATTCATTTAAATTCTACGAATCATTTATATTTAGAAAAAAACTAACATGTAATCGATTTTAAATGATCAACTATACTAGAAATAATTTTGACAATTTGAAAAAAAATTAAATTATATGAAAACAGTTTATGTGATTTTTCCAGAGGATTTCGATTTATTGAAAATAATACGATCTCTTGTTATAGTTAAAATATTTATTTCTTTGTTGTTAATATAAGTCGCTCATTATTTTTATATTATTTGGTTTAATGTTTAATATTTGATTTTAAAATAAGAAACAAAGAAGTAAAAAAATAAAACTTCAGTAAAAAACAAGAAATTGAAACCAGTTCTAAGTTTGTTTGTTTTATGTATATGACATTATGTATATTCACTTATTTTATAAATAACTTGAAAAAAATTATTAGTTTCTTATCAAATTAATAAATGCAACAACAAAAAGCGTTTAAACTTAATTTAAATAAATAAAGCAATATCATCATTGAAATGAGGTTTTTGGCGCTATGACTTTATAAAGCAAATCGAGTCAAGGTTGTTATGAGTAAGTATAGACAAATTAGCATCTTCCACGTTGTATCAAATTTAGTTTATTGTGAGTTCAAGTTTTATGTATGTCTCAATATATATTAACAAATTGATGATGTAAGTAAATCTGCTAACATCATCAATATCTTTCGATCAATATTTGATTTGTTTTTATCGTATATTTATATAGAGACACGGACGATCGTGTGTTTGTTTGTCCATATGCTAAACAGAATAGAAGGCAAATTTTATTTTTAATAAAACATGATTATTTTTAACAGAGCGATATATTTGTTTTGAGTATATACAACTCGACAAACGTGCTTTAGAAAATACCACGCCGCTTTGTTATATCGTCTGAGTCATTTCGACAACGCTTTATGTATGAGAACATTAATAAGACAAGGAAATTCCATCCAATAAAAGGTTATATCTACGATTCAAGAAAATTGTGTGATATCATTAGTGGAATGTTTTCAATTTTTGGAAAGCCAAGTACAACATTATAAATTAGTTTAAATATCCATTTTAGAATAGACAACACTGTTTGTTTGTCAACACTCTCTCAACACAGAGTTATAGTATGGAGTGGCTTATAAATTCCTCTAGGTAACATATAATTTAGGATTCGTTCACCAGATCAGGTTAATACTAGTAAATTAAATGTATATGGTATGTAGCTTTTACTGTAAAATTTCTGATTTTTAATTAAAATTTCAAATCCATTTTATTTGTGTTTGTCTGAAATACGCATCACTAACAGTGATAACAAATTGGAAGTAAAACTTAAATCACGTGCAAGAATTTTTTTTGCGTATATAAATAATAAGTTTACTATTTTTGAAATATGATATTAAACTAAATAATTGATTTGCTTGAAAATTTAGACGTGACAGCCATTTTTACATAAATACACGAGTATACATTTCCAATTATTTACATAGCACCTATTAAGAAGACAAAATTTACATGACATAAAGTGGGTTTTACTTATAGTGAGCCTATATATTCCTAGAACAGGTTTCATTACCTTACTCTAATGTATGGATATAATTGTATAGATCTACATATACCAGTGTAAATTAAATTCGATTTTCTTCAGCTATAAAAATTCTACAGCCATGGAATAAGATACATAAAGTCATTGTTAATAGATAAGATAAGAATAAATTTGTTTATATTTCATTTTAATTTATATATCGTATTTGATATTTAAACAAAATTAAATTTGCAACGGTGATATAATTTTTCTACACTATATATAAAATAATTTCCTTGAACTTTAAAAATATATTGGGACATACTTTACATACAGGCAAATAAATTATATCGTATCATTTTTAGCATTTTATTTTGTCATATTTTGTATGATTAAACTCAACGAAATCGATGAAACTTAATTCGGTTTACTTCAAATTATAGAGGATGTATCGTTGATCACACTCGTATACTATATAACTAACAATATTTATATTGTTGAAGTCCATAATATTCACCTTGACAAGTCATTTATTTATAATAATATACAAGATTGCATATATCAACTGAATTGACATTGAAATTCTTTCATGCTAAATCTACTTACTCTCGATATAGTCATTTTTTTGTTCTGAGTATATTATCTACAGACAGACTGAAAAACAATTAACACTTATGATTTTAAGTACAATGACTAAGAAATCAGGAGCGCCATAAAAATTGTATTTTTTGATATGTACGAATGCTTGAAATATATAAACATTTCTTTTCAGTCCAATTATTAATTGCATTAATTTATTTTAGTTTCATTACAAAAACCAATTTAAGATTTGTTATTATCGTATGCTTTTCTCTTCGGTTGTAAATGCGTATTTTAATTAAAACAAATAAACTACTCTTTATAGTATTGTTATTATTTATCATAAAAATTTTAATGTTAATGCACGTACTCATATATTATGTACTAAAGTATATGAATAATAAACTTAATTCGCAATCAAAGATGAGAGACAAATAGAGTTAGTTGTATGCACATTACACTATTAAAGTATTGAGATTTTATTTTCTGACGTTTGTCCTACATTTATTTTTATTAGTTTAGAGGCTAGACACCTATAAATAAATGATTTCAATTATATAAATAGTAATGTGTACGGTACTTGTTTAGGAAGAATTATCTCTCGATTAGAATTCAATGTTAACTTAAACATTGAAAAGGAATGACAGTATATAAACGACTGTAACACATTCTTATAGTTTATCTACAAGAATAATCAATAATACATCACCATTTGTTCTTTGTTTGCGTCCATATGTGGTTATTAAAAGTTACATTGTATAACATATTGGTGATGTTGACAGATATAGAATATTTTGATTTAACTAATAAGATCGAAATCCTTACATTTTAGTTTAATTTATTTAAAGTCAGTTTTATTCAACTAACTATATAAATTCAAAATTTCATTGTAATTGAGAAAAAAGGGACTTAAGCTTTTTTTTAAATTTTATAACAACAAAATGTTTCGGTTTACAACAGCTCTAAATCTGCTGTACTCCGTTAAATTAATTATTCCATCGTTTTAATCTTAATTCAATCATAATTCAATCCTTTTTTATAAAAAAGCCGCGATTTCTACCCGGAAATTCCACCAATATTGGAGGATTTATTACTTTAAAAAGAAAAAGAAAGATAGTATAGGTAATGGTGGCTCAAAGTTCACTGAAAGCATAGTAAAAACTTAATAATGTCTAAAGTAACAATTCACTTAGAAGTTGGATATTGCCATTGGGAATGTGATTCTGAAGAAATTCTATTTTACGTAAATAACATATTCAAACGTAAATAAATGTTTTATAGATCGCCATAAGATGGCTTAATTGAGACTAAAAAATGTATCAATGCCGAAAAATCAGTGGAACAATGAATAGAGAAAATCCGATCTCAGAATTTCGGAGTTTTTTAAATTCTATGACATAAGAAACTATTTCTCGTATGTTGCACTTGATCATGTTGCAGGTGTGTTAGAAGAGTTATCCTTCCATCTAGTTCTATTTTTAAATTTATAATTATAACCGATAGTATATATTCAGTTACACAGAAAAAACGATTACTGTCCAATTTCTTACCAAAGACTGAATTGAATGGTTACAAACTAATTATTTGACGTAGATTACGATATGAAAGCTTATTTTAAATATAATTCCATATAAAGCTTTCCA
The DNA here is from genome assembly GCA_963932295.1 of Tipula lateralis. Taxonomy (NCBI): domain Eukaryota; kingdom Metazoa; phylum Arthropoda; class Insecta; order Diptera; family Tipulidae; genus Tipula; species Tipula lateralis. The sequence goes on from OZ010737.1 coordinate 12,127,361, forward strand.
AACTCTAACCTGAAAACAGATAGTCCATTGTGAAGTGGTTTATCGTAGACAAAAATCAATACAGAATCTATGTTAATTTACAACTTATTATTTATTATTACTAAATATCTTCGTTTTGATAATGAGCATCGAAGTTTTGTTTGATCCATCATTCCTTAGTGATGGTTTTCCTTATCTAGTTCCTACTATTAGTTTTTAGTATTACCACCGCACTACTACAGAACTTGTCAGAAGCAAATTTAGAATTTTTGACTAATGTTTGGTAAGAATGAACTTAATACTCAATGTCAAAAAACATTTCAAGAAAGCCAACACTTGAACCGAAACATGTACATAATATCCAATTTCGGTTTAATTCAATAATTACTACCCCACGGACGCAATTGAAACATAACAAACAAAAATTTAAATATAAAATAGTTTTATATAGTAAAAATAATTATAAACTATAAAAATAATAAATCCTCTACTTAAATTGTTACACTGGTAATGTACCGATCATAACTCATGCGATTATTGCTTATATACGAGTATCACGTACACTAACAGTGTAAATGTATATAAATATGTCGGTAATGCAGTTGTTATGGTAACATTCGGTTTGTGTCTTGACTATTCGATTTGATAGTTTTAACCATACAATTCAAGTTAAGAAAATGTTGAATCTCTCGATTATCTTTTATAGTAATATTGTGTATTAAAGATATGATTTGTTGTTGTTTTATTTTATAAAGATAAAATTAAATTAAATTTATTTTCTTGTGAATATTATATGGTATTGATTCCTTTCACCATAATGTACATAAAATATATTTTTTTTACGCAATTAAGAGGAAAACTCAAGGAACCGCACCGAGATAATAAATATATAAAATTAATTGCCATACTTTTAAATTGTTAAAATAGTTCACTACTTCCCACGCTAAACTTATACTCTGTCGAATAATATTACAAAAATATATGGCGAATATATTCTGTATAAATAAGAATTATTTTGACGGTTGATTGACCTTCAAGTTGAATTGAATAGTTAAATATTGTATTTGACTTGATTATATCGACCCGAGACGTTTTACAAATGTGGGTGAATCAAATCTGTTTTTTATTTAACCTGATTTGGTTCATTCGGTTTCTGAGTCAATTGTGTAAAAGAAATCTTTATTATTTTCGTAAACTCTGAAATAAGGAAACATTTAACTTTCTTATTCTTCATGGCTTTTATAAATGTTGTAGTTTTTATTCAAAGTAGTAATGCCAATCAACATAAAATAATCGTAGATATTATATATTGTATTTATATGCTTTCTTCTGTATCTATTGTTTTCCCACCACTTATCGTCTTTTTCTAATCTTATCGACCATTACTTACTTCATAAATATTTTAATTTATGTTGTTTTTTAAATTTATATAAGATTGAATATTGAATCGTAGTATGTATATGAACGTACCGTAAGAGTATTGAGATTGTAATTTTTTATTAATTTGTTTATAACCTTTGTGGATATGTTTATGTCCATAAGTATATTCGCGATGGAGTTGCGTGTGGCATGTCAAATTATATAACTTATCTATGAGTATGTGAGAATTGTTACACGACATCAAAATAATGTTTATTGTTATATTGGGCGTAAAGTGATCGGTTATTGAATATAACGCCCTTAAATTTTGCTAATTTTTAACTTAGTAAATTAGTTAACTTGTATTTAAATATTTAATTTGTTACGAATCCATATTGTTAACCCTTCTCATTACTTTTACCACGGCAATTATATCATTCCTAAACAAGTACAGAATGAAGCACCTCACTCGCTTTAGATGCTTTCATTATTCTCATTTATAGTGTGCACGAAATATTAATGTGCTAAATTCTTCTAAAAAAAAATAATTATTTGTAGAATTTTATGAAATATTTTATTTTTTAAATTTACAGGTCTGAACAAATTTCAAAATCTGGTCGATTATAAGATTTTGAAAACTTTTTTTTTAAATAATAAAACTATTGTAAATTATATAATACAGATCTAAGTACTACATAATAAAAGTGCTACTGAGGATTTTGGAAAATGTTGATACAAAAAATAGAAAAAAATTCAAAATGTTCATTATCTTTGTCAATGCTTATAGCATATTTGCAATGGTTTTTCGATTTAACCATAAACCGTTGGTTGGAAAGGTAAGCTACAATACTGAATATTTACAAAATAGTTTATTTTATAAAACAGTGTACAGAGTATTTCAACTAACTAGTGTACAAATGGGTTGCATTGGATGATTTTTTTCAAATTGAATTTTTCTTTAAAAAAAAATTTTTATTTCATGATGCAAAAAGCTCATTTGAATTGTACCGCGTAAGCTTTTTTTAAGATGGTTAGAATAATCCTTTAACTTTTATTAAATCTTTTAAATTTTCTATTTTCGTATATGAATCAAAGTGAGCGCACTTGCTCTAGCATAGCAATAGCTTTATCCTGATGCGACATATTGTCTTTTCATACTTTAGGTTCTTTATTGTTATATTGTTTATTGGCAGTTTGGTCATCAGGTGGGAATTCATATATGTGATTACAAATTACATGGTTAATATAAATTGTCAACCTCTTGTAAATTTTTGGGCTCCTTTTTGAAGTAATACTCGAAATTATTACCTGGGATTTTATAACATACTAGCAAAAACTATAAATATACAAAGACTTCCCATAGTAACATAAAAAAGTATACATTTTCAAATTGATGTTTTCAAACACAGTGCAACTTCTAAAACGAAAAAGTTTTAAAATGAGAAACAAATGCATACAATTATTTTACTACTATAACAAGGTTTGGATTTCAGTCTTCTTTGAAGCGATCGTACCCAAAATAAAATTGGTCGTACCCAAAATAATTTACTCGTATTTTGTATGAAATGGAAAGTCTTTGTATTTTATATAGTCTTTGATACTAGTCTTGTCTCCGATTTTTTCAGAGTTGTTCAGAGTGCCACAATAACGAGGAATGATTTAGAATATCAATAAATTAGCATGACTAAACACATGATGAATAATACTTTTTAAACTGCAATTGATCTCGCTCAAGTGTTTCTATTTTTTTTTACATTTATTTGCCATGAAATTATTTTATACAAAACTACAATTGTATATCATCACTTCCTCTCCATCTAAAATTGTAATGTTTATATTTCTGAACCTTTATCTTGGTACTCACTATTTACTTAATCACTTAATTTTTGACCCCATACGGTTTTAATAGATTGGTGTATCGTTCTAGTACATCTCTTCTTGTTTACTTAAATCATTTGACTTTAGGCAAAGTGATAATGGTTTAGTGTTAATAGTTAACTATAGGTGCTAAGAACATATTACCTCAATATCGAACAAATAGGTTAAGTGTAAACATAATAAACTAATTAGTGGTTTAGAATGATTTATGAAACACTAATTTTATATCTCATACATAAATCTATATATTTCCGAACTATCTTACAAAATTAAACAATAAATAAATACTTTGTTGCCCATTGTTGTTGTTGTCGGATTTCAACTTCTCAACACAACAATAATAATAATGGGAAGATGTAATTAAATCTTGATTTAAGTAAAATGTTCTTTTTATTTCTTTCGCTGTTGTCAATGATGATGGTAAGTATATGTCATTTAGACTTATGAAATAAAAGGTTTATAACCTTCTAACGATAGCTTTATCATTGATGAATGATTTATTATGATTGGGTGAATAGTATATTGTTTGATACGTATATTAGGAATTAAAATATGACAGTAAGTATATAATGTCCTAATACTTTTGTAATCTAATAAAAGCGCGCGAATGTCGTGAGAATAATAAAAGACAATTTTTGTGCTGTGAAACGGACGTTATATCGATTAACAATTAAGTAAAGGAAATTGGTAATCATTAGGATTAAAGATAGTATGCGATATGTGTATAATACATTTCCGTATGTAGATATGATAAATTGACTGTGGCAAATCTTTTAGTTAGACGAGACAAAAATTTTATTATTGAAACAACATTTTATCACATCAACTAGATACCAGTATAAAAATAGCAAAGCGACTTAACAAGAGGTAATAATATTACAAGCTTTCATCCATAAATATAGAAAAAAAAATTATATTATCTTAAAACACTCACACAAAATAACAATAGCCAAGCAGAAATAAAAAATTGTTCAACTTGAGAAACATGTTTGATAAAATTAAATAAAAAAATGAAATAAAATAAATAACTAAAAAAAACTACAATTTAATATTTACAACAACAAGTTATGTGTAATTTCTATTCTCATTTTGTAACAAAATTCTTATAATATACATCAAAATATATAATGTATACGTTTTTATGCTATATCCGCTGCATTTTCAAATCATTTCCTATAAAAATAAAATAAAACCAAAGCATATACAGTACAATCTCGCGGGTTTTCTTTATTGTAATATTATGATCACGAATTAAATAGTTTTGTGGTTGAATTTTGGCGATTACCATTTATGCTTTATCGATGGTTTTGCACACTTCCATATATATATATATAAACCACAGTTCTATTATAATACTACGAATTTGAACAGCATCATCTTAAATTGTTTTGGAAATTATATGTGTAGTTTAATATATAAAGTTTGCTACATTCGGAGTTCAATAATAAAAGGATTGGGTGTAGAAAAAGCTCTGTAATTGCCTTAATGTAATGTATTACTCATAAATCAACTACTTAATCCCACTAAACCAATGAATTTGATTTTGTATTTTTATTTTGATTTATGAAAACATATTAGTGGCTTCAATTAAGGCTGAAAGTGTGACTTGTATGGATGACTTGTTACACTTTAAGCAACACATTATTTTCATTTATTATCACAATTAAAAAATGTTTCAATTTTCCAATAGATGCCAATTGATTAAACCTTTGGTTTAAGTTATTTAAACGAAATAGCTTAATATTTAAAATTTATTATATTCGATTTTAACACTATCTTTCGTCAGTGATCTCGAATTCAATTCACTTCGACGAAAAAACCCCACAAATTTAGCCTTTATGAGACTTTATGGTTTAAGTGGACAGTTCGAAAAATAAACAAAGGAGTCTACAATCTGTAAAAACTTATTTATGATAACGTACAAAAGTACTAAACATTACTTTATTAATGCGGTTCCTGCAAACAATTTTGCTTACCTATTAGACATTGTTATAATGGTCAGAAATATATAAATTTTTTACGGTTTGGGAACATTTATTGTGGAGAAGCTACTGATCAAATTCATCAATGAAGATTGATCACTTCTTGAGTGAACCAAGTAATGTGAACTAGTTTTTTCCTAAACTTGTAAAAAGTTATCCAAACTACAATTGGACCTCCCAACAAGAATTTGTTCGGTTGACAAAGCCGATAGTGACTGAACAATGTATTTGAAAAAGATTTTCAGATTTTATCGACAAAATGGTAAGCGTTTACAAATATTTTATTTCAGATAACTTGATTACTAGAGCTTGAGCCAAACCACTTAAAATTATTACAACCAGTCTATAAAATGTTTAAATGATTTGGTTAAAATTCATTAGAAATATTCAAATTTAATCAGTTTTCGCAAGGATGATCACTCGGCCGTTGAGTTTTGTATATAGATACAAAATCTTCCACTATAAACTGTTACTAACAATCAGCTGGTATCAATATATTAACCAACTTCAAAATAGAGCCAAATCTATCAGATATAATTCAGATACTCGTACACAACGAGTGCGAAACACAAGACTTTTAATTATTCCTAAATCAGTGAATAAATTGTTTTGCTATATAGCAAATGCTGAAGATGTTATATTTGTTTTGAATTTTATAATGATCATAAGTTCTATGAACTCGAATAGTAATCTTCACAATTCAATGGACAATAAATTCTCACACACATAATAATTCCGGATTGACTCCAACTTTAAGAGTACATACAGAAATGGAATGAAAAATAAAAGTAGTTTTTTTAGTTTTGTTATTATATTTGTTTTCTTATAGTTTTAGTTTAACATTATTTGCTGTGGAGGATGTTGTTAGTTGTTGCTTGTTGCCAAAAAATATTTTTGTTTTTGTGTTAAATCAAACAAATCCTAATTAATTTGTGATTAATTTTATTTTTATGTGTGATTTTGAAATTTTTGTGAATAAATTTTAACAGTTTTTGTTAGTGTTACGTTGTCAGCTAATAAAGTGTGTAGAAATATTTTTGTTGTGATTTCGTTATGATTCAGTGAAAATTTCTGGGAAAGTACATACATAAAATTGAAAAAATGTCTTCTAAAAATCGTAATAGGTTTTCCCAAGGCTCGAATAAATTTCAAATTGAACATCATTATCATACAATTGAGGATATGCAAAGGATACATCTATTAAATAACCAAAATTATCGAAAATCAGCAACAGCAGCATATCAAGAGTATTGGAATTGGTATGTTGGTAAAAACAATAAAGTATATATTAAACGCGTGTACAAGACAAAGAAACAAAATAATGTTGTGTAACGAAAAAAATACATTATGTGTCTTAAGAAATATGTTGTATTGCAATATCGATTACATATACAGATCTGCCTATGTCATCTAACACCTGTTATTGTTGGATATCAGTATGTATATAGTTGTATCAGAATACCACAAATGTTTTATATAAATTTTTATGTTCATGGTCATTCAACATTCAACTCGATTATAATATTTGTATTTAACTGAGGAAGTTTAAAGATTTTTATTTCTTCTATAATTTTCTTATCCAATCGATTGTTTTATTTACTAGAGCATTTTATACTTTGTTTGAACAAAAAATCTAACTGTCTTATTTCCATTTACAATATACAAATCAAATGTCTGTATCTTATATACTTATAGTTATATACATATGTAGGTGGTGTTTTGATACTTATATACTCGTATATAATATAAAATTGGGTTTTAATTTTATTTACTACACTACTTGAAAAAGAAATGATTTCCTATATAAAATTTTAACCCTTTCATGGTGAATTCATTTCTAGTTCACCACATATGTAAGCATGTAAACAAAAAAAAAAAAAATTAATACATATTACACCATATGAATTATGTAAAACATATTTTTTTTTGGTATGGTTCATGACTATATACATATATGTACATAATTTGAAAGAGGTTAATGACTACTTTTGTTTTCTTTTTTACCATCTGAGATTTTAAAAAGGGTATATGTACGTATTATTATTTATTTAACTGTCTTGACTTCCTGATTAAAATATTATTAGTGGTGAACTAGTGATGATATCAATTCTTTGATGAGATGATATGCATGTCTTAAATTATATTAAACCAGTTCATGGATTTAATATTAACGCAACAAGGTTACCTTGTATATTGATCACACTTTTGTGCTAAGAGATATTGCTAAATAAAATAAATATGCGGCTTTGTATAATACGTATATGGTGAAATATTTATAGTAGCAACCACCTATTAATGGTTATCCAAATAAAATATTATGATCATTTATAATATAATTATAATGAAAGCAGCATGAATTAGACCGCACTACTGATTATACAAATTGATTTGCGTTTAATTAATTGCACAAAAAAGTATGCAAGTGGTGTAAAGTTATTACGATCTTATGGTGTTTTGGAGGTCTGTAGCATATTAAAAGTATAGTTATGTTACACTCGTCTAAACTGCTTCTATTTTGGAAGTTTTACAAAAGCTTCAGTCTGCAAGGTTTTAGAATTAAGATTCTGGAACATTTCCATATATCATTTATTGTTTTTGTACAACCTTACGTTCCTTCTTTAATTCTGTATAGAGTCAGTTTAATAATTTATTTTATTTGTTGTTAGGATAGCAACGACTCATGTAAATGATATATTTTAATTTTTACACATATAAATTGATATTGAATGTCAGTCAGCATATTGAAAATATTAGTAATGCGGATGTGATTATATAATACTCATACTTTATCACAGTTTAATTTTAAAATAAGGCATTTAAACTATGTACCATGAATATGATTAGTTAGATCAGTTATGATAAATTTATCGAATTTCTTAGTCATTCAAATACCACACCACCATCGATAGTTTTTTATTGCTGTTATCATCGACTGTATAATGTTATATTTTTAATTGGGAACAACATATAGCAAAGATTATACTATTTTATTTTTAACTGGAGGATATATTTTGATTAGATTGTTTTGACTTCCGTTCGAAGATCTAACATTGCAGTTTCAGATATAAATTTAGTCTTCCATAATATAATTTCCAATACGACAATATGTTGACCACTATTATGTTGCTGTTTTTGTTTTTTTAAATGTTAAAAAATTGTGGTTTCCAGTTAAATTTCTTAAATTTCAAAAGTATTAAATTTGGTTTGTTGTTTTTTGCTAAAATTATGATTCACCGAAAGAAATCCAAGATACTTGTGTACACCAAATTATAATATCCAGTAAAATGTCGTTTTTGTATTTTTCAACCAAAATTTTATCGTAAATAAATTTAGTGGGCGCCAACACTCTCCATAATTGGGACAATTTTGAATAATAATCAACATAACATTGGTATTGTATACAATATCAAAAGTTCTAAGTAACACAAATACAATTGTCAAATATTCATACAAATGATAATATGTAACATATATTCGTACATAGTTTTCATCGTTGTTATTTAGAGACGCTAGAGATAACGATTGAAAAATTATCCGCGAGTGTTATTTTTTGCTTGCAATAATTTTTATTTTTGTTGATAAATTAAACATGATACTAATTCATTATTTTTTTGTTTTTATTTACATTACAGTGAACAAAGTATTATAGGTGCTAGAGCGTCTGTTATGGTATATGATGATATTCAAAAGAAATGGGTACCATCTGGAAGTTCTTCTGGTCTAAGTAAGGTTCAAATATATCATCATCAGCAAAATAATACATTTCGAGTAGTAGGACGTAAATTGCAAGATCATGAAGTCGTTATAAATTGTTCTATAATAAAAGGATTAAAATATAATCAAGCCACAGCCACATTTCATCAATGGCGAGATTCAAAATATGTTTATGGTTTAAATTTTTCAAGCCAACAAGATGCCGAAGCATTCGCTGGAGCAATGATGCAGGCACTGGAGGTGTTAAGTGGGAGGGGTATACCTCCAAGTGCTCCGCCTCCTCCACAGAATAATCCGAATTATGAGGAGGATATGGGTTACAGAACTATGACACGGGAGGATGCGGCTATATTACAATCGCAACAAATTACCACAGTTGATGGACGACCCACACCATCGCCTCAAACACCAACATCTCAAAACCAACAGAATACACCACAAAGTCCTCCAACGCCACAAGGTCATCATCGTACATCGAGTGCACCTACCGCCCCTCAACCGCCGCCAATGTCAATCCCTATACAAAATTATTCACAACAACCACAAGTATTGCCACAACAACCACAACTCGTCAATAATATTGTGAGTAATCCACAGCCAATATATCAATCACAACAATCTTATACGTCGCAGACTAGCCAAAATTCATACGGATCGAATCAAAACATAACCCAATACAATAATCAACCAATTTATGTAGCATCAAATTCCAGTCAAAGCTTAAATCAACAGCTGCAGCAGCAACTTAGTCAAACGAATGGTCCTATTTATGTTGCATCTTCGAATAGTACTGGTGGTCTACCAACATCAGCTAGTAATAATAGTGTAGGCGTATACGGGCAACAAATAGTAATTCCACCATCTGCAACAACAGCTTTTGGGCAAACAAATGGCGGTAGTACATATACGAGTCAACAATATATTCCACAAGCTCCACAAATGCCACCTATGGTGGCTGGTCCACCTCAAGCTCCACCACCACCACCAGCATTTGGTGGTGTTAATGCTGGCTTTATAGCTGCCCCACCGCAACCGCCACCAGGACCAACACCTCCACAGCCACCTGCTGGTCCAGGTGCTGCAGCACCACCACCACCCCCACCGCCGCCAATGGGTGGTTTATCATCATCAAAAGCAGATGGGCCCGATATGAATTCATTAGCAGCACAACTAAAGCAAGCACAATTAAAACGTAATCAAAAAACAACACCACCACCAGCTGAAAATAGTGGTAGCAGTACATCGAGTGGTGGGAGTGGAAATTATGGTACTATAGGTAGAACTACTACGGGTATGGCATCAATGATGGACGAAATGGCAAAAACCTTAGCCCGGCGCAGAGCACAAGTCGAGAAAAAAGAGGTACGTGTTTACTAATATAATTAAATTTTGAGAACAAATAATAAATTTGATCTAATAATTTGCAGCCTGAACCCGCAGCAAACGAAGAAATTCAAACAACACGCCAACGACCATGGGAAAAATCAAATACATTACCTCACAAATTAGGTAGTGGTAGTAATATTACAGGAAATAATCAAATAAATTCACAAGGAACTATTAGCAATACAGTAAGTACAAGTGGACCGGAATCACCACGGCCACTAAGGAAACGTTTTGGAAGTGCTAGTGAAGAAACTATACTAAAAGTAATTTTTCTTACATTTTCTTTAATTAACTCTATATTTGTATATGTACTACCATTTTTCACTAAAATTTTCCATTTGTATTTTCAAAATGCAATCGTTTGTAGTATAGTAAAAAGTCATGATAATTTTTTGAAATTAATTTTATGTATTTTAGTTTATGTTAAATAAATACACATTCTAAACAAATATATTTTTCGTCGATTTTTTAGCAAGTTAATGGTGAAGCATTATCACTACCAATGCAAGCAGATTTGGATTCACTTAAGGCTGATATAATACGAGAAATGCGTTTGGAAATTAATAAAGCGAAACAAGAAATTATAGAAGGTATTTACATATTTATTGATTAATAATTAATATTTTTAAATTAAAATTTGTGATTTTAAATTCGTGGTTTATCGAAATTTCACCATATATAAGTGGTGTAAATATGTGAAGAATTGAGCTCAATAAATTTTGTTGTTTTGAATTAAAGCTCCAATAAATAATTTATAACCATGCAGTTTTTCTAAAGATCTGACTATTCGTTAAAGCTTGTGTTTAAAATACGATCATTTAGTCATGTTTTTGAACTTTACAGTTTCAAAGTTAATCATTGTTAAGACCATCCACCAAGGGCAATAGACGACATTCTTTTTAGACATAATTCCATTTTGTTTTAACTAAAAATAAAGGGGTCTCAGAAACACTAATATTTTCATTTTGAATTATTAGAAAGACATTTAACAATAAATCATCGAACTTTGATAAACTTATATTAGAAAACCACGATATTTAAATAAACAAAAAAATTAATTACTAAGCAAAATTATTTTTTCGTTTACTAAAATAACTAAAATTATAAAATATATAATAATAATATTTTTTTTATTGATATTGTTGCAGCAATCAAATCTGAGTTCAATCGAAGGTAAAAAATATAAGTAGAGAAAATAATTAAAATACAAGATTCTAGTTTCCAAATTCATTTAAAATTAAAAAAAACAATTAGAATTATAAGAAAATAAAACTTTCGAACATATTTATTATTCGCTGGGTGTTTAAATACTCCCAACATGTAGAAATATTGACGATATTTTTAAGGCATAAAAAATTATTAAATCATAAATGTAAAGTTTAAAATAAGATATATACAAGTTTTATTATTATTAAATTATTAATAATTAAATTCAAATATATTAAATAAATACACAATATAATGTGTAAAAATTTACCGACATAAGATTAAGCCAAGCACATGTAAAACTAGGAACTTAAAATAAAATCAAATATGGCTGAATTATTATAGTAATAATTGTATTATTATTTTTTAATTTTGTGAATCGGGTCCCCAGAGCGCATTCCATACACGGTTCCTAAGAGTTCCATCCCCTCCACCAAAAAAAAAAAAAAAATTATTAAATTAAAAATTGTGGTGACCAAAATGTAGTTGTTTTGTCCATTTTATTATTATTTTTTAAAAAGTATGAATTTGTATTATTAAATTATGTAATTAAAATTAAATTAAATAAACAAACAAAAATTAAAATGTTGAAGGAAGTTGTGTAGGGTAGGAATTTTAAAAATAAAATGAAATCAATTTTTCTACCTTAAAAAATATAAACATAATTAATTAAGAATTAATTAAACACATAAACAAAAATAAATTAATTTAAAAATTATATAATTACCGCCTATGTATAATTGTATTTTAATATATAATATTATTATTACTATAAAATAAATAAAACCATATTTATGAAAATAATAATTAATTAATTAAAATGTCATTCAAAAATTTTTAAACAACAATAAACAAATTAAACTATCTGAAATAATAAAAACAGACATAATTTACTAAATTTTATTGGTCACTTTTATTTTTTTTTATTTGAGTGTAAAAATGAAGTTATAAACCTAAATAAATTAATTAATAAGTAAGAAGTAATTTTTATTTTAACTATCGTGATTTATAGTCATATTTCCAAAAACAAACATACATATAAATATTATATATAATTTTTGATTATTTAATTATTTTTTGTTATGTGCATAATGGAATTGAGTTAAAATATTTATTGTGATTTTAATTTTTACTATACGTAATTTTGTTGATGGGTAATAACCGGAAAATAGCCTCGATTATTTATTAATTCGGTTATATACGTCACATAAATTAATGGTGCTAAGATGTATTAAATAAAATAAATTCCATAGATAATCTGCAATTAATTTCAAATATATAATTACTTAATTCAAAAGCGATGATCGATATTTCTCATTCCAATTACATTCTATAGTTTGCTTAATATTTTACCTGATTGATCCGTGAAGGTTACATTTTTTAGTTATCACTCATCATCATATCGTCTACACCCATTTAAATTAGGTTTGGTAAGTTTATTTTTGTTTTTTTTTTGTTTAAATTTAATTTAATTATAATATGACTATAATATTATAAAACCAAAATTTTTTATATAAATTTTATCAATAAAGACTTAATATTTATTAATGCACAATCAAATTAATTAATTTGATGTTGATTTATAATCAATTGGAAAAATTATGGGTGATTTTGTTTTTATCGTGTACTTAATGGTTATAAACCCACCATGGTTATAACATGTATCCACATCTATGAATGGCGGGGCATATTGACTCATCAGAATACACGATAAAACCTGAGAGGCGTAAATTCATCCATAAACCATTTTCCGCAAACATTCCATCCTTATTGAATAAACGAGCAACCCAAATAATTCTTACTAATTAAATATAATAACACTTAAAGAAATATATACGATTTTTTATATTATTACGTAAATGGAATACTTATTTAATAAAGAAACAATTAATCGTAATTTTATATTAAAATAAAATAAAACTGAATTAACGTAAATAAGAAATATTAATCAATCGTGTAATGAAAATTAATATAATTTAAGAACTTAACTTTTTATGTTTTTTTATCGGTTATTATACAACAATAAAATGATGATACACACACATTTAATTAAGATTTTATTTGAAATAAAATAAAAAATAAATAAATCAAAGACTGTTTATTATAATAAGCTCTGTAAAGTCCGAAATACATGCATCAATCCAAATTAATTAAATTAATAATTTTATCGTTCAATTTTAATATTTAACGTCGAATATAAGAAGCAATGTTTTTAATTAATTTTAATGATTTGTAAGTTTTTTTCGAGTATTTATGTCCCACCAAATTATAGTTGTATTACGTGTTGTGCATTCGTCCCACCAAATTAAACTTAAAACTGAGCAAGAATACTAACGATATAAATTATTAATTTAATTAGTTATTTACTTTAAAATACAAACAACGAGGTAAATAAGAACAACACCATTTTACAACCAATAAATACACAAATTTACAGAGTTCTTATAATAATTTATATAAATATAAAATAAAGCAATCATTAATAACAGCACTGATTAAATAAGAAAATGATAACTACTAACCTCTTACTACATTTTTATTAAAAATAAATAAACAAAATTTAATTAGTGCCAATAAAATGATGAAAATAATAAGGGAAAAACATTGTCCTACTACCTTAAGCATAATAGTTTATTCCACAATCTTTGTGTCATTTGCGAAAACATGTTGGGCTATTCCGGTAGAAATGCACGATATGTCATTTAAATCTTAAATTATAGAAATCAAGAAACATACATTAAAATTATGGATTGCTGTAATTCTATCGGTTGGACCCAAATACCTCAACCACATATTCATATATTAGATTTTATAATTACATTATGTCGTCTTGTTTTATTAAATAATAAATATTTTTTTTAATTTGTAATATAAATGAATTGCTTATTAATTAGCTTTAAAACGATAAACAAAATACAAACAGAAAAGAACTACAATGCTTGCTTTTATTTTGTAGAGTTTTTAATATAATTATTATTTAAATATGATTACTCTATTAATTATTTTCATTAATTTTAGTTAGATAAAAATCAAATTTAAAAATTAAACATTTTGTACATAAAAAAAATCATTTTATTATTATTAAATAAAAGTCTCATTAATTATTGAATAATATTATAAAATAAAAAAACTATAAAAATATATATATATTTAAAAAATAAAACTATTGTATGTAAATAAATAAATTATATAAACAAACAAAAATATCAAAATCGAAAATAAATTTAAAGAAAATAAATAAATAAATAATTTTTATTATTAAAACTAACAAAACAGATACAATTATTTAAACGAAAATAATTAATTAATAATACATAATATATAATAAATATATACATTTAATTATTTTCGAAATAAAATAAAATCTTCCAGAGAAAAACAATAAAAATTAAAATATACAATTTATTAATCATTATTATTTCTTTTTTATAATGTCGACTGCGAAATATAATTATTGGGGATATAGATGATTCATAATATTTTTATTATTACAGTTATAATATATAATTATTATTATACTATATTATAATACGGTTAATATTTAATAATAACAACAACAAAAAACTTCGAAATAGTTTCAACAAATAAATAATATCTTAGAGTTATTAAAAGTATGTTAAAAACAATTATGAATCGTCTCTGTTTATATACAAATTATATTGATATATTGATTCATCCAACAAACAACAAAACAATTTTTTTTAAATTTTTTAACAAAAACAATTTTGAATAAAAAATACCAACCAAAATACTAATATATTTGCGATTTAATTATAAGAAAAAATAAATACAATTTTAATGTTAAAAAAATTAAATAACAATGATAAAAACAAATTAATTAATTAATATTAATAAAAAAAATATATTAAAATTAAAAATTATTATTATTATTATTAAATATTATTATTATTACAAAATATATATATTTATTGCTTTTGGATATGTGTACACAACATAGAAAATAAATTTGACATGAAAATTTATGAAAAAAATGATTTAAAATATTTTCTATTTTATCTTTCGGTCTTCAGATAATTGAGCTTCTTAGAATTTCAAAATACCCATTTACAAAGTGCAATGACTAATTTATAAATGTTCAGTCGGAAATTATCAATGTTTTATAAATCACAGTGATAATATCCATATTTTCAACTGATAACATTTAAAAAATGTTTCCCATACCTCAAGAATTAAGGCTTTATGATATAGGAAGAAGACATATTAAGCCTAATAATATTATGGAAGCACGAATAGAATAAATAAGTTTCATTTATACAGATTTAGCTAAAATACGATTTATCACAAGATTAAGAAAAATTTCATTGGTCTAGATTTTGTTCGATCTGTTTAGAATGATAACGCTTCTAGAAATATATTGTACAATATATCAAAAGTATTACATAATACGCGATCAGAATGGAACTATATTTTCATAATTACAGTATACATATTAAATTTGTATGGTTAAATGATTTGACTCAATCACTTAGGGTTCATTAATGTTTTTACGATTGGGTAGTGAATTATTTGTAAGATAGAGACATTTGTTTTAATTTATATAAAATGAGTTCGGTTTCTGATTTGCATAAATAATTAGTCAACCTTTTATTCAAGATACGACGTTACATGCTGCCATTTTCGGAAGAATACTTGGTCGAATTTGATATCTTTGCGAATCCATATGAATGAATCTACGTTGTAAGGGTAAATGAAAAATGACAGAATTCAATCATGTTTCAAGACTGTGTTCACGTAAAATTATTTTGTTATTTATGAATTTACTAATGGTGTATTCATTGATTTTACCTATACTATCTCATATAACAAGTTGATTAAACGTTCGGTTTCATAAAACTATGGGGTTGAACTGATTGCAAGACATCTACCATGTTTGGGGCTGGAAAATCTAATTTGGACATAATCCAAAAAAATATTGTTCCTTAAACTACCCAGGAATTAAAAAAGGGAATATCACCAAAAACGGGATTGGAAAAATACTAAAATAACAATCTATTTGGTATCGTGAAAGTAAATTTAATCGACTACAACATATTTATCCATTATCCACTAGTCTTTCTTTCGTTTGAAGGTTGCTGATGATTGGATTATTTTCGACCAGTAACGAGGTAGGTATGCAATATGGAAGTTATTCAAAACTGAACGTATCTAAGCTTTTAAACTAAATATCATCAATAAAAGGTAAGGACGTCTAAGTGAAGCTGCGAATTGTGCCATCTGCAAACTATAGTGCTTTGAATTTAAATTATAGTCTTTTTAAGCGATAGAAATCTGCACATTAGGTTAATATAATTAATCATGAAAATATATTTAAAGCTAATACAAATAGTCGAATCGGTCTTTCCCAAACTTTTTAATTAGCACGTCCTTAGAACAAATTAAATCCTTCCTTAAAAAATAAATTAAAGAAGTAACACCACTAGATATGAGATTTCAAAATAGTTTTAAATATCAATCTAATGTGTATTAAAGTAAATTTAATCGATTAAAACCGTAAAAAGTTGATTAACGTAAATTTTGTATATATGAAGTATAACTCCAAATGTCAGTAAGTATCGCGACATAAAGCATAACTTAAACAGATCTTACTGCCATCTACTATCCGTTATTGAAAACAATTCATATAATCATATTAAATTCTAGTACTTTTTTATCATAGCTAATATTTTAGAAACGCGATTGAATAGTTTGCAATAAAATTTTGCATTTCTCTTTTCTTCGTTGATGATGATGACAATCTATGTAAGTGAATATGGATAAACCACATCATGCACAACAATTTAATTTTTACGTAATTTATTGTTTATTGTTTTATATAAATAAAAAAAAGTGCAAAAATTTGCATAATAAATTGGTTTTATGTATTCTTGGCATTTTTGTTGTTGGTTACTTCATTCGTTTTGTTTTGCTTTCTTCGTTTCGTCTATTTTCGGCGGTGTGCTTTGGGGAGTTATAAAATCTTGTTTTGCGTCAATTTAGTAGTTCCCAAAATAAAACAGAATCTTATACGACACAATACTACGACTGAATATTGATTTTCTTATTACTGCCGCAAAACTTCTTGATTTTTAATAGTTTATTTTTATGTTGAGATGGGGTAGTTTTGGCGGCTTTTTGACTACTATCGAATTTGTTTTTGGGTGGTTCAATGTATGTTGTGTTAGTCGATGGATGAATCAAATAGGATCTTTTATTTTAGGTTGTGCAAATGAAACTGAAATTTTATAATATATTATGGTTCATCGCTTTTTTATCACAAAAATATTTGATATTTCAAACATGATTGATATTTATATTTAATCTATCAAGTGATCGAGTAAACATTGTCAAACACATGTTTGTAATCTCTAAATATATACTCAATCACATAACTTAAAAATTAACAACGTCTTATCAAAAAATCTATTCTATTTTATTGTATGTCAGTCGTTATCAACCAAAATTTTATTATTTGTAACTATGATAGTCACATATCAATAAATATATAGCTTTTATTTCTGTTGAATATACCTGCAAAACACGGATAAGACGTAAATGACTCTAGTATTATTATTAATTATAACTTAAGAAGGCGTCACAGATTGTAGTTTAAAGGTTAAGAGAGTTTCTCATCACGACGAGTATGGAGTTCTCGACATTCACCAAAAATTAACATGCGGAACCGAATGATATTAAAAGCGATTGTGTGTAAATGTGTCCCAATACGTATTGACGGTTCGTAAGGTTTCATTTGAAACAAGGTTAGGGTTTACAGCCTTTTTAAGCCATAAATTATTTATTATACTTAAGAAATCGCCGTATCAAACTTTATAATTAATTTTTATATTATTGGTCTTCTTACACGATGTATTAGTACTATTGTGATTTGAACTTCTCAACCAATAAATTAACACAAACTTGAAAATTTTTTTGAGTAAAAGTAAACATCAAGTTAATCTACCCAATGAATATAATATAAGACTTAGTACAAATAAAGGAATAAAATCGTTAAATCTTGGAAAATATGGATGCCAATGAATGGGAAAATTTCCAATAGATCGAAAGAAAAAGAGTAAGAAAGGCTCACGACAATAAAAGCCCTAACGTATATCACACCTTTAAAGTAAGTGCTAGACATTAAAAATGGCTAATTAATGTTGAAGTACATCTTATGCAACCATTTCGGACCACTTTATATCAACACATAGTCTGTATTAGTTATAATAGGTGAGAATGGAAAATATTTAACTGTGTGATTCCTTGATGAAAGCGAAGATATATTTAATTATGTTACTCCACACGTTTGTAGCTAGCCTATCAAGTTATAAACGTTAAAACAGCAACCTTCGAACACAGTTTGTATTTATGAACCATCAATATCTTAGAAAATAACAATGTTATTTTGTAAGATAATGTTAGTAAAAAACTGATAACATCTTCTTTCAACATTTATAATTTGATAGGGAGGCTCCAACATGCGAAGTGATACAAGTAAAGCTAACTTCACTTCAACAAGAAATCCCACCATACCATTGGTATAATCCAGTTGCTGTCTTTTACTGGACTTGTTGCCTGTATACTGCAACAAGTTCAGTAAAAGGCAGCGACGATAGGTTTTATATAAGAGAAATAAGCTTATGTAACCGGTTGTGTCGCCGGTTATAGCTTAGTGGTTTAGAAACTTTCTCATTATGACATGGTTTTGAATTCGATTCTCGCCGTTGACCAAAACATGCTCCGGATGAGATAAATGGATTGTGAGTAATGGATAAGCCTCAACGAACGCATCCAATGTTCACCAATACGTATTTAATGGGTCGTAAGGTTTCAAATGAAATCCGGTTATGACCTATCTGAATACAGTCTATTGAAAATACTATTCACACCATTTAGTTAAACCTTATAATACAAATTAAAGTCTACGTTAAAGTTAAACCTTAAACTTTAATCACATAAATTTGCAACATTAACAGAGATATAACTAACAACTTGTTAATCTAAGTCACATTCATCTGATCCGTATACACTTATTTTGAATCACCCTCTTTAGTCAATTATTTATATTTTAACCTTCTGCACTGTATACAATGACAATGCATCGTCGCATAGCTATGTAAATCTTACAACATACTGAAATTAACTCCGTACATCATTCGTCGTTGTTATTGTTTTGATACGAAAACACAAATCCATTCACAAATAAAAAACGAAAACGAAAAAAAAACTTCACACAGAAATTCAAAACTTTCAAAAGACTTACATAAATTTGTTTTTGCTGTTTAGTTTCGATTTAAGTTTTAGTCGCGATTGTGTGTTTTTTTATAGTTCGAATCGAAAGGTAGATTTTTGTGTGAAAAAATTTTTTTGATTAAAATTGATTTCATAGAAGAAAATTCAATTTAATTAAAAATAAATAAATAAACATTGTATGTTGCTATTTGCTAAGTGTGAAAATTTTCAAAAAAAAAAATTATTTTTGGGGATAAAATGAAAATCTGAAAAATAATTTATTATCGATTTTCGCTGCTGTTGTTGTTGTTGATTTTATTTAGTTTTATGGAAAATTGTACACATACATATACATTTTTCATTTTTGCGAGAGAAAATTTTATTTTTTAAAGTGCTTTTCGGTTTTCCTTTATTTTTTGATTGTAAATTTTATTTGATTGTAGTCTTGCATTCAATACGGTTTTTTAATTGTGATAAGTTTGTAATAATTGTTATAAGAAAATTATATACAAATATAATAATAATAAAGAAAGAAATTATGTATATATAGTGTGTGATAACACGGGAAACGTGTTTCGTGATACATATAAAAAAGTAACGATAATATTGGTTGTAATTTAAGTAAAAAGAAAATTTCATGAAAATTAACAAATTAAAAAGTAAAACTGTGTCATTCATCTAAAAATAGAAAAATAAAAAATAAATTTGTTGGTTTTTCATTTTGGTGAATATAAAATAAAATATATTTAAGATATATTTTGCGTGTTTCCTCACTCTAGCAACCGCGTGCCGTCATCGTCAATTTAACTGACTGTGAGATTTAAAATTTAATTTTTTTTACTGTATATTTTCAATGCAATCAAGATAAAATTAATAAAATGATATGGTGCGAATTGATTATGAACTCTTGGGATACACAAATGACTTATATATATATATATATATATATATATATATATATATATATATATATATATATATATATATATATATATATATATATATATATATATATATATATATATATATATATATGTATATATATATATATATATATATATATATATATATATATATATATATATATATATATATATATATATATATACATATTTATATACATAGTTATACGCATACAAAATGTGGAAGTATAGATGTTGCGCTGGATGTTTTATTATATGAATTTCTGGGCTATGTTCTGTCCTCTATATAAATCAAGAGTGGTAACCTTACTTCTTTACTGAAAGACAAAAACAGAAAGAACTTGGAACGAGGTGAACTGATTGTTTATATGATTCATGAATGCTGGTTAATTTTCATGTATTTAATATTGCGACGGTTTGATGTAAATCTTGTACTTTATTATCATGCCTCTCGTCGGTATTTCATTTGAGTGTCGTTTTGCTGCACCAGATTGAATGTTCTTCATATAGTATTATACTAGATGCATAATACAAACACATTTTTATGCAAAATTGCATTCGTTATATCTAAGATTATTTTATAGAAATTTTTATGGCCAATTATATATTATATAAAAAATGTGCTACCGAAGTTAACCGCGCATCTAGCTTATGATTATGCGAATATGAACTGATAAAGACATAATCACATCCGCACATATTATATATATAGTATTAGTTATTATACTTTGCTGCCCATATGAAAACAACTAAAATACTTTGACTTTTGGTTGGCTTACGACCAGCCAACCAAAATGTTTATAAGACAATATAAAGAATAAAACAAACTAATAAATCATTAAATTATCTTAATTTAATTTTAATTTTGTTTTTATTATGTAAATAAATACAATAAGTAGTATTTAGTTTTTAACAAACCATTTTAAATAAATGTTAAAAAAATTAATTGCTTTTTCTCGAAATTCTGGTTAATTAATGATGTCTGGCGTTGATAATACACAATCATATCGAAATTGATTTATGTTCACGCTGTGGTGTTTTCTACAACAAACACAACACGTACAAATGAGGTGCATCGCATCACTTTTGCAGTTCAAAGTGTCAGGTCATTTCATACCACATATACTATATAGTTAGGTAATATACTATTTTACAAACAAGTGGAAAAGCAACAATGCAATTTATGTTGTCCATTTAATCAGTTGTTATGTATATACTGCATTTTTATGAGACTTATGTATACGAGTAAAAAAATGAGGATTAAAAGCGAAAACAAATAATTATCTTGATTAAACAACATAATAATATTATGTATGTATATAATATATAGAAAGTTTTTTTATAAATTATAAAACATGAATTAATGATTATGTAATCGTATCAGGTTTACATATATTAGATGTTAACTGTATCATTTAGTATGATTAAACTGGAAAAGGTATAAATCAAACCATTTCGAATCGGTTATCGACCGTACTCGGGTAAAAATACTTGGTCAGAATGCAACAGTATAAAAACCTCGTTTTTTTAAAATAAAATTATTGTATTATATTTTACTTAATAAAAAGTTTGTGTTATAGTAAATATATCGAATTTGCAAACCACATATCGTCGGTGAACTTCTATAATTGTGTATGTAAAATACATCCGGTTGACCACTTGATCGTTAGTTTTATATATATATTCAGTTTTATAATTTCAAATTACTGACTAAAATTTACTTTGTAGATATATTCCTGATAGAATGTAGTTTGTACACATATACAAACTCTTATCACCTTAATATTTTTAGAATATTCAATTTTTCTATTTCAAACATAATTTAATTACCAAAATTCTTAACTGAGCTTTAGTCGTTCATTCCACATTACATATATGAGATTATGTTAAGATTATACTGCCTCTTATACATTCAATGTGTATATTACACATAACTGTTGATTGTCTAGACTCAATCAATGCCAATACCTATATATTATTTATTTTGAAATAATTTCTAAAGATGTGGATTAAACAGCAAGTTAATTTTCTGCTATCATCGGTCTGGGAAAATATTTAACCTCTCACCATTTAACGATCCTCAAGGATATTTTAAAAATCTTAACTAAACTCATACTTTTTAAAAGTTGGAATTTGACATCAACAATATATCCACCTTTATGGTAGTCTACAGTTATGCTGTGTTTCCAACAGATAACTTCAAATTTAGTTAACCGAAAGGAAAAGTGAAGAAGATGGACATGCAGAAGACAGATTAATTATATGCAACATCATTGAAATGCCATAGCAATCAATCTGGGTCAAATGAATACTGTCAAATCATATAAGAATCGCTTTTAACCAACAGATTAGGTTTAACAGATTAGGTTTAAAAGATCGATCGTGCAACGCCATTATGCTATACAATGTAGCGTATGATTATTATTATTATTAACCTTGCTTATGCATTGAATGTAGATCATAATTATACTTACATTTTGAAAAGCTATGTGGAACAAACTTCTGCTATGGTCGTAAGGTTGGCTTCTCCCAATTGGCAACAATACCAGTTATTGATATTCACAAGCCGAACAGTTTATTTATATCATTTCGTTTTTAATTCTTATTTTGGTCCTGAACTTATATTCTGAAAATACCTACAAGTATCAGTAATAGTACAAAGATTACATATAATATAAGACATTGCCTTAAATGGATATTATATAATTGAAATGTAAAAACACCGACTAATTACTTTCGTATAACATGTTTATCCAGTTCAACTCTTTACTTCATATAACATATAATTACAAATAGCAACGATTAAAATGGTAACAACTCGTCATAAATATAAATTTGTACTTTGATTTGCGATTTGTCTTTCATAAATTGGTAATATCTCGCAACAAAAACAAATTTAGTTGTTAAACTAAATCCATTGATGTCCCGATTAAAATATTCCCAAAATAAAACAAACATTATATGTGTTATGTAAACGTAGAATGCAGGAGGAAGAGTCAAATTAAGCACGATATCAATTTTGCGCTGATAAACCGAAATGAATAATTTATTGCTTTATAGCGATAAAATATATAAACATTTATAATTGTAATATCGGCCCTTGATAAATTCTAATTGAATAAATAGATTATAGTTTTTTTTTCTATTTATTTTTTGATAAATAATATTGTGTTGATGATACATGACAATAATTGTTTCGTGATTTTTAGTTTTGTAAGACGATAACATTTTGTGCTATGTTTGTTGAGCGCATGAACACCGATGACATCTAAATATCCTCTAAATTTGGCATTCTATTCTTTACACCCATATATGAGCCTAGCTATCTGACATCATTTATCGGTATACCCAATAACTTCAAAAGTTCAAACATGCTGCGTCTACATATTTAAAAGAGCACGCAGCTCAGTATTTTCAAGTAAGTTCAAGTACGATGCTACAGCTGTTTATTTCACTCAAACCCAATACTGTACGAATACATATGGTGATACATTTTTTGTACAATTTTTTTTTTTTGCCCAGATATTCGATTACTACTTGTAATTTTCTTCTTATTTCGTCAAGATTTTCATTTTTTGTTTTTAATTATATATTTAACAATAAAATAAAATCTCTGTTCGCATCATTCATGCTGCCTCAGTTTCTCTCGTATACTCACCCAAACACATACATGTATAGCAATTAAACGAGATACACAAATTTTCCCATGAAAATATTTTAAATGAAAAATTCTTAAAATAGATTTTTTGCTTCAAACATTACAAAAAATATTTAAATAAGAAATAAGCTGTTCGTGTATTTTTATCGTAAAGAAAAATAAGCAAAATAAAAATTATTGACACTTCGAGTTGAAATTCAGTTGAAATCTGTAGTGAACGTTTGTGTATAAAAAAAAATTTTTGATTTATAATATTTCATTGATAAACTCATTTGTTGTTATTGTAGTGTTTCCCAAATTTTCAATTAGTAATAAAATTTCGTTTTACTTGGAATCAGACAGCTGATTTGTAAAAGTATATGGTATATATCTCACAGTTGGAAAATAGGTTTGACAGTCTGTTAGATATTACTGTCTTATATAGGTCATCTTTTCTTATCTGATTCTATTGTCCTTATTTTCAGATCAGTATATTATGTACTGATATGTTCTAAATTTAGGTTTGGAAAGAGGCAATCGATAACATCAACTGTTGTAGAGGGAGACCTAAGAAATTCCTCAAAATTCCTTTTGTGATTTCTGATAGACTTGATTTATAATTTAACTTAAACCGTTCTCTGTTGAAGAGAAAATAAATTAATCAAATTATTAATCTAAACGAATACATCAATTTTTTTAGGTCAAGTACCTCTTTTGACAATCTTTAGATATAAAATCGATTCTACCCATGGTTTACGACTAGAACTACCATCTATCAATCTTGAACCTCGGTCAGCTTCGATTAGGGTATAGGCTCTATTCCATGGGGAAAATTGACTGACAGTCAAAAAAGACGAAAAGAGAAAATATTTATAAAACTCCAACTAAAAGACAAAAGACAACGTTATTGTTTATTTATTTATTTATAGTGAATTATAGCAGAATTTTGAAGAAATCATAACCAAAAAACTCATTAATTATTCATTTTTGGAGATTTTTTTAATTGTGAATTAAAATTTATTATTAGATATCACAATGCTAAACAAATATGATTTTTATTTCAATTCAATTATAATTTTACCAAAATAATGTATCGACTATTTGACCCTTGACTATAAAAGTGGTTGTGTGCGTAAAAAATTTCTTACACAAATTTTATGTAGAAGGCTGAGTGTGACTGCAATAAAAAGTATTCAATTTTATATTTTTTATGGCAGTCACACTACCACAAACACAAATATTTTTCCAGTCAAGTTTGACTGAGATGGTGTTTTGTTTCGTTTGCACTACTGTTTAATATATATTTTTGTCTCATTTTAATTTTTACTGATAGTCAATTTTTCCCATGGAATAGAGCCTTAACCCTTTTAAGTAGTTTGTCCTTTGACTGGTGCGTTTTTATACCTGTTAATTATTTCTAACTGGAGTATATTTGCGGCTCATCATGTATTTATCTCGATCCATTTTATGAAATACTGGATTTTGGTATTGAATTTTTTTTTACGTAATCGAATATGATACTTTATTTTTTTCTATCAATCAACCAGAAGGTAGGGTTTTGACTCAAAATGTTCAACTGAAGGAAATGGTTTAAGTTTTGAATTAGAGTTCTTCAAGTAGTATATTGTAACAGCATTTGACTAGAAGCTTACCAGCTCCAAATGACCTCCTTATTTAAAACGGATTTCATGCTCTACCCTCATTATTATAGCCACCAGCATCATTAAACATAATTATAGATAAATTCATGTGTGTTGTAATCAATCTAACATACAAGTTTTATTCATGTGTGACATGACATTAGACATAGACATTTTGCAATTTCCTTTTCTGCAAGTTTAAAATTTGTCGTCAGCCTCGCTCAAAAATATTTATGCAGACATGTTATTTGTTGTTAGACATTGATTTTATAGTTAAGTTAACAAAACGCGAATAATTGCAATTGAAGTATAATTGCAAACTAGATTGTTGCAAACAAAGCCAAAGAGAAAGTCAAAGATTTGATAAAAAAAATTTGTGCTACAGATTATCAAAATTCTGCTGTTACCTAATAATTGTAAAGATTTTTTGTTCGTGGTTCGAAATGAACTTTCTCTCTACTCGTTTGTATATACAACAAGTATACCGTATATATTTCTGGTCCAATGATTTTCTAACGGAATAAATGGTTGTGATATTCAAAACATTCGCTACCATATAATTTATATATTCTGATTTAAGATTTGGAAAAGTTGTGCAAATTGGTTTACTTCCATTCAAGTAACAGTTGTTATCGTTCATAGTTTTACAGTTTATAATTTTTGTCGTCGTAGTTTTAGTTTTGTCTTATAATATTTATATAGTAGATTAACCTTTGGGCCATGTAGTTTCCGGTTTGATTGGAACATAAGTCAAGCCGCACATTTAAATCTAAAATTCACATCTTACAATAATAATAATTCATTAAAAGCATTATCAAAAGTTATTTATAGTATTAATCAATAAATATTTATCTCGGTTAAAGGTTAGGCATGTACATATTTTAAATTTTGCTTTCAAATATTGAACCCTACAATTGACAATTTGGGAAATATAAATTTCAAAACTTGTACTTTGATGCCTCTGCATGTGTATTATTAAGGTTACTGTCTGGCTTAATACTACGAGCGAATAATATAATATTATCAACCGAACTGAACCAGTGGGGGAATCTCTTATCGCGTTTAGTTGATAAGGGCAGTAATTTGTGTACTGTGCGTACTGTTTGAATAACGAGCTACTGAAGATGTTGTTTGAAAATGTGTGTAGTTATGTGGATTCTGAAAATAGAAAAATACTCTTTATAGGCGGTTGGTGCATCTATTAGGTCATTGCCTTTTAAAATAACTTCAAAATTAGTATGACCTTTTTGATAATACGTTGTTGTATTTATTATACATAAATGAGGCAATCGTATTTTGGTAACGTCGAATTTATTTTTCAAGTAAATTAAAAAGTAAAATATTTTGGATTCAAAATGAAATCATCATCAGACTATATATTAATATGCACCTTTTGCTATTTATATGGAAATAATCTGAATGAGTTTGGGTTTTATGCAGGGTATTTCACATTATAAATGACATTAATTTATTCCGATGCGAATTCGGCGGGTATTAAATATCTATGTAAAGGGCATTTTAACAGATTGAAAGGAGGATGGAGTGTAAAATGTTATGTCTATAAATAAACATGGAGCTTTAATATTAGTTTTGATCACAAATACGTCATACAAATATTTTATCTGTTTTAAGCTCAATCCCGTGTAATTTCACTGATTCAAAAAGTTCAGTTGCAATATTGGCTATAAATGAGGGTTACCTTGCATTTGAAGAAATAAACGGTATAAATTTTCCAACACCAACTTTGAGTGGACTGTAATCAATAATTCAAATTATAAGCGCTTTCTTCTCTCTCAATCTAGATATTTAAGAGACGGCCTTAAATGTTGGAAAAGCTTGAACAACTAGAATATAACTCCCTATAATGTCGTGAGATAAGATAAGACCAGAAAAAGGAGCTCATATAGTCACGAAACCTTCTACTACTTTACTATTGAAGCCATGAGTTGCACGTTTTTTGAAAGAAAACGTACTATGAATGACTTGATGTCAACAATGATTAGGATTTTGACTAGACATGCTCTTATGTATATCATAACACTGGTTTAGAGATGGAATGGTAATCACAAGGTCGTTTCGAACGAATAATTGTATTCATAAAAAATATGAAACCCAATTTCTTGGAAAAATTTAAAATCTTAAATCACGGATTGCAGAAGTGATTTTCCGACTACCGTGCTTTGCTAATTCTAGGAATATATTATTTTAGAACTTACAGAAAACTCAGAAACCGACAAAGTATTTATTGTATATACATCCACAAATTTATCTATCAGTCGATATTATGTAGGTAAAAAGTATACGGATACCGCCCAGGTGGCGCAGTGGTTAAAGCTGCGGCAGTTGGAGCGGGTGGTACCGGGTTCGAATCCTGATAGGGGTGGGATGGTAAAGAGATTTTTCACCATACGATTACATCTATAACCCCCTGACCCCCAAGACGGCCAACCCATCTTCTATGTCAGTACTATAGGCTGGCATGGAGCTATGCAATGTGCAGATGGTTCTACGTAAATCAGACCTATAGCCGTACGTCCTCGAAGTGCCTCGAGCCCCAAAACAGATTGTAGAGATATAAACAAACAAACAAGTATATACGGACGTGCTAATGGTAACATTGCAAAATTTTCGTTGTTTTACTGAAAGTTTTACTGATTTTCAATAGTGAATACAACAATTGGTAAACTGTTTGACAAAACAAAAAGAATTCGAATAATGAGGAATCAATTAGGATATCAATGCTATTTAGGCAGACTTTATTCAAACTTATAACCAAATTCTACAGATCATAATTAGATTTTGATCAATATCTTTGTTGTATACATGGGTTTTAAGTCGTTCCACTACAAGGATAAATTTATGTTAAATTATTGATGTATGCCTAAATATATTCAATTTTAAAATAATGTATATGTTATGACTAATGTATGTACGAAAAA
The DNA here is from genome assembly GCA_963932295.1 of Tipula lateralis. Classification (NCBI taxonomy): domain Eukaryota; kingdom Metazoa; phylum Arthropoda; class Insecta; order Diptera; family Tipulidae; genus Tipula; species Tipula lateralis. The sequence continues at coordinate 12,156,230 of OZ010737.1, forward strand.
ACATGCATAGATTTCATTTGGAAGTTCGTACATTTCATCAGTTTAAATTGTAAAAGGTTGACGGTGAAATTATGATCATAAGTTCAATTAACACACTTTACGTTTATTTAAAAGACATTTACATTGACCTTAAAGATTTTTAATGTTTCGTAGAATTTTTGTATTGTTTCGTAGTTCTTGTTATGCTTCGATGTATGTATATATTTATTTACCCTTTGTTGCAAAACTGTGCTATGAGAAAATTTCAAAATCCATAAAATTTTGTACAAATGACCTGCAACTTTGCAACCGTAGTCTGTTAAATTTTAGTTGATTACGTACGGATGTTTGTACGAAAATGTGTCTACGTCGTTAGCTTATATACTTACTTAAATTTTTAGTTTAATTAAATATCTGTTAAAGTTCAAATACATAATATAATCGCTTTGTTTGTGTAGGAGTTACCTTAAAATTGTGTAGGTGTTATATTTACAAATAATCCGCAAGATCATAAAAAAAAATTTTTGTATATACGAGTATGTATGTTTTATATACATAATGCACAACATTTAGATATTTTAACATTTTATATGTTTAGGTTTGCCATTTCCGACGATGAAAGTTTTTAAGATTTCGATATATGTAGTATATAGTCAAATTTTAAACATGAAACTGTAATTCAATATACCTACATACGTTTCTCAAGTAGATTGTACATATTTACAAAATGAGTTTATAGAACTATACGATTTAAAGAACTATGTATAATTACTTATTTAATTGATAACAGTAAATATATATAATTATAATGTTGTGAGATCAAAATCAACCATTTGTAAGAAAGCTTTTATATCGTCCAAATTAACAACGGTTTGATTTTTAATTTGAACCAGGTAATTGTATTGAACGGTTTATTCAGGCAATCGATTTTTGATTTGAATGGTTTAATCATTTGTTTCATTTATGTCATGCATGGATTATTCATGGCACAGAAAGAAACTCATTTCTTATTCTAATATTTGGCCAAATATTTTATTTGTTTTCTTTACTCAATGAAAACTCGGTTATTAAATCTAAACTTTTGGCGGCTTAAGTTGATTAATAAAGGCTCTAATGATTATATATATATAAAAAAACTAAAGGCCAGTGAAATTTGTAACACAATTTTGTTCTAGATTATGAAAACATTTTTAAAATAAAAACATGTTTGTTTTTAAAAATAACTCAAACAGTATATTTGAAACTATTTAAATTATTTAAAAAATCAGCAATACGTTCTATTTTCATAAGTTCTCCAATCAGACGAATTCTTCTTTATTAATAACCAATAATATGAGAAACATATCAGCATTTAACTAGTATAATCCGATATTTTGAAAAAACCACTTTGTATGCTGCTAAATAAGACTACACCAACCGGTAAATTATTTCTAAACTTTTGATTTGCCCGCAAACACGTGATCAATTATATCTATTTTAAAATGTACATTTCGTATATTACATATAATGTATGTATAATCAAGTTCATCTCTTTTTCAAATTGGCACAGATTTAAAAACTATAGAGAACGACACGGGCCCAAAAAGTGCAAAACATTTTTATCTGACTTCGACGACTACATATATACAACTACAACGATCGCACCATATCATTAATAAAATATTCACCTTCTTAATGAAAATTTCAATCAAATAGAGATGCAAATTACTCGCAAACAAAAGACAAAAAAAAATTAATTTTCTCTGTACTCACAATACAAGTACTCAAAAGCGAAATGAGAATAAAAATAATTAATTTTCATCTTAAATTAATTTTTTTTTTGTTCAAGTAGTTTAGTAGAAAATTTTCGATAAAAATAAATTTTCCCAGCACAACAAAATTATAAAAAGAAATAATTTTTAATATATTTCTATCATTTTTAATTTAATTAATAAAAAATAGAAATTTATAACTTCCAAAAAAAAAATTACAAAAATGGTGTTGAATTTGTGTCAATTTCGTTTTTAAATTTAAAACAATTAAGAATAAAATAAATAATTTTAATTTTAATTTTGTGTCTCGCCAAAATTTTTTTTTATTTTTATTTTTAATTTTTATAACAAAATTGTGTTGTTGTCCTACTCTGATTATGTGACAGTAACGAAATAAAAGCAAAAAAAGAATTTTTCCTGTGCGCTTCTGTACATGTGTTTCTAATTTGTTCCTAAATTTAAACAATATTATTGTTACAATTATAATTATTATTAATTTTTAATTTATTTTTATCTTTAATTTCAGAATTAAATAGGTTTAAATAATAAAAGAGCTTTTCGTTTTAAAAATTAAATTAATTTTTTTAACCGTGCATTTTCTAATTTTTCCCGATTCTGGTTTAGAGTTTATTCATATTATAAAAGTGTAAAGTGGAAAAAATCTTTTTTCTTTTATTTTGTGTATATATAAAAAAAAAATATTTTATTAATTATATATAATTTTGTTTTTTGGTGTGCGTGTGTTGTTATTTTGGTGGAAAATTAAATTAAAATAAATTACAAAACAAAACAAAAAATGAAATTAATTTTGGTGAACCCATAAAATTGAAACATAAAATGGAAATTGTATTATGGCGGCAGATTTAGCTGATCAAATAGACGATTATATATGCAGTTTTGAAGGTGTTGGTGACTTAACAATGGATACATTAGCAATGTTAATTTTTGCTTGGGCGCTTATCGCCCTAGTTTTATTGTGGCTGTGTAAATTTTTATATAAGAAATATGTTAAAAAAAGTGATATTGTACAAGTAACAGGTACTGTTGATAGTAAAACAACAGCAGCAGCTGGTTCAGCAACAGCGTCAACAAATGTTGAAACGAACGATAAATTACGAAATAAATCCGAACCGAAAGATATAGTAGCTAAGGTAACTGATTAAAAAAAAACTCATAAAGTCTAAAATCTAAATTGTATCAAACCTTTAATTACAGGAACCTTTAATAAAACCTCTATCTAAAGGCGTGATGAAATCAGCTCCTAAATCTGGTGGTAGTTTTGTACCATCGACTCCCACACTAAGAAAGCGATTGTCACGCAAAAGTCCGGGACCCGAGTTGAAAAAACAAAAGAGTTTAGTAACACCACCATCGAACGTTGTGGGACCTGATACGGTAAGTGTATAAATAATATCTATTAGATTAATCGCCCTTGTTATGATGTGGATTAGTGTTCATAAAGGTTTAGTGCACGAATTATTTATAAATAGGGCTATAAGTTAGTTTAACGAAGCGAGTGTAACTTCGAAATATATCTAGATTAGAAAATATAAATTTTGGCTATTTAAACAATTTTACAATAAAATAAAAACTAAATTATAGTAAAAAAAACTAAAAATTATTTCAGAACAATGAAATTTAGAAAATATTTAAACTGGTTATATTAAATTATTCCTTCAGAATTGTATATTCAAGGTGAAGTTCAATAATTGAAATATTTTAATATTTGCCAAAATTTCAAATTATCTATATACATATATTATATATCAGTGGCGTAGCACACATTTAAGAGATAGTGAAGGATTCTCAAGATATCTCATGTATCCAGACATTAAATTTTCCTGTACAAATGAAAGGCATAATTTATATTTAAACGTCCATAAAATTTTAGAAATATTAATTAAGCGACGAAATAATTTCCAAGTGCTAACAACATATTTAAACTGTAAATCTAAGTGTTGTTCAGAAACAGTAAAGTTATCTATTGTAGCTAGTTATTCAGCTTTATGTAACTTTTTCTGACTTTTTCATTAGAATCAATGGATACTTAGACGGTACTGTTTAATAAATAACAAAAACCTTCAAACTTGTCTTCTATATATTTAACGATTTTAATAATTTATAAGACCGAAGAAAGTTCTGATTAAGTGACAATATCGGTTTAAGTGACAATATTCATCCAAGAATCCACGAATTAAGTCGATTAAAAATAATATCGATACATTTTCTAAATGTGTTATCTTAAAGATTACAGTTAGAAAATGCACGATTAAAATAGTTACTGTTTTCACTTTTTAAAATATTTGTCTTCGAAAATTAAATCCCTAATCCAAAAACCAAACAACGTTGTTCAACCAAACAATGTAACAACGTTACATAACGAAAATTTATGTAACACATTTAAAGTATGTATCTTTCAAAATTTATAAATTTTTGAATTAAACAGAGCTTGATTAAGTGTCGTATCATTTCATGGCCTTACTTAAATTTATATTGAAATCTATAATTCACTTCCAGAGTCCAGGCAATATATTCTTTGTTAAATAATAAAAACTTGTAATAAAACAGATTTCGATGTCGCATCAAAACCAGTGAACCATTTGGTAGGTAAGGAAAGCTTTAGAGACATAGCCATTTTTAAGCCTCCGTAATATATTCAATTTTGGTATTGGTTTTCCATTGTTATAGTAAAAGCTTTTCTCAAAGTGAGCTTTTAAAGATAGATGTTTGTTTTGATTTAAATCACACATAAGCGAACGTGCGAATGAACTAACTGAAACCACTACCCAATGACGCCACCCACTGATATATATTATATATATATAAATATATATATATATATATATATATATATATATATATATATATATATATATATATATATATATATTTATATATATATATATATATATATATATATATATATATATATATATATATATATATATATATATATATATATATATATATATTTATTTATTTATTTCACTTTGCAAGTTTGCGAATATATGAGCATTAAATTATTATAAATTTATAATAAACTCAAGTTCAATAGATCATAACTGAGTCATAACTAAATTATTTCGAGCTAATAATTCAAGAAAATAAGAAATGATTTAATATGTATATGTAACGATTTACATTTACTCTATGCAACATATACGGACAACGAAAATTAATATTTATAAGAGTAGCTAACCACTACGTTGAACTGTCTGGTTTTGAATTTCGAGTCACAAGCCAAAGCGGTTTAATTCAATATCAATAAATTCATTTATTTCAAGTCAATTTCCATACAGTATATAATCGAGTTTAATTTTTCAGTTTAGAGATTATTTATGTAGTTTGGTGGAATAATGGAGTTGGTTTTAGTTAACTATAAATCCAATAATTATTTAAACACTAATTGAGTGTAAGAAAGGATATAAAGTGTTTTTTTAAATTATTTATTATTAGCAAATTATTTGTTAAAGGTAATTGAAATGCCTGATTCGATTTCATGTAAAGTTTTTTCGGTTTTATAAGACCATTGTTTTAGTTTCTTCATGCCATTAACTTACGTTCGTAAACGTTAATCCCGAGGTTTGAGGGATATTCTTAAGAGGAATTTGTGTTAACTATAAGCTCACTGAATCTAAGCCTAGTGCATATATATATATATATATATATATATATATATATATATATATATATATATATATATATATATACACATATATATATATATATATATATATATATATATATATATATATATATATATATATATATATATATATATATATATATATATATATATATATATATATATATATATATATATATATATATATATATACGTCGGTTGTAGCTTAATGGTTAAGAGAGTTTCTCATCACATCGCGGTTTCGAGTCCGAATCTCGCCGTTGACCAAAAATTAACACGCACCGGGTGACATAAAAAGCGTTTGTGTGTAAAAACATTCATTGGGCTGACCACCTACAATGTGCCCCAATCGTAAAATGGTTCGTAAGGTCTCAGTTGAGATGCGGTAAGTTGGGCTGTTTACGGCCTCTAAAGCATATATATATATATATATATATATATATATATATATATATATATATATATTCCTGTAGCTTTAAATAGATAAACTTTGTTGTGTGCCACAACTATGAGTCGACTTACCGGAAATGACCATACGATCCGCTTTCAATTCACCTGCATTTTCAATAGACTCGTCATTTTTCATAGGGCTGACAGATTTTGGTTATTGTTTTTTATTTTCATTTATATGCGCATTAAATAATAAATTTTATTTTCACTATCCAATTAATTTTATTGATTTCATCATCGACAACAAATTGAGCGAAAACTTTAATTCCCTTAATTGTAACGATTAAATCAATAATATATTTTATTGTTCAACAAAATATTATATTATTATTTGACAAATAAAATCTAAATATAAAAAAATACAATATATCTCCCTCATTTTGTCTATTTGCCAGTTTCTTATATAAAACGCATTAGAAAATTATTTTGCTATCATAGTTTCTAATCTTGATGGATGATGGTATAAAATCGTATATATAAAATATAAGTTATCGGTCATTAAATTAAAGTTATAAGGTTAAATCTTTAAAGGTCGTTAATAATATTATTTAAAAATTTATTTTCAGGTCTCTGTCACTTGGACAAGTCAAGTGTTCCGATGGCTGTATACAGATTTAGTTATTGTCAATGAATTACTACACTCTTGGGTACAATCATTAAATGATTTTTCGAAAAAATCGGTCGAAGAAGTAAGTCAATTTTATACCTTTACAAATTATTATTTATAATATTTTATTACTATTATATTTTATTTGTTTGCATATATCGAATATTAAATTTCAAAATATTATTTATATTTTTAAAATTTATATAAACGTTAGCATATTTTACATGTTTATATATAATCTAATTTGCATATAGAGATATTATCCAAAATATTAATTTGTTTATTGTTATTGTTGAAAATGTCAATCTTGCATAATCGTAAGGTTAAATTTAATGGCTACGTAAGACAAGTGATAACATTTTGATTGACTACGACGACGATGTGAGAGGTACATAAATTGGATAATATATCACATATTAATTTCTACATGTCATTATAAAGTGATACTCCGTTACAGGAGCATAAGGAGAACTTAATATTGTGGAGAACTTATACATATTCTAAATTTATAATTTACACGAATATGAATACTATATAACATTACAGCTTGAATTGAGATTATTGATAGCTATCAATTAGATGGTTAAATTTATGAAACAATATGTTTATTAACAAACGTTTCGTGTAATACACATACGTACATAAACTGTAAATGTATATATGTACGTATAGTGTTTGAAGATAATTTATTATACAAGGTTAAAGAATTTAATTTAATTTCAATTAATGAAAATCAAACAAAAATTAATTTGTTTTAATTAAACTAATTAAGATGTTTACTTAGAATTTAATCGATTGCCTTTATGTATACTATGAAATATGAGACCAAATAATATGGTAAACGAAAATCGTTTCGTTGTAAAACATTCGCATACTACCTTTTAAACATATATGCAAATTTATCAATCAAAATCGCGATAAATAATTAAACCAATACCAATTGGATACAACTATTTGATAACAAGTTAAAACCACTGTGTGAGGTTTTTAAACAAATATTTATACTTCGAATACTTTTACTATAACCAGCTTATAAATTATAAATGAAACATACACATGTATAATGAACTCAGCTGTAAAATAAAATGCCACGTTTCTATACAGTTCTATTTGTAACTACCCCATTTCCATCAACCATCAATAAAATAAAATTTCAATTACCAATTTATTGATTTTATACAAAATTAATATAAAAAAAATAACGATTCCACCCATCACGTATTGAATGGGTTTACATATATAGACCGCACAGATTCATTATACACAGTGTAATTACGTTTTATTGAGTTGATACCCATCTCATATTTATATAACATATATAAATCTGTTGAATAGGTTGTAAATGACGTCGATAGTTTTTTGTTTATTACAAAATTTAATTACATCACTAAAAACATTTTGAACATCCAAGGTTCTTAAAAGTTATATTTAAATTCTGAATAGTATATATTTAAATATAGTATATGTTCAAGTATCAAGAATAAAAAATAATTGGAACTCACATTGCCGGCGAAAATGTGAGTTGATTTTCCAAAATTTGATGCCATATAGTGTTCTCGACGCTAATGGTTTTGTGCTATTGCACTCACAAAAAACACTATAGTTAATTATTATAAATGTTCCAATAAATATGTCACGCTCATACGAGTGGATCTAAAGTATCTGTTTTATATTCGTAATTTGATTTGTTCCAAAATAATTATACACTCTTTTCGTTAAATCAGACAAGCGTATTTTAGAGCGCGTTAGACTCGTGCCAAAAATAGTTTCTTATTAATGGAACTACACTCTGTATAGAAGATTAATAAAAGTTAGATTTATTAGTTTAGTTTGGTCTGTTATTTTTGGATCCATTAGATGTGTATTTATATACACATATGAATGTATATATATTTATAGGTTCAAAATGTCATGAAGGGCAATTCAATGTGTCGAAATTTGTTATAAATATAAATACAAAACGGGTTGTTAACCTTTAGATATCGACATTGGTTCGGAATAAGTAACCAAATCTTTAGTCAGGAGGTTTTTTGTAATTTTCACATATCGAGTTTAAACACTAATTGAATTAGTAAGCATTGTATGAGATCATATTACGTTGCATGTATGTATATTTAATAAGCGTATGTACATTGTTATTCGCTATCCTTCTATATTGGTCATACACAAAAATGATCTAAGATCTTAAATTATAGTTTAACTAATCGATTATATCAATTATGGGTGTAATTTGATATGCAATATTTATTTTTCGATTTTCTTATACTAATTGCTAAAGTTTAACAAATAAGTGCAATTTATAATATGTAATATGTTGTTAATTCGAATATGTGTAGAAATTTGAGATATAAGTTACGTATAGAAAAAAAAGTCACAGTAATTCGATACACGCATATCGTTATCGACATAAAGTCGGAAGTGATTATAATTACTAATATGGATTGAACACATTATACTTTATATATATATAGTCATGTATTGCAGTATAATGAATTTCTATTATATTCAAAAAAAATTACTAATTCGATATGAATTTTAATTTTAATTGAAAGTTAATTTTCGGTGATGTGACATAATAATTATATTCGAAATTGACGTTTATTTATAAATTGAGAGGGATAGTGACATCAACCTTATAAATGTCCAATATTAATTTTATTTTAGCTAGGTGAACCGAGCTATTAGTTATAGCCACTTTCATTAACATATACCCATTCTCGAGTTGTGGTGAAAGTCACAGAAGCATTTTCAAAGAATGCAATAAATATTAGAAATATATTTCTATTTTTGGATAACGAACGTATCGTTACATTATATCGTTAAAAAGTGAATTATTTGCACGAATAGTACACAAACTGTAGAATTACACATTTTTATCCTGTTTAAATTATTTGGCGTCCAAATCACAACTTAATTATTTAATTTTAACCGCTTCAGTGTCTTCATGAAATGACTAGAAGAAAGCAAAACAAATCGAATTATTTTACTCAGTGACAGATTAATTTCTATTAACAATAGTTTAACAAAATAAGATAAATTAGTTGAATCTGAATAAATCATTAGTAAATAGTTGTGTAAGTAGTGATGTAATTATGATTGAAAAATTATTTTACATTTTAATACTGACTGTCGCTTTTATTAACTGTCGTAATAAGATATATGGACTTGTGACCCATCTAAAATCGGAAAAATTACTTCAACTTAAGTGAAATATTTTAATTAATACTACAAGGGTTTTATTCCAGTATAATACAGAAATTTCAATTAGAAATATATTAGGGATAAGAAAATATATATTTTAAGTATTTGACTGTTTGCTCGGTACTAAGCTATGGTTAATCTAAAAAAGGCGGTATTCTAAAATAGGGTTAAGTTGATATCAAATACCCTGCTACATAGCAAAAATTATATTTAATGTTAATGTTGTGTGTTTCCATAAACTTTATTACGGTTAACGTGACATACTGACATCTACATCTATATAGTTATACTGTTCTCACTATGCGAAAATTTTATAATGGCACTCCCATTAAGTGTTTTACTCAAGTTAAAAGGGTTTATAAAGTTATAATAAAAATCTAGAACAAAAATATGCTGTTGGGATGATAAATTATAAAGGCAATAAGTTTGTATGACTGATGTGGAATGATCAAACTCCTGCTGTTTGTGCGTCACAGCAGTAAAAAGAGCATACAAATTGCTTTTTTATGTGCGATATTATTTGTTATATAACATTTGTCAAATGTACTAATTTATATAGATTGTTGCTTAGTTTCTATATGATATATTTTAACAGTTAAGCACTAAGTACTAGAAACTATGATATTTCTGGAACAGTATCATCATTAAAACAGAATTCAAAAAGGCTCATAATTACTTAGTTAGTAAATCTGCACTTACTTCTGTAGATGCTTGAAAAAAATTATGAACAAACACGGTCTGTTTATTTATAACTTAAAACAAGGTTAATGCGTTTAAATCGGTTTATTTTGTAGAACAGTTGTTGATAAAAATTAAGAGTAAAAGTGAAAGTTCAACAATTCACTCAACCCTAAATCCATCAAATACACTCCTGGACAAAATTAACGCATATTTTTTTTAATCCCGCTGGACAATTTCAGTGGAACTGGTATCAAATGATCCCAAATTTACAATTTTCTCAAAAGAGGCACAAATGTGGCGTTATGGAATTATAGCGGCTATTTTTCATTGCAAAATGTTAAAATGTGTCGAACTATTTTTTTTTTAAATTTTTAAAAGCGGTTTATAAACATTAAAACTAGCTTTATTACAATTCAATTTGATTAATTTAATAATGAGTATTTTGATTAATTTAATAATTGGATTCTGGTCTCATCTGAAAAGAGAACAGTGGCCCATTGATCAGTTCCCCAATTTGCATGAGTATGAGCAAATTCTAAACGACTGGATTTGTGGCGGGGAAGAAGCCGTGAAAATTTTACGGGCCGTTTTGGAGTTAGGTTCACTTCTTTTAATCTTCGTTTAACTGTTCTGACACTAATATTCACTTGACGCGCACTAATTAACTCATTTTTGAGTTGAGTAGAAGTTCGCTTTCGATCTCATAACGAATTCGTTTTTAAAAATCGATCGTCATGCTCGGTTGTGCACCTTTTACGTCCTTGTCCGGGCTTTCTTTTATACTCTTAGGTCTCACGATATCGCTTAAGTATTCGTGAAACCGAAGACTGATTAATTCTTAATTTTCGTGCGATTTGTACTTGTGTATAATCTTCCTGATACAATGTGACTACTTTAACCGCCTCCAGCTCTTGAACGGGTGCCATATTACAATGGATTTTATATTAGGTGTTTGCTTTAGAACACATTTACAAAAACTAGTGGTACTGCATTTAAAAATAATTGATATGCAATGGAACAAAAACCGATCGTTGCGTTGGATTTCAAACACAATGCACTTTTGATTAAGCATTTTTGAAAAATTTAATTGATTGGCTTGCAGTAAACTTTATTCAAGGTGGTTTCTGATAAAAATATAAATTGATAGCACATTTATATTTTTATCAGTATAGTATTTTGACACTAGTATAGTATTAAAATTGACCAGCAGGATTTTTTTTTATTACAAAAAAAAAATATGCGTTAATTTTATCCGCGAGTGTATGAATTAAGCACATGAAAATTTTTTCAATACCTTAAATTTATTAGATATGTAGACATAATAAAAGTTCCTAATTCAACCACTGCTTATCATTATACTTAAATATCGACAGTATAAATAATCGTCACTAATAGTTATTGGTTTTTTATTTTACATAATACTCATTTGCATATACAGAGGCAAACCAAACTAAAAATTTCGGAAATACAAAATAATTGTCGGTCATATAACATAATATGTATAACGATTACAATCCGTACTTTGGTTATGTATTTATACAGTAATTGGTATTTTTTTACTATTAATAGCTAAATAATAGTAAACAAAACTAAATAAGTTGTAAATGTGTTTGTATGTCTAGTGATAATATACAGTAGATCCAAGGGTAATAATCTAATAACAATTGGATTTGGTTTAGAATAGAAAAAGTTATATTTGTATATATTATATAACGCGACAAAACTACTATTTAGTACATAGTTCACACGATAATAATATTAATAGTTAAAATATGATCTGTCTAAGTTTGTCTGGTTCTATCTTTGGAATCTGTTTTGGTGCACAAGCAAGGCTCTCAGCTTACTGAAATGGAGAATTCTGCACTCCAACAGGGAATCATCGATGTGGTCATCCACACCATCGATCGTAATTAGATGTTGAAAAATCCCTTAAGCACATCCTGCTGGTATGTACTTCCCTCTACAATTACCGCAGCTTTAACCACTGCACCATTTAGTTGGTAAAATATGATTATATATACACATATAAGTGACAAAGTTAAATTTTATTTTTTATATAATTATCAAACATGTGTGTGAGCGACTCACCTTTTAACTTAACTATAGTTGTGTATAAACATTTAATTATTAGAAACAAGCAGTCCAAATTCCATGGCTTTGATATTACTCGACGATTTGTTACCTTGTGTAGCAACGAGTTTCTTCTTAATATACTGTTTAAAATAAATATTGGGTGTTCATGATATTCTTTTTAGAATACAGTAAAAGGTATGACATAATATCGATTTACCATATAATACATTTTCGCTCATCAGTTTTTACCTTGTGCAATTAAATACATTCTTCAAGTGAGTAAACACTTTTGTACACTCTAATTATTATTATTATAAATTGGCTTACCTTGATTTCATCCATGGTTCGTCAATTATATACCGCGGACTACAAACAAATATACAACATAAAAACCTCATAAAAACGATTTTTTATATCGATCGTCAACAATTCTGCATACCATTGCGCATTATGACTTCCTTTCTGCCACATAATATGTACATAAATCGCATAATAAACTCTGTATCATCAACATAAGAATAAACATATACCACATCTAAGTAATGACATCATAATATTACTAAATCAAAATTCGAATATACAACAACAAAACATAAACCGATTACACGTTACCAGTTGGCTAATAGCTTTAGACTGTGTGTGATCACATAGAAATGACATCATACACTTATAATTATAATTTCAACGTGTGTTTTTGTTGTTGGCACAGTTTTTAAACCCAAAATACTGAATTGTGTGTGTACAATGTATACGATAAGTATATGTAAGAAAGTAAAACGCGCGAAACAAATAAAAACAATATCTGTTATAAGTTTTTCTGCTGTGTAAAAGCACAAGAATGTAATAATTAAATTTTAATATTTAGTTTAGTTCAGCGCCTTGACCTAAAACATGGACAATTGTATATACTTGTATTTTGTACATGTTTGATTTAATTGAAATAAAAATAATTTTTGGGTATAACGTGATGTGTTGATATTTTAAGGGTGGCGCTAGCATTCTTGGTGACGATGTTTTGATTTAAGAGATATTTTATAAGCCAAAACTCGATCAATTTAGTAGATCCAATACGGTTAGGTTATGACGTCATTACGTAGGCTCTTTCCTTCAATTCATTTCATTGTGATCAGGTTTATTCTTCTGCCATTTTAGGGTAAACAAAACAAAATTTCTATATATCGTGGGAAAGCTTTGATGTACTACTGGTATACAGTGGTTAGTTTTGCTTTAATTACTTACAAAGTACGTAATACAAAACTCTACGAATATCATATGTGCAATCGCGAGTATACTAAATAAACGTCACACGTCAAAGTTTATTCAGGTGCTGGTCAATATATCACTTTTTAAAATTTATGCTTTTGATATCTCAGACATAAATTACAAACCTGATAATTATAATGACAAATATATCAGTCATGTTGATAAGCTTTTGAAAATTGTATTTTGATGAGTTTTATGACATCATATTCTTTCTTCTTAATCAGATGTTTAAATGTGAAGCTTTATGTAATTTGAGTAGTAATTTGAGTGTAGTTCAGAGTTGTTGCTTGTATGTTGTAATTCACTAGACCAGTTTCGATCTGATGATGACGTCATTTAATGACTATATGCTATACCGGACTTGATGTTCGTACTGTGCGTTTCGTATATGTACGTTAAGTCGTGACGCGGTAACAATTTCTTGATACATTACAAGAACTTACTAATTGATTGATTGTGGCGTTATCATATAATTGTATTTGGTAAAATATTTCAGTTACTCTGAACGCCACAAATAGCACCTATGTTTATTGTTTTTATTTGTATCGCAGGACTTCTTTAATAGCCATAAAAGTATTTTATACTTATGTGTTTAATCCAGTTTATAATCATAACGAAATATTATGTACATAACCATATAACTTAACCTACTTACTTAGTATTCTAAAATTTTCGTGTTATATCGAAATAACAAAAATTTAATAATTATTTCTTGATGGGCGCCATAGTATAACACTATATGAGGTATATAATATGATATCACGATATAATTTTGAAATGCTTGATACACCCTTAATTTATTGAACTGTCTTTATTTCATGATATTTGTGGAAGAAGAATGGTTAGTCAAGAAAGGTGTGGTTCCCACATAACATTTCATACTAACTAACATATATAGATATGTGCCATAAAATATAAAAGTTGCAACGAAATTTAATCGTTTCGCATAAAATAGTATTTTTAGCAAAGAACTATATATTATACAGTTAATTTTAATGAACTTATAACTAATTCTTTAGAATTAGTTTGGATTACGTTCGATCAATAATAAAATTATTTATATAAAACGATGATTTCATTTCGACGGATATGGTGAATAATTTCACTTTTTATATTAAATTTGATTGATTTGCCAACAACGCCATCAACATATGTTTTCCGGAATAATAATATAGTATATGTCAAATAAAATTACACGTACTGTATGATTTTTCACTTGTTTGTGTATTTTCCAGACATCAATCAAAGCATATTATAACATAATAAAGAAATAGTTCTAGCAACGTATAAACCCTGTTCTTACATAAGTACATATCAAGCCCAATAAAAACGAATAACAAAAGAAAGTAAATTTCTTACGTGCCACTTAAATACCTCATCGTATATAGAAATCTTATATATCGCTGTTCTTATATGTATTACAATAGGGTGCAATAATAATACAAATGAAATATCTATACTTGTCACGATTATATATATATATATATATATATATATATATATATTTATATATATATATATATATATATATATATATATATATATATATATATATATATATATATATAAACATGATGTCATTCAGACTTTAATAAAATTAAAGAGTGAATAATCTTACTTGTTCGAAAAATTCTTTTAAGTTTGATCGTATCGATTTAGAAGCGATATTGCTACAACAACGACGTTATTGTTCTTATCTATTAATGAGTACATTGTTTCCTATAATATAACAAATTATGTATGTATAGCGAAAGATTTAATAGCCGAAATTTAGGTCATGACCATAACTATAACTTCTCATAATTAATGTAGTAACTACAGTAGATGTATAATAAGACGCCAATAAGACTGTACAATAAATTTTGAATTGTTTGTAAGTAATGTCGTGTACATTATAAATTTTGAAGTTTATTTTGGTAACGACAACGGTTTTTGTCATTAAAAATATATTAAAAATTAAATCAAAAACAAAAAAAAATTAATCAACCGCAAATTTAATACCATATATGAATTATTGCGACCTCGAATTATTGAATTTATTTAGGAGTTTCTGTAACGTAATTAAAGACATATTTTAAAAATATTGATCTAATCGATTGAATATGTTCTCGTGTATTTATTATGATGACATTCAAACTTGAAAAGAATTGACTTCTAAAATTTTATTACTTTGTCGTTAACGCATCATTAGTGAAACGAATAATAATTTTTATGTTGTTGTAATATTTAATCAGATTCTAATAAATTGTAATATATAGTTTAGAACTATAAAAAATGTTCTCATAGTAATGTTAGTCATCAAATAGTAAAAAAATTACAATATGCCTTCCATAATCTAATTTTTGGATTTAATTAGTGTTTTAATTGACAAATCTTTTTCATTTTTCGGTTACGTATTGTAGTTATCATATGATATTTCTGTGATACAACACATCATAATAATTATAATTAAAAGTTATAATTAACTGACAAGTATGATTTACCTGATCAATCTCTAATAATAGCTTTAATTTTGATATTATGGTTATAGTTTTCATTTTGGTGAGTGTAATGTTGTTTATTTAGCTTTATTGGTATATATATATATATATATATATATATATATATATATATATATATATATATATATATATATATATATATATATATATATATATATATATATATATATATATATATATATATATATATATATATATATATATATATACTCAGAGAAAAATACTATGTAATTAATATGAATTCCTATTATATTAATAGTTTTTTACTATTAATTTTAGTCAATAGTAAATATAACTTTAAATTAATATTTTGCAAACTTTTATAATAATAGTAATATTTACTATTATTTTAATAAAGTGTCCATTTTACAATAATAGTATCATATATTTAAAATAATGGTTATTTACTATTAATTTAAAGAGGAAACTTATCAATTTAATGTGACAAATCACATGAAGAAAGCACTGTACCATTCTAGTCCTATACCTCCAAAATAAAATATTAAAATAAACAAACATCTTACATTAATTTTTATTTATAAATTCTGTAAACATCATTCATTTAAATACAATATGTACATATACAATTTTAATTTTTAATCACTCCTCGATAGATTGGTGGGTCGTTAGTTCTTCACAAATGATGGCCACAGCAAAAAAAGTTGAGCTGAACTATTGTTGTACAATATTGATTGCAAACATCAATCTCAACCAAGACAATTTTAAGATATTAGCAAAAACTTTGAAATATTTTAAACTGAAGTAAATTTAAATTACGAATGCATGTCCACAGCTCATTTATAAATTGGACATTATAAATTATATTTTGACCTCCTATCAATATTACGTTGCCTAATAGGAACTACTTAGGCCAGAGTTGACAACACTCATTGTTATAATAATAAAATTCTTATCTTTCTATCGATAGCTTTGCTATGAAGCTTACCAGTTGGGTTTACCTATGTATCAAAAAAATTCCCAAAAGCAATTTATTAATCTGAGATTTTTAATCTTAGTACATAGCCAATATTCACTTAATTTTTATACGTACGTTATATGGTATTTCCACTTTAACATTTTCACATGCCATATAACAGCTTTTGGTATTACTTATATGAAAAAATAAAATCAAACTTATGTTTGTATATTATATTTATATAAGTTAAAAATTTGACAGTGACCCCTTCCTGTTAATAATGCAAACTAAAAAAAGCAAGTCCTTTCAGAAAAAAAACTTGACGCAAAATTTTATCAATGGTATTCATATTAATTTAATACTATTTACTGTAGTTTTAATTCGCTGTGCAGTTTTAAATTAATAGTATAATTTCCATTAAATTAATTGTACAAAAGGATGAAAAATTATTATTTTAATATGAAAACAATATACTATAAAACCAAATAGTTGTACTATTGACAAACTAATAGTACGTTTTTTTCTGAGTGTATATATATGGCTCCTTGAATTAAAAAAGGCTGAATTTAAAAAGGCTGACTTAAAAAAAGTATTTTTATATGGAAAATTGGGACTTTTTTTAATTCATTTTTTTAGTAAATTTTGTGAATTAAAAAAGGTATTTTACAAAAACAAATTTAATTTAAAAATGACATAAAAAAGACATATTTTATGTCATTTTAGAAACACTAATCTTAATTCATTTTCCAAATGACATAAAAAATGCATGTTTTTTGTCATTTTATAAATAGATATTTTAAATCATTTCCAAAATGAATTAAAAAATTCATATTTTAATTCACAATAAACTGCAAATTTCTGGAACACTAATCTTATTTTAAAATTTTTTGTTTCTCTTAAATTATAATAGGTTGAAAATAAATACATGTGATTATTCATTAATGAAAATTTGCAAAGGACAATTGCGAATTTTTAGAAAATTAAAGCCATTCGAAATTTTCAAGCAATGCTTTCATTAATGAATTTTAATTCATTTTCAATATGAAAAAGGAACATTTTGGTTCAGTTATAAATACATATCTTAATTCATATTCAAAATGAATTAAAAAATGCACATTTTATGTCAGTTTTAAACACAATTCTTAATTCAATTTCAAAATGACTTATGATATGCATTTATAAAGTCAGCTTTTTTTATTTCATTTTCATACAGATTTTATGTCATTTTTAAAATGAAATAAAAACACTCATTTTAAGTCCAAAAAAACACTTTTTTTAAGTCAGCCTTTTTTAATTCGGGTCCCCTATATATATATATATATATATATATATATATATATATATATATATATATATATATATATATATATATATATATATATATATATATATATATATATATATATATATATATATATATATATATATATATATATATATATATATATATATATATATATAATATATAGTTCTCAACAAATTATGGCATCCACAGCCTCTACCTTGGAATAATGTATATCCCATTTATTATAATATGTATGTGAATTTGTATGACAGGTACGCGATCTCATTAACGAATGATTTAATTTGTGAAAATGATAACTTAAGTTGGAAAAAAAATTAACGTTACACTGAAAAAACAAAACAAATAACTATATTACATAAAACTACAAACATTGTATATAATATGTACTTACTAGTGACAAATCAATATCTTACAAATTATTTTCGTGGCTGATTTACTTTATAAATAAAATTACATTCACAATGTTACATTTACTTATATTAATGTTCTGTAAAAATTTTATTGGTTAAAAGGTTATCGCTTTTGTTTAAGTCGGGAATAAATGATTTTACACCGCTTACTCAATAAAATTTGAAGAAAAATATGTTTGACTTTTGTTTATTTATAATTATGGCATATACATAGTAGGCATATTGATAAAAAAAACTAGTTCTAAATGGATGTAGGACAATTTACAAATATCGCTTCTTTTGTTTATATTTTTGTTTTTGGCATAAAGTTGCCCATGAAACGATGAAAGTGTTTCAATGTCTTGCTGCTCGTTATCCAATTTGCCATTTTCGTCACCATTTTTAAGATTGGTAAAATGTAGTCAATTAAATATTGCGTGATTTAACTCAGCATAGTCAATATTAATATTCTTGGGTACGTTTATAGCATCGTTATTAATTTGACTTGTGCTGGTTGTTTCGCAATTTCGTTAAAATAAGCTTAATATTACATTGTAGCTTATGTCGTTGCTAGTCAAACTATAAACATGCGATTTCGGCCGTTATTATATTTTAACATTCAAATAAACTAAAAAATAGTTTCAAAATTCTAAAAGTTATACAGAATTTTCTTAAAAAAATGTACATAAATTAGTCAAAATATAAACAAAAACAAACCCATGTCAAAAACATGTTTTGTATATATGTATATAGATTAACACAAGGTTTAAGTGTACATTTTGGAATTCTCAGAATACATGCATTAAAACAAGTAATTTTAATGTCTAGAATAAACTGTTTGTTGTCTTCGCATAATATATTTAAAATTAAAAAATTTGTTTAATCCAGAACTATTATAACTAATAAATTAGTTTATTTATAAATAAATGACATCGATTTAATTATGCAAATTAACAATAGAAGTATATATTGTACATATTAGTTTCTTAATTACTTAAAATTAATTTTAAATTTTGTCTTTTCAGCATGGTGTCGCTGTTGAAATTATTAGAATACTACCAGAAAGTCCACCACCAACAATCACCAATATATTTTGTAACAGCAATGAAAACAATCCAAGTGATTTGGTAAGTGTTTTAAAATTATGGAAATAATTCGCGGCAACATTACAAGATTGGAATTTTTGTTAATTTAGGAATTTGAATGATAATTAATTCTTGTCTTTTTGGTTAACTTTATACGTGGAACAGTAATAAAATATGACATGGTATTATTAAGTATATTGTATGAGTATGATAGCAGAACCGGATTTTATTTATCTAACAATAAAGTAAACCGGCTTTATTCTAGTGTGCAGTTTTATTTTGTTGATAAAACATATACTTAAGAATTTCTTAAAGATTAACCGTGGTACGAAAATGTGGTTCTATATAGTACAATAGAAAACTTAACTGGAATTCTTGATTGTTTAAAACTTTAAACTATTTTGAGATGTAAAATCATCGTATGTTGATTTATTGTATTATCTTAACGATTTACGTCCCACTTTACCTTTTTTAAAAACCAATTATTTCGTTAATATTAAAATCAACGAGTCTTAATCCAAATATATGAACGTGCTCGAATTCGATGGGCTTGGTTGTTGACCAGCAATGATCGACATTATAAATATTATTCTCATTGAATCTTAGTTTCGTGTTCAACATCACTGAATGATGAGATAGATTGCAATAGCTAATTCCCAAACATAACGTTTTGTTTCAACGTAGGAACCCGTATGAAATAAAGTGGTCGCCTGCAGACGAATCTTTGTGTATAAAATTTACATAACCCATTTTGTATCACTGTCTTATAATAATATTAGGTAAAACGTGGTTCAATAAAGTCAATAAGAATTTGGATTCTTCGTTATTTTTTCGTTATACTATTATAAGTTAAAAGAAAATCTTTTACAGTTAAAGTTAAGGTCACCCCCTGGTGACTGGAAAATAATAATCAATTAACAATTTAATTTATTATCGTTACAGGTTATCACATTCGATTGTGAATGTACACCCGTACTACAAGTCAAAGCCTATCGTCAAAAATCGGGAAAAGTGGAAACATCCCATTACAAAGCAACTGTTTCCAGATTCCGTGGACGATTATCAATAAAAATTAACTATCTTACACTTAAAGGTGAAATGAAAATTGAGGGATATCCCGATGTAAGAATATAATTATAGATTTATTAAATTTAAGTTAATTAAATTTTACACTTTACATTTCTAGCTTCGTATTGCGCTCGCTAGCATTGGTCCAATTAAAGGCGATAACACGGACGAAAATCACCTTCAAGAATTGGTTATTGAAATATTGATAAACACAATTCGGGGCACAGTTTATCCTGTCGATTTTTCGGGATATTCAACATGTCCACGTGCATTAGCAATGGATCCTGATGAAAATACTGTAAATTATCCGCTTGAAATTACTTATGAAAATAATACAGAGGCGGTGAGAGATATTCAGAACACATGCAAATTTTTGGTTGATGACATGATTGAAATACCAAATTGTTTTGAATTCCTTCATTTATGTATTGCTCGTTGAATGATCTCCCCGCATGTTACATTTTTCATAAATCGAATGAATTTAAATTAATTATTAAACTGTTTATTTTTTATTTTATTTTGTCTAGCCCCACTTAGATAGTTATAATAGTTTCCACAACGATTCTTTGTCAAATCAACAGAATGTATCCACCGGTAAACGTCTTCTCGTTAAAGTTGTTAAGGGTGATGGCCTCACGCAAGCGGCCGATCCATATTGTGTTGTTGAAATGGACGAGCCACCACAAAAGAATCAAACGGGAGCACGACAAGGCATGAATCCTTATTGGGATGAACATTTCTTATTGTAATTTAGCTGTTATTTTGTATTTATCTGTTTTTTTTAAATTTTTTTTTGTTATAATTGATCGTTTCAGTGATTTAACACCAAGTTCTGCTGAAATCCTATTCGAAGTGTACGATCGTCCATCGGTCGCTGGTGATCCACCACGATTCCTTGGTTTAGGTTTAGTTGGAATCGATGAACTATCCGTTGGTCCAGCTTCTTCGCAAATATTGTCCCTGCAACCACGTCCATATGAAACACAAAAAGTTAATGGTGCTATTACAGTGGAATTTGTATTTATCGAAGGTGCTGAAATTCCAACGGGTCGCCGGCCTTATAAATTGAAAGAGGCACTAAAAATTAATTCATCATCCTCATCACAACTAGCGTCACCTCAATCGCCCACTAAGTCTGGTTTGACTAATGGTGTACATGGTCAGGACTTAGCTGATGCCGCGATTAAAGCAATTGAACGAGGTGCTTTGAGTACAGGAAATCCTAGTAAAAGTACTCTTATAATACATAGCGTACAGCGGGTAAGACTATATTATATGCTTTTATAGAGCGATTATGTTGCTAGTTGCTTAGATTTAGTTTTTAGTTTTTGCATTTTTATTTTATTTCATTCTTATTTCATTTTTATTTCTATGATTTTGTTATGAAAATTTATTTTCATGTATGTAGGTAAACGAACCACTCATGATAAAGGTAATTTTGATTTTTTCCCTATTTTTTTGATATAACACGCGTTATTATGATTTTCCAAATGTCGCTATCAGTTTTGTTTTTTTTTGTTATTACATGCGTCCATTTATTAAAATACTGTATATAAAATTTGCCACTGCTTAAAATTCGCTAGAATATTGATTTTCACTGGCATCTTTTATATTGTACAAAAATTTGTTACTAAAAACTAAAGTTTTTTTATGTGTTGCCAATTTACAATTTTTACTAACAATACTCGAACACCAACAACAAAAAACACAATAGGTGGGTCTTAATGAAAATGGACAGATAGAGTTTGATGAAACACAGCTTGAAAAAAATCTAACTCCAAATAATACTGAGTCGGCACCAAAAGAAACAGTTGGCACACCAGATGAAGTACAAAGTATACCAATTGACAGTTTTGCAGTAAGTGAATCATTCGATTCGACAGGCGATGCTGCCGATTTACTAACGCCCAATGGCGGCTATGATAAAGTGGTAAGGTTTTTAATGTTGTTTTCAAATTAATTTCTGTTGTTTTTTTTTCTGATTAATTTTAAAACAAACTGTATAAATGCTGTAAAAACTAATTAAATAAACGTAACCAACATTATCAAAGCATAATAATATCTTCAAATTTAATTTAGCCGGGCGAACCAACTGCAAGACCACCACCACGTCGAAACTATACAAATGGAAATTCCAATACATTACCTCGAGACGGTGTACCAATGACCCCTACATCAGAATCCGAATCTCAAATGGACGAGCTGGATCGGAGTAGAAGTCGTAAAAAACGTGATTTCTTTGGAACACTAAAACGTCGTTTGGGACGTTCAAAGACACGAACAAAATCCATGGACCGTGGCATGATACCAATCGATGCTGACAATCCAAATGGGGAAACACGATCAGTATCGGCCGATCGTTCGATGAATATAAACAATAATTCATCAGGAGGTATTTATATATGTGTATATAGATGTTTAACAATATGATATAAGAACTAACCCATAGATTAGATAAATTTGTATATCCTTTATACCCGAAACTGTTTGCTTTAATATACGTAACTGTAACTTTAACATGATGAAAACCTTCTTTATTATATGTATGCAACCCTATTTTTGGAACACCAACTAAATTTCAAATTCAAAATTTTACTAACCTATGGCTATTTGTAATCTGTTTTCTATCGCACCCAAACACACAAAATTTTTTCTTGTAGGACCTAGATTAATTGTTCCGACATTGGATCAGTCAAGACGATCGTCTCTTTCAGAATCATCAGCAATATCAGGTCTATCTAGTGCAAGTACGAAAACCTATACACATGAAGCGTCTACATTAGTTTTAGAAACAATTGAAAATGGAGTTAAACGGTAAACAAATTATTTGATATGAGTTTGTCGATAATTTACAACTAATTAATATATTTTGTATTTTTAGACATTTTCTTGTTCCAATGGCGATTGCACAGCGTCCGAGATGGCGACGCAAGGGAACCAAATTACATATATACAATGATCATACATTTGTAGCAAAACACTTGAGCGGGTAAGTTATTTTACTTAGTTCAATAAAATTTGATTTATGGCATGAAGTAACAGGTTTCACGTTATTGGTTTTTATTATTTTCAGTGGTCTCACATGTGACATCTGCAACCGTTCAATACCAAGACGACCGGGTAAACAAGGTTATGAGTGTAGAGATTGTCTTACTAAATGTCACAAACAATGTCATGTTAGAGCGCCACAAGCTTGTAGTAATCCAACTGTGTTATCAATAGAATTGTAAGTACAAAATCATTTAATAATTGCTTTTTTTTCAATTTACCACAACAATATGATATTTTATAAATCTTATACATATATAACATATAAGAAGCACAATTGATGTGCTTTTTATTTTATATATCTATTTACATAAATAATTAAATAACGCGGAAACTTATGTATTTTCTTTCTTTTTTTCGTTAATAAAATCTACCACCCAAATAAAAAACCAAAAAATCTGAAAAGGTCAACACTGCCAGTACTGACAGACAATCAAATGTAATAAATTCATAACTAAGTCTTCAAATTATAATATAAACGCGTAGTTTTTAAAAATAAAGTTTTTATTTTCTAATCTCGTGTTTAACAACAAACAAAATACAAATCGAAAATGTTATAAAAAAAGCTTAACACGCTTTATGCAAAAAAAGCGCGCGCGCTAATTACAAAAAAGTATAAAAAATCTTTCCAACATAACAATTTTTTTTTTTACAAAATTATATGAAAATCAAAAAAAAAACTACTTTCTTGTCTAATAATAACTATTACTCCTACTATTCTACTACTTTAAATTACTACACACTCTACTGAAAATTTTAAATTTTTCAATTTTATAAACTTTTGGTAAGCTTAAACAAAAAACAATAATTTATTTTCTGTTTTCGGAATGGTAACATTTTTTTACAAGCTTTGTGTAATTTGTTAATGTTTTGTTTTTGTCTTTTATAAATTTGTGTTTGTTTTACAAATAAAATTAATAAATATCATATAATTACAAAATGAGCTTGCAAAAAAATAAACACGAAATATGTAATTAAAATTAGTTAATTTGCCATTTTTATTTGGCTTAATATTATTTATCGATTAAATCTGTTTGACAATTTCCGAAATTCACAATAATTAAGCACCACCAAAACAAAATTCATCAATTTGTTAATCTGTCTTATTTATTGAATGCTCTTATGGTAGTTTGGCTTGAGTCTCTTGAAGTAAATTGTAATGGATAACTTCGTTGCATATCTAATATTCACTGTCCCAACCAAATTTCTAGAATTATTTATTCCTTTATAGTTCCAAAACTGTGCTGTCTATTTGGCATACATTTTTTGGGCGTGTTTAACGAAGACAGTTTCTGTTAATTACGCGTCAAGGAAATGTGCTATTTCATGAAGCGATTATTTGAAATGCCCTACAATAGGTTGGATGATTAAGTAACATAAACTATACATGCTTTTCAAATCCATATCATGTATTTTTTGTTCAAAAATCTATTTGCCTTCATCACCTTTAAAAAAAAGTATGGCTCAATAATACCTTGTATCTAAATTTACATCAAACCATCCCTTTTTGTGAATACGGTTATAATCTGAATAGTTGGCCTAGTATTTTGCTTACTAACAAATTATTGAGATAGAAATGTGTTCGTCCATAAGATGATGTCTTTCATTAAACTTAGTAATAACATTTTCTTATGATTTTGAAAAAATATTTAAAAATGTTTTTCAAAATAACTTTTGACCTCCAAATCTTAAATCAATCATTGACTTGTTAGGTTCTAATGATAATGACGTAACATTCATTATTTATACATAAAAGCCAAAAAAATTCAGAATACATTCGACCCAAAACGATTGGAAATATCACGACGATATCCTTAATTTGATGAATATTGTATAAGTTAAATTGTACATAGCACCTGTCCTAAAAGTCCCTAAAATACATTTTTATTAAACAATAAAAACATATTTATTTATCATTATTTATTTATATAGATAATTTACGAGTCAGCTCGAATACTTTAAAATCGATAAATAATTCGAAATAAAACATAAAAATATTTTTATTTTATGACATGCGTTCACATTTAATGTTACATATTTATATAAATCATATTTATACTATATCAATACTATCCAACTTAAATCTTGCGGGCCAAACAAATCCTACAGCTTTGTTTCGTTTATTGAATGCTTTGGTTTATCACCCTTATCTCGTCAAATGAACTCGAAAAATGTTAAAGAGCGGAAAGTAACAGTTTAAGTAGTTCACAGACTAATTTTAAATCGCATTGATTACAATATTTGTATGTGAACAGACCACGAACTGACAGAAGTTGAACAACACTGATGTATAATATCTATACATTAATACTTATAGTTTTGACTATTTAGTGATAAATCAATAGGTTATGCTCTACATGAACAAATATGTATGTATGTATATGTTATTCAATAATAAATTTCAGAGCGATATTTATAAATGTTGGTCCATTATATTCATAAAACGAGAATGCATGAATTCAATATAGTAATTCAGTTTTATCTCACTCAAATGAGTTTCTATATTATTGTAAAATGTAAAGGCTTGCCCTTGTCTTAAAGTCTTTAAATAACTTGGTGATAATTGTAAATTAAAAAACTCTACACATATATATATATATATTCCATTTTCGTACCCCATATCTTTCAAGTTCACTATTAAAGCTTGTCACTACAATAGGGCGTGTATATTGCGTTTCACTTAGCTGTAAAATAATGTCGCATCGGAAAAATGTGTTTTATTTTAATGACTTGATTGTTAGATATTTAACAATTTGATATTAATTTTATCGTATCTGAATAAAACATTCGAGAAATCCAAACTTTCGTTTGTTTTACCTTAACGACTCTTTTCGATTATCATTGTACTTTATGTAATCATTCAATATTAATACATAACATTATATAAAAATTACATATTTTTGAATTTTATTAACAATAATAAAAATAATACTTTGCATATATTTTATAATATTGCTTTAACAATATAATAACAAATCTATCAGCTTATTTTGTGCATTTCAAAAATTTATTAATAAACATAATACATATTTAATTTTATATTAACGAATTTTGTTAATTTGTTTCGTCTGGTTTTTTTTGTTGACTGATTATTCTTAAAAATAAATAAATATTAATACAATTTTAAATATTATTTTTATAGATCAAAATTGAATTCTGCTGCTGCTGATCGAAGTATAAGAAAACTTTAATAAGTAGTTCGATATATTACTAGAAATATAAGTACATACATCATTACTTAAAAAGTAAAACATCTAATAATAATAATAATATATTATTTAAATTTTTATTATTTATAATTATAAACAACATATGTATATTTTGAAAAGATATAAAATGTTTTAAATTTTTACAAAACATCAAACATAAAAGGAAATAAAAATAAAACTTTATGGTGATTTTTCTATTAATTAATTAAGAAAATTATATTATTTAAGAATATTAAAAACTAATTATTATTATTATTAATTAATTATTTTTATTAAAACAAAAACAAATCTAATCATTTGAAATGTGTTATTTATTAAATTATTTTTTAATTCAGCTCTCTGTTATTACATAAATTTTAATAAAATATTTTAACTTTTTTATATTATTTTGCTTAATTATTAAAATTATTTACAGTGGAAAGTGTCATAAACCTGTTTGTTTGTAAATTAATAACAGTTTATCTTTTTAAAAACAATGTCAATTATACTGTAAATTGTCTTTATATAAGGCTGTAATCGATTTTTAATCCAAATTTACTTGAGGTTCGAATCTCGACTTCTCTACTGTGCTCATCAATCATTTTAAAAAGGTGCAAATACATTAATTTGTTTGTTTAAAATTTTGAAAATAGCATTTTAAAATAATAGTTAAAATACATAATTTTGTGAAACCATTATACATAAATATATACATAGGGTCATCCAGGTACCATAATTTTATTATATAGTCGCATTTTTATTTTATTTTTTGTTACATTTTTATTATTATTTTTTTAATTTTATGTTGTTGTTTTTATTGTAATTTATTTTACTAAAATTTGAAAAAAATATATATAAAAAAATTAATAATATATTATAATCTATAAAATTATATATTGCACAATATATAAATCAATATTAATTTAAAAAAAAACTTAAAGAACGAATAATTTAGGGCCTTAACACTGATTGTGCCTGAATGATTAAATGATTAAAAAAGTTTAAATTTATAATATACATTTTTTATTGTTACTATTATAATTTAGAAATTTTCCACTTTCACTTTTATTATTTTATTTTTATGTTTTGTTACAATAATAATAATAATTAAATTTAAATCAAACTGAAATTCTTTGTTATAAAATATTGAGACATACAATTTTCTTTTATAATTTAATTTAAGAAAACTTCAAAACCATTTGGGATGAAAATTTGTTATTGTGAAAATTGAGTATAAAAGAAATAAAATAAAACAACCATGCTAAGAACAAAATTTGTTTTGTTTTATTTATAACCAACCTAAAAAATGATTGAAGATTTAGAGCAATCTTTATGATTAGCATCTAATATGATTGGAACTTAGATGGAAACGGAGTGAAAGAAATGCTTGATCCAGTTCAATGAGTACAAAACTAAATATAAATATTTAAGTTTTAAATACTAACACCCAACGGATTTCAATAGTGGTAGCTTTATTAAGTTATGAGAGATAGTTTCTTTATTATTTTTGAAATTTGTATACTGCCCAGCACCTGTCTTTGAGAGCATATACTGAGTTCAATTCCATCACGAGTAATGATGAGTAAATTTTTGATTCATGGATAGCTGTGTGCGATTGGTAGCTCCATCCTGTTTTAACTATTTTCTAGGATTTTAATAATACGATCAGTTGAGTCCAGATATAGCCATCATTCGACCCAACAATCGTCTGTAAATAATATTGAATACTTAATTATTTATTTCATGAGTAAAATTGTTAATTAAACTTTTACAACACTAGAGACGTCTTAAAACTAAAATTACGGCTTTGTGTTTATTGGTCAAAAAGATACTTTAAGAAAAAAAAATACGCTAGTAGTAAATAGGTGGCAGCAGTCATAAGTATAAATAATGATTGATTTATTTTTGAGGTTATGTAACGATTTGTAATAGTTCTTCTAAAACTAGGTAAAACATATTTCATTATTTTGCGAAATGGCATCGATGACATTCAATCAAAAGGTGTTTACACCAACCCCACCAGAAAAGGGCAGTTTTCCATTAGATCACGAGGGTCAATGCAAAAAATTGATGTTAAAATATATGAAGTGTTTAAATGATAACCGCGACAATACGTCAGATTGTCGACCACAAGTCAAAGAGTACTTGCAGTGCCGAATGGATAATAATTTAATGGCCAAAGAGGAATGGACAAAACTAGGCTTTAAAGAAAACGAATTTGTTGTTAGTGAGGAAATTAAAAAATAAATAAAATTAATCGTAATGCGTAGTAAACATATTTTAATTTGTGTCACCGGAAGCGTTGCCACAATCAAATTACCAAAACTGATCGAGCTGCTATTGGCCGTAGATCATACAGTTTTTAATATAAAAGTTATTGTAACCGAGAACTCGAAACATTTCTTTAGTCGTAATGATATTCCTCTATCTGTCGATGTTCTAGATGATAAAGTCGAGTGGTCCAGCTGGAAATGTCGCGGTGATCCTGTATTACATATTGATTTGGTGAAGTGGGCTGATTTACTTGTTATAGCCCCACTGGATGCAAATACCCTTGCTAAAATAGCTAGTGGTATTTGCGACAATCTACTTCTATGTACAGTTCGAGCTTGGGACGTAACAAAACCGTTGCTGTTTTGTCCAGCGATGAACACAAAAATGTGGGAACATCCAATCACCAAACAGCAAATCGATTGTCTTAAGAATTGGGGATACAAAGAAATTCCGGTTATTTCGAAAACCTTAATGTGCGGTGATACAGGAATAGGTGCTATGGCCACGGTTGAAACTATTGTTGAAAGTATTTGTAATGAATTTATATAAACAATGTTTTGATTATAATTAAATAAAAATTACGATTTATTATCTGTACACATCATATCTTGTAAACGAAAACAGTCACTAGCTATTTTCCATTTATCTCCTTGGGCGGTAATCATAAATGTTTGTTGAAACGGTTTTGGATAGTTATCTTGAAATTTGACGGTACCCGAAACATGTATCAAAAATGTTAATTGGGATGAAACAGAATCATCTACAATTGGTTGTGCATCCAATGTCAGCATAGTGTGTTCCGAGGTTGGAAGTTCTTGGAAAAATTTCTGTATAGTATCTTTCCCCGTTGATCCATTTCCGTTCCATGCCAGCAAACCATTATCGAGATATAATCGTGACATTTGCTGAAAAATAATAAGTAATATGATTATATTGAACTATAAATACTATATTATATTAATTTACTTACATGACGACGTTTGTCAACACTTTCATAATACAGCTTTGTGAACTCTTCGGCGGTGCGACAAGCCGCATCGATATTGGATTTTAGTTTCTAAATTAAATTTATTTATAAATATATTTTTTATTTATAGTTTAAGCACGTAAGTACTCACCTGGTCGATTATTGCCATAATATTTTGTTTTGTTTAGCTTTGTTAACAACTTTTTATTAAAATAAATTTTGAGGTTATACTTTAATAAACAATTTACATTTTTGACGTTTCCCTTAACTACCAGTAGTTGGATTCCTGTTTTACTTAATGTACCCAACGAGCCAATTTGTTGTATATGACAGTACTAAATTTGAAAATGTAAAGCTACAGTTGGATTCCAATGTGATTCAATTCAATGTAATTTTTATGAAACTAATGTTTTATTTGGCAATTAATTATTAATTGGATGTTTTACAGATCAATTAGTTTTAACAAAATAAACATCATAATTTCGCAAAGTTTATGAAAGGTTAATTGTATTGTCTTAATTTATAAATGTAGGTTAGTTTTGTAGGCAATAGAATTTTACGCAAAACAATGTAGAGAATGTTAATTAATAATCATTAATTAAATGTTATAAATGACATAAAAAGTATGGATATTGATATGGTCATGACCGATTTATTGATTTCTCTATTTCATTAATTTATGTTACTGTACCGTGAGTTTCATTGATAGACCAGACTAACTAGAGAAACAATATGATCCAGCCATGATGTAATCGATTAAGATAGTTTCTTATCACGTCGCGGTCTCCTCGTCTAAAAAAATCGGTTGTGTTTAAAAACATTCGTTGGGAAATAATACGTACTTAATGGTTCGTAAGGTTTCTGTTGAAGGCATGGTAAGGGCTGTTTATAGTCTTAATAATAGTTGTGAAAATATTGGCGAAATCGAAATAGACGATACTTTATGCGAATAAAGAAATATCGGCTGTTACCTCCAGTACGCCGTAATTTACTTTCAAAACAATTGTAATAATTTAACAACTGAAGCTCTATTTCAAATAGAACTTCCAAGTGAATGCAAAACAGACTATAAAAGAGTCGATCTATCTAGCCTGAATCACTACCCTACCATAAGGGCAATGCAACGTATAGCATTTGAGAAATAGTTTCGATGGATTTTCTTATAACACGTAATTGGTGTCTGTCTGTAACTTATGAACCAGACTATCTTCAAAATATATTTTCGATTCTATCGATTAGACATGATATCTCACACATGCAATTAATCAATTAAATGCGGGTTTATGTCTGTACATCGATTATATTAAATTAACGATATTTTGCGTCTTCTGATCATTTGTATATATAGTATGTCGATTGTTCAGATGTACATAATCCACGACTGAAAACATTTTTCAGAACATAAAATTCATCTTGTTGATATAGAGTCGTACAGAGACTATGATATCGTTAATTGATAAATAAAAGATTATATTATTAGATTATGCCCATCTTATATAGTACATATATATGTGATGTATTAAATAATCTTATCAAATTAAATTAAATAACAATAAAAAAGAATTTTTTCTTTTCTAAATTGAATAATGAAAATGAAGAAACCTTTGTTGTTTGGGTTCATGAAGAAATTGAAGGGAGATTTTATTAACAACTTGTTTGCTTTTGATTTCATCGACTATGTAACGAGTTAACAGTACATTAACGAATTCAATATAGTTCATAAATTTAATTATGTGTAGTTTTTGGGATTAATAAATTTGAACTCGAGTCTTATTACATTGCTATAGGCCGGCTTATTTAATAACATGCTTATTTCGTCATGTTATTTATGATTGACATTTCAATAATTATTTGTATGTTTTTCCAACTTCTCTTATTAATTATATAATCTTAAACCTTAAAATTATTTATAAGTAAAGTAGCTTAAATATCATCGTGGGTTGTCCCCAAAACGGAACTAAACAATTTAGCAATTTTATATATATTTTAATTTTAATTATTATGGAAATTATTGTGACATTCAAAATAATGCTAAGGGTTACAAATCTACAGTTATAAATGTTCCGCAATAATGTTAAACTTTGACATACATAATAATATTTAGAATAGTTATAATATGTATACAGTACATAAATTAATTAATTTCACTCTATATATTAAGCAGTTTTATAGAAGCAGTAGCTAAATGCTGTTTGTCTTCTAATTGATGAATTTCTCAATGCGATTTGATCAATTAAATTTTGTTAGCTAAATAAAAATAAATTGCAGCAAAATGATCTGTATGTATCCCAAACTAAACCGTCTACACAAAATGATTTACAACTTAATATTATTATGATTAATGATCGATACATACATATCGAAGATAGTGTTAAATACAGATAAAAAATTGGTGGGATCGAGTGACACCATTAAGACATCAGGGTATGAGGTCAAAGTTTACATATCTTAACGTAATCAAAATCAGAATGACGCTGTGTTTACTCAAGCATGCCGTAAGGTCCCGAAAGGAGACGTGAATTTCTATCCTTGTTTTATAAATGTTTATTTCTTTATTTTAATGAACCGCAAAATAATTATTCTCACCCTTTAGTAATCATCATCATCTTCACCTCAATCAGATTTTATTTATGTTTTGTTTTAAGTGCTATTTAAATTGTATATATACATATTATAATATGTATTATGATACTCTCAACAACCTATATATACAATATATAAACATAAAACACAAAATCTAAAGAAAATTGGAGATAAACATCAGCCCATTGGGAAATAAAAACGAACAAATTTCTGTACAAAGAAACGCTAATCTAAACGCCAAAAGTATACAAAATTTTGTATACTTATTATCATATATTCGTAAGATGATTTATCTGAAAATCTTACAAACAATACATATTGTTTAGCTGACTTTTGTTGAATTTATACTTGTAAACACGAAAAGTTCGTTTCGTCTACTTTGTTATGAACAACAATCAAATTAATACTCGCAGCTATATAGCAGAGCGACATATATGCACATAAATAATTCCCAAAAATATAATTCGTGATGACAGCAATAATTATGACGACATCAAACAATTTTCATTCTAAGAATTCTTTTCAACTAACTTAATTCTTCGTTTATTTATGACCGTTGAGTACAGTAGTGTGTGTTTACAAAGTGGTTTTTAATAGGCACCAAACTAAAAATAAAATTAAGTAGCACATAGTTTTGTGTATATATGGATGATGTGATCAATGGACCTAATTGTATAATAAATACTGCGTGCTATTTGCTGATTATGATTAAGTAATTTAGAAAAATTAAGATAACTTTTTTTTTGTGACTGTATCCACTCTCGATATAAAAGTTGTTAATAAACGAAACTGGATGTACATTGCTTGATCCATTATGAATTATAATTGTAAATCTGTCTTTGAAACTCAAATCAAATTCGAATAATGAGCCCTTATTATTAGTCAATTAGGGGAGTGTGATCATATATACATAATATAACGTATATGTTTAGTGTTAAATGTACCCATATATAAATTAACGTGTGAGCTGACGATATAAAATCAAGAATTAATTGGTGTGTCGTTATACTTGGTCATCAATATGGTTGTTTCTTGTTTTTCTTTTATTTTATGTCTGCAGCATATTTATCTCAAAATAATTTAAATCGGATATGTTATACACAGAGATAATTTTTTTGTTTCTTATGTTACGATACAGGTACGCGTACCAGTACTATGGGAAATTTATTGTTTAATGTATTTTGACTTCCTGTGGCCTTTGGCATAAAAAAGATTTAATTTACCATACGTACAGTCGCAAGTTAATAATTTTTCACATTATCATTTACTCTTGATATCTGTAATTTAACTATTGTAATCTTTATCACTAGCATTTCAAAACCAAATAGAATCTTGCTGGATTACAGAACTAATTTAGCAGCATCTCATCGATCTGGTGCATAGCAACGCATTTAACAACATTAAACAGAAACTACAAAAGAGTTAAGAGTGCTTTATTGTCACAACAGGCAGTAGAGATAGGCAAATCAAATTCGTTACAAAAGCTTATTCGTTTATTAAAATGTTAAAAGTGTTTCGATTACATGGGTAAAAAATCCCAACAACAGGTAGTTTATGAGCAAGAATGTATGCTATCAGAATAAAACTGGCTGGTACATAAGAAATATAATTGTGCCATGACGTCAGTCTCTCCAACCTTAGACTTGGTGTCAATTTGGCTTCTGTAAATGATTTTAAGTTTTTAGCCAAAAAATTGACTTAATCATGTACTTTCTTTTACAGTGTTAACATACTCAAACGAAATTGATGCTTAGTAATTTCATCGATCTAAATTAATCCTAAAACACTTAATTTAATTTCGTCAAATTTCTTTTCTATATTTAGCAGATTATTCTTTAATTGTGTATATAAACATCTCACTCAACAATTTTCCCAAATAATTATTAATTCAAGTTTGGCCGTTTAAAAAACTTGCCATCAACACAAACAAAACTATATATTTACACTATTTCATCTATATTATATTGTTGATCTCTGACTTCATAGAATTAACCACTTGATCATAAAATACACTAACGCTTTATATAAAATACAATATGTATTGTTAATTATATTAAAGCAACATCTTTTGAAAATAATATTCTCAATAACTTGTGACTCCCTTACATACCAATTTATGATCATTTTTAGTCAACTTTTCGTAACGTACGTACACACATCAAATTCATTCAATAATTTTTGTTTAGTTCGTTTACGTTTCATCAGCGCACACATATATATAGGCTTCCGTATAAAAAATATATCTCTCATCATTAATTAATTAATTAAATAATTTTACGTATTAATAATTATGTGTAATATGTTACTTAGATAGACTGTTAAAAGTGTTTTGGAATATTAATTTAAAAATAATATTGTACATTAATAAACAGTGAAAATGTTAAAAATTAATTATTTTGTTATAATTATTTTTATTAAAATTAATTTACATCGGTGTGATTATACACCACCGTATTACCAATCGTCATCATTGTCGCCGACAACATTAAGTGATAAAAATTTTGAAAGTGTTCCAACAACAGTTAAAGTGCATGAAAACGATACAGTGCTATTACCGTGCCAAACCAATTGTAAGTGTTTTGATTTTATTATTAGTTTTATTTTTAAAGTCTAAAGATATTTATTCAATCAAAGAATTAATATTAATTTGATTAATATAATATGTAACATTGTTTTGTTGCACAATATTTGGTTTGTCTATTGAAATATAGATGGGACTAAATGTAGATGAGAATAATTATTCCTTTATAAACTGTCGTGATAGAAATATTTTGGCGCAGGAGAAATATAATATAATGTTGCATGCAACATTTGATTTAGTTAGTGGAATATATCGATTTGAGTGAAATCGAAAATGGTTGTAAACAATTTTGAATATTAATAAAACATTCATGTACGTTCATACATTTTGGATTATCTTGAAAACATATTAATATTTCGCATTTATGACACGAATATTAATTGGCAACGAAAATATTAATGAATTACCTCTGTATCATTGAATAACTTAATAATTTATGCATAGAACAGAAGTGAGATTATGAGAAAATGTTATTTGTTGCTAATTCTAGAATATAAGAATAATTTAAAAAATAACATTATGGTTAACTCAAAATTTTTGTTTAATTTTCTTTTTGGTTTAACAAGAAATATGCATATAAGGTATAGATTTAGTAGCAGATTTTAAATGTATGTATGAATGTTGATCATATAGGAATGTTCTGAAACCTAGAATATTTTAGATTAGATGGTGTTTCCAGGAATTCTATTATTTCTGGCGGCATGTGTATTTTAGTTAACTGGATTTTTCTTTGATCTTGTAATTTTTTGAACTCAAGGTTTTCTGTCGAATCTTGTGACTGTCTGTATTTTTTTCGATTGTGTATAGATTATAACCTTTCTTTAAAATCAATTTTGTGAATCAATGAATTTATGTAACTTCAATTAATTCTTGTAGTAATTTTGAATTATCGGAAATTAAAAGATTTAAAGATATCTATTTTGTGCAATTTGCATGATAGAAAATAATATACACCTCTCGTAACCCAAAGTAAACAGTTAAAGTTTGTTTAAAATAAACGATATGAAGGAAAGGATTAATCTTATAAGCTTAAATTAATCTTTTTACGCTTAACTTAATCTTATTTTATTATGTGATTTTCTCGGACCTGGTTTACCAATCAATGCCACAAGACATTCTCAATGGCTTTGATTTATATATGTATAAACATGTATATATATATATATATATATATATATAAATTGTACTACATATTTGTATATTTTTGGTTCATATTATGTTTTATAATTAATTTTTAAGATGTTGTCATCAGACTCTTATCTAAACATTTACATATTGTGATTACCCAGAGCATATTTTAAATAATTTGAAATATTTGCTAATTAAGAATATATGTTTATTTAATATTATAGTCTGATATTAAATCATTCTTACTCAATATGAATATACTTTTTAGTATATTATATGTAAATTAGTGTTTCAGTCATTAAATTTAGTCACACTTTGTCATAAAGAATTATTAAGATTTTAAATAGATTTATCGTTTAGGTTGAGTTTGCACAATATTTAATAAATAATTAGTAAACGAATGTTCTTTTCAAAATTTGGTTTTTTTTTTATTAAGTCAGTCATACATAGGAGTTATGAAGGTAGACGAATTTTGTAAAATTGGTCTAGCTCTATAAACCCTATATATTTCGTTGGCAATGTGAGAGTTTTCTTGAAGATTTTGATTGCTAACAGAACTTTTGATGGCTATACCATCAGACTAATAGTGTTTTTTGTAAAGAGGGTATATAATAGCAAAACAATAACTGTTAAATCGGCCAACTTTTAATCATGTTTATGATTTATATATAATGTAATTTATAAATTATTACCGAAAATCGATTTTTAATGAAGATGTTTAATATACGAATGCCCACCAAAACATTAAACTATAGATTTTATAGCACCAAGCCAATCAATTATGTGATTCGAAATAAAATTTCGGATTGTTAATAAAGAGCTACAAAGTGGTACAACGAATAACGATAGGAAATAAATTATTATAAAATACAATTTTTCTCAATTTTCAAACGATTGTATAATATCTTAACAAAAGTAATTGATCTTATATATTTCAAATAAGAAATCGCACCCGACAAAGGTAAATCATATTTACGTTGATATAACGCGATTTACCATTAACCAGCGAAATATATTAATACCTATAATATAACTTTTTTTCTCACTGGGGAGAAATCCATAAAAATATTATTTTCATTTCCCATGCGAAGCGTATACACACACATAAAATCATAAACAGTGAAAATGGTGTTGAAATAGATAAATTTTCGCTTTATAGGTATACCTACCCTGCTATATATATTTAATATCCTGTGTAATCAATGGGTCGTTAAGTAAGGTCAAGGTGTATAAATTTATTGAGGTTGAAATTATAAAACGATTATTGGTTTTGGTTAATCTTTCGCCTTAGAATGGTGTGCTAATAAATATAAATTACAAAATAAAATTGTAAAAATTGTTGTTTACTCACCATTCTATTATTAATGTTAATTTGTTGTTATCAATTTGACTATCTCGATGTATCAAATTACACGTTGTATTGTTTATGAACATATCTAATAGATGTGAATTATGTTTATATAAACAGAATTTCACACATCAATATTTATCGGCATTTAACTGCCATTCTATGAAACTGTAGTGATATTACTAGAACAAAAAAGTACACCAACAAAAAAAATTGTTAGTTTACAAATTACTAAATTACCTTCAAACTCGAAAAATTAGAAAATATCTTGGTTTTCATTCACATATTTAAAAAATTTGAATATTTATTTTGTGTGCGACTTGTTTAATTACAACTGATTTTCAAATCCAAAATTTGATTGCTGATCTAATTTTTTCCAGGGGATGTTACATTTTTTTTCCAGCGGCAGACCCATGTTTATTTAAATTGTGGTTTTAACCGAAATAATGTATGGCAAAAAACTGTATCCTTTTGTGGGTTCGCTATGAATTTTATTAATTTTCGAATTTAAGAATGCTTACTTCGGGGTGTCCATTGGTGACCATACGTGGTTCGCCCCCTTTGTCTAATGCTGTTGATGAGGAAGCCACTAATACTGACCAATGAATTATTGTACAAGGTGTAAGTTTAATATGCAAGTTTAATATTCGTTAAAAAATATGCACGTATTCGTTAAATCTTTCAGTGCCTTTAACATATAGGCTTTTGTATAACAATACCACCTCTCACAAGTAATTTGTAGTACTAATATAGTTGTCGATTTAAACTACACAAAGGCTGTTTAATAAACTGATACTTATTTGCCGCCATCTTAAATAAGTAAGCAAAACCATTCGTATTGATTAAGTAAGTGGTTATTTTGACAGATATAATTGTAAAACAATTATGACAATCATTTTTGTATGGTAACAGTCGCAAATACAACTAGATCAAAAAATATTTTATTCGGTTTTGCAAGAAAGAGACAGAAAATAAGTCACCTCGCTAGATAAGGCTGTTTTCCAAACGATTATTTGTTTGAATAATCTCATTTATTGAAATAAGTCACCTTTCTTAAAAAAATCTAATTTGACAGACAAAATTTTGGAATTCAATATGTTTTGATATTAGTAGTTGCGATTAAAGCTATTGTTTTGTCGATTTTTAATTCTGTCTGAATATTTAGGTAAGTAAAATCGATAAGAGTTTTTTTCTTCACTAAACACATAGAATCATTAAATCGCGACACCGTTTATCCAACCAAACGGTTCAAGGTTGGTTTTCAATTCAAATTTCACGAAACGAATATTAATCATATTTCTTGCTGATCTATCTATCATCGTTTGCGTATAAATCAAACAACTTATTTATTTATATTCTATAAGATTTAAAATTAATTCAATTCATTCATTTTTTGTTTTTCTTCACAGACACAGCACTAATCTTCTGGATTATTTCCTTTCCATCCATATATTTTACTGCTTGATTGCTGTTAGGTTTTCACTTTTGTTTGTATTGTATTCCAATCGAAATAATTGATGATGGTTTGTTTTATTTTGTGTATTGTATCAATAGTGTCGTCCATGAAAATTCGCCTTTTGTCTATCGATAACCTTAATTAATATAGTATACTTGTATTTTCCTCCTCATATCCTATACCCTTAATAAAAGCTTAATGGATTTTTGGTTTGGTACATATTTTCAAATTTGCTTAAAACAATAAATTGTGTTTTTGAGGTCGCAATCACTGGTCAAGGGAAACAAAGGAGTGAAAATTTTCATTTATATTTAAAACCAAACGATGAAAGTCTTTGAAACTTTAATCATCAACGTAATTAAAGAAAGTATTCTATTGTATAGGGATAAGTTAAATTATTTTTTAGGTCTTTTTTGGTTAAACCCATACATTCATATGTTATATAAAAGATATCCATTATCTTCCACAAACAATATTCAATCCTATATGTATTTGCTACGTGTGTGTGTAACTATAGAAATTGAATGAATTTGCCTAATTTATCCTTATGAAAAGATTTTAGATTTTTTTGGATAAAGCTGAAATATGATTATGATTTTTGTTATATTGAAACTCTGATTTTTTGTGGTTATAGGATTGTAGAGTGTTTTTACAAATCTAACCTATCCTATAATACAAAGGAGAAAAATAATATTTATTCAAATCGTTTTAGCAATATTTTCATGTAATCCAGAACATTTTATATATTTTTTTTAATTCGGTTGAAATGATTTTCATAGAAAATCACCCCAAAAGATATGTACCAACAAAATTTATGTGATAAGAAATTTTGATTTAACAAGCTATATCTAAGCACACTGTAAAGTGTAAATTATTTAATAATTAAATATTAAAAATTTTGAAAACTCAGAACAAAACGATTGGTGGTTTGTTTACTTACACAAAATCATATTTAAATTTTGTCTTTAGCATAATAACAAAAGAATATTATTAAAATTCTGAACCAAAGCAAACACTTTTTTTTCTGATTAGGTTAAAAAAAACAAAAGACGCTTAAAATATTTTGTTTTATTAAATTTATCAGCTGCAGAAATTAAAACAATAGAAAACTAATTGAATTTTAAGTGTTACCATGATTGTGGCTAGATCGATTGAAAATTAATTCATAGTTGAAAACTGTACAGTAGTACTATATAGGGAAATATTCCTTACATGGGAGTTTTCTATTTTTAAATTTGTATCAACATAGTTTTGACTCACATATCGTCCATTTTTAAGCATTCTAATCGACTAGTGGGTACAGTGATTTGTAGACTAGAAAGCGATTAATGTTGCACCTATCTGGTGAGAGTATATGATTTGAAAAACTTACAAAATCTTTTGAATGTACAAAATAATTGAAGCAGTAGTGTGGTGTCTCGGAATTCAAATGAGCCGTACAAAACCTATCTCGTAAGGCCAACCGTATTCTCTTGTTAATATAGCCTTATAGGTGTACCGATATTGTTCTTTTTAGATTTTTTTTATAGTTTTTCACACGCAATGTCACACACCAACTGAGGCAGCAAGTTATTCTTTCGATGATACGAGTATATGTAGTTTTGATGATTGTATTTTCGAATGTGTATTTTCGGCCGTCTAAATTCTATACACCAATTACGCTGCACAGTCAATCACTCTCCTTATCGCAGTTGACATAATTTGCACTCTTATATCAATTAAGCTAATTCAAACTCATTTACTAATTAGTAATTTTTGAGTTTCACTCAAAAACGGGTGGAACAACTTGTGCCATTAATCAGTCGATTGGTTGAAATATATGTATTAATGGGGCTTGCGACATTATTTTGAATTATCCGCCGAAATACCGAAAGTTGCTGAATGAAGCAATGAAATGATTTGAGATACCTTTGGGACCCGTCTTGAAACATG
This sequence comes from Tipula lateralis, assembly GCA_963932295.1. Classification (NCBI taxonomy): domain Eukaryota; kingdom Metazoa; phylum Arthropoda; class Insecta; order Diptera; family Tipulidae; genus Tipula; species Tipula lateralis. The sequence continues at coordinate 12,197,651 of OZ010737.1, forward strand.
GACCAAGGAGCTCTTTTATTAAAAATATAATCTATTCGAATGTTTTATTGATTGAGAGATATTGCTGTCTTCTTTGAATATAAAAATTGTTTATTTAACAATTAACCATTCTAGTCTAGGCATTTTTGTTTGGGGAAGGATGTAAGGCCACTTACTTTTCCACCTTCAATCGAATAAATATTTGATACAAATAAATTTTTGAAATTTCAGGTCAAAAATTTAATCAAAATTTATTTTACCACATAAATGTTTAGTAAATTATGATTCCATTATCTTCGAGACCGTTACCTTAATGTTTTGCTCACTGTAATTTCAATATATAAAAGAAATCGGTTTTGGAAACCTAGATTATGTATTGTCATAATCCGTCTTTAGGAAGACAGTAAATGATTTTTACGAATATCGCACTATTATTGTCAACAAGCTAATATTAATAGAATATAATCGCTTTGTACAGCACCTCAAACAAATCAAATTTCTCTCAATCTAATGAAACATATTGTATATCCTACCAACAAATCATTTATAAAAAGTTAGATCTAATCTAATTAGTGTATGCATGATTATTTATAGTCTGGTGAAAGCTTTAAAAAAATCAAACCAAATTGTAAATAAATTTCTACGAATCACCTGTATGTTACGATCGGCCACATCATTTAAACAAATTCAATATAAACTAACGCAATAACGAGATAGCAAGCCCTTAATCATACTTGTATATATTTAAGAATGTGGAAGCGGTGTAATAACATGAAAAGTGTTTGCACCTAATAAAACAAACACAGGTTTATTTCAACTTTATTTAATTCCTAAAATAATAATTCAAAAGTTTTATTATCAAGATTATGTACCTTTAAATAAATTACACCATTATTTCCACAGAAACAAAAGCAATTACCTCTCACCTTTAAACAGTTTCTACTGTTTGCCATTTTGCTTAGTAAAAAGCTTATTCTGCGTATTCTAAAGAATTTTAATTTGGTTTTGTTGTTGTTCCATGTATGACTTACATCATTTCCATCAGCTTTAATAATATTTAATTAAACACGTACCATAATGCCGCTGATATATAGAATTTAGCATGTCATGTTACCGTTTAAAATTGATAAAGTTTTTCAACTCGATACTCTTATTGCATGCGAATGTAAATAAATTGTACTACAAATAATCAATCGAGCTTAATTATACTTGAATGAACCAATTCACTATATGTAATGTATGTATATGAGATAAATCGTATTGTGATTTTATATCGTTCAAACGTCTATTGAAACTGAAAGATTGATGGATTTTGTTTGCTATATTGTATATATACAAAGTGTTGTGCCGCAAAATCCTATTTTTGATGTGCGGTATTGAAATTAATATCCTGAATTTAATTTTCTTTCGGATTTCGGAAATACAACATTTAAACGTTTTGGTATATGTAATTCGGGGACAAAAGATAAATTCAAATAGCAAAAATTCAAAGAATATTTGTCAAAGGAAAAGATTCTTTCAGTTTTATGCAATTTAAAATCGTTTGAAGGGGGCGAATAGCGATGGCTATCCGGGAAATTGAAAATTTACTTATGGTAAATCGTTGTTATGTAGAAACTGTTTCTCCATGAAAATTGTTATTTTATATAGATATACATGACCATTATACTACAGGCGTGTCTAGTATAGCATGAAGCTCGCACATTAAATGCGTCTCAATAATAAAACCGGATTGGTCAATATTAGCCTTTCTTCAAATTTAATGTCATATTAATTGATAGTCAAATAAAAATTTTCAATTCTTTTCCAATCTCAAAGGTGGTGACAACACTACATTCGGTTATCGAATCCGTTCGATCATTACTTCAACCTAACAATAAATGACCTAGTTCAAACATTTCGATGCAGATTTGAACAAGTATGACAAGATTAATTTACGTTTACTTGACAAATGGACCAAATCATGAAAATATCATAATCTCGTTAAAAACAAAAGAACTGTTATGATTAGTTCTTGTTATATTCTCTCTTAGGCTGAGCATAGGATTTTTTAATGGTTGTTACAGTACCAGATTAAATTAAAAGTCTATGAAATGTTCAGTTCAATTGTTAGTCTGCAAATAATTTAATTCTCAAGTATAGTAAATGGCAAGTACAGTACTTTATTACGTTCGTAATACAAAATGCAAATCGAAGTTGCTGATCCTTGAAATTGTTTCATATCCATTGTACAAGAAATTTTGTTAGTCGCTTCGTGTAAAAAACACATTTTTAAGTCGCCTCGTCTTATGTCTAATAGATAATAAAAAAAAGTTTTAAAAATTAAATCCTATTAGATCTATGCTATTCAAAATTTTAGTTCGTAAATTCAACCATAATTTATTCAATAGTTCATTTCGTCGATTATCAAGCATGAATAAATCTTTAGAAAAGATCCAACAATTTGTGTGTGGATTAAATACTGGAAGTAAAGAATTAAATAATAAGCTTGTCGATTGGTTATATTGGGATAAAAATACAATCACAACTCGTGAAGTCAATACATTGATTAAGAACAAAAAATGGTCAGAACTTTCCGATCTTCTTGTTAAACGATTAAATTTTGGGACATCAGGACTTCGAGGTAAAATGAAGGCTGGATTTAATTCGATGAATGATCTTGTTATAATCCAAACAACACAGGGTCTCTCATTATATATTTTGGATACATTTCCAAACGATTATGACCGTGGTGTTGCCATTGGGTTTGATGGGCGTCATCAAAGCGAACATTTTGCGACGCTAGCAGCCGCAATTTTTATACACGCAAACATTCCCGTACATTTATTCAGTACGACAGTGCCAACACCATTTTTATCATATAGTGTTAGAGTTACTAATTGTCTTGCCGGAATTATGGTAACCGCATCGCACAATCCAAAGGAGTACAATGGTTATAAAGTATATTGGTCGAATTCTGCCTCGATAATATCACCCCATGATGCAAATATACAAAAATATATTCTTGATAATTTAAAACCAAAGGATAGTTCGTGGCAAACGTCAGTGGTATCATGTTCAAAATGTGTAAAAGACCCTTTGGAAGCAGTGTCAAATTCTTATTTCAATCAATTGATGGCTTTTATACCATGCAAATTCCGCCAATTAAATCAATTTTGTAAAACTAAATTTGTATATACTGCAATGCATGGTGTTGGATATCCGTATGTTACGCGTGGAATGGAAATGTTTAACATAAAAAATTTCATTGCCGTTGAAGAGCAAAAAGAGCCCGATCCAGAGTTTTCGACTGTTAAATCCCCCAACCCCGAAGAAGGTAAATCGTGCTTTGCTCTCGGAATAGCACTAGCTGACAAGGAAAAAGCGACTATTATTTTGGCTAATGATCCGGATGCTGATCGTCTTGCTGTAGCTGAGAAACAGTCTACTGGAACATGGAAATTATTTACCGGTAATGAAATTGGAGCGTTACTTGGATGGTGGTCAATGAAATGCTATAAAGAATCTAATCCGGATGGTAGATTGAAAACATGCTTTATGTTATCTAGTACAGTCAGTTCAAAAATTTTGAAAACCATGTCGGAAATTGAAGGTTTTAAATTCGAAGAGACTCTCACTGGTTTTAAATGGATGGGGAATCGTGCATACGAATTAGTTGAATGTGACTGTTGTAAATATAATTTTTTATTCGCTTTTGAAGAATCTATTGGATATATGATTTCGCCAACTGTTTACGATAAAGATGGAATTAGTGCTGCGGTACATGTAGCTACATTAGTGTCGTATCTAGAACATTTCGAAAACAAAAACCTAAACGACAAATTAAAGGATTTATATGATCGATATGGTTATCATTGCACCCAACAATCATACTTTGTGTGCGGATATTCAGCAACGCTCCTAACGTTATTTAACAAAATGCGCGATTGGCAAGGATACAAAGGAAAATATCCTCAGTCGATAATTAATGGAAAATATAAAATTAAATCAATTCGAGATTTAACCGTGGGCATTGATACATCGACCGCCGACAAAAAACCAGTTTTACCAACAGATCCTAATTCTCAAATGATTACGTTTACATTTGAAAATAGTGCTGTTATTACGCTACGAACAAGTGGTACTGAACCAAAAGTTAAATACTATGCGGAGATGATTGGTAAACCAGGCGAAAAGAACAACGCGGAAATAGAAGCCACTGTCGCTGAAATGGTTAAAGGAGTAGTCGACGAATTTTTACAACCAACTACTCATAACCTGGTGCCACAGGTAGTGTAATCTGTGGAGTTAAAATAATTGTTCATGTACTTATTCAATTAAATATTAAATTTTCAGTCATATTGGCGTTTTATTCATCAAGTTATCCCACTATGAAAACTCTGCTGATGCAACTTCCTTGAAACACGCTTTAGCGCGTGAATTCAAATCAAATGTCTGGATATCGTATGTTCATATCTTATTGTGCATAATCCATATTTTCTTGCGCTCCAACTCATCGAATCTGGTATGGGATTTCTAGCTCTAATGTGGCGTTTTAGAATGTCCCATAAGTGTCGATAGGATTAATCATTAAAAACAAATTTCATAACCTATGAAGCCCACATATGTCAAAACGTTATCACCAAGAACGTTTCGAACATACCGATTATCCTTAAACCAATCTCCACCAACCCCGTACGGCTCTCCCAACTGATTAAAGCTTACAGTTTGCACCATTACATAGTGCGTAGTGTTCTTTAACCCTTCTGTATACAAGATCGGTTCGGTTGAATTTATCAAATGTATAAGCATAAAGTTAGCAGTAATGTGTTTTTAGTTGACGTAAACTTTGCTAAATTTTATTTAGTTGTTGTGCTTTAATTGGCTTGTCAGATGAAATCTAGTAATGAAATCTTGCTCCTTAAACTGCGTGAAATATTCAAAACACACAAATTCGATAACAGAAAATGATATTATATTAGTCTACTACATAGCAGTCGGATTTTACTATTCTGAAACTAAAAAGGCAAACCGAAATCGGATTTTCCGAAAATCGAGGGCCCTATTATATTTCCATAAACAGTGGCCCATTGATTAGCTCTCCATAATTTGCATGTGTATCATCAAATTCTAAACGACTGGTTTAGTGACGGGGAACAAGCCGTGGCCCTTTTACGGGGCGTTTTGGAGTTAAGTTCACTAAATAACTCATTTTTTAGTTGTGTAGAAGTACGCTTTGGATCACGTAAGGAATCAATGTTTTTAATCTTCTATCTCCTTGTTCGGGCTTTCTTTTATTCTCTCCGGTCTCACGATATCGCTTACGTACTCATGAACCCGAAGAGAGAGAAAGAGAGAGAGAGAATACAATACAAAAACTACAGTAAAGGTATTGCATTTACAAATACATACATAATTAATATGAAATGGAGCAAAAGCCGATTGTTGGGTGCGTTGGATTTCAAAAAAATTTCACCTCGATTACCTTAGTCGTTAACACGATAGACAAATATTGGTATTCCCTTAGTCGATTTGTTCGTCAATCATGAGTTGAAGCGACAAACTTTATATTCTAGTAGTCGTTTAAAAGATTTATTGTCACTTGTAACGACATTGGGCGTATCCTGCACGTTGAGATCTACTTATTAGATATTCTACAATGTAGAATAGTCTCAATTGTAGACTATCATTTAGTGTGCTGGATGTACAATCTATATATTATGTAGGTCTTAACTAAGCTGTTAATCAGAGCTGTCATATAAAACACATATTATTCTGTAGGCTTCGCCGTTATAAATTGAACTTTACTTTTAAAATAAAACACGTCTTCATACTCTGAGTTCACATATACGACTCCTTTTATTATTCTCTCTTACCCACTTTTCATTATTCCTCTTTATTTAATCAGTGACATCTATTAGTCAACATAAATACTATATATTCAAAATAATAATTAAAATTAAAACTACGATTCTTACATTCGGCCGTCCTGACTGTACAATCGCCACGATTGCTTCATTAATGTGCTGAAAATAGCTTCATGTTAAACGGAGCGCATATACCATGAAAAGGTTTGTTCGACAGTTTCTGTCCCGGCAAATCTTTTACAACGAATCGGTCATTTGGTAAAACGGCGGTAACTATGTATGGACCCCTATATTTCGGAAGGAGTTTCTGACTTATACCCGCATCAGTCACAGTATTACGAATTAATACTACATCACCTACCTTGTAGTCATAAGACGGTTTGCGTTTAGTATCGAACATATCTTTATTTTTTAGTTGAGCCTTTGTTGTACTTTCAACCACCTGATTACGAATTTTGTCTAAATCTCTATCTTCCCTATTCAATACTTCCATAAAATGTCGGAGAATATCATTTTCACGAGTCTGATTAACTCCAAATAGCACCATTGAAGGTGTCGTGTTAATTGTACGATTAACAGTATTGTTGAATGCAAATTCTTCATCGGTAAGAAGTGAATCCCAATTTTTATTTTTCTCCATATCAACTAATTTTGCAAGCATAGGTACAAGCGTACGATTCATACGTTCAGATTGCCCATTCGATTGTGGAGAACTCGTTGCATTCTGTATGAATTTTATCTTATACAATTCCATGAATGTCTTAAACTGTTTGGAACTAAAACACGATCCTCGATCAGATATTAAACGAACGGGTACACTCAGTTGTACAAAATAAGACTTTAGGCATTTTACAACTTCAGTGGTTTTAGTTGTTTTTGTAGGATAAAATTTTACAAATTTGGTAAATCCGTCAATCACAACTAAAATATATTTATATCCACGGTTAGTGACTTCAAAAGGACCTAAATGGTCTACATGAACAGTGTTAAACGGTTTATCAAATTTTTGTAAAATATTTAAGAAGCCTTCCTTCTTACCTTCTTTCGGTTGAAATACCAAACATTTCAAACAAGTTTTAATAAAATTTGCAACTTTCTCTTTCATGTTAGGAAACCAGTACGATCTGCGTATCAGTTCCATAGTCTTATGGACACCAACATGTCCAACTTCGTGACTCTGGCGTATGACACTTAATTCGAGAATTTCCGGTACGTAAAATAGCAGTTTGTTATTTTTTTTACAATACAGCAAATTTTCTCGGACTGTAAAAGATTCATGTTCTCGACCTGGTTTAATTTCGGATAAAAGTTGCTTGACTTTATCGTCTGTTAGCTGATACATAGCAAGTGTTTGCGAAAATGTACATTCTGTTATGGATAATATTCCTGATACGCGGCTCAGTGCATCAACGTGACGCATCCGCTTACTATCCCGGTGAACGATTTCATATTCATAATTCTCGAAGAGCAGTGACCAACGCATAATTCGACTATTAGAATCTTTCTTTTCTAAGGTTTGTTTCAATGAATTACAGTCAGTGATTATTTTAAACGGAATACCATGAACATATACATGAAACCTTTGCAGAGCGTATACTATGGCAAGAGCTTCGAGCTCGAAAGAATGATAGCGGCTTTCAGGTTCGGTAGTACGCTTACTGAAATATGAAATAGGATGGAAATGTCCATCTCCTTGTTTTTGGAGTAACATAGCTCCGAATCCAATTTTGTTAGCGTCCGTATGAAGTTCGGTTTCGCTGTGGGGATTATAATACGCTAAAATTGGAGCTGTCGTTAATTTTGATTTCAATAAATTGAATGCATCAAGTTCAGTTGAATCAAACCCAAAAGTAGCGTCTTTCTTTAAAAGATCATATAAAGGCTTTGAAATGATTGAAAAGTCTTTCACAAATTTTCGGAAGAAACTGGATAAACCAATAAATCGATGAAGCTCGTGAACATTTTTTGGTACTGGATAATCCCTAATAGCTTCTATGTGATTTGCGGAAGGTTTTATACCAACGGAATTAATTTCGTATCCTAAATAATCCAATTTAGGTTTGAAAAAGTAGCATTTTGACATGTTAATTTCAAGGCAATTATGTCGAATTAGAAGAAGAACGGCTTCCAGTAATTCAAAATGCTTTTCGATTGACTCAGATGCCAACAAAATGTCATCAATATAAATTGTGAGATCACCTGATTCAATTAGGTCGTTAAAAACTTCGGAAATGTAACGCTGAAAAACTGCCGGAGCATTACTCAGACCGAACGGAGTTTTCAAATATTCAAATTGACCGTCTGGGGTCACAAACGACGTATATTTAACTGAACCCTCTTCAATTGGTATGTGGTGAAATCCACTCTTAAGGTCTATCAAAGTAAAAACTGATTTTCCTTTAAGTCTGTCCAAGCAGTCTTCAATACGTGGAAGGGGAAATCGATCTTTAACAGTGATTTTGTTTAGTTGACGGTAATCCACGCAAAGGCGATATGATTTGTCTTTCTTTTCGACTAACACAACACGGCTAGCATAATCACTGTTACTTTTCCGTATTACACCACGTTGTAATAAGTCGTCTACAATCTCTTTGATTATTTCCCTTTCTTTGACAGACATACGACGAGGCGTGACATATAAAGGACGGTCTGTCGTTAAAGTAATTTTTAACGAATGTCGAACTTTAGGTACTGCGCCACTCGGCGACGTTGAATGTTTTTTCAAGATTTCATTGACCTGGTTTTCAACAATAAAATCTTTAGCTACAGATTGAAAATACGGACCAACGTTATAACTATTTTCCTTTACGAGTTCGTCAAATTCTATACTGAGAATTTCATTCAAAAGGCTAACTCGATTCGTCTGTTCTATTTCTACGTTTTGAGATATATCTACTTTTAATTTAATGGGATTGTCGTCACAAATCTTATCATGATTAGTTTTAATTATAACACTCACCTCAGGGTTACATAGGAAATCTCGACCAAGCAAACAATCGTATGACATTGTACAACCAGGCACAGCATAGAATCTAACAATATAAAAAAATGAATTAATACAACATTTAATATTAACTATACCCAAAACAGTTAATTTCGAACTGTTGATTCCGATGAAATTTTCTTTCTCTGGTTTCTCGCATCGTACATTCTGAGGCACGGCGTTGTGCTTTATAAGGTTGATTGGACTGCCCGTGTCAATAATTGCTTTGACATCCCGTGACTCGTTGTCATCAAAATTTAAATTGACATCGATCAGTATCTCCGTAGATTTGTTGATAAGCAATGTTTGTTGTTTATTCGAAACTGCATCACATCGTTGATTCGAAGAATGATTTTTACCGCACTTAGGACAATTCTGTCGACGGTTCGGTTTCGTACATTTGCTGGATATGTGCCCGAAATTATTACAACTATAGCACCTCATACGAATTTGATGACTATTCGTTACTGTCGTTGTTTGATTATCCGTTTCCATCGGCGAATAATTACTTTTTGGTTTCTGCAACTTTGGATCGGTAGTTCTTGATCCTGTGGCCATTTTGTGATCGTTTAATTGTTCGTAGTATCGCAAAACTCGTAAAACTTCATCGGAGTGTTTAAAATAGTTTAACGATAATGAACGATGAACATCTGAATCTTTAATTCCCGATATAAGATACCTGATGATAGCTGATTCGCTAAGATCAGCACTTCTAGCGATTTGTCGAACATCATAAAAATAATTTTCGTAAGTCTCATTCATTAATTTTTTGCGAGCATTTAATCGTTGATGAATGAGAGCCTCATCGGTAAACACTATGAAATCCTTTTGCAGTTGATCACAAAATCCACCATAAGTTGTTGGAGGAACCTCTAATGTGCGATACCATGTCCTAGCGGTACCCTTCAAACTCATAATCGCGTAATGTAATACCTCCTTCTCGGTCCACTCATGTAATTCCTTTAAATAATTCAGACGTTTTACCCATTGCTTTGATGTTAATCCGACACTGTTCTGTGGGTCATACTCCGGTATTATTGCTTCAATTTCAAGTGGATGGAGTTTTGGTTTAAAGCGTAAAGATTGTTGCGATATAATTCGTTCTCTCTCCAATAGTTCTCGTTCCCGAACCAACATTTGATATTCCAGTGTCGACTGATTATTTCCGTATACGTGTGGGTAATAATTATTTTGTGCCGGATAATAATTACACCCCGTTTGTGGTAAATACGGCGGATCTAAAGGTGGCCTTACTTCAAGCGGTGATAATAATGGCTGATGATTTCTAACAAACGGTGTTTGTTGATTCTTACTGTGTGACGCCTGCACATTGACTTTATCATTGTTGAGGTTATGTTGCGTTGCAACATGTGGAATCGGTATATTGTTGTAAACATTCGATATCGGTCCTTCACTCGGACCGCCATGTGACATCGGTACAGGCACACTGCCAGCACGTGGTGGTTGACCCCGAGCACACAAAATCGGCATACCACTATTATGTGATATCGGCACATTATTCGGAGCGTTATGTGATATCTGCACATTATACGGAACGTTATTTGGTGACAGCATGCCATCCAGAACACTACACGAGTTCGGTACATAACCTTCAAAATGGGGTACCGACACATTATAAAGAACGTTATTTGATAACTGCATATTATCCGGAACGTTATTTGATAACTGCATATTATCCGGAACGTTATTTGATAACTGCACATTATCCGGAACGTTATTTGTATTTTGTACATATTCTTGAAAACGCGGTACCGACACGTTATTGTGTTGAAGTAAAAGGTTATGTTGAACCCCAATATTCTTTTCTATTGATAATTCACTCACAATAGAATCCGAATTACTTCTAAATAATCTCCTGGGATTATACATTGTTTTTGTGGATAATTTTAACTGAATCCCACTTCTGAATTTGTAGGCTTCGCCGTTATAAATTGAACTTTACTTTTAAAATAAAACACGTCTTCATACTCTGAGTTCACATATACGACTCCTTTTATTATTCTCTCTTACCCACTTTTCATTATTCCTCTTTATTTAATCAGTGACATCTATTAGTCAACATAAATACTATATATTCAAAATAATAATTAAAATTAAAACTACGATTCTTACAATTCTATTTTACATATTATTTTCGCATTTATTTGTGTCCATTGCGAATTTACGATTGCTTTTCGTTCTTTATATTTAAATTGATGAATTGTTTCTTCTGAACTTCACAATTTAGCTGTCAAAAAATAGCAGAGACTCAACCCATAAAATATCTACAAAATGTAGATGGAAATTTCATATCTCACTAAATAGTGAGATTTTCTACATTTTTTTAGTAAGATATTTTGCATTCAGTACATTGAGATGTGAGATATCTACTTTTTTTAGTGAGATCTCAACGTGCTGGATACGCCCATTTATAGGCGCGTGAAAATTTCAGTTGACATATTCAGTAGAAATTATTAGTATCCTTCGATTAATTCAGTGATTGACGTTCGTTGCATCAGGTCACTTCAATCGACTAGCAGAATGCAAATTTATTGATGAAGTGACACGACAACTGTCTCGGCGAATAAGGTGACGCGACTAAGAAAATCGGGGTGTAAGAGAATACCAATATTTGTCTGTCGCTACAAGTGACATCGGGAAATCGGGGTGTAATTGGCTAGTAGACGACTTTACTCAAGACGGTTTCTGATATAAAGATAAATGTGCGGTTATTTGCCACTCGAATTTGGGTTTTGATAACTTAAAGAGTAATCTCTCCAATTCAGAAGTCTAGATTATCCGGTGTTTTAAAGTGAAAATTATTAAACCACAATAAAATCAAAATGCCATCGTTAAACCTAATTTAATTCAATTTTGATGTGATTTCATATTTATATTTATTTTTTTTGTCTCTGTACCATAATAATAAGACGAACGACATGAATGTTAATAACGTTGATGAATTCTAAGACATTTATTGCTGCACATAACTTTTATATTGTTAAAATAAACATATACATATACTTTGGTTACAACGTTAAGTTTCGAAGCTATCTAAACATTCTACTTTAATGTCAGGAATAACAAAAAAGTCAGGTACATAAAATAAATAAGAAGCGAAAAATACATTTTGCTTTCTGTTCTTCGTCTTCTTTACGTTGTTTTCAATTAAACGTGGATTCAAAATAACTTAAGTATTTTCTTAACTTTTTTGTACTCTACTTGTATTTCCTCCTTATAACGGTGATTTCTCTTCGTTTTGGTGAAAACTGATGAAAAAAAGGTTTCTCAAATTAAAAGATTACTAATGAGATATTGGAGAAGAGAAAAGAAACAATTATTTGTTGTAAATTGGTTTCCTACTATATGCAAACTCAAGGAAATAATATTGTGATTATTTGATAACAAAACCGTTATGTAAAGTGGGAATGACTAACGAGGAAGAAGGTAAAAGGTAATCCTAATAAACATAATTATGTGAAAATTATTAGTTTATTCTTAACGCTGTCACGGAAGATAAGGAAAATAATTAACTACCTAAAGGATTAACCTAGCTCGAGACTGAATTGTTATTCTGACGTTAGGACTTTTAGACCTTTAGGGCACTCGAAGAGTATATATAGCGATCTTACAATATCTAAATCCACTAGAAAAATATATTAACAGGTTTCAGTTTCAAGGCTTCCAGTTTAAAAACCGGATTTAAATTTGAAGTTCTAATGGGTGTTTCATTGAGTAATCTTTACTTTGATAAAAAAAATAAAGAAAACTATTCTGTACATTTATGTTTTAAATATTAATTTTTTGAAATGTTTGCCGTAACTGCGGCTAACGCGATTAATGTTGGCTTCTATTTCCTTAATCGAAACCGGTTTATCCAAAGTCTAGTCTAGGTGGTGAATTCAATGGTCCGAAGCGAGAAACTAACTGTTCATCGAATTGTGATCGTTGTGTGACAAGTAGCGGTGGTATTGTTGGAAGCAAGTGTCGTTATCGTAATGGTATATCTCTTAAATCACTTCTGGATGCTCTTAAGCTCAAAGGCGGTAATTTTGCTTAATCTAGCCATTAAGCTACAAATGAACCTCATCACTGAACAAAATTATTGGTCGAAAATAGTGAATCTTGTTCAAGTTTTTCCAGACCAGGAAGGTCGAAGTAAATGATGTATGTCTTCAGGAACCTGAAGGCAATGACATAAATAAGGCCACTGGACCTGGCAGAGTTCCTGTTCGAATATTGAAGGAGTTTGCCAGTGAGTTGGCTCTAATATTAACCAAAATTTTTCTTCTTTCTTTTAAGCAAGGTAAATACCCGAACGCCTGGAAGAGTAAGCAAGGTAAATACCCGAACGTCCTTAAACGTGGTTGTGATAAAACTGACCCTTCAAACTACCGGCCAATATCAATTGTGTCACCCGTGGCTAACGTTTTTGAGAAATGCATTAACCAAAAACTTGTGAATTATCTTGAGATTAATAAAATAATTTCAGATAAACAATATGGATTCCGCGAAAGCCGCTCCACAACCGATATTTTGACGTAAGTTACAAACAAATGGATTCTCGCCCTTGAGGAACACGGAGAAGCCTTTGCAATCGCTTTCGGCAAGGTTTGGCATGAGAATCTCATTTGTAAACTTGTGGCATACGGCTTGGATTCGATGACCATCAAGTGGATAAAAAGCTTTCTCAGAGATCGAAAGATCAACGTTGTGCTAAATGGGAGATCATCAACGACACACTCCCCAAATGCTGGAGTCCCTCAGGGATCAGTTTTGTCGCCAACTTTGTTTTTGTTATACATTAATGACTTGTTGGATAGCACCGTGAACCCTATTTACAGTTTTGCCGATGATGCAACATTGTACTCTTCTATTTCATTCGAGGTCGAGTCTACTCCTTCACAGTTAAATGGTTAACGGCTGGAAGTTGTCACTTCGGTTAATTTCGATTTGAGTACAATATTTGAGTGGGGAGTAAAAAATCAGGTCAAATTTAATGAGAAAAAAACACAAATATGCATACGTTCTCGCCTAAAAGAAATCGCAACGAATACGCTTTTGTGGTAAAAGGCCACGTTCTCGTGGGTTGTTACTCAATTCGTCCGCTTGGTGTTCAGATTAGCAACAATTTAAAATGAAATTACCACATAATCGCATTTGCCAAATCAGCTTCACGTAAACTCGAGTTCCTCAATAGATGCAGATGGTTTTTTAATCGCATCAGGTTCTCCTGATATATAAAACCTTTATTAGACCGTGTATAGAATATTGCTGTCAGGTTTTGGGTGGATCATATGGCATTGCTCTCCAGTTGCTGGAAAGAGTACAGCGGCGGTCAATGCGCATAGGTTTACGGTGGAGCTGCCGAAACCTCGAACTGAAGGTGCAAAGCGTGAATTCATTTATCGAACATCCAGGAAGTGGAATTAGTTATCCGGTTTTCAGTTTCCGTTTGAGTATAAAATGCACAAGTTTAAGGCAGCTATCAACCTTTACTTGAAGGACCCCGCGTTGGAGGCAGGAGCTCTGACAGTTACAAGGAGCTAGGACAGTCTAAAAGTCCGCCCTTCACCCAATTAAAGCTTAACTTAAAAAAAAAATAACAATAAAAAAACAAAACCAAGATCCTTAAATACGACAAGCTGTATTACGACATTATCTAATAACGAAAATTGGCATTTCAATTTTTCAATATATGGCGAATTGTGCGTTCTCCATACGCTGATTGTGGACCATTAGTTGCTCTAAGCGCACGAAACACGTTGAACGTTGTAGAACGTTGAAGTTCGTAATACAGCTGAATAATTTGCAGACGCTGTGTGGGGCTACGGCTTCATTATGTAATGTAAACCAATACTGAAACAATATACTATGTTTGAGACGACTCCCACGTGTTCTGCCATAAAATTCCTACTGAAAAAGAGGTACTTTGAAAATCTCCCGTTATTACTCAAAAAATTACCCTTTACGAGTAGATATGGTTTAATGAAACTAAGCATCATCTGGATAACATCAATAAAATCAATGAATTGAAATCTCCTAATACTGAATTCAACTCCCCAAATAAACACACATTCTCCTTTCCGAAAATGTAACCTTTGACTTTTACGAATTTCATTTCAATTCCAGAATTAGAAAAAATAATTTATATCAAAAAATAATAGAGAAACAGATCAAATCTAATCAAAAACATAAATGTGAGGCAAATCTTTATTGAAACAACTTTAAGACATTACATTTTTACCACCAACCATTTTCCTTGTGTACATATCGTAGTCGTCGCATGGATTACCAATAATTAATTTTGGAAATTTTCACACCTACTTGTTGTATAATAATAAGAGTGTGGTACTGCATACATACATACACACATATCCGTATATAACCATAACCATATACGAGTACATAATTAATTCATTTCGTTTTAATTATCTTTCGAGTGTAATCAACAACTTTAATATTTCAAGTAAACTAAATCTAGGTACACAAAAACACTTTTAAAATACTATAATCCTCTTAATAATTGTAGTAATAAATCATAATATAATTATGAATATTATGATTTTATTAATTAATGTGGAGTATATACAACCACTCATAATAATCAAGATTATAAAGTGTTTTTAGGTCTCGTCGCACCCAGTATCACACCTTGACCTGTCTACGTATACCCTTCCATCAACATCAACTCTATATATCAATCAATTTCATTTTCACTCGAATTCAACACCTCATATCAATCTCAAATTAATCTGAACACAAGATCGTAATGAAACATTGTATCAAATAATGTTCCTATTCCACTTCCATCTTAAATAAATGTTGTGTGTTCACGTTCGAGAGTGGAGACGAACATCGGCGCAGGTAACTGTAATATTGTATACTGATGTATACGCATAACTCTACACATAAAAAGGATATTATATTATCGTACGGATAGATATGTATGTACATATATACGGTTTAGGTACGGATAATAAACATAAAATTAAATAATAAATGAAAAGCAAAAATTTCACAATAAAGACGATAGAATTGAATAAATTATCTGAGATGATTAAAGAAAAAAAAAAAAAAAAAAATAACGAAGATAAAAATAAAACCACTATGCGTTTACTTTACGTAACGGTAGATTATTTTCATTAAGAGTTTTGTTGATTCGGCATTAAAAATGGTATCGTGTTTATGATATGCCCATAATACTCGTGTTTATATAAACCCATAAGAAAAACATAAGAAAACCCACTATAATAAAAGATGTATAAAAGCAATGTTATGGTTGATGATGGTGGTGGATTAAAGATTTTGGCTTTGTTTTACTTGTGCTCTCTCTCTCTTATGTGATTAATTATATCAAAATAATATATTTATATGTTTGTTTAGTTTACGTATTGTACAAAATATAAAACAATAAATTTTATTGTGGTAGGTAATTGTGATTTATTATGTAGGAAAGTCAAAATGATCCAAGAAGTAGTTTTTCTGTGGATTATAACAATTTTCACCATGACATTGAATATATTTATAAATAAGATTTCTTTTTTAACAATTTTTTTCAAGATTAATGTTTTATACATTTTATGAAAAGGATTTATGTATTTGGGAAATCCTTGTGAAGCACATATGTCGAAAATATAGAAAGCGAATTAATGCTATTTTAGGATATTATTTTTCCGGTTTATTTGCGTTTTCTTGTCGAAATAAAATAATAATTAGAATTGGCGTGTAGGAGTTGTCTTAATATTTATTATGTTTCTTTCTCGGTTCAAATGTCCTAATCTCAATGTAAATGACCCGTAAACATTGTATTTACTCCGAATAGATAAAACAGATAATTCATCAAATTACGGTGTTAATATAATCTTGGTCTTTTATTATGCCTTCACAATAACATATTAGAAGGTAGGAGCAACCGTAAATTGATTCTTCATATAGATTAGCAACCAACAGTTGGGATTTTACATGTAAAATAAACGTATATTACGTGTAAAAAGAAAGACGACACGATTCACACTGCCATCTGTTCAAAAATGTGAAAAAACTACCGACTTTTATTACAAATAAAATGCTCATTTTCTAGGAAGGGACAATAAATAAATGCTCATTTTCTAGGAAGAGATCTCGTTCTTAGTTCGACAAAACATGGTATTAGTGACATAAAAGAGAAAATTGAATCACGATGCATGGATGTTGGTTTAAATTATGAAGATATTAAAACGAACTATCGTACCATTGCTTCTTATCTCCTGAATGGTACTAAAAAATATAACACAGTGTATATTGACGAGTACATGATGGTTCATGCGAGTTTATTAGGTTTGGTAGTTCGGTTGAGTGAATCTCGTGAAATCTTTATCCTGGGAGATCAAAATCAAATACCTTATATAGACAGATTGAATTACGTCAATATGCGATTTTTTGATGCTAATATGTACTCAACTAACTCAAAATATTTAAGAACAACTTATAGATGTCCAGCTGATGTGACATACGCATTAAAAGAAATATATCCGGGCATCTGTACCACTAACATCGCTTCTAACACCGTTCGTTTCACCATGATTAAATCAATTACTGACATTCCAATATCGCCGAATACATTATATTTGACGTTTACGAAGACTGATAAATGGGAATTAACTTAAAAATGTAAACTGCCGGAGTCAAGCAAAATTCTAACCATCCATGAAGCTCAAGGTTTAACATCTTCAAATGTAATTTGTGTTCGATTGTCGGGTAAAAAAATTAAACTATTTGACAGCTTATCACGCATGCAATAGTAACGTTAAGCAGACACACACTCACATTTCAATACTCACATTTCTCCATTAGAAGGTGACCAACTTCATAAGTTGCTAAATAGAGCTATCCATGCAAATGAGCAGAATCTACACGAAATCATGCATAAACCTGAAGACAAATCACTAAGTTCAAGTAATAGAGGCTTGAAACCCAACTTACATTTTACTTTCAAAATGTAAATAAAATGTCATCAAAAGCTGCCATGTTTCATAATTTCGTTTTAAAAACATTATTTTTTCCGTATATATAATTTGTGAGACGTCATTCAACAAAGAGATTCTGAGTTCTGAATTTTTTCCCAGCCAGTATGTTGTCTACAGATGTGATCGTTCACCAGAAACCAGTACTAAAAGATCTGGTATGGTGGAGTATTAATAGCTATTGACACTTCTGTACCCTGTGAGCTCGTTGAATTAAAAATATTGTCTATTGAACAATTACGCGTAAAAATATTGATTAACAAAACGACATTATATATCTACGTTGTATATTTTCCACCTGACGCATATTATCATATACTACATGCTGCGACTCAATTGTAGAAATCAACTATATGGCTAATCAATCTGACATTATCTTAATCACGGGAGACTTCAATTTTCCTTCTATTAATTGAACCTTAGACGAGGAATTGGATGACATTTTACCAATGAATATTACGTCGGATGCGGAACATTTGTTCACGGATACTATTTACGACTCAAACCTGTTACATCGGGTTTTCCACAAGGTTCTCATCTTGGCCCTTGGATTTTTACCATTTTCATCGACGCAATCACTGAAGTTATTCTACACTCTAAAGTTTTAATGTTGGCTGATGACCTCAAAATATTTAGAACTGTCGAGAACTTAAGCGATGCCGAGAAACTTCAAGAGGACATTGACAATTTAGCGATATGGTGTGAGTCAAATCTTCTTAGTCTGAACATCAATAAGTGTAAGACTTTATCATTCCACCGGAAACTAAATCCAGTTTTAAAACATTACGAATTAAACAATATGCCACTAAAGCGAATATCAGAGATCAAAGATCTCGGTGTTATTTTCGTGGAAAATATGAGCAGTAACAAACATATAGAACAATGTATTACTAAATCTAATTCTATGTGGGGTTTTATTAAAGGATGGACGGGATATATTTATGCTCTGAAGACCATCAAGATTCTGTATTTCGCTTACATGCGTTCGCAATTGGAATATGCAGTTACAGTTTGGTGTCCATTTTATGATACAAACATCAGTAAACTTGAGGGTATTCAGAAAAAGTTTATCTGTCACTTAACTTGGAAAAGCGGTTAAGAGTATGATCACGAATTACTATACCATGAAAACCTGCAGCGTTTACCACCATATCTGGAAGGCTGCAAAACAAACAACATAGCAACTCTGGAAAATAGACGTGAGCTTTTAAAGTGTTCGTTTGTTGGTAACATTTTATTAGGTCACATTGACTCTCCATCAATACTGGAAAATTTACAAATTAAAGTACCCAGTAAACATCTAAGGAGAAATGAGTTCTTACAAGTTGATGTCCATAGAACCAACTATGGTTCTAATGAACCGATTAACATAATGTGCAAAAGCTTTAATCAGATAAATCACCTGTTCGATTTTACTTCTAGCAAGGATATCTTAAAAAGAAGATTGAAGCAACACTTTGCTTCTTCCTGATTTTAATTATTATTTTATATGTCAGACTATTACGTCATTTTATATGTATGACTATTATGTCATTTTTAACGTCAAGTCGTATTTGTAGACTTATTTATAAATAAATAAGAATAAGAAAAAAAAACGAAGACAAAAATGTTCGCAGTGCCATCTATTTTAAAATGGTAGAAATTTTCCAACGATCAAAATTCAATCAATTATTTGTGAAGTAAAACTTCGTACGCTTGACTTGGGAGTAAGCTGGTGAATGCGTGACGAGAGCGTTACGAAAAGTGTTATCTGACGAGCCGAACGACATCTACCATTGCCATTAATAATAACAAAACAACGCAAAACGAAATCATTTTCCTTTAGTATCATGATGTGCCATAACAATTCATAAATTCTAAGGTGGAACATTCAATGAAATTTTTTATGAATATCAAAGGACTCAGTCTCTATACCATTACTATATGTTGCACTATCACGAGTTACCAGTATTGAAGGACTGTACATAGTGTCAAAAGACAAAGATAATATATTTTACCATGGTCGAAAATATGGTACATCAATCACTTCTTTACTAGATGAATTTTGCCGATTATCGTTGAATACATTGTCAACAATAGGAAGAACGATTCTTAATTTCATGAATGACAGAAAGTAGTTTTCCATGGTAAGTTTCAATTGCCAAAGTCCCAGAAAACACGAACTTGAGCGATCCCGTATTGATACAAGCAATATTTTGTTTCTATATCAGAAATCCTGGTCAAATAGCGATGAAAATGTTGACATCCCGAATTTTGATTGTACATATTGCCAAATTTAATCGTAAAAATGTTAGATCAGCAGGAGTGGCAAGTTATCAGAAATCAAATGATGTCTCGAATATAGTAACTTCGAAAAAGGACATTTTATTACGAAATATTCGTAAAATTGGTCAATCACCAATTGGTGATATATGTGCTGCTCTCTGTGTTTTGGACGATGGAACAAACATCATAATGATAGTTGCTTACATTTCGCCCAATAATGCAGTTAATAATATTATATAGTTAATAATATTATAAGTCACTAATTTTAGCAGGATTTTTCAATGTTAATTTCGCATCCGAAGATGGACAATTCTTGGTAAACTTTCTACAAGATAACTACAAATGAATAATAACCGAAATGGGACTACCACAATAATACGATTATTTTGAGAATATGTAGACCAAATATGATTGCGTGGTCTAGTAACACTCCGTTAAAATTAATACGTTAATATTAATATAATTCATATAATTAATATATGATAACTGAATACTAACTTCACTACGTTTAGTACAAGCATACCACAAGAAGTGATTCCATTGAACATATCAACAACTGCCATCGTATCGCATTTTGGGTTTTTGAGGTTTTCAGCAAATAAAATAAATTGGTTTTTCTTATTTAGACGTTATGTTATTCACAGTTGGGTGTGTAATTTGCACAACTTAATTTACACGTTTTTTCACATGTAAAAAACATGTAATTATATTTTACATTCTACTGGTATATGTAAAAAATGATTTCATGTAAAAAAAACTGTTCGCCATCTCTTATCAAATCTAATTGTAACTAAAGCGCCACCTATTATATAACCTTCATACTATTTTACAAACAGAATTTTTGTAAACATGTAAACTTTAAACAGTGATTCTGCTTCATTTGAGCAGTACTTAACACATTTTAAAACCATTTTTAAAATGTTGTTGGCATTCGGTTAGGATACATACGTATTTACAAAATCTGTTAACAGATGGTGCTTTAGTTACAATTAGACATTTTTAAATTTTTTACCTATAGAATGTAAAAAATAATATATCAAGTTATTTTACATGTAGAACAACGAGCAAATTACATTGTGTAATTTACACGCCCAACTGTAAACAAAATTTTTTCAGTTTAAAATCACTTCAAAGAGTAAGTAACAACTGCAATTTTGTTACAATAGATTTATAAGCTGTTTCTTGATGGCCAAATGTACCAATTGAAATAACGAATCAATCGCATAGTTCTGTGTTATTTATAAAAAGCCTATACACACATGTTCGTTGCATACCTTCTGCTTAAAAATTATGTCGATTTCTGTCATACAATCAACGAAATTGTTATAGACAGAAAATTGACAGGTAAGTGAATTCAGGTTAAAATTACCTGTTTATCAATACCAATTTGATTCAAATCTTAGATAAATTCATGAGATAAAAATTGGACTATATCGATTATTGGACCTTATTTTAACATAATACGCGCCAGTTCTAGTGTTAAAAGAAATGATGTTCACTATTTTGAGCGACTTAATAATGGTTCATTTGGATTGTTGATAGATTGGATCCAATCTGATTTAAATTTAGTGAATCACATAATATAGTAACCATATGACTAAACCAAATCAACATCATACGTGATATATGATGAGTACGACACATTTATATTTAGAATAAGAAAGGCCTTCAAGGAATTTTCCTAGAATAGGAAACATACATTATGTTTTTGTGGTAACATGAAAGAGCAAAAAATAAACGAGATTCTTAATTATTTTGGAGGTTTTTTTGAAATGAAAGTTACCTGGGTGATATCGTCTTTATTGTAAAGAACAAAAATTTTATGGTTACTAGATCGTCACCATGCATGAGTCCTTTTAATTAGTCTACATCATATAGCGTATTCTCCACAAATAATTTAAACCAGAAAGCATTGCAGGTATATACCGAAAATTTTACCTACTTTTTGCCCATTATTGTTTAGGCATTTCATATATAACTTCGTCTAACATGCATTTAAAAGTCTTTTCATGCTTCATAAATTTTTCCAAAACTTAACACTTTTGTCGCTCTCGTGGCAGAGAAGGTAGCGTACTTTCTCTGTCATTCGGGTGTCTCGCGTTCGATTCTCTGAGTGGTGACCATTCATCAATCACGATTGGGTGTTTTTAATCTGTATGTGTATGTGGGTTGAACCGTGGGCCTCTAGTGGCTTTGAGTTCTGGAATAATTTCCGCCTTCTTTAATTTATTTATATTAACACTCAGCTGCGAATGACGCTTTGTTCATTGTTGGCCATTAGAACATTTATGAACATATTACCGGGTTTGGTTCTATATAGCTACCGAGGTCTAGAATCCAGGCATTTTGTACATATACTCATTTTTACATGGAGTTCATATGGAGATGATTGTAAAACTCCATACTACATTAATCTAACACGTTTGACATAATTTCTAAAGTTATAATTGTATGCTATCATGCCATTATAATGTTAACATAATTAAAATTAAATTATTTTTCAATATCACTTCCCTTTAGTATATATATATATATATATATATATATATATATATATATATATATATATATATATATATATATATATATATATATATATATATATATATATATATATATATATATATATATATATATATATGTGTGTTAATTGTTTTAAGTGTTTAATGCCGTTTATACTCGTACATAACAGTATCTTATCAAGTGTTTTGAAACAATTTACCAGTCTAATAATATAAAACTTCAAGACCTAAAACACTTTTGGAAAAAAAATCTTTTTCCATTATAGCACAAGATGAAATTAAAATTAATTAGATTAATTAATATAAACTTTAACATCATCAGGGATAAAGCAATCAAAATAAGGAAATTGTTTTTTTGTCGCTATACAAAACAAAAAAACACACAAAAAATAATTAAATTAATTATATGAACACCCACTCCTCAAGTTTCTTGTAATTTATTTTTTATATGTATAATTATTATACACTTACATACATTAGGAAGCACATAAACAATAAGGGTGTGTACTTTGTTATTTTATTACGTGATTTAAGTGATTGGGAGCTCTAAGGTATTTTCACTGTCACATTCTATAAATCAATTCAAATGTAAGGACACACAATATATATGAGATAGTTAAGGTATAATGTTCCACATAACGTTTCACCTTGATAACCGATAACGGAAGAAATGAGATCGTTCTTGACCTGGGTATCACTCGCTTTTCTTAGACCTTAATTAAAAGTAATACAGGTTTATTTTATTAAATGTTTTGTTAGAATGCCATACGTTGACGTTATACTATATACACAGATGTAAGATTTTGTCGCTGACAACAGTCAAAACAAGTAAAGGCACTCGTTATGATAAACTAGAAAATACAAAATTGGCGGTTGAAAAGGCAAGCTCTTGATCTTTGCCAAAACCAAATTATGCTTGCGGTTTATTCGTTATTTTAATTGTTATCTTTTTGATGATTTTCGACAACTTCTCTATAGTTACCTGGGTGATACATGTTACCTGGATCCTTATTTGCTCATTTTTATTATTCAATAGAGTGGTGACTTCTGAGTTGCAATATACCATATGCTTTATGGTTTCCATTGGAAATCTGCACGCGAGCTCTATTCATCGGAATAATTTGAACGATAAGGTCGTCTTGCAATTTGCAGACGACTTGGTCGTAAGCGGAAAAGACAAAAATAACAACCAATACTTAAATCGATCTCAGGAATGTGTAAACCAGCTAACAAACTGAATGAATTTTATAAAATGTTGTTGTATTGCATTTAGAACGAAAGCAAGAATTGATGTGCCAATATATGGTGAAAGTATTGCACATGTTACTCTGACTTAATATCTGGGAATATGATACCTGCAAGACGACAACTGACAGAACATTTTAAACGTAATCAAAAGGAGGAGTAAACCAAAATAAGGCGCTCATCCTGTAATGGCTGACATGCTGCGAAAAGTGTCGTCCAAAATTACACATGGAATGAGCATGTTGGTTTCGAAAAATTAATTATTATAGAAAAAGCATGGGTGATCAATTCGACTCCAATACGCACTCTATGGTTCGAATTGGATGATGTTATCCAAGGGCATTGTATTAATGAATGAAATGATAGCAAGATTGCAGCGAGAAAAAACACAAAGAACGAAACTTTTTTCAAAATTTGACCGGTGGGTCGAAAAAATCCCTAGTAACAATCTTGTTGTGTGCTTGAAATTTGGAGACACAACAAAAGACACAACGAAAGAACTAGTTATAGGTTAAAAGATAATTTAGAAGAATGCCAAAGAATCACTTTGATACGCGCAAGTATGTAAATAATGATACGAAATATGGAGAGAGTGAGATTGAATCATGGAAATTAGAAGGTTTGTGGATGATAACGAACACTTACTAATAAACTGCATACAGTTCAGTGATAGTTGGCGATTGTACGATATCTTCTTGGGGAATGGGACAAAATGAGTATAAGATGATATACGAATTTATAAGAAGAAACAAAATACTAGTGTTAAAGTGGATCGCTGTCTGCGCAAGTCAATCGAAAGCAAAAATATTTCGAACGAAACAAAAGACTAGATAACAACACAGAATAACCAGAGCATCGTAGAAGGCGAATTAATCTGGTTGGATCACTAAAAATATCAGATACCGCCAAAATGAGAACAATTACAAACCCCTGATTAAGTACTATTACACGAGAGGATTGGAAGTAGTCACTAAGAAAACCTGGCGCGTCTGACGGCCTTATAACGTGGCCTAAAAGTGGAGACCACGTTCACCAAGGCTCACTTTGTTAATGAACTGTTTTTTTCGACCTAATTGGTATGGCGAAATGAAGTTATACTCGAAGAATGCAGTGCCCGCCGTATAGCTGTCCTTTGCACATTATAAGACATTATCATTCTTATTTGTTGATTGAGAACTTTCGACAAATTTAACAAGGGAACAAACCATACGAATTACTTTAGAGTAAGCAATATGAACTGATAAGTGTTACATAAATGTTAGTATATGTTCTCAAACAAAAGAAAATAAGTTAACATTTTCTTTTGTTTTCTTTCAATATTTATACATATTTTTTGTTTATAATGATTAAGTGGTTTTTATACTGGAAGCGTTTTATAAGTTGATCTTTTTTATAAAGTTAGTACGGTTTTATGTATTGTGTGACAAATTATCAGTATTTATTTACCAGATAAGACACATTTTGTTTGTGCTTCAATGCTATATTGTGTAAACAGTATTTTTTGCGTCATGCGACCAAGATGATATTTGTGGTATAGAAACAATGTTGAATGACATCTTTATAAGAATATGTTAATGTCGTGTTGTGTTGTAGTAGCAGTGCTGTGCTGAAAGACACCTAACGATTGTATAAGAAAAATCTAGTTCTAACGTGATATACTATATCGGTACCAATATAAACGAGGACTTCAAGCCAGTATATATAATACATGATTCAGAAATTCATTGAATTTAATGCATAAACAAGATGACATACAATTTTTGTGATAAACGGTTGTTACTCACTTATCGCACATTAATTTGAAATAATCCAAAATTTTAGAAACATAATACTACATTTTATTTTATAATATAAATAACAAGAGCCGTTAACAAATCAACTAATATATAGTAAATGAGCACAAAGGCAAAAACAAAAGCAACGAAAGCTAAAATTGCATGGGTAGTGCTCATGGCATTGTCTGCAGATTCAACTTTCGCTGGGGTTTTATGTTCAATCACGATTGTAGAACTTTCAGGATTTTTCGGCTCTGATTTGGGCGCGCTTGTAGTTTCCAAATTATCTATTTCTAATTCTGGTAGCTGAATAGTTTCCCCCTGTCAATACAAAAAAATATGTTATAGGTGGTCAAAACGTCATTACATATATTATATTCACAATACTCACTTACCATAATTAGTACGATTATTTCACCTTAACTTATGTAAATATTGGGTGCAACTAAATTAATACAATATACATGATTTGTTTATATAACTCATATGCGATGTTATCTATATGGTGAGGTAATAAACATAGTTTGATATAAAACTTCTGATTCAATTTTTCATTGTATCAAATAATCATCAACTTATAATTTGTTTATGACGATGTGCGATGCTAGTACTTATAGTCATTGCAAATACGTTCGTGGGGAATCACAGTTGATTAAGTCCGTTGTCATGTGCGGATATGAGAGTTGGACCTTGACGGATGAGAACGAGAGAAGAATCATGCGTGTGATATATGGCCTAAAATGCTACGTTGATGGGACATACCGAGTTCTGTTCAAGCACGAGATCAGGCATTTAATGCGAATTCCAGATATCGTACATGAAATAAAAGGACAGCGAGTACACTGGCTTGGTCTTCATCCTGATTCGAACCGAATGATACAGCGATCTTTGAAGGGAGAGCCGTTTTTCGGTAGGTGAAGAGGTCGCTGTCGGCGAGATGACTCCACGGCGTAGAGAGCGATCTGGTGTCTTCTAATAGCTTGCAACAGTATTTAGAGCTGGCTCGTGATCGAAACCGATGGAGTTGAACTGTTGACCGTACGGACCAACAATGGCCTGTAAAAGGCATTATAAAAATAATGGCGTAAAGTAGGTCGTAAATAAACGAACCGCGAAAGAGTTGGGACTGTGAGCCTCATTTTGCACAAAGATGTATCTATCTTAGACAGACAAATAACAAAAATTTTCGTTTGTATTATTTAGTAGGTGAAGGTGGATGTTGAATATGCATGGGTTGTACCCTAAAAAAATCTGTATAAATAATATTTATACTCTCGCCACCTTTTGTCAGTAAACAACAGCACCCCGTACCAAACATTAATCATAAAATTTAAAACATAATAATTTAGAAAGGTAAAACCACTCAATAATAATATGTTTCATTAAGTTTATTTATTTCTCAAACTATTGTTGTTCTTAATGGTATGCTAGTGGGTTTGATGAGTAAAATTTAACAAACGATTCGTTTTTCATTTTATAATATTGTGGTAAAATGTCAAAAAAATAAATATTTTATTAAATTGATTAAAAATTTTTTTGTTGTCTTTTGATTATATAAATTATTTTCGGGATTAAGTGTTGTTGTTTGTAGCTGAACATGACATGCTTTTGATCGCCCGAGTGAGTGTTAAGTTATGTATCGTTGTTGAAAATTGGAACATATGGTTACTTACTTTTCCACGATGCACCAATGTCAGTCCTGTGGTAGGTAGCGGCTCACATACTAACGAGATCGACGGGTTTTTGTTCTTTTCATTCTTCTATTAGCCTTGATGCAAATCACCAGGTCGGCATTAACTATACCCCGAAGTACCTTATTCTGGAAGTTTTGTGTGTAAGTTTGATGTTTGTATTCTTAGTACAGCTCCAAAACTGAATAGCAGCTATATAGCCAAGCCGACTTAAGGACCTGATTGTCAATCTGCATTTTATTTTTTATGCTTAATTTTGACCTTCGTCTATATTTTAGATCAAGCTCTGTTTTTTCCTTCTTCACATGCCCTTTCCATTTAAGCTTAACATTCAGTGCCATATCCAAGTATTTAGCAGAGTTCTCGTATAAAGGAACATCACATCGTTTAAACTGTTTGGCGGCGGATTAACCAGTGGTTTGTTCGAATAAAGTTGGCATGGGCACATTTGAAATAATAAAGTTTGATCTTTCATCGTTTGGTCCACTGGCGAATTTCTTCACTTGCACATTGAAGTTTATTTTCCGCCTCTCCTACAGTTTGCCCTGTGGCTAGTATAGCGGTGTCGTGATCGGACCTTACCTCACTCAATCCAAGTACTCATCTTCATGCCACTCTACAAAGTCTTTCAGATAAATGTGATATGGAGAGGTCAATATATGAGTAATTGTAAATCCGAGTTGTTTCTTGTATCTTGTAATCCACTAGGCCGGTTTCGATCTGATGATGATGAGTTCATTGAATGACCGTTTGATCGAAAAGATCAAATCCATCTCATCAGGCATATGCTACCGGACTTGATGTTCATACTGTGCGATTCGTATATATTCGTATATTTAGTTGTGACGAGACAATACTAGTGAATTATACAAGAACTTAACTCGAAATATATTTTATTAATTAATTGTGGCGTGAGATAATTTAATTGTATTTGTTGGAGTTGCTCAAGAACGCCACAAACCTTTAGTTTAAGTATGAATCCAAATAGTAGATCTCTACTCATTCTATAATTGGCTTCATTCATCTCAGGAGTAGTCTCTCCATTAGCCTTAAAATGATAGGATGAATTGATATTGAACAATACGATCTAGCTTCATTGGTCAGTTTATCTGATTTCGGTAACATAATAACTTCTGCAACTTTCCAGGCAGAAGGAGCATGCCGTAATCTTATAACAGCTTAGGTATAGTTGCTTTTTCTTCCGTTAAAAGGCCATATCCGGGTGCCTTTTTCAGCTTTTGATTTGTTATCCCCAGCCCACGAATCATCCCTTTGTTTAATAAGAGGGATCTGCGTGATCGGGTATTTTTATACTTTTTGTGGCGTAGTTCGCATAGTTAGTAGTTCGTATTTTCATCAGCGGTTCTCCGAGATAGTTCTAGCTTAGGCGGTTGTGATTTGTTATTTAGAATCGTTTTGTCGGATGGATTCCTCGTTTGTTACCATATTCTCCTAGCTTTCCTTTTTTGTAGGACCAGGTTCCGAATTTCTCTTGAGTGACTTTTACCAATAGTTTTGGATCCTGTTCCTTTATTATTATTCCACTCGGCTATCTGAATGATATCAATAAAGTTTTCTACTTCTTCTTCTAGTTCCTGTACCATTTTATAGGTTGATATTGCCTTCTAATTCAGATCCGAAGCTCTCCTAATCAGTTGTTTTACATACAAAAGTTGGTTTCGTTTCCTATGGTAAGTATCACTGCAGAGTCCATATCTGAATTATCCTCTTCTTCAATAAAATTTGATGAAACTTGTTTTGATATAAAGAAATTCAGAAAGTCAGGAGTTTTACATGCATATGGGTTATCGTCGTATGCCAATGATTATGTGCGTATGTGGTTACAACAGGGCGGTGCCTCATATATCATACTGGTACAGTATGTTTCCACAACAGTTAATTTCGAAATCTGGTCATGTGAATCTGGTCAAGTTATAAAATAGACAGTTTTACGTTAAGTACAATAGATATGGTTTGAAAACTCATCCTAGTGCTGTAGCGTGAACATAAGTAATATTTGCAAATCAAATGTGTGTACATACCTAAATAATTATGGTAGCTCTTTACCGGAATTATTTTTATCAGCATATATACAAATACATAATCCAAAACGAAACAAAATAGTTTTATACAACTAACTTCCGAGACTAGCATAAACATGTTGATAAATTTCTTATCTCGAATTATACTTTTGTTTAAGCAGAACACTTATTTTTATGTGTAAAGTATATCGCACAACGTAGATCAATTCGTTCGACCACATAATGGTAAATATTCTAAGATTTTATGTTATAAAATATTTAACATATATTAATCGAAATCTGCACTGTGTACATAGGTAAACATACCACCTCCAACCTACAGCGAGGTATTCGATACAATTAAATCAACCAATTCAAGTATCGTTGATGTACCGCACGAGGAACAGCTAATCTCGACTGAATTTGGAAATCATGAGAATCCTAAAACATGTGTATGTGGCATATTCACCTTCGTTGTCGTCACAGCAATGATAATTTTAACTTTACTTCTTATATTTAAATTTATCTTATTTGCCCAAATGATCGACTCTTATAAAGAGCAGATTGATCATGGCTACAGACATGAACGTATTTTGTATGATTAATGTGAAATAAATTTATTTGTGTCTTGTATAAAAATGAGTTTAATTGCATGTTCGAATATCTGTATAACTTACATAAAATGTATCTGAACTAACCAATTTGTTTTTTTTGCAGCTGCTTTCCATCAGATTCGATGGTATCGCGATGGAGATCTATTGGCAGAGACGGGCAGTCCTCAGCTTAAACCAAACGAAAGAGTAGAACTTTTTTCAAACGGCAGTATACAGTTTAGTTTTGTCACCATGGACGACACTGGTGATTATTACTGTGAAATTGAAACAGTTAATGGTCTACTGGCCAGACAGTTTCACGCCATTGAAGTGTTGTGTAAGATAATCAAGCCTTAAAATTGTTTTAAAATTATTACAATATTATATACACAAATATTTTAGACCCACCAACAATAAAATCGAGCCCCAGTGGATACATTGAGGCCAAACTAGGCAGTGTTTTTGAAATTGTGTGCGAGGCACACGGAGTACCAAATCCCATAATTACATGGCGTGTTAACGACGAAATAGTGAC
Source organism: Tipula lateralis (assembly GCA_963932295.1). Taxonomy (NCBI): domain Eukaryota; kingdom Metazoa; phylum Arthropoda; class Insecta; order Diptera; family Tipulidae; genus Tipula; species Tipula lateralis. Next base: position 12,228,111 of record OZ010737.1, read on the forward strand.
GGAATTGTATACAAGCCAAAATTCATACTTTGTTGATGTTAAAAATCGGACACAAGCCGGGTCAATAGAATGCATCGCAAATAATGGTGTTAATTCACCAGCTGTCGCTGGAATTACACTAGTCGTCTTGTGTAATGACATATAAATGAAGTAAAATAGTTTTGTTATGTGTAATTGTATAATAATTTTATGATTGCAGTCGCACCAGAAATCAACGCAACAAAAAATGTGATTCACACAAAGATTGGGCTACGAGCCGACATTGAATGCTACTCAACGTCAAATCCATCAGCTACGGTTCATTGGTTTCGGCGCGGTTCACCATTGATTACTGACTACCGTATTGTGAGAAGGGATCATGAATTGGTATAATCTTAATTTTTATATAATCTTTATAAAGAATATAATTAAGAAATGTTTCATTTTGTATACAGACAACAAACGAATCAACACCACGTCCATTACATCATGTCACGAAACACACACTAACCATAAAATATGTTCAAGACGCCGATTTGGGAACGTATGAATGTCGGGCCGAAAATAAAATTGGTTACAGTGGGGCACACATTGAACTAACTGGTCGTCCATTGTCGCCCAATTTTAAAACATCACCACCATCGGTCGACAATTCAAGTTACAATTTGGTATGGTATACGGAAAGTATATCGCCCATATTTATGTACGAATTAAAATTTCGCCAAGTACCGTCACGCTATATGCTGTCGACAAATCGTTTCGATAATATCGATTGGCGAAATATTACCGTACCGAGTGACGATTCAGAGGGACCGGTCCATACAATATTTTATTCGTTGACGGGATTATGGCCAGCGCATTCGTATGAGGTTATGGTGCGTGCAAAAAATCGATACGGATGGAGTGACAACAGTAATATAATACGTTTTATCACAAACGGTGAAGGTGAGTTAAAATTTATGGTCGCCAAAAAAAAATTAAATTTCGTCGTTCCGGATTTACATTTTTTGTTGTTGGATACCGACCTAAATTTTTGGTGTCTAATATTTAATTATAATTTGTTTTTATTTTTCATATTTTTCAACCCACAGTGGAAATTCCTAATTATACAACCGAAATCGTAGATTATAATTCTAATGAGGAAGCGTCATTAAGCGAAACAAATTCAGGTTCACCACCTCAATCATCATTATCATCGTCGTCGTCGTCGTCATCCTCATATTACGAGAAAACAACGAATAAAGTGAAATCAAAATCACCATCGAGTGCGAATAAAATAAATTTTAATTATTTTATATTTATTTTAATTTTATTTTATTACAAATTTATTAATTATTTATAACACAATTGGTTTGTACGATTTTTTGTTGTTATTTGGTGCAAATCTGTGGATGGTGGCATAATAATAAAACGATTCTATGTACACATATAAATATTTAAATTATTTTTTATTGTTGGTAGTTTTTGTTATATAAAATTGACGGAGATAACGAATTATTATGATACTCTATATATAGTCTGATAATAACACAATAATCTACAGCACAATAACAAATTATTAAAAATATAATCAGATTACAATTTATGGCCATAAAAATGCGCCCTATATGTATGATATTATCTATAGTTTCTTGAATGAATCGATTTGTGGTTTACAGTCGCTTAGAACATTGCTTGTTTGTTTTGTGCATTTCCAACTCTATTTTACGCCAGTATCCAAATCGAGGAAGTACGGTAATAGGTCCGATCTGATGGTGTACCTATACACGGAGAATGATGAAAAATTCTACTTTAACATTCCTATCGAGATTTGAACCCGGTACTTTCCGCTCATATTTGAGAATTCGCTGTTTCAATGAATCCATTAAGGAATGCAACATGATTTAAAAAATTGCTTTACAATTTTTCATCTCAACGTGCCAAGAAAATCAACAAGTATATATATATATTCCGATTGCATAAAGTAGATGAAATGTAATAGAATGGATGATGGAAACCGTCAATTCGATTACATTTTGTTATTTATTCAATCTTATCGACCGAATAAATTAAAATACTCGAACATCAAAAATTATTGACAAACAATTTCCCAAGACAATTTATTAAATATTTTTGACGACAAAACTTTTGGATTAATTACATTAATCTGTGATTTTCTATATAGTCTTTATATTTGCTCCTTAGTATATGTAAGTGCTATATAATAGTTAGTACTATGTCTGTCACAATGTTGTTTGCAGATGAGTGAAAATTTAGAACATCTGAGGCATTGAGCAAAACTAACTTCTGGCTGTCTGTCTGTACTATTTTGTAAGATTTATTGCGGTCCAAGGCACTCTCAACTCTTTCTCGGCTCGAGGACGTACAGTTATAGCTCCAATGCAAGCCTATTAGTATCGACATGGAAGATGGCTTACCCATGATTCTGCATCCCAACAGGTTGTCATAGACGCGTTCATTCACACCACCGATCGTAAATCACATGGTGAAAAATCCCATTTGCCATATATGTATATCGTCGGTTAAAATTTATTTTAACATAATAAATCTACTGTTATGGTACTTTGAACACATTTGGTCAAAAGTAAACTCGAGTTTCCATCTACACGACTCGACACTAAAAAGGTAATTAATTGCAATAATTTCAAGAAAAAGACAATTCGTTAATTGTATCAATACAAGAGAAAATAAACACAGTTTATTTTCTCGGACCAAACCAAGATCGTTCAACTGACAATATTCTAAGGTAATAAATCATGTACAGGGTCGATAGTCGTTTGATGTTGGATTATAACTTCTGAACAGGCAAGAATATGGTTGTAAGTATATGTTTCATTTATAAATTTGAGTAGCCGCTCTCCCACCTCACTCCATGAGAACTATTTAGCATTCTGAAAATACACATTTCTGGCACCTCAATTCACTATATAGACAAAGAGAAACGCTCTTATCAAATCCTACGTTCTTGGTCTACTTCTACAAGGGAACTGCATTAAATTCGAGATATTCTCTAAAACTAGATGATAACTGAATAACGACCACTTTTGTATACACATACATAGTACTGTGCAAAAAAATCCGGACAGTTCGAATTTCTATAAAAACGTAAAATATTGCCTAGTGTTTTTACTTTTTTTTAGATTTCAATTTTTAGATTGAATTTTGTAATTCATCAGAACTCTGAAAGTATCAGTCGTTTATGTTTATGGAGAAAAAGCTTGTAGTATAAGCGAATAAAATACTTAAAATGTCTAAACTAACCGAACAAGAAAATAGTATTTTTATCGCGTTATGGAACGAAGGCCTCTCCGTGCGTGAAATTGATAGGACGTGGGAAATCATCAATTGCCGATCTTATAAAAAAATATAAGAATACAAGGAGCACAGAGCAGTCTAAGGGGTCTGGCAGACCGCAAGAAACCACAAAAGTGCAAGATACATTTTTGGTTCTTCGTTCCAAGCGGAACCGATTTAAACTTAAAGTTCAACTGTTCGGAGAAGGATACTGAACGCAAATCTCAGGGCACGCCGCTAGCTGCAAAAAGCTTTTCTAAAGATAACTTCAACAATTTGTCGACTTCAGTGAGCCAGAACGCACTCTAACTGGACCAGTGAGTTGTGGAATAACGTGTTCTCTGACGAAAGCAATTTTGAACTACATGTGGTCCGTGGGAGATGGACGACTAATTGTGCGTAGAAAACCAGAAGAACGTCTCAGCGATATCTGCATTCAACAAGTGCCTAATAATTCTGAGGGTGTAATGGTTTGGGGTTGTTTTAGTAATGCTGGTGTTGGTCACTTGGCCTTTGTTGAAGGCCTCTGAAAAGGCATTTGAAACCATTAGTTTTGAAGCTATTTAGTGAAACTGAGAGCTTCATTTTTCAATAAGACAAGGTGCCAGCCCACTGTTCAAAACAAGTGACTATGTACTTTTTTTCTTTAAAACTGCTGTATAAATTTCAGGTAAAAAATAATAAACAGCTTTGTTACATAAAATTTTATTTCTATATATGAAGGTGAAAAAGTACTTGGTTGATAATTTCATCTACACAATGGAATGGACCCCTTAGAGCCCAGATATGAACCGAATTGAAAAAAGTTGGGCTATTATGAAGCATAAAGCCCGTCAGAGTAATCCAGAAACCATCCAGCAATTGAAGCACCAAATTGCAATTGCGTGGGATGATATTAGCAATGACGTGATTCAAAACTTTGATTTTATGAGCAACAGGTGTGCAGCGGTAATTAAAAGGAAAATGGCGGTCATACCAAATATTTAATTTATAGTTTAGTGGATAATTTATACATTTTATAATTTGAATAGCCTTATTACGAAATTAATATATTTTTTTTGAATTTATTAAAATTAATTCGTTTCAAAAAATATGGCAATTTTTATCTATTTTCGCAAATTCGAACAAATTATTTTACTAAGATCATGAAATTTAAAACCAAATAACATTTTGAATAAATAATGAGTTACATAATAAAAAAAAACTACTTGTTGGTGTTGCAACAATTGAGTTTGTGAAAAAATTGGTTTCGCTATAAAATGTTAGCTGTCCGGATTTTTTTGCACAGTACAGTATATATGTGGTAGTATATATTTTTCGAAGGTCTGAAATTTAATTTTCAATCTTCTAACTTATTATAGGTATTGTTTGCCGATATGATAATCTTTACTGATTTATCAATTTACTGATGGTGCCGGGTGACTCCTCTTGGTAGGTATGTAAAGTTTTTCAGGTCAAAATTGGTTAAGTTGGGAGAGCAGCACCTCTTTGCAAAAGAGCTGAATGAATGATCGGTACAATTGCTATATATTTAGAGAAATATTATTTTTAAATTTCAACATGGTCTCCTCCCAGCTCAAACATTAATGCATTTATGTACTTGTAAATAATTTATTTAAACTGTCGAAAAAAAAATTTTGTTTTGGTCTTCAAAATAATCTTTAGTAGTGGACATAACTTCATCATTATTTGAAAATTTTCGGCCCCTCAATTGAAATTTGGAAAAAGACAAAAATCACCAGGAGCCTAATCTTGACTATAGGATGAGTTAAGGGTTTCATTAAAGCCGCATTAACGCAGAGCAGTTTGTGCAATTTTAACCTTATGAGTTTTTTTCTGTTTCGGGATTAGCAAACGGGGATCCGTACTTTCACACACTTTTAAAAGATGACGATGATCATGAACAATTATAAATGTGGTACCAAAAGAAAGCCGTGAATTTCTCGATAATTCACGGTGGTCCTCTAATACAAAATGTTCTGCCAAAATAACGTTTGTTATTTAAGTAAATTGATGTCCAGAAATAAATTAAACAAAATAAAACAAAAGTTTTTTCAAAATGTTTCTTGCAGATGAAAAATAAATATGGTTTTCCCTTTCACTCCATAATTACATACATATATTGATTTGCCCTTGTATCTTCATCTTTTCTGACTGCCAGGCTGCTCTAAAAGCGACTGTTTCCAATACCGGTTGATCGAAACACGTTTTAGCTAATAAATTTAGCCCAGCTTAGAAGTGCCGACATTATCTGTTCAGAGAGATATCGACTATCACTTTGGTAATCAGAACCACAAGAGATTGGACCACCTCATCTCTTGTCGCTAATCAAAAATCTTTTTCGGATCAATAATCAGCAAAGATACCAGTTCTTCTTGAATTGAGTTACACGCACTTTGAGGATCTTGCTGAGCCTTCTCATGGGACACTGTTCCCTGAATAATCATGGGACAGGGAAAGTAGAAACTGTTGAGGACTTCATGTACTCCAGTTCTTCATACCCTTCCCATAATCTGTTTTGTTTTAGATCACGATTCCTATTTGAGGATCAACTGACAAACGTGAAAATACCGTCTGAGAGTGTACGTCTGGAAAGGGATGTCACAATCGACCAATCGAGCCTGAGTGACGAAGGCAGAAATAGGTATTGTTAACTAAAACGAAAAGTATTGAATAGGAAGAAAATGTACCATTTATGAAAAGTATCTCGTAACTATAAGATGAGTAGCAAAATGTATTGTATTGAAATACATGAGGACATATTTAGTAATTTATATGCCATCAGTAGTATTCCCTAGAGAGGCCGATTGGGATACTACACACATCGTATCAAATATCCAAAAAGTCATGAAAATAATTATTATTAGACAAAAAAATTATTATTTTAATTTATTTTACTAAACAAAATACCCAGATGGTATTTAGAGCAATACATGTATGTATACTCGTATATATAGCAAAAATACAAAATCTTTAACACAAGTTGAAGATCGATGAAACCCTTTTCCATTTTTCCATACAAATATTAATTTTTTCCGGTTTTACAGTAATATTCGGTTGAAGGATTTTTAAAAAAGGATGTTTACAAGAAAAAACATAGTTTTGTTCTAAAATCAATTACCAAATATTGATTAAAGATTAATTAAGGGTAAACATTTTCTGTTTTATTCTGACATAATGTTAAGAGAAATGAATAAAATTATCAGGATTTTTGGGAATCGTATACTATTATATTATATGATATGGTTCGGTGTTGATAACCTTTTCTTTCGTCGTATCTTCAGAGAATTAAGATTCTTTTGCAAACCTTTCATTATGGTGTAGTAAAAGTCCAACTACAAATAAACAACTGTCCGGTTAGCAAAATAGAAAATGTACGATTTTTTCAACTGTTGAATACGAGTAGTTATCCTCTGTTAAATAATCACTCGTATTTTAATCCCATTTCCCTTAACTTGTTAGTTTTATTTATTAAGGTTCGAGTTTATCCTGAAATTATCTCTCAACGTTAATCTTTCCAGTTTTCATTTTATTTATTAATTTCAATTTAAATATAATTTAACCTAAATCCTTTATTCCAATAAAAAAATCGGTCGATATATTTGAGAAATTTATTAAATACCAAATTTGTTACCATCTTGATAAAACAGACAGACATTTTCTTAGAAACATTTCAGATCAATATATTGTAGCATTAATCTAAGCAATAATCGTCGTTAGGCTCAATGGTCGAGTCGTTATATAGTACGAAGGATATTTATGTTGGAGGTCAGTTGTTTAAGAGTGACCGAATCAACCTTAAGTACTACTACAATGGCACATGGAAATATTTCGAAATGTATACTACTCTGAAATGTATGCACTACTATTTATACGAGTCGCCAATAATCTGAACACTAACCGGAAAATCGTAACAATACAAGGGAGTAACAAAAGTTCGCTTAGTAGGCTCTTAAATATTTTTTACCAAAAATACCAAACCTCTTGCAATTGTTTTATGAGACTTTTTTCAAAAAGATGCATCATACAAAATTCCACCACCATGGCAAACAGAAATTCGCTATGTGATTTGCTTTTTGGTGTAAATTAAAGACACTTAAATAATCACACGTTCAAGCTGAAATTGTACAGAGTGTTGATCAGACCCGTTGTCATTTATGGATGTGAGAGTTGGACCCTGACGGATGAGTACAAAAGATGGCTTCTAACTGGTAAATGGCCCAAAACACGACTTTGATGGCACATACCGAGTTCGGTTCAATCACGAGGTCAGGAATTTAATGTAATTTTCTGATATCGTGCATAAAATCAAAGGACAGCGAGAGTAAAACAAAATTTAATGAATGCTAAATTGCACATGGAACGATTGCATCGCCTTTACAAACTATTTCCAAGTGGTTTGAGACGAAACATTTCTCTGTAGAGGACAAGTTTCGAGAAGTTCCATCAAAATGTTTGCACTCATGACGTCACTGCAGCCACAGTGCTTTGGTGAAGTCCAAATTTGATGAAGATCATCGATTGACACAAGTAATTATTGCTAATGAATGGACGAAACACGAAGTAATCTGCTCAAAAGTTTCTAGAAATTTTAAATAAAGCCCAAAAAGAGGCTTGATTGCATTTTGCGAATTTTTCCAAAATAAATTCGAAAATGGGCAGTCTAGCACCTTTACTAAAGTTGTTATTGGTGACGAATCTTGGTTCTATAAGTTCGATCCGGAAACCAAACAGCAGTCCATGGTATGGAACCAAACAAGAGCAAACCCATCCGTAACAGCTAACCAACAAAAGTAATGATGTCAGTTTACTTCATCCGATCAATAATTAAAGCTGTTATTCCCCTGGAAAAGAGTCAGACGCTTACTGCAGCATAGTATACTGAATATTGCTTACCAATCGTTTTCAAAAATTTGTTGGAAAACCGGCAGAAATAATGAATAACTTTATTGTTATCTTTGGCATCGAAGAAATACGATCAACACCATACTCTCCGGATCTAGTACCTTTTGGTTTGTGGTTATAAATAATATTCTGTGGCTTAAAAGCCGTAAACGGCCCTTAACGCGTCTCAACTGAGACCTTACGAGCCCAACGAATGTTTTTTTATACACAATCGGTTAATGTTGAACATGATGAATTTAAAAAGCAAGAATTTGAAAACTGTTTTGAGCAGTGGAAAAAAGGCGAAGATTATATAGTCAACTAATCGAACTTCTTTTACTCATCTCATACATGGACCTTTTACAGTGATATAAATAATTTATTGAAATTAAAATAAACTATTTATTTAATTTCAATAATCTTTATTTATTATTACATTTTTAATCTTTTTACATTTTAAACTACAAGTTATTCGGACGAAGGAACAGAAACGACTTAGATCAAAATCAATGAAAAACTATCGAAAATTGTTTTTCAAAGTTAACTAGAATAATACAAAAAACTATTTACATGAGTTGTATTCTGTGAAGTAGCGCCAAAATACTAGGTAACACCACAAATACTCCCCTCCCAGAGAGATCGAAGATCTATCGACCAAGTAACCATCTGGTAGGAGCCCTGGATACACGACCTGACCTTGTAATATTAGTCGGTTTCTGTGACAATTTAGTGGTCGTATTCTGTGATTGATTAATGTAGATTGCATATTGTTGATTGTAGATCATAGATTGAGTATTTCAGATTGTAGATTGTAGATCGTAGATAGTAGATTGCAGATTGTAGATCGTAGATTGTAGATAGTAGACTGCAGATTGTAGATCGTAGATTATAGATTGCAGATTGTAGATTGTAGATCGTAGATTCGATTGTAGATCGTAGATTCGATTATAGATCGTAGATTGTAGATAGTAGATTGCAGATTGTAGATTGTAGATCGTAGATTGTAGATCGTAGATTGTAGGTTGCAGATCGTAGATTGTATTCTTACCAAATTGTATTATTGTGCAGCACGAGCCCCATCACGTCGGGTTCACCAATTTTATGGTGATACGAATTGAACCATGTCCTTAGGATTTTGATACGTTTGTGAAATCTTGTGGTGAGCACGGTGATGACTTGTTCCTCGTTTCAATGGTTGCATATAAATAAGACTCACGATATATTTAATTACATAAATTATTTGTACTAATATTTTACATAAAATATTCACAATATTTGTATTATAGTGTATTATATTAATCAAGAAGTATTTTTGACGCGTGTTTTTATTTCGATTCGATTAAGGAATGCTGTGTCATAATCAGGATATTTAATTAGTTATATTTTAATTTGATATACATTTTTTAATACAAGTTATTTGGACGAAGGAACAGAAACGACTTAGATCAAAATCAATGAAAAACTATCGAAAATTGTTTTTCAAAGTTAACTTGAAAAATACAAAAATAATTGTTTTTTCAAAGTTAACTAGAATAATACAAAAAACTATTTACATGAGTTGTATTCTGTGAAGTAGCGCCAAAATACCAGGTAACACCACAGACCCATAACATTCATTTATCATGTATACATACATACATATTTTCATCGAATCTTGTTAGCTCATATTATACCGATGCAAAATACTCACGTGAAAATGAAAAACTCAAACATAATAAATTACTCAAAAGTACACAATAGAGATTAAATAAATTTTAAGTCACCCGAAAAGGAAACGTCACCGTGTATAAACAAAAACATTAAATTTATTTTGAAGAGAAACAATATTTATGAATCGCTTGTTTACTTCATTCAGGTAACATATATTTACATATAAATTCAAGCATACGAAAACCAGAAAGTTTCCGAGTATTCTTCATGCCCTATGTATACATACATAAAAGTTTAATAAATAACATGAAGAACATCTTGACTAGGGTTTTGGTATAGAAGAGACGAAATGACAAGATAAACGCAAAACTATATTAAGATTAATTTTTCATTTTTGTTACTGGAGTTTATCTTTTCAATTTTACACTTTTATGTTTTGTATTTTATGAAGACTTTTTGTTGGCGACATTGTTTTACGGTTTGCCATTATGCCATATAAAACATTTGGTTTATATGTTTATGTGAAGGTTATTTTGTAATTGAACGGATTCGGGATTTTTACGACGCTTTGGTTATCTAAACCAGTTGAAATTTGCGAATATTGTCAATAATTTAAATCAACTTTAAGAACTTATTGTTTCACAGTAGACCACTAAACCTAGTTCATTGTTGGATTGGCGACCCTTATCCGTTAAAACAATTAATCGTTATGTTTGTTGACATAACTAGTAGAAACCTAATGCATTCTATGACTATATATGATAGCAAACAGTGGAGCACAGATATAAAGTTCTTCTAAACGGTTATTACTTCAATGAAGTCTGCCTATGAAATTAGCCAATTTGTCAATTTAGGATCCTTACAAAATCACCAGTTTGGTGATTAAGGACTTTAATTACAAAACTGTTGGATTTTTATGAGTTGGCAGAAATCAGACCGATGGCACTGCAACTAAAATTAGAAAAACCTTTCTTACAGTTATGTACTAATGTTCAGAGATGATAGCGTTTCTGTTGAGAATTTTGGTGAAATTACAATATCCGATGGTGGGGACTTTAAGTTTTACACTTGTTCTTATATTTTGTGATGCCTGCGTATATCATTTACCATCTCCTGGTTGAGAATTTTACAATTTCAACACTTTCTCTCTTTCACCGACAATTATCATATGTAGTTTAACACTTAAAAATATGAATCCTTTTGTCTTATAAATGGTCGTACTGTATTTATGTCTTTCTGATATGTGTCAAACTGTACCTTTGAGTTGAGTGTGTATTTCAATCAAAGGAACCAAACAACTTGTTTCGTTCCTTAAATGAAAATTAATTCTGAATACATCGACACATATTCGATTTAGACGTGTATAAAATGTGTATGTCAGAATATGTACGTAAACCCAGCAACTAGTAGATTAAACATATTTCTTCGAAATATTTTCTTGAATAATTTGTCTTTTATAATAATCGAAGTTGAACAAATTAAAATCGCTCGTCTTATAGGAACACCCAACCAATAACCAAGATAAACTAGAAAAAAAAAATTCAATTTTAGTTACGTGATTGAAATGATTTATATGAAATTTGTCCATCTATGTTACAATTTGTGCGCGTCCACATAGTTTAACCACCATAAACTTTTATTTTTATGAGGAGAATCATATACATATATAGATACGGTTAAAGCTGGAACATAAGATACATACATAGTTGTACATAAATATTTTGTTGATATGTTTGTACGGGTTATTGTGTTTTGTTATGTTTGCGATCCTAACTCAATACCACAGTGGTTTGGCATCATCTGCTGAATAATTCAATTTAGATTTTTTTTTGTATCAACACGTTACGCACTCGTATAAAAATTTTGGTATTTGGAGGAGTTTCATTTTGTCTCACGATAACCTTCTTAGAATAGTTACATACTATTAGAAATATAAAGGAATTTACATTTTAATATATAAGTTTTTTTTTTGAAACTAGTCTTTCCAGACTAACCATCAATTTACATCTGAATTCTTACAAACTAAAATATAATGTGGTCACTGTTGATCCAGCGATGCACAGTGCCTGTTTGTTGGTAGGTAGCTGCTCACATACTAACGAGCTCGAAGGGTTTGGTTCTTTTAAGTCTCCTAACCAAATGTTCATTATCCAGTAGCCGAGAGGCTTCCGCATTGACATGTTCCATTAGTCTTGATTCATGCTTCGATGCAAATATCTGGAATCTCCAAATCACGATGCAAATCACTATCACGAATGTACCAGGGTGCATTGACTATACTCCGAAGTACCTTATTCTGGAAGTTTTGTATAAGTTTAATGTTAGTATTCTTAGTACAGCCCCAAAGCTGAATGCCATATAGCCTGAAGAACCTGATTGTAAATCAGTATTTTGTTGCATATGCTTAATTTTGACCTTCGCCCAATTAGCCAGTACAACTGTCTATATTTCAGATCAAGCTCTTTTCTTTTCTACTTCACATGCTCTTTCCATTTAAGTTTAACATCCAGAGTATATATAAGGTGATTAATAAGGTATATATAAGGTGATTAATTTTTTGTTCACACATTTCTGTGAACAAAAGACTCTTTCAATTATAAAGTATATGGTTTAGAGGGCATTACCGACCCATACATTTATTTTCATCTTAATTGATGTGAACTAGCACTAGAATCTTCAACCAAAATATATACTTATATGAAATTATTTGCGTTACTATTTTTGAAATGAGACAAAATTGAAGAAATTCTTTGAATTTTACCAAAATGTATGTAATTCGAAAATCGAATAAACATAGTATAGAAATGATCCCAAAGTAACGATAACTATATGAAATAAATTTTATTGTTTCCAAAATTTATCGATAGCATTCGCGTATAACACTTTACAACAATAATCCAAGACACTAAATATAAGTTTTGCTCAATATTGAAAATTCAAATATTTTTTTATTTATTTTCGAACTTTAGTGAAATCCTTACGTTCCATTTTCGTTAGTATGTACTGTTAAAAGCAAAGATTATAAGTACAATTTTGCTTTAAACAGTATTTTATAACAAAAATCGGGTAAAATTCGGATATTATTTTAAGCGTTATAAATTTAACTTTAGAAAATAAACAGACAAATCTCCAAATTATGTTACAAAGGAAACATTGCGAAACTGTTATATAAAAAACAAAAAAAATTCGAAATTAACAATAAGGTTGATTTCTATACTAAACTCAACGGTTTGTTTCTGGAATAGCAAAGACATATTTATTTCGAATTAAACACAAAATCGAACAGTTCAGTCATTATTTCCAAAATTTAACTGTACAATTAGTAAAAATTCAAAACTTGGTTTTAAATATTTTGCAATGCTAGAATTTATATTTTTGACTACTTTATTTAAATTCCAGCTTTATAAACAATTTAAACAACGCTTAATAATTTTAATTGATTTTGCTTGATTCTGTATATAGAAGTATGAAAAATGAACATCAGGTAACTGCGGTTCATGCCATTTTCAAGGTAAACGTAAAATTACCAAAAAAAATTTATAAGAGTATTCTGCAGATATTAACTCTTATGATATTGACTTGTTTGTGCTTTACAAGGTTTATCTTTTATATTTTAAGAAAGAGAATAAAAAAACGTGGGTAAAAGTATTGACTAAAAATTGTGTTTTATATTTTAGATAATGATTGATATTGAGTTTATTGTTTTTTACAACCAATTAAAAACGAACGTATAGTATACTTAAAATCAAATGGACATATCTTTATATACGATGACTTATCTGAGTGAAAAATATGTAGTCTATGTGTTGTACGTAAAAATTCTAGTCTAGATTTAAATACAATGTCTTTGTAATGGGTTTAAGTTTAAACATTTATATTTAATGTCCTTATTCACTGGCGACTTCTGTCTAATTACTTATAGTCTTGTTAAACATTATCCTTCTTTAAAGGCAAAGCATAACTTCAATCTTGTGAATAATGCCTGGTTTATATTCAACGATTTTCGCAGAAGCAGAAAAATGAAACGAGTAGGCGCAATTTACTTGTCTGTGTACAAAAAAGAGACAAAACGAAGAGAAAAAATATTTTTAAATTTTATTGTTGTCCTACAGTTACTCACAAGGCTTTAAATTAGTCTATCTCGTTTTAATTGTCTGTTTCTGCAAAAGTCATTGAATGTAAACCAGGCTTAATCCAAATTATTTACTTATTGGCCATGACTTTCTTGTAAGTTCAAGTTTTTTTTCACCCGAAAATACAAAATTAATTACATTCATACATAAACATTTGGATTGATTTTTGAGGTGTACGACCATGTGCTGCTTCATAGCGACCATCCACGCAACGAGCTGAAAATGCTTTATTACATCACGTTATATGAATAGAAAAATTGAAAAGTTCCAAAAAAGTGAGGTCTAGCTGTGACATACCAGTGATTCAACAATCGATCGCAGCGGCTGGTGTTACAATATGAAGGCTTTGGAAATCAATTCTATGGTTAAATATTTTAATAATTTTTTTGGAAACCGATGAACTGCAGTGAGCTTATAAGCTAAAACTGAGATGTGCAGTTCACAAAATAAATAATGAGTTAGTAATCTTTTGTTACCTAATTCATATCAAATACAACAGTGAAACTGTTATAAAGAGCTTTATTTGTCTACGAGTGAAGTAACGCAATTATTAAAATTATACGACTTAAATAATTATTAAAATTATTATTATTATTAATATTTTCTTTATTTCATTTTAAATTATAGTTTACAACATTACTAACAAGAATTACATATATATTAAATAATAATTACAAAAATAACATGGTGTTAATAAATAAATTAACAAATAAATTAAATGAAATAAAGTTAAGCTCCGAGAAGATATATATCTGTGGTGGAGCATTATAAATTAAAATTACAAACAATTATAATATAGTAATTTAAATACTTGCATAACAAACAATTTTGGGATGCAATATTGTACACTTTTTCTCTAAAAGTAACACTCTTAAGTTGTCAATTTTAAGTAGCCAAGTTCGCATTTCTTTCTCAAAATAGTGTTTGCGCTCAAATGTAAGGGATTTTAAATGTTTTGGTAGTTTATGAAACCAAAATGGTGCCATAAAGATAAAAAACCGTTTGCATCTTTCGGTGTTGCATCGAAAACGGGTAAAATTATTTGGATTTCTCATGTTATAATTGTGCGTAATCCGACTATGAAAACTACTGCTTCTAACGAAAAATAATTTTAATATTTTATAAATGTAGAGGTATCTTAGAGGTAGCAGGTTAAATTCGCGGAGCAAAGGAATTGTCGGGGTGGTATTCGGTCGACGATAAATTAATTTAACGATTCGCTTTTGGGCAATATAGAGATCTTTTAAGTGAGAAAGGTAAATTCCACCCCAGCTGGTAGTACCGTACATTAGGTAAGACTCTACTAGTGCATGATATAACCGTCTAAAAATGTTTAATGTGCAAAATTTCCTGAGATTATAAAATATATACACGGCGGTAATAACAATTCTTTTTAATTTACCCAAGTGAGAATTCCAATTAAGTTGGGAGTCAATAGTTAATCCCAAATACTTGAACTCATTTACAGTCTGAAAACACATCGTTGAACATAGAATACCATTACATTGATAAGCATGATACATTGGACGATTTCGTGTTAAAGTATCATTAGTCCGTCCAAAACTCAGTAGCCTTGATTTCTCACTGATCACAAGCTTATGGTAATAGAACCATTTACTTAGGTTATCTAAGTCTTTTTGTATTAGCAAGCCCATTGGTACGTCGGTAAAACTATTATTTGGCGAATAGCTAAGGGTCAAATCATCCGCGAATGCTGTGGGGTGACCAATAAGACCAGCCACAAAGATGGAATTAAAATATATTAAAAATAAATTCTCATAAACTATTTTGTCCCGTTTCAGACGATGAGTGCATTGTGGTTAATAGGAAAGCAATGCAATATAATTTTGATTAGCATACACAAGAAAAGTATCAAAACATTCGCTTAGTTGACCATAATCTTCCGTCTTAATTTTTGTTATTTTTATCTTCTCTACATAATCGCCTTGATTTCAATGCATTTCTTAAGCCTTAGGTCCACTTCCCAAAACAGTCTTTAAGATCTTGATCTTTAAGCTTATCAAGTACATTGTACTCGCGTTACTGTTAACGACCTTTCTCTTGAAGCTTATTTCAATTTTTGGAAATAATCAGAAACACATGATGCTAGATCCGGGGAATGTGGTGCTGGTTGTATTCTGCAGTGTGTAGTACCGCAATCGTCTTTCTACCGCCCAGGTGGCTCAGTGGTTAAAGCTGTGGCAGTTGGAGCGGGAGGTACCGGGTTCGAATCCCGATAGGGGCAGGATGCAAAAGGGATTTTTCACCATCTGATTACGATCGGTGGGGTTAATGAACACATCTATGACCCCCTGTTGGAGTGCAGAACTCATGGGCCGACCCATCTTCCATGTCAGTACTATAGGCTGGCATGGAGCTATGAAATGCGCAGATGGTTCTACGAAAATCGAACCTATAGCCGTACGTCCTCGATTTGGCCGTTAAGGCGTAAAGTAGGACGTAAATAAGCGAACCGCGAAAGAGCTGGGAGAGCCTTGAGCCCCAAAAAAGATAGCATAGAATAAAAAAAAAAAAAAAAATCGTCTTTCTCCTGGTTTTCCAACCAGTTTTTGAAAACTTGTTATGAATATAGATCCTGTTTCCAACAAAGGACCTATATTGTAATGAAAATAATTCAGTGTTACCTATAAAGGTTTTACATAAATTTCAATTAGCTTTATTTATGTATAAAACACTTAATAGATTTTCAATTTTATCTAATATCAAATTTGCTTATAATCATCATATTTATGGAACTAGAAATTGTAATAGAATAAATTACCATCATATTAGGACGGAATTTGGTAGAAAATCGATTTCCTTTCTAGGACCATTTTCTTTTAGTCAAATACCAGAAAATTTAAGAAAATCCGAAATATTTTTAAAATTTAAGAATAATATTAAAAAGTATTTTAAGGCTAATATTTAATTGTATTTTTAAATATAGGCTACTTATGTATTATTATTATTGTTTTTTTTCTATATTTTGTTATGTCGTTACTTTTATAATTTTATTAGATTGAATTGCTTTACATTTAATCCACTGAATAATCTTGAATTGAATAGTATTGAGAATAAAAATAAAATAAATAAATAAATTAAAAAAAAAAGTATTCTTTGGGATATCATTTTGCAGTTACCGTCTGAACCTTTTTCACATTTTTCCTGATATTTGTTGATAAGCAACAAAACGGGTGGGTTTGTTCCTGTTAGACTCCATACCATGGACTGCTAATTCATTTCCGGATCGTAATTATAGAACCAAGATTCGTTACCAGTAAAGAGTTTACTAAAGTTGCTAATGAAAAACTTTAGCAAAATGAACTCGAGCATGTTTTTGGGCCTTATCTAAAATTTGTAGAAACCATTCAGCAGATTTTTTTTGTGTAGATGATTATTTAATATGGGCGATAACGCCATGGTATTCAAGGCCAATACATCAGCAATAATTTCTTGTGTCAATCGTGGATCTTCGTCAATTTTGGAATTCATCAGAACCACAGTAAAGACATCAGTGGAAGATTATGGTCGACCTTCTTGGGATTCACCCTCTACACACTATTTCCAAGTGGTTTCGAAAATTCCATCTGAAATCTTTGAAACGACTTGGAAATAGTCTGTAGATTCGGTGCAATCGTTCCATATGCAATTTGGCATTCATTGAATATTTTAGTGGCTTTAGTTTATGAATTTCTGTTTGCGTTGGTGGTGAAATTTCGTTTGATGCTTTGTCAGATATTTCGTTTGATGCTTTGTCAGATAAAGAATTTGGTAGTTTTGATTTAAAAAAAAAAATGAGTCGCCTACTAAGAGTACGCGATGATTTTGTCTTTATTTATTGTAAATTTTACTTGTCACAAAGAACTTTGCCTACTTTATCTTTTTTATCTATTAAGTTTAAAAAAAATTTATTTTGTTTTAATAAACAATAACCATAGCAACTAATCAACAGCTATTGTTTTTAAACACATTACTTCTTTACACGAAAACATAATTCAAATATAGACGTTCTGTTGCATTCAATCAATTCCAAATATCGTTTAATTTTAATCATGCGTAAAAAAAACGTAAACTGTCTTGATATTTTCTCACCTGTCTCACGATTTGTTTTGAATACACCAATATATAATTTTAAACATTCAATTATAAAATTGAAATTTTCTTAATACTTC
This sequence comes from Tipula lateralis, assembly GCA_963932295.1. Taxonomy (NCBI): domain Eukaryota; kingdom Metazoa; phylum Arthropoda; class Insecta; order Diptera; family Tipulidae; genus Tipula; species Tipula lateralis. The sequence goes on from OZ010737.1 coordinate 12,246,223, forward strand.
TCTCACTATATTATTTTATCGAATACATGGATATCTACAATTTCTAGTTACCCACATCTTATTCTAGACGTCTTATATCTCTCTATATATTATATACAGATACAAAAATATTAAAAAATCAAATGCGCTTGTGTATATATCGTTCAAGAATTTTCAATTCCACTCATTTTCTTTTCTTATGATACATCTTTAGTAGACGAAACAGTATCACAAACGCACACACAAACACTATATAAACTATAAGTGTAATAATTAAGATTTGTGTCTTATGTACAATATCTCAAGTTCTGGACGCGCATTTTTCTAAAACAGTATAAATTAACACTCGAATGTATGTAAAATATAACAGTGTGTTAGTATGATATGTCTTAATATTAAATTAATCTAAAAATTATTATTATTGAATGAATTTTAAATGTGTGTAATTTTTTTTATTTTTATATTTTGTAAATGAACAACGAAATGTTCAATAAAAACCTATAAATTCAATCAGTCGATGTTCGCGTTGCTGTCGAAACGGTTGGAATATATAAAAAATTGTGAATCGGTGTTCCCTTTAACAATAACAAAGGGTTATACATGTACGTGATTTTATTGGGTGCTGATAGTTATATATATGTGTTTTATCATAATTGTTTATAGTTGAAGGTTAAGTAAAGTGATCTGTGAAGTTCAATGTGATTAATTTTTTTTTGTGTATTCGATTTTAATTAGTATTTTGTGCGGTTCAACGCACAGGTTGATTGAATTGGCGTTCGATACAAAAATTTGCCTAACAAATATAACGATAAAATTATGGTAAATAAAATTTGAATATATACTCGTATATACATAGTGTATTATCAATAAATTTTAAAATATACAATAGACATTATATTTTTATCGGACGAATTTAATCAAAGTTTTAATACAAACAAATCAGAATAAATTATAAGATATAGACGTAGGTTATAAGGCTTAATTTTTTTTAAAGAAAAATTTATAATTGAAAATCTTATTGCAAAAGATGCTATTTTTAAAATTGAATTAAGAATATTCACACAATTAACATGCACTTTTAATCGAATTTTACGTTTATATATACATAGATACGAGCGCACAGTTGAAATTTTCTTTGAATGGCTAATTTTATCTTATCGGTTTTGTCGTTGCTATAATTAGAGTATAGTAGCAATCTATCGTTGTTCATGAAATACGAACGAAATAATTGTGATTATATTTTAAGTATGACCCATTTTTGTATTATATATATTGTAAAGAGATTCATATCAAAAAGTAAAGTCAATTAAATTTTGTTGACCGTTCTGATCATACATTATAAACAGGGTTGTACAACTAAGAATTTTACTATCATAACCAAAGTATAAAATACTTTTCAAATGTAAAAACATATCGTGTGTATAAGATTTCGTTTTTTAAAAAGACACACTTTTTTAACGGCTTCTGCAGCCGATTGTTTTACGGTATAGCAACTATATGACTCGATTTCGATCGCAATCCAGCTCTCTATACTGTTGTAAACAATAAGAAATAGGTTCTCTTTAAAGCTCTTGCTATACCGTTCGCTCCGGATCAGTACGATATCTATCAATTAATGATCTTGTGATTAGATCAACTCGTGATCCGTGATGTTCTAACACTCGCATCAATACATAACAACAGGTCTGATGAAAACTCTATACAATTTTGAGCTTTGATATCCTCCCTATTGGGAGAAGTAATAGCGTCTCCTTCAAAAGTGTGGTTACCACTACTAAAATCAATTGCGTCTTGATCTCAAAAACGTTATTGGACACAACAACACCACTAGATTTTTCGGGCATATAGCTTAATTTCGCCATACTAATCGGATGGTTGAAAAGACAGCTCAACAAAGTTATCCCTCCAAATATCAATAGATCTGAATTAATGGTATCAACCCCAAGTCAAACATTTTTCTTAAATCTCTGCATGGCTTTAGTGCGTTCCGCTTAGAATGGGTCCTCAATGAATTATCTCTCCGATCTGTATATGAGACTATTAACAGCCTGTGACGTATGTGGAAGCTAAGTTAAGTATGATAAAAATGTTCACGGCATATATCGACTACCGGATGAATGTTAAAACACAGAGCTTTCCATCCTAGTCTTGAATAGAAGCTTAAGGAAACCACGCGAATCTCGCTCATTACTGAGTGGTTGTAGCCTTAGGACGTTATTTTTCCTTGTGATGGTAAACCGAGTTAGTGCTTCATTATAGGTTATATTTTATTGCTTAGCAGCAACACGACACTCCTCATAAAACCAATCATTTTTGGGCTTAGTTTTCATTACACCTATAGTTTGTTGGGCGGTATCAACAATCGAAATTTCCCAGGCAGTGTTCAGAATGACATCAGACTAACAATTCATCGATTCAGTAAAATCCTTGTATATTCCTTTGTTCGGTGTTATATTGGCGGTTAAACATTTAGGCACACATTCCGTTTATGTATATTGATTTCATCTAACTCGCTCATGCAGCTGGTAATTAAACATTTCATAACAAAAGTAACTTTAGAAAGTATAAACTTGTATTGTTCTTGCCTTTGATTTAACAAAAGTGAACGCGCGCATTAATTTTTTAAAACTTAAATATTTCAGATTTTACAGTAACCTGGACATTTGTAATACGCTTTATTACATTTACATTTGACCTTTGTAAAATCTATATAAACTACCTTCTATGTGTATATACCTGTGTTATATATCGTTCTAAGTGACCTTGATCACAAAGTATTAATATGTTGTTGGTAGGATCGTTTAAAAAAAATTTAACTGCGGAGATAAGAAGCTTTGTTATACATTACATATATATGGTACACTTGTTCTTTGAAAAATATACAGTATCTTTAGTATATTTTTTGTAATTGCATGGTTAACCTACCGCTAATTATATCTTGTATAAGAATAATACATTTGCAATTAAAACAATTACATACTCGTATTTATTTTATATGTTGCAATATAATTATTGTCCAACAAGAACATAAACAACAAATAAGACTGATTTTTCTGTTTTCAATGCAAATTACAACGACCTAATAACCTAACATACATTTACGTTGATAAGATTAGTTTTATGATTATAATAACATATGTCTCAATAAAGCTATTAAATCCGATTTGTTTGTTTACAAATAGTCTTCTCACTATCGAGTTGTAAATATCGATTTGGTATATAAGCTGACGATGATAAGCGCAAAATTGTGTGAAAACAATTTGCTGATAAACAAATTTTGAATGCTGCTTGCATTTTTTAAGGTAGGTTAGTTATGTTGAATACTTTTTGAATGATAATTTATTTACAACCGACATAATACATTCAAGTTTATTTAAACAATGTAAATGCGAGTAGCTATTTATTTGTAAATTGATCACGAAAATAAAAAAAAAGGTCAAGCAGATTTAAAAAAACCAGTTGATTATAATCTTTTTTAAATAATTTAGTTTATTTTTTATCTTAGATCATAATTTTAATGCCTATAAAATCAATATGCTAATATATGGTATATGTTAGCTCCTATAAGAGTCGGAATATAATAAAATTTATAATTCATAATTTAACAGTCTATACGATATTTTATAGCTATAAATAATAACAATATCATAAATAGTATAAACTATTGATTTTGTGTATTTTTGTAATAATCTATGGATTAAAGGCCATTTATGTAGTATTGGTGCACATTGCACGCTTTTTGTGCTTTCCGAAGCATATTAAGTTTTGGTCAATGGCGAGAATCGATGTAAGCTACAACAGGCGACCTGCATAGGTGTATTTCTATAATATGGAAATATATTGTGTCCAAGTAGCAAATTTTCACACTGACCACAATCAATTATTTCGTTATAAATTTTTTGCTACTATACAGTGTGTAGCATAACCACTCTATTTTTCGAATTTCTAAAATAATGGGTTAAAAAATTTCCAAACTTTTATTCCAATGTAAATATGTCGTTGAATGAAAAAATTTTAATATATCGTTGGTCCACCTTTGTTTTTCGCTGTAATCAAAATTCTATTCGGCATACTTCTAACCGACAAATTGATAATTTCGGGGGATAATTCCTCCCAGGCATGTTGTATAACTAACTTTAATTCTTCGTGTCAAATTGGTGGCTATACCTTCGTAAATTTTTCTAACCAATATCAAAGATTATATACTATAAAGATAGTTCAATCAGAGTAACATTTTAAAATACCAAAAAAAAATATTCCGGGTACCGCTACATAGTGACGGGTACCTCCGTTCTATAGAAAAAACAAAACAAAAAAATCGTTCATATTGTAAATTTTTGCTTTGGTTGGGTCATCTTTATGTAAAATAATCTTTGCCAATATTCACCAAAGATTTTCGATTGGATTTTGGTCTTGGAAATAAGCGGAGCCAATCTAATACTGATATGTATTGTATTTCAACCATGATTTTGGACTCCCAACTCGTATGTATACTGGACCATTATCTTGCTGGAAAATACAGTTTTTATCTTGGTTTATGTATAAGAAAAGTACTCTACGATGTGCATTTTGGTGGCTGGAAACGCCAAGGTAAGTGTTCCCGCTGAACAGAAAGTTCACCATTAAACCACCAAAATTCCGGTTAGAAAAGTACTTTGACTCTTTTCTGATATCCCTCCAATAATACTGAATGCAGTCCAGACCATCAAGATTAAATTTGTTTTCATCGGAAAAAATCACCTGTAATTGAATAATAGTTAGTTTTGATAAAATCACACAGTTCTTATAAAAACGAAACAATAATTTTTTAATTACATTTAAAAAATATATTTAAAAAAATTAAAAACACTGCGGTTTAATTTTTGCCCGATTCGTCTTAACGAAAAGCTTTCTAAGGAAAGTGCCAGAAGTTTGCCTTTTTCTTCGTCCAATAAATATTTACCACGTGGCATTATTTTTCTATGACTGGTCAAGGAAGCAAGGGTAACTAATACTAAAATTTTTAAAATTTATAATACTTAGTGAAAAAATAAATAGAAGGCTACTATGGCTATATAGTTATGCAACAAAGCAAATTCAAATATTTGTTATTTTTCTTTTAAATAATTTAATTGTAACAGTTTTTTTGTATTTTGCTGTAATAAGTCCTTATTCAAGATTTTGGATTTTAAGCTTGGAAATTTTTTAACCCATTATTTTAGATATTCGCAAAAACGAGTGGTTATGCTATTCACTGGAGTTACAAAATAATTATGTAATTATAAGAACATAATTCAGAATGTCTAGGACTGATTGCAAGTTTTATATAATTATGTATTTGTTTATTATTTTGGTTTATGATTCCATATACAATTGCTAAACACCAACTAGTGTTGCAATGGGTTGTTATTATAATCCGATTATAATATATCAAATATTGTGTCAATTATAGTGTACGATCCATCTTTATTTCTTATTAGATACAAATTTTAGTTTTTGTCACTGTCTAGTTGGTTTGGTTCTAGAGATATTAATTTAAGTCATTATGTCGTTGTGTTATAAGCAGCTTATTAAGTGTGTTAATCCCTTCATTTATTTCACATTTGAGAATTCATAATTTTGGGTATTGGTATAGCACAAACAATCATGCACTAATTCTAATTTTTGATAGTTTGGATTTGTTATACAATGTTACCAAGGCAACCGAAGTAGTGAATCCAATTTACATCGCAGTCTAGAAAAAAATGTCATAATTTTCTTTTTATATTTTTACTTCCTGCACTGTAGAAACTTTAAAATAACAATTCTACGAGTATGTGCGTACATTAAAATGTTTTATACTTGTTCCGATTTTTTTATATGCATACGTCAAATAACGACTGTACTATACACAATGAGAAGTTTTATTTTGATATAGATTTAAACAATTCAGTTGCGTGTGATAAAAGCTACTTGTTTAACATAAAAATTATTGTCTTTATACAAAAGTGTTACTTAAAATATTGTTTGTTTTTATTTGACAGTTCAAGTGCAACAATGAATTCTAGATAAAACTAATAATTGATCATATCTTAAAATTATGGATAAAAAACATATATCGTTTGCGAAAGTTTCAACCGAAAATGACAGTAAGTCCAGCGAGAAAATAGACAATGAAGTATTCGGAGCATTTCAAAAATTTTCATCAAGAATTTCGGAGAAAATTGGCGATACGTTTTACAGGTAAATTATATATATTATATTAAAATATATTTTTTACAATATAATCATAATTGCATGCTCGATTTATTTAAAATGCCAGTTTGGCTAGTTCTTATTACGTGCTTATATAATATAGTTCGAAGTCATGCCATTATTATACAGAATGTAATTATGATTATTACACATATTATTTAACTTTCATAAATATAGTAATTAAATTTCGCTTATAATATGCAATTAAAGATTCATTACTAATTTATACGTTTCAAGGTTATGCTAATTAAACTGCAAGTATTAATAATTAACTAATCTATGTGCTTATACTACCGTTTAGCAGTTGTGTTATATTACATTTCTTCCCTGGGGTGCGTAATATATGCGTAATTAGAAAACTAAGCTTCTACACATTTTTAGGGACTGACTATATTATTGTATCATGTGTAGACATATAAAATTACTTTGTGATTAAGTCAGCTAATATAAATTTCTTTGGGCTTGCATTACTTCACCGAAAAAATATTGAATTTTATTTACTTTTTTTTGTTGATTTTTATTTTACAAAAAAAATATTGTTTTCTTATTTGAACATGCTCGAAAGGTTAGTTTTGGCAAAAGATAATATTCTTTATTGCGAAGTGGCGTTTTGAACGCGTATCTGACATATTTGGGCCAATTCTTGTTCATACAAGCAGTGGTCTGAAATTTAATATTGGCTGCTACCATTTGCAGTCTTGATGGTTCGACATCTATAGACATAACATAACTTTCAACAATTGTGTTATGTCTAAACAATGTTAAACAAAAGTATTGTGTTTCATAAAGTAGTGTTTATATTTTTGTATTTTTGAATCAATTTGCTATAAGCTGTTATCCACACCTCTTTTTGATCACAGTTGGGTGTATAAACTATACGATGTAGTTTACATGGTTTATTACATGTTAAACGCGTAATTTACATTTGTTATAGATGACTAAAGCACAATTAGAACAAACCAATCCGAGAACAAAGTATGAATTGAATTGGGATCTTTAATCTGTGACTACATAGCAAATGTTTGTACTATTGGTGCTCAATATTAATTAGTGATATAGCCCAGTACTACAAGCCGACTTGGTATGTCTTGCAGTCTTACACTTTTGGCATTCAGCACAATTAGTTCAACTCGGATAATCACATTGTTGTTGCTTTAACACCAGGATGTGCAAAGCAAGGAAATAACCGAAAATCACGTATTCTAAAATCTTCCGGTGTATAATGTCTTAGTTCTTTCGAAAACAAATCTACGTCACAATAAAAAAGATTAATAATTCGATGATTATTATTGTTAATCAGTAATCACCTAACGTGCTCGACTATATAGGTAAAATTTCGAATAACTATATAAATAAATATGATTAAAAACCAGAGATTTTGCAAAATGCCAATTAAGCCGTGTGAACGACCAAACCGAATTCGGACAACGTTTTACAAATTATTTCGAGTTGTTACGTTATTTAATGTCAGATAATATCCGCAAAGGTTCCGTTCTTGCTTTTTTTGTACCAAGTATACTAGATCACTCGCGTATAAACTTGGTGTTAATATTTTTTTATCCATGATACTCTCAAAGATGTTTCACATTTTTAAATAGATGGCACTGCGAATAGTGTTGTTTTATTTGTTTTTAATTTCGCTAGTTTTACATCAAGAATGTGAAGTACGTTTTTCACATCTAAAGGCCCAAAATGATATTGAAACTAACGTATGCGTGTCTTTACTACATTACTTTTCAACTTAAGCTTACTTAATAAAAGTAATATTTAATCGTAAAAAACTGGAAAGTGTTGATTGCAATGTAGTGTGTTATATAAATGTAATAATACATAATTAACAAATTCTTAAGGAAGAAAACTAAACTGTTACATAAAGCCGACCATGTTATAATTTCTATATTTTCGCAATATGCACTGACCTTAGTGGCAAATATCGTGATTTTCGAAGGAAAGTCGATAATTTATGTTTTATGCTGTTGGCATAAAACGGCTTAACTAAATAAAGCGGAACTTTGTTGATGGAAAAATTATCGTTTTGCTATGAGTTTCAGTTTTCAAAAACTGTTTATTATTGGGTAATTTGGTTGAAATATATGATGTATGTGAAGATATGGCTTCAAAATGACTAAAAGCACAACCAATTTAATTACGGTACAAACCCATAACAATTTATATTTTATTAATAAAAGTGCTAAAAGGTGTAAAGTTGAATAAAATTAAGATTCATGTTTTGATATTTTGGACTTTACAGATATTTTCAAACATTTCGGTCATATGTGTAGAGTAAAAATGCCAACCAAAATGGAAAAAATTCAGTATATTTCACAACATTCAATTATCAGATCCCAATTGTCCGATAATAACTGCTTAGTATTACGGAATATTTTATTTGGAGTCTGTGACAGTGGTTTCTTCAACCCTTTAATAGGTATAAGTTACAGTGGCTTTATCATCGTTACACCTCAGCCATTTCGTCAAGGCTAGAAACAGAAAACTGATTAAGGGAATAAAGCTTATGTATAATATATGAAAGCATTTTGTATTCTAATTCGTAGAGTTTTGTAAAGCTAACAGAGAATTGGCGAATGATGACAAAGATTAAAATCTTGTAACAGTCGAATTTGTAATATTATTGTACGATGTGATCTTTTGTAGTATGGTGATCTTATTTGGAGGTAGTAGCTTCAACTCTTTGAGGGTAGCGATATATATATATATATATATATATATATATATATATATATATATATATATATATATATATATATATATATATATATATATTTATATATATATATATATATATATATATATATATATATATATATATATATATATATATATATATATATTATATATATAATTATATGTATATATATATATATATATATATATATATATATATATATATATATATATAATATTTGGTTGGAAAAACCTACAGTTGTGTATACCTTTGTTGACGCACACGTTTATGGTAATTCTCTATCTAAAGCATATAAAACAGGTCCAGGTTATTAAAGTAGCATGTTAAAATATGCCAATATTACTTTAAGCTCAACGTGTTTATTTAATTAAATTTAATGGATTGTGATGGTTAGTCGGTACATATGAAACTTAAATAATAAAAATAGCTAATGGAAAAAATTACTAATATTCTAATTATATGATATATATGTATTTATATATATTATATATATATATATATATATATATATATATATATATATATATATATATATATATATATATATATATATATCTATATATATATATATATATATATATATATATATATATATATATATATAAATATACATATATATATATATATATATATATATATATATATATATATATATATATATATAAAAATATACATATATATATATATATATATATATATATATATATATATATATATATATATATATATATATATATATATATAAATTATAAGCATAAACATAAATATCTATATAACAAAGTATATAAATCAAATTTACATAATTACAATAGTTAAGAACTGAGTACATAGTTAGTATATTTCCCAACATCATATTAAAGTGATACATTATAGTTTAGAACTTATAAAGATAAACTAATTTAATTCAAATAAAACTTAATTAATTTTAACAAAGAATTGGAAATAGGGCTGCAATCTAGATTGCATGTAGTCTATTTAGTACGCTACGCAGCTGTATGTATAGATTAAACTTTTTGATGGAACACAATCGTATATAATTATTAAGCTGATAAGTCTTTAAGAAAATAATTTATTGGAAAATAAATTTTAATATTTATGGTGTTATTAAAATATCTAACCAACCTGGATAAATTATGCTATGCAATGCTGATCACATAATGTAAAAAATAAGATTAGTAAACACCTAATTTCATGAAATATCATCAATTGTATAGTGCATTGCAATATGTATATATGTACAGCTGTCCGATATTCTGTTTGTTTGCACTACATACAAATATTTTATAGATACGAAAATATTATACAAATGTACATGTATTTAGATTTCATTAAGTGCTCGTTACTTGTTAAATTGATATCAGTTTACATTTTTCTATTGTGGATGTCATTAGCCTAGTCATGAATCGATTTAATTTTACTTTCGAGTGCAGACTGGCGATACAAGTCGTGAACTTGTGAATGAGAAATATGACGAACTACGCTATTTAGTGAAGATAAGGAATGTATTGTTACTAAATAATTAGACTGTATTAATTGAGTTAAAATGCTAATTTTACTATCAAAATTATAGAAAGAAAATGATTCGAAAACACTCTTTTATTGAATAAAAATGAGAATTCTATGAATATTATCTTTCCTCGCTCTCGATAGTGCTTATCAAAAGGTGGCTGTCTATTAAAATAAAGCTAATACACCATTTGGTTCGGATCAGCTTCCAGATCCTGACCCAGTCAGAACGGTTATTCTAAAGTAGATTTATGATTCATAAGATTGGTTAGTGCTTGGTGTTCACAAGCACAATGATTATCACATCACAACTGAATATAATAAATCACTACAGAGTTCTGTTGCAACATAACTCACGATGAGATTGATCTTTCTATATTCAATGACGTCAGCGATAAATAATAATAATATAAAAGTCATAGACCTCTTAAACTTTAGTCAAAACCAATACAATTGCTTTAGTCTCGTAAATAATTCATTGTTCAAATTAGTTGTTTAACTTATGATTGAAGGTTAAATTAAATCATTATGTACAAAAAAATTAATATTTCTACCAATTTTCTCATTTAATTCTCTTCCAAATGGCTGGCTAATTTGTTTTAAATACTTTACGTGACATGACGTAAGTGATAAAATAGTGAGTTGATAAACAGTAACACTATTAATATTTATAATTTCATTTTTCTTCTAATTTTAAATCGTCAAAACAGTTACTGGATGTTAAGTAAATAAAATACACCGTAAATCAACTAATTAAACAAGTAAATATCACAAGTTAAATTGAACATTAAAGTGTATGATGCTGTTAATCTATACTAAATATTTTGAGTTTTAAATGACGTCAGAAAAAAATATAAAACTATATACGGTTAAGTGTAAGATAAACACAAGTAGATATATGTATTCCTAACAATAGTTTAACGCAATACGATGATAAGTAAAAGTTAATAGAACATATTAATTATTGGGAGGTTGTTTGAATACATTACAGAATGCATGGTACACTACACAGTATCAGAATCTTGATATTTCCTATCGCATTAAATTAAATTGTTTGTTACTATTGCAATGCACTTTACTAACGATTAATTATACTCTCGTATAATTTCTTACTTTGAACTCTATAATTAAATTTCAAGTTATGGGTAATTAAATACTTTAGAAAATTATAAAATTCCGTTGATCATTATAATATATATAATGTGTGTAGTGTACACAAATTAGCAAGCATTTGTAAATAAAACTATTTATTAGTTAATTTCTCGATAAAAAAAAACAAGTTTGATTGGAATCTTATTATTTTTTAATATAACATTAATTAAAAACTAGTCGTTGGAATTATATTTGTGAACAATCAGATTTTAATTAGTTTGTGTATCAACAATCTGCAACTCTCAATACAATACCAACGAAATATTCCACATAGATATGTTTAATATTTTGTTTCGACATCTAATCCGAACAGTTACATATTTTAAAGCTTTGCAAATTATTGAGATACCTACTCTCTAATACATTGATTTCTTAACATCATTTAATATCGGCTAATATAATTTGTTAATTAGTCGAACATATTGGTAACAAGCTGACTTCGTACCATATATAGTGACAACAGTTATCAATATCGTATCATGTACGTGCTGTCTATAATGGGGGTGGGGTAGTACGCTACCAAAAACATATTATGGTATGGTGCAATTCGGTGATTCCTTTAAAGAAACCACGCGAATTGCGCCCATTGCTGAGTTGTTGAACTCTTAATACCTTAGCCTTCCACCATTCGCAATTCTTCTTGCAATTATAATTGCAAAGAGTTTGCGCTTCATTTTTGTCTATATTTCGTTCTCAACAAGAAGTAGTTTTAACTATACTGAGAATGTGCTGGGCAGCACCAACAACCGAGGTTTTCAATACTTCCCAGATACTGTTTACTTCTTCAGGTTGGTAATACGATCGCAAAACGCTATTGATAACAAGATCTTGATATTTTCGTTGAGCTTCTTTATTTATCAGACCTTCACAGGAGAAACGCGTTGTTTATTCCCCTGTCCTTCCTGACTTGTACGAAAATTTCCATCGTAGTTTTCTAGTGGCTAGATAATGATCACTGCCTACGAATTTTGTTAACGACCGATAAGATCTTACGTCTTGGGTTGTGTCCGCCCTTTGGAAATCAACACATGGTCAATTCGGGATGTTTTAAGAGGATGTGTCCATGTTTCCAAATGGATGTTTTTGTGAGGAAAGAATGTACTTCCTACTTTGAGGTCATGAGCGATGGCAAAGTACATCATTCTTTCCCTATTTTCGGTCGCAGTTTCGACGGGAGTACAGACCTTTATCATTACATAAGTCAATCTGATTTCTTCCAGCTCTAGCATTAAAGGCAACTCACCAATTTGACATCGTGCTCAGGTAGAGCCTATCAAATTATCCAAATTATTGTGAAATAAGTCTTTATCTTGGGGTTGGCCTACATCAGTAGGCGCCATATTTCTACTTGACTGCACATTCCACGTCCCGATCCTCAATCTCGTATCCAGATACTTAAGCAAGAGATCAATGTTGTTTTAGCGGTATATCCGATTTGTTTTGTTTGTTGACATTTTTAATATTTGTGGTTTTTTACGAATGTTGGTCGTCATCTCAGCAATCCAACCAGATTTATCTGCCTCTAACGATGAGCTCTGGATACTGGGGTGGTGTTCTATGGGTCTTATGTTTCGTTCGAAATATTAACGAAACAAAGATGCCCCTATCCACAGGGCGATGCTAACAAAAATAAAACAACATATTGATTACAAACTGACTTTGTACGATACATAGTGACAACAATTATCAACATCAAATGTCATGTATGAGCTGTCTATAATGGGTGTGGTAGTACGCTACCTGGTTACTGATAAAAGCTATACTACATATATAATCTGTTTATTAGACCCTTAAGTGCAAACATAATATATAAAATATATAATATTAGCCCGACATTTACGATCGATTATCGTAAGAAATTTTATAAGTCATTATTTATAGAAAGCTATTCATCGACAAATCGTTATTTTTAATTGTATCTTGATAAAAACTCTTGGTACATATATTTCATAATGATAACAGTATATAATGTAATAAAAATCAATTATTAAAAATACAACAATTAATTCGGTAAATAACCATCGCACGCACATACTCGTATATATTTTTAAGATGACCGTTTAATAAATTAATAAAATTGATAAGGGCCTGAGTCATAAAAATATATTGTCAATAGCATTTGTATGACATACAGTCTAGTATATTTTTGGACAAGTACATTATTGTACACTGCAGTTCACTTGAATAGGAACGACAGTTTTTTTGGAATATTTCGAAATCGATCCAATTTTTTCAATATTTTTTTTACAGAATTATAAGTTTTGACTATTACTTTGGTAAAATCGTATGAAAATTTCACGCGAAATCGATCTGAGTACTAGCCTTAAGCAGTAAATATTAAAGGAAAAACAAATTTATTTTTTCATGATTAATTTTGCTTTCTTGTTTTTTTCTAATGGTAAATTTGAATGTTCACTAGAATAAGAACGATTAACTATAATCTTAATAAAAATTTATTTTATTGACTCTAAAATTTAATTGAATTCGATTTATTTTTTAAAATTAATTGAGTTTACATGGTTTTTATAATATGTACTACTTCCGTTATTAAAAATAACTTCATACAACCTGCTTGAAATGGAGTCATACAAAGATTTTAAATAATCTAAAGAAATTTGGTTCCAGGCTTCATTTATCGCCTTAATAAGGCTTTCTTTATAGTCGAATTGTCGACCACCTTCGTAAACTTTCCGAGACAGCCAACCCCACACGTTTTCCATGATATTGAGATCAGGAGAATACGGAGGCCACGGCAAAAGCTCTACATTTTGCTGCGATATCCATGATTTGATTATATTAGCTGTATGGATAGGGGCATTATATTGCTGATATATCCATGGCAATGGCCCAAAAGTATCATTGAAGCGGGGAAATGCTTCTTCGAGGATGCCACTTACAAGGGCTGCGGCCATTTTTCCGGTTGTAAATGACAAATCTCCCGGACCATAAAATGATATAGCCTCCCACACCATAACGCCTCCCTCCCGGCTGTGGTGTTTTGCTCAAAACTTTTCCTCTTTTCGAAGGTCGTGAAAATAATAATTAAACCATTCGGGGCCATCGAGGTTAAATTTCTTCTCATCAGAAAAACCGACACGTTTCCATTTTTCAGCCCATGTCATATGCTGCCTCGAGAAATCTTACCTTCTCTGTTTCCTCTCCTGATTTATAGGTGGTTTCTTTTGGAGCTTTCTTCGAAAAAGGTGATCTGCTTTTTAAATCACTCTCCATACTGTTATTCGGCTGGCCTCCACACCAACTCTAGCTTTAATTTTTGCACAAGATAGTGCGCAATTGGATGCTGCCCTTACTATGGCCCGCTTGCCGGCTGCAGATGTGGCCTCAACAGTTCGGCCTTTATTGTTTGAGCCATATTCTCTTGGATTTTTTGTAAAATTGAAGATAACAGTCTAACTTCTCCCTATTTTATCTGCAATTGCTTGTAGAGAATAATTTTCGCTGTGTAGTACTTGAATTTGGGCTATTTCTTCCTTACTAAGTTTTTTTCCTCGACCCATATTTAAATTTTTTTTATGTTAAATTGGTAACCTTTTTAAAAAAAATTAATTTAATTTAAGTTTAAGTTGCTAACACTTCAAATTTATTGATAATATGGTCGTTTCTATTCAAGTAAAATAAATAAAAATCACAATTTTTAAGAAAAAACAAAATAAAATAAAATTCTTCTGGCCTACTAATTTATTTTTATTTAAAAATGATGTAATTTTAAACAAGTGCTAATCCTGTAAGAGTCAATCTTGGAAAAGTTGGACCGATTTTAAAATATTTAGAAAAAAACGGTCGTTCCTATTCAAGTGAACTGCAGTGTATGTCAATTTTAAATCTGTGTTAAAGTTCACATAACTAACGATTCTATATTCGAGAAAGAAGATATCTATATCGTAATAACCTCATTATGCTCTAGATCAGAGGTTTTTAAACCTAATAAAAGTTTCCGAAGTGGGCGTGTATAATGGAATTTATATAAGTGCACTATGCTACTCTCATACGCGATTAAACTGTCTACGATTGAAATTGTCAACGAGTATAGCAGTTTTAAATGTCTCAAATATCTTTATTTCGTTACAGATTAGGCCTGCTAGTAGCATCAAATCCATGGCGAACAATATTAATATCATTATTGTGCGTGGCATTGTGTTGTTTAGGATTTTTAAAATTTTACAACGAGCGTAATCCAGTCAAACTGTGGATCCCGAAAAATTCCAAATTTCTACACGATTCCGAATGGTTGATGAAAAATTTCGAAGAAGGTCATCGAGAACAAACAATTATATTTCATACACCAAATGGAAATATACTCGAACCAAAGAATTTACTAAAGATTTTACAAATCAATAAAGAAATTGAAAATTTTCGTGTAACAATCAAAAATGGAACTGAATTCAGTTGGAAAGATGTTTGTTTTAAAATTCCACTGATCGCCGAGTATGTTAACAGAGAGCGTAAAAAACGTGGTTTATTAGATTTCGTAAATATTTTCTCGTCTAAATCGAAAAACACTACTACTGTGGAACATCCAAAAATTGTTGAAAACAAAAAGCCATTTAATCCGAGTGTTAACCTTAATTCACTTGTTTTTTGTACAATTGTAAACTCACTAAAACAGGGATGTATGCAAGACAACGCTCTTGAGATTTGGAAAAATGATCCGAAACTTATTGTCAATTTAACAATCGACGATGTTTTAAGTGGACTCAATAGAACAAAAAACAGGTAACAGATTGAAATTAAATATTGCTGAAGTACTTTGAATAATAAAAATCATTTTTTAGTCCCGTTACAGGTCACCAACTAAGAACCGAATCACTTTTAAGTGGTGTTGTACGAAATTCTTCAGGATACATTACATCGGCCAATACAATTATGGAGAATTGGTATTTATACTTGAATTTTTCGCAAATAGATCACAGTGAAATAGGAAATTTGGCGGGCACCGAAGATTGGGCGACCGAAACCGTGCTCAAGTGGG
Source organism: Tipula lateralis (assembly GCA_963932295.1). Classification (NCBI taxonomy): domain Eukaryota; kingdom Metazoa; phylum Arthropoda; class Insecta; order Diptera; family Tipulidae; genus Tipula; species Tipula lateralis. The sequence continues at coordinate 12,262,770 of OZ010737.1, forward strand.
AGGAAGGATTTTTAAATGTTTTAGATCGGTTAAAAGAAGAGTTGGAAGATGATGATTTTCAATTTTACTACTCGGCTGGACGAAGTTATGGTGATATTAGTGCTGCCGTAATGTTTCAAGACATTGATAAATTATTTGTTGGAGGCGTTGTAATGTTTGTTTATATGCAAATTGTACTATCTAAATTTAACTGGGTTGAACTGCGAATAATACTTGGTAGTCTAGGATTATTATCGGTTGGATTAGCATTTTTAGCAAGTTGTGGAATTTGTTCTTTGTTCGGAATATTTTATGGGCCCGTTCATACATCACTTCCGTTTCTTTTGATGGGCTTAGGAGTTGACGATATTTTTGTAATGATGGCGTGTTGGCGTAAAGTACAAAATTCCGTGCACAACAAAGAAAGTATTCCGATTCGACTTGGTTTGATGTTAAAACATGCTGGTGTTTCTATAACCGTAACATCAATAACTGATTTGGTCGCATTTTTGGTTGGTGCAACAACAATTTTACCATCGCTACAATCATTTTGCTTGTATGCCGCGATCGGTGTATTATTTACGTATTTATTAGCAATTACAATGTTTGTGGCTGTTTTTGCCTTGGACGAACAACGTATTGAAGCAAGGCGAAATGCCATAATTCCATGCATTGTTCATAGTCCTGATAGCATGAAACATTGTTTGGATGCAAATTTAATGGGCAAATCATTGAAATTTGTATATTCGAAACTCATTTTGACAATACCGGGGAAAATATTAGTCTTGTTGCTGGTGCTGGGTTATACAGCATTTGGAATTACTGGACTGTTTCATTTAGAACAAAAATTTGATCCAAACTGGTTTATTCCGCAATCGACGTATCTGAGTAAATATTTTGCTATGAAAAAGGAATACTATCCGGAAATGGGATACGAAGCTGGAATCTATATGGGAAATTTAAATTACAGCGCACATATGCCCGAATTAATCGAGATATCGGAAAAACTTAAAAACGAAACGGACATTCTTCACCACTACAGCTCGTGGATTGACGAATTTTATGATTTTGTAAAAGTTTATTACGAAATTGGTAAGTAGAGTATTTTAACCATTAGAAAATTACACTAACACTTGTGTTTTTATTTTACAGACATGGCCGTAGATGATATTTCGGATTCCAAATGGCGATTGTATTTATCCAAATTTTTGTACAGTAACAATGGTGGTAAATACCAAGCTAATATCCGTTTTGCCGATCAACTCAAATGCGGCAAAAATGTGCCCAACATAAATGTAGCATATTTACAATTTAAATTCAAACAGTTTAACAATCGTGCCGAATATTTACCAGCAATGAAAACAATTGAACATATTTTGGCAGAAGCAAATATCACAAATAACGATTATAAAAGTAGTACGAATAACTATTCAACGGTGTGGGGGAAAGTATTCGGCAACTGGATCACCGATGAGATTATCGATGAAGAAGTATTGCGAAATATAAGTTTAGCCCTGATTTGTGTCATGGGTTGTACAATAATTTTGATAGTGAACTTCCAAGTATGTTTTTGGATTTTCTTATGCGTCCTTTTAACTCTGGTTAATGTTGGCGGATTTATGCACCAATGGGGTCTAACAATTGACCTGGTGTCTTGTATCGGACTACAATTAGCCGTTGGTTTGTGTGTTGATTATGCAGCCCACATTGGGCATACATTTTTAACAGTCTCAGAAGGTACGCGAACTGAACGTTCTGTCGAAACAGTATTACACATTGGATCAGCCGTTCTTTACGGTGGTGGTTCAACTATTTTAGCATTATCAATGCTCTCTACATCAGACGCTTATACATTTAAATCATTTTTTAAAATATTTTTATTAGTTATATTGTTTGGTCTTTTTCACGGTGTTGTCTTTTTACCTGTTGTACTTAGTATCATGGGGCCACGGCCATATAATACGAAACTAAAACCGGTTGATATTCAAAAATGTAATGAAGAGAACGGCGGGGCCGAAGAACTATTAGATATTAAGAAAATAGAAAGTAATCGAAATGGAAATATGGAAAATCATTATAAAAATGGACAATCAAATGACAATAAACATTAGATATAATGTGGCTGTGGTTCAACGTGGTGTTTTGTATTTTAATTAACTCAAGTACTACCTACACAATTTTTTTTTTAAATAATTTTAATAAGACTTTTCATTATATTAAAAATAATTTTAGTTAGAAAAACAATTGTGATTTTAATATAATAAAAAAATATATATTTTGTATTTATATGGTGTTTTTTAATTTAAGTGGGAAAGGATAGTTGGTAAGTAGAATGATGCCATATAATTTTTAGAAATATTTTATTATGTCGAATCGATATTTTCGAATGACGATGTTACTTTTTGTTCATGTTTAGGTTTAATTGGATGCAGGACGGACTTTTAGACTGTCCTAGCTTTTTGTAACTGTCAGAGTTCCTGCATCCAAACCGCGATCCTTGAAGTAAAGGTTGATAGCTTAAACTTATGCATTTTACACTCCAACGGAAACCGGCAAACGAATTCCACTTCCTAGATGTTCGATAAATAAATTCGCGCTTTGCATCTTCAGTTCGAGGTTTCGGCAGCTTAATCGTAAACCTATGCGCATTAACCGTTCCTCGTGTCACCCGTCCTGGCGTAATCAATGGTGGTAGTTTCTCCTTTAATTATGCAGAACATTTACCATTTATTAATCTATAGAACACGCAGAGTTCTGCAACATCTCTGCGATGTTGTAGGCTGTCTAGATCTTTCGGAAGTCTGGAGTTTCGTATTATTCGGATGGCATACCGCTGAACTCTATCCAGCAACTGGAGAGCAATGTCATATGCTCCACCCCAAACCTGACAATATTCTATACACGGTCTAATAATATATCTGGAGAACCTGATGCGATATAAAAAATCGTCTACATCTATTGAGAAACCCGAGTTAACGTGAAGCTGATTTGGCCAATGCTATAATAGAAGAATTAAGTCACAACCCACGAGAACGTGGTCTTTTACCATAAATGAGTATTCGTTGCGATTTCTTTTACGCTAGAACGTGCATATTTGTGTTTTTCACGTTAAATTTGACCTGGATTTTTTACTCCCCATTAAAATCGAAACTAAGCGAAATGACAACTTCCAGCCATTTACCGTTTAACTCTGAAGGAGTAGGCTCGACCTTGAATGAAATAGAAGAGTGCAACGTTGCATACCACACGCAGGCCTATAATACTAGTGGTTATGTGGACATAGATAGCATCGATCATAATCAGAAATTAAAAAATTTATAGTTCTTGAATTTGCTCCTATTATCTCCAGAATTATGGCTTTTTAAGTGATAGATTTTGGAAGTTTTTTTATCTATGCGTAATAACTAGTCAAGGGAACTATGAATCTACAATTATTAGGTGAAAAGGATAAAAAAAAACATGGAACTCATGTCAGCAACTAACGACTATTTGAGACTTTTGAAATAACCATAGGTTTGGACCGTACTATTTTATTGTTCGAAATTTGAGTTTAACATGCAGATTCTAATAATGAGATAATAAATCAAAAAGCAATCACGAGATGTTCGATAATATAAATTTTATTGTAATTTAAAGTAGTATAGTGTGTAACAAACGTCTTTAGACAATGCTTAGTTTAAATGTATTTACATTAAAATTCAATGATTTGTAATACGTACAATACAAATAAGCCCATTTATGTTGACATGGCATCTATTAAACTAGCTCGCAATTTATCCGTAACGGCTGTTGGTCGCCCATTATTAAGTTTGAAAATACTTTCGACAACAGAAATTTCTGTTGACAAGGTACTCATACCGCAAAATGCACACCAATCATTAACAACAAGCCCGGCTCCGATTGTATCACATCCACGATTAATTGTACCCGAAACCAAAGGAACTTGTAGCAGTGATGATAATTCATCTTGATCTTGAATAGTTGTCTTTGGATGTACCATACCACCTTGATTACTGAGTACTGAATATGAACCAACCAAAACATTATTGGCGATTGTTTGCCGAAATACTTCCACTTGAAGTACATCGCCTAAAATTTCTTCAGTTTCTTTGTCTAAATCGGGATGGACGAGTGCAACATAATCATTACATGAAATAACATTGCCGAGGGCGGAAAGTCGTTCCTCGATACGCTGAATTTTAACTTCATCCGGTAAACTGTTCCTCAAGTGTTGTAATTCAGTGTCTGTTGTTGTATTTGGCACTAGTAAACCATTTTTATTGCCAACTGTCAAACGGCCGATAATTCGACAACCAGCTATCGATGCATGCACCACGGGAATTGTATCGGCCAATTCAGCTTCGTAGACACTAAATAAAATTGTTAAATTTAAGAATATTATCACGTTGTGTTTACCAGCATGCCATAACCTTAAAATACTAAAGTTACCTGTAAAAACTTTCCGCTCCACCAATTCCGATTAAACAGTATTTATTTGTTAATTTACTGAATACACCAATATCATTATTGTTTTCATATTGGACACGCAATGCCATTATTGTTTACAATAAATAGTTCTTAAATTCACAAAATTATACAAAACGAGATCAATCAAACTATGCAACAATACCGCACTATACTTGTTTGTGAAATTTATATGTCAAAATGAGCATTTTGAGAATAATGTGATGAAATAGGAAAAGAAGTAATTTTATAGTAATTATATCTTAACCAATAGTGTGGAAGAGTGTTTTGTTTAGTGACATCTATTGAAAGTAGATATGCACTAACCATTTATTTATTATGTATTTGTAATTGGAAACTATCTAAATAAATTAATTTTAGTTTGAATTTCATTGTTTAAATTTACTAAACAATATTAATCAATACAAACTGGTTTCGGTCAAGCACTTCCAACTCTTTTGCAGTTTCCAATATTAGTTCGAAATTATTTTCAGGTGAAATTGAGGGTGTATATAGGCTCGATTTGCGTAAACCATCTGCACTGAGTTAGTGCACATACTTTTGTGGAAAAAATCGTTTTGTTTCGATTGCTATGAGTTCTTATTTTGAAATAAGATTTTATGGTATCTAACCAGATGCTAGTCTGAACCTCATCTGTTATATCTTTCGGTTTCAACCACGACCTATCGATTTATACTGTTGTAAACAATCGTCGCAGACGATGCCACATCTTGTAGTATCTCGATTGGACTATAACTATGTCATACTCAACTGTCAAGGTCCGGAGCTCTTCTCTTACTTGACAATATGTCGGAGATGTACAATATGACACAGATACGAGTTTATCCGAATTTACAAAATTTGTAGATTTTAGAAGAAGTACATTGGGATAGAGTACTCATTATACCTTGGTGTTTGTACTCATTATTTGCCCAACGAAATAGTCTAATATAATTCGAGTAGATTATGTAACCTCCAGATTATGTATCCAATTTTATAGAAACTATCTGAATATACAATCCACCTTTCTTCCGTAACTGCATTACTGATATTTCCAACATAAACTATGGACTGTTTAATTATATCAGGGACACTTAACACCTAAGCAGTGACTAGCAGGTAAGCTACTTATAAATAGCCCAGCTTTACACATACAGTTACCTTCCTCAAAAGGATCAAATTCTGTCACATTCTTTTCCTCGGACATGAAGTATATAAATTCTTCTCACCATTTATTCAGCATGTTTACTAAGCTAGGTTTTGAAATATAGTAAATCTTAACCAATGAGAGTATCACTCTTGATTCAGCATAACTCCTGGTGATAATCATGTTTTGTAAAATTTCAATTCCATAAAATAAGTAAATTTATGCACGTTTCAATACTCAGATTTGCTCGATTTGGTTTTGTGAGAGTAATCATGGTATATCTATATAAAGGTTGAAAACGTATAAAACTTTTAAAACTGAATTAGTTTATGTTAGATTTGCGATGATTTTAGAAACTATCTCATTACGTGCTGAAATTTTATGGTTGTTTTACATAATAACGTTTATTTTACGAAGGGAAAGATTTATTCAGTACTTACACTGCGAGTCCCTTGTGAGTACCCTTCCGCATAATAAAAAACAACGTGAATAATCTTTTATCATGTTTACATTTTCGAAGAATTTCCGTATCCATGGAAAAATAATGTAATCTAATTTTTTATGAGAAAATTTTTGGATAAAGTTTTCTAAGGATGTTGTTGTCCTTGACTATATATAATTGTAAAATCTGCATAATTCGATTAAATTTGAAACACATCGTTTACAGAACGACCAGCCTGCGTGATGCTCGTGCTCTATTCTTATTAGTTTGCTATTATAGAATTTTGTACCGATATCTGAGCTGATCAACTTAATGTCGATTTTTTTAACTATGTAAAATCCGTGAACCTTCCTTTTGTAAATATAAGAGTGTCTGTGGGTTTTGTTAGTATATAATATGATGGTTTCAATTTAAAGACAACCTTTTTCTTGCTACGGAAGGATATAGAGGAAAAATCTATTGGGAAAAATAATTTTCTTTTCATTCGCTGATTTTCGATTATACGGTAAAATGCTTTCTTACAAATAGATTTTATATATTAAAGTGTTTTTACTGTATAACAGCTTTTTAAGGAATTCCATGATAATATATCCAGATTCATATTAATTTAAACTTTAAGAAGACTTATTAATGCTGTCAAATTTCAAAATGTTAAATTTAACTTTTGAGTTTATATGGTCATAATTTGGATGTCCACAATGAGAATATAGGTCCTCCAATATACGTTATTAATTTTTTATTAGATTTCTATCCAAGCGTTTCAGATACTTTTACAAAAGATTTATATTAGTACTTATACCTTATAAAACAATTACGATTCACCACATCAATACACCAAATTTACATGAAAAATGTTTTTAAAAGTTTTATTTTTTATTAAGAAAAATTACACAAATTTGTTAAAATAATTTAATAATAATAATATTAATAATTGGTTTTTTAATTGGTTTATTACTTTATTTAGTTATTTTGTACTTTAAAATTCCTTAACACATATTTCCTGAATTTGCCCGCAAATTACAAATAAACAAATTTTCATTTTGTTTGTTTCTCGCCTCCACATCTTATCGTATTTTATACACAATGTCATCATCTAATTCGCTAGATATATTCGACGGATTGTATTCAACGTGTTGCACACTCGATGATAACCTCGTTGATTCAGTTTTTACGACAAGATTCTTTTTTCGATTCGAAAAATTATCCGAACGATATATTTTTAAATTAACATTGTTCAGATCATTATCCCAGCCGATTGTTGATGTATGTGATCGGGATTTTTGTATTAAATTCTGAAATCAGTGTAATGATATAATAACACAATTGTAGTGTGTTTCACTATATTTACCTTAAATCCTATTCTAAATTTATGATTCATAAATGCATATAAAATTGGATTGATACATGAATTGGATGCACCTAACCATTGAGCAATCGGGAGTATTAATAAAATAACTGTTTGAACTGAAATGTATAAATAGTTACCGATGGGATGTGAAATTAATCATTTATATAATCTTTACCATTTTCGTTCGATAATAAATCCGTAAATTTAACAATACAAAATATTGTGTAGAGCGGGAACCATGATATGGCAAATGTTATTACCACAACAAACACCATTTTGATTACTTTAATTTTGATCCGATTTACTGCCGCGTTCCTTTTATTGCAGATATTTTGCTCGCCGGGGACACTACGAGTCGCCACTTTTCGCCATATAATGATATAACAAAATGTAATAACCGTTAGGGGACCCAAGTAACATATGGTTAAATTTGCTGTAATGAAATAGGCATTCCCCGACTCCTCCGATGGCCATAATTCTGTACAAACTACAGCATGACTTCCTTTTATACCGAGCGGTTCCAGTGTAAACACGAATAGCCAGGGTAAATTTATTGTTAATGCAATTAACCAGATTATCGAAACAACTACTTTGTATTGTCTGTAAATTAATAATAACAAAGTGGAAAACGATATAAGAAATCAACAAACCGTATATAATTTATGATTGTTATATTCGTACTTACCTTGGGGTCATGATTCCAGATAATGGAAATGAAATTGCTGCACACCTTTCTATTGAAATAGCCATTAGAGTATTAACAGATGCCGATACGGAAACGCCTTGAGAATACGATACAAATTTACAAAAAAATTCTCCCAATATCCATGCTGTAAAGTAAAAATACAACAAATTTCATTATAAATTGAAGAAGTGTAAAATTAAAGCTCGTCCGTTACACATATAAAGTAAAACTGATAATGATTATGGCAAAAAGCTTATTTTGTCATATGGTTTAATAATTGTCTAACAACAGACTTACGTATATAAGAAAATTATTTTTTAAAAGGTTTCAGTATTATACTAATATCTTTGATGTTTTTAGACCTAAAATAAAATTGTTTTCGGTGTTGGAAATCATGAAAAATTATTGGGGTGATATAAAATGATTGTTTTCAAGCAATCAAATGATACGAAAATAGACATTATACCCACCAGTAACACTATTCAGAGCAAGTTTATTGTCAATTATTCTTTGAACTTTAAATCTCGCAAACAAAACTTTGCAAAAATAAAAAGTAGGCTTAGACATGCTTACTGGTATAAAAAACCTTTCGTAGTTATAAAAAATTTGTTTTTCTTAATCGAACGTTTTATTGTTTATTTATACAGTGATGAGCAAAATCTTCTGGACAAATCTTCATTTAGGATACTAATATAATTATACCGCGACTCCAGCCATTTCTTTTAGTTGGTTCGGTAAGCGTCTCTGACACTACTAGCTTGCTACATTTTGCATTCTTAGGCTAATTGACCTTTGATCCCACCCCATATAAATAAAAAATAAAAACATTTGCCAAAATCAATGAGTAAAATTTTTCCGACAAAATTGTAATTCAAATTCTTTATTATAAGTCAAAATTATTTTATAGTTTAGTTTATGAACAAGTCTTTTCCCATTCCAAGAATATAAATCTAAGAATAAGTATTTATCCATTCGATTGCTGATTTTAAACAACTTTTGTTCGTTACCTAATGGTTATCTCTTATTTGTTTGTTCAACTGATTCCGTAAATGCTTAAACCTATTGCTCTCTGCACCATCATATTTCCACCGCTGTATTTAATAATTGTATTAATATTTTTTGTTTGCAATTCTTGGTTCCGTTTTTTCTAAACTCGGTTTTGTTTCGTGTCGCTGTTAAATATGTTGTACTTACTTGCATCAACAATTCTAACTTTTTTCTAGAATTCAATGGAACAGTTTCTGTATTTTAAGGCAAATTCGCGCCTCTTTACAATATCGCCTTCACTCAAACGTAGTTTGCGTCCAAGCCCAAGCTCCGCAAATTTCGCTCGGTTGTATGAATCACGATAGTGCCACTTAAAGTAACAGCAGTTTAATTCAACAGCAATTTGTTCAGGATTTTCATTAATTTCTCTTTTAAAAAAATACTTGGTCCGAATTAGTAACTTTTTTCCTCCCAACACCCGCTTAAGACTCTATTCTATTCTCAATGTAGTATCTTTTATGCATATGTCATGTGTCAGGGTAACCTTAATTCTTAATTTTTTTGATTGTCCGAAAAATTTTGCTCATTGATTTTATGTGTAAGCTGCAGGATCAATGATCAGATAGCCTACCAATGCAGAATAAAGCGAGTTAGTAGAGTATCAGAGGCGCTTACGCAAAAAAGGGTCGAATTCATTGTTAAATTACATTAATTACCTTTAATTGGTTCGGAAAATTTGGCTCATCACTGTATGTATGTTTTATAAATTGAGATGGCTTTGCAATTGATTTGATGTTTGTTTTTTTATCATTTAATTTTTAAGCTTGTCTAAATGTGATGCGTGTTAACTGAGTAAACGAAAAACACAAAACAAAATTAATTCAATTTCGTTTGTTTCATATAAATAAGAACTATTGGTAAATATTGTGTCTAAAAATTTAAATTGTTTAATAAATAAGTTTTTTAACTTTAAGCCACAAATCTAGTTATACTATTTTTCATAAAAACTTTCGGGTGTAACTAGCTGCATCTTGCATCTGTAATACAATTTAAATTTGGTAATAAATACTAGATCGTAGATTTGAAAGTATTTTACTTAGGCTTCTTTAAACGAACACTTATTTATGGAACCTTACTTATTCCTGGGTGAGTGTTTATTTTTTATCTCTTTCTTGCAAACATTTCTAAATCGATTTTCAAAATGTATGAACAAAATATTTTTTGATTTAGTCGCTATGGTCATTCTATTTTTTTGACAATAACTGCTGTCAAAATAAGTAAGTGAAATCAATTCGAGTGGATTTGTTTACTTATTTAAGATGACAGCAAACAAGTAAAAAAGTTTGAAGAAAGTATTGATTTCAAAAAAAGCCCAAATTCACTCACGTTTTAGAGATATACTGATCAGAAATACATAAAAAAAAATTGCTCATGTAAAATATTTTCTGAGAAGCTTTTAACCGATATGTTTTCAATTACAATATGGTTCATATAAAAGATTAATTGTTTAATAAATAAGTGGGCTTTTCATGTTGATTTTATAATATTGGCAGTTACATATATACACATGTAAGTAGAAGAGCAATAAGATGTTTCAAATTTCCAAGTACAACTCCACCCACGGAGTGAAATTTATTTGTTGTGTGTACAAAAAATTTCTAAATTAAATATTTGTTTATTTGACAATGACATTTAATATAGGATTCAGTATATTTATATAATTGAGAGCTCTTGTTACAAGATTTGATAGATTATTTTCTGTAGTGCCATGTTCTCGAACCTATTCGATGGGAAATTATTGTTAGCGGTAGTGTAAAGTATATACATTTTTTTAAAAATGGTTCCATATAGACAGCATATTAGTCTGTAGCGATTAGGTTAAGGCTTGCAAATCGATGATACTAGTTCAATTTATATTAATACTACAGTTCATAACTGTAAAATCATTAAAAGCTCTTTTCAAAAACTCAAAATCTAATTAAATTATTACTCTTGTATAATATTTTTTTTATCAGAAAAGTTAAAAAATGTTTGCTTTGTTAATTTATGTTTTCGGATTTGAATAAATTTGAATTAAAATATAAAATTGGAATACCTTGTGCTCGTGAATTTATATAGGTAGATATTCAACTCAATGTATACCACCTACCTTATTTATGTAATCTCCCAAAATAATATATATATTTTAAGATATTAAACAATTTATTTCGTAATATAAAAATATCTTATTGCTATCTAAGAAAGTTGTATTCGAATCATTCAACTTTGCTCCATTTAATTCATTCTAATCCTTTTCTATATTAAAGTAATTTTAAACTGTTTTTTTTTCTTAAATGGTTATATTTTGTATATTCTACTAATACTGTTATCTAAGCTATAATGTAATCACCCAGTTTAGAGGATTTAAAATACGTGATCTTATTTTGATTTATTATTTTAAATAAATTTAAATTCAAATTAGGCTATTTCGAAAATAATATAACCAAACAAAAAAATTAAATATCTTAATTACGTATTAATATGTACTTAAGGATGTGTACAAAACTCTAAGTATATATGTATATGGTACACAAACACAATACGATGGTATGGTAACATATTTTACATAAACTTGGTTGCTTTATTATACAATATATGTACTTGTACATAAGTATATTGATTGACATTTAAAAAAATAAGCTTTTATTTAATCTTTTATGTATATATAAATAAATTAAATTAAAAAAAATTATTTACCTGGAAATAAATTACCGATGAGTGTGAAAGGAAGGCATAAAAAATTAACGAGTAAATCAGCTATAGCCAAATTGGCTATAAATTGATTTGTCGGTGAACGCATTCTTGTTGTTTTAAAGATAACAAGAACAACAGCTATATTACCTAATACACCAATAATGAATACTAAACCGTACGCTATGCTGAAAATAGATAAGAATACGAATATTTTATTATTTAAAAACTAATTAAAATATTTGAAATAATAAAAAATGCTTTTAAAAATTATTTTAATTGTTAGTGTAACGTAACCACAACTCAAAAATCCAACCCACCACAAACACATAATTTGTATTATGTATATTAGTACAGTGGCTTAAGGAAAGAATTTCCTTATATACATATTTTGTATTCGCAGCGAACAACGAAGAAAATTTTAATTTCCTTCCTAGATTTGCTTGATTTTTATTAGAGCTGCGCGTTGTTCTAATCATGTGGTACAGTACGCTTTTTTAAGGTTTGAAGCAAAAAATTATGTAAATAAAATTAAAATCATAAAAATCATTTCCATTATTATTGTTATTATGCGTATTCAAGGTCAATTCATCAACGAATGAAAAAATATTTAACTTGCTTATTTCGCTAAAAAGTTATTATTAAATTAAATTCACATAAATTTAACTTACAACCTATTGGGATGTACGAGAATGGCATCATTTTAAAAACATTTATATTAAATACAAATATTTTGGAGTTGTCAATCTTTACCAATTGAAATATAGAATAGATTGTGGGAGTTAAGGTTATCTTATTTCTAAATATTACATATAATTTAATTTCTTCAAAATACATTATGAACCATTATTACCAGTAACATCATTTTTGAGTGGCCTGGGATTTAAGATCCCATATTTAATAAATTTTAAATGTCAGTCACGCAAAATGCCAATCCTACACGCAATCGAAGAAAATAATTATTGAAACGGTTAATGATGTTAATAAATGTCACCATTATCTATAGTGTCCTGTATGTAATGTGGGATTTGATATGTACATCTTAGGGTCTTTTAACCGAAAATCTTAGAATTGCTTCTTTAGTAGGCTTTATAAGCTCTATCTTTAAGTATAATGTAGGCTACTATATAGATAAGTAGATTATGTAAGTATCTTAAGAAACTCTATAACAGTAGTGAATTTGTTTTAACCAATATCGTTATTAGTCCTACCTCCTGTATTAATTTATTGTCTACCTATATTTCACGCTTATTTTTATGTTGAAAAAGATCAACTCCACAAACCAGGTGGATATAACAAAATATTGATAATTGATAACAGTGAGTATAATGAGACCAAGAGTTGAATCAAAATTAAAAGTCAAAATTTAATAATTATGATTGTCTGCAGAGACTGTCTTATATTCGTTACCATATTTATTGTGACAACATAACGTTTTGTTAAAAAAAAATTATTATTTATTTTACAGCAAAACAAAAGTAACTTCAAAAAATAATCCCCTTCAAATACACAAACACAAAGGGTCTAGAAATTTTCTGTCGGTAAATTGTCATTTTCCACTTCGTTAAAATTCAATTTGGAGAATGTACGTAGGTGTAAGGTAATAAATCTAATTAACATCACAAAAACCAAAACAAAAAAGGAAAAAACCCCTTTTTATGGTATTCTTGGCGAACAAAATACAATTAAATTTGTGCTCCAAAAATGTAATTAAGAATTTTCTTTGTCTCCGGTGTTTGTTTTTCCACCTTGGACATTTTTTGTTACTTCTTCTGTTTTTGTAGGTTCTAACAAGATTTTGTTTATTTTGTGATTGGAAAACTAATTTTTTTTGTTTGTAAATTTCAATTTAAATAAATTAAAAAGTTATATCAAATAATAATTAAGATTCGTTTCGAACAGATGATTCTCCAATATTTATCATATAGAACAAACGAGATATCCTTACGTTTGGTCTAGCTCTACAGGCATATATTATATGTATATATATAATTATATATATATATATATATATATATATATATATATATATATATATATATATATATATATATATATATATATATATACATAATCAAAAGTTATTGGATGCTAAACATGACGTATGGAGGATTTATGTCGGACTTATAGCCAGCCATATATATAAATATAAGACGCAAAGGAATATAATGATACTTAGTCTGCGAAAGAATTAAGTTAATTCTAACTTCTAATTAAATAATAGAATTAACGGTGGCTACCAAAAATATTCTCACGAACCCTCGTCGTACCACAACAAAAAATTTATTGTTCTATCCATTCTATTTAAGATAACCGTTCATTATAATCGTCTTCTAGATGTACACCATATAAATTATTTTAGCTACCTAATAAAATTATTTGGTATTTTCCGATCTAATTAAAATTTATATTAAAACTTTTTCTATTTATTTTGTTTTCTATAAAACAATAGAAAGTTGTAATTTAAATAAAAAAAAAAGACATTTTTGGGTACGCATTTTCTGCTTGAAGGTATTATAATCGTAAAATAAACAAGCAATTCTAAAATCCTATAAATTAACATTCGTACAAATTTACATGGGAAATCAATTTATTAATATTTCTGTGAAAACTCTACTCTTCGAGCTACAACCCTTCACTTAAACACTGCTTTGGTGAAATGATACATTATTCGTACTATATGACTTGTGTATATAGATATGTAATCTAATGTATGTAAAGGATGTAGGTTTGACGAAAATTATTATAATTTTAAATTAATTTTTTTATTTAATGTTGGTCGTGTTAAATAAATAGGTTTAGTTTATAGATAAGGGTTTCTGACGTATAAAATGGGTGTGCTTGAAAGTTTAAAACTGTAGGCAAGTATATGTTTGTAATTTACCAGTATTTTCCAATTTGATTGTTACAGGTATAAATAATTAATGATTTTTCCGTCAGGAAACCTAATTCTATCCAAATAACATTTATGATTCAAAATTCCAAAACTATATTTCTTTCGTATTTGAACAACATACGAGTATTATCTACATTTAACTCTCTAGTATTATTTATTATCAAAATTAAATAATTAGTGGCTATACCGAGAGGTCACCTCCATTCCCTTGGGATTATTTACGCTTTATTTTGAGATTTGAAACCCTTTATAATATTAGTATCAGTACTATTCATATCTCTCCTATTTCGCGATTATCTTTATTGGTAATGATTCAGTATGTGCTGTATGGTATGAATTAAGACCTTTCCTGGAGACAGTGATATACTGCCAAATATAATCGATTCTACTACAACTTGATAATAATCAATAAAACTAATACAGGTAATGAATAACACGATTATTCTTTTAATTAAGGATAGTACTTATTATCAGATTAAAATAAAATAATTTTTGTTCTCTAAATTTATTATAATAAAAAATTTAATTAAATTTTTTTAATTTCTTTTTATGAATATATTATTATGGTATTAAATTAAATAGAGCCTCAAATTAATTGTATTGATCTTGTAAGGTTGATTTATTATGACACCCACATCACAAGAAAACTAATTAAAATTCAATACCAAATTGTCTATTTACGCTATTCCTAAAAAAAATTTTATGTGACTGTATAAAAAACATCAGTCATTCGGAATACGCGTACGAAATTAAACACTTTTATGGACGAAGACCGCTGGACAGTCAATTGAATATATAATCAGTTTTTCATTAAAACGATTCAATGATCATAAAACTTTTCGGCGATTTTTTGTTCACATTTTGAACTCATAATTTGACCTAATAAAAATTTGTGCTTTTTATGAACGCCATTATCGTCAACAAATCATTTTAAGATGATTTCGGTGTGTAAATTATTATACACGATTTATACGAAAGCCTGGAATGAATGCCTATACATAATGTATAATATATATTATGTAGCCGCAAGAAACAAAATTTATGAGATTGTTAATAATACATACTTAAATAACCTGGTGTACAAGATAACTCAAGAATCACATTAAATAACGATATTTAAAAAAAATTTTGTGTAGAAATTATGTTTACGATAAAAAGGACACAAAAGCGAGACTATCTCCGCGCCCAATAAACAATAACATTATCCACCCTCCAAATAAAATTATTTTGTGATGATAACTGCCGGAATAATAAATTTTATTTTTTATGTGACTTACCTTAAAATTGTGGTTATAAAAACGCCATATCGTAATATGTAACCGGGGTCTTCAAAAAATGGTTCAGTAAAACTCATATTACTGTTGCTATTCATATTATCGTTATTCGTGATTGTAGTTATTATTGTTGTGAAATTTTTTAGAAATACTAAATTTGTTGTGGTAGCCGATTTAATTGGTGTTGTCTGGGTTGTGGTTGTCGCTGATCCTGTTATTATCGAGTTTATTGTTGTGGTTGTTATAAAATAGTTATCATATAGTGGGGGTTGATTTGTTAGAAACAAATTAAAATCATCATTGAAATTCTCCATCATATTATTGTATTGCAAAGACATATTTCATCGATTTGTTTTATTCGGGGTATCTAAAAATAAAATTGTTATTAGAATATAATTTGATGATGTAAAATTTAAAATTTTTGCAATCTGTCTTGGAACATACGAGTACACCTATCAGTCAGACTGTTCAATAACTTTTGTGTTAGTGCTGTAAATGCATTTATGATATGTGTATGGGATCCTATTAGACGTCTACAAAAAAAGGTCAAACCACTTTATAGAAGTACGTGTGGTAAATATTGGAATACTGTGCAAAAATCGGACATTATAATCACAGCACATATGTATGTACGTGATAATATTTGTGTTTGTTCTATTGGATTATAATTGTAACTGCTGTAAAATCAAAAACATTCATGCGTTGTTTTATTATCGCTCATAGAATAGAAAATAAAAATTCCAGTACACCAGACAATTTATGGCTTATGTACAATTTATATTATGATCTTGACATTTTTACCCTTCTCAGTATAACACATCCTGTATTCTCTATTTATAAAAATATATGTCTTGCAACATATTTCGATAATAGTGTTCACCAAACTATAAACATACCTTAGAAAAAACAAACAATATTTATATCAAAACTTTGGAACTAATTTGTAATCAGTATTATCCAAGAAGATTATGAACACCAAAGTTAGTTTTATGTTTCATGTATACCATTTCATATATGTCAAGAAATACTTTGTAGACAATTCCAATTATTATAATCCGATGAAATGATTGGTC
Organism: Tipula lateralis; assembly: GCA_963932295.1. Lineage (NCBI taxonomy): Eukaryota > Metazoa > Arthropoda > Insecta > Diptera > Tipulidae > Tipula > Tipula lateralis. The sequence continues at coordinate 12,279,795 of OZ010737.1, forward strand.
TTCTTATCAGAACGAAAGTAGAATATATAATTCTTAGAATCATTATAAATGAGAATTGTCTGCAATTGACTCATGATTCTAGATAAATATCAATGGAATACAATTTTACACATCATTAACATCTAATCGATTAAGCTTTTAGAAATCATAATTTGTAAATAATTTTATATTAAGAAATGAATAAAATACATTTTTGAGCTTTAGCTGATTTTGAAAATTATAAAAGCTTATGCCAACCATACATAGATTTCTTAACAAAAATGGTTATTTATATGAAGTATTTTTTAACGGCTTTTACCGCTCACATCGTTTTCTTACGATTCTTCCTGCCGAGTGTGCTCGCAGTCCTTTGATTTCATGCATGATATCAGAAGTTTGCATTAAATTCTTGATCTCATGATTGAAAAGAACTCGATATGTGTCTTCAACGTCGCGTTTAGGCCATTCTTTTCTCGAATGTTAGAAGCCATCTTTCGTACTCATCTCTCAAGGTACAACCCTTACATCCAAACATGACAACAGGTCTGATCAACACTCTGTACAATTTTAGCTTATCCGTATTTGCTAGATATTTTGATTTCAGAAGTGGACATAGAGGATATAAAGCCAGTGGTAAGGCGAACCTTGATATCCTCTCTCACACTATTATCCTCTCTCACACTATACACTATTACTATCACTACTGAAATCAATTGCCTCTTTGTCTCGAAAACCAGATATCAGATATTTGGATTTGGAGTCATTGATGTAAGGCCTACGGAAGCTGAACACTGTTCCAATGGATCAAGTATCTCTTACGAAGGATATGTTCCGACATGAGTTTAAAAAGTATTGAAATAAGACAGCGCATTCTCTTGTCGTATACTAGAAGTAATTGCAAAAGTACTCGATAGCCTATTCTCAGCAATGTAATAAATGCAGTAATACCATAATTAAAAATTTCAAATATTAAGCTGAAACAGTCAAAATATTATAATCACCTACTATTTAAGCTCTAATCAGAATCTGAACTATGAACGAAGAAAAGTCGTTTGAAATACTCTTATATGCAAAAGCATGTATATGTGAACTTGAATTTTGTTTCTTCTTGAAAATTAAATGTGTACATAACAATATGCTTTTTTATACCATATATTAAATAACATATTTTTATTGCAGTAATTTTATGATTGTGATATATAATATGTTTTCTCTCCTAACATATTTTGTATTTGTTGTAACATACAATTTTCTAAATTAAATTGGTTAAAAGACAAAATTAAATTTTTATTATGTCTGCTATTAAATTTTCTGTTTATATACATTTTTGCTACACGACAATAAATTTGGCATTTAAAAGTCTTTTACATTTTCATGTTGTGTGTAAGTGAAAATTCTGATGTGTTATGTACGTTAAATGTAACATAATAAAGTCATCACCGGAAACCTTAAAAAAAACCGTTGTTGTATTTGAGTTCATCAAAAATATAAAATGTTTTATGTTTCGCCCCAACCGATTAATTTAGGCTGTACGTGTACTGGAAAAAACAAAGAGTATATATAATATTATGTAGGTTATCATCACAAGACCAATCTTATACCACTTCTCAATGGTTTTATTAATTTATGATAATATCAAAATAAAATTACTGTATATTCATATTTTTTTCATAACCGTTTATGTGTAATTCAATTTTTGGTAAATTAGCGTTTAGGGACATTGTGTAGACATCAAAATTTTTGCAACTTGATACTCGTATCTTTCAATTTTTGAGAATTAGCATATTTTTTGATGCGAGTATATTTTTTAGAATTTGTTTTTTAACTGGGTTTAATTTGTATTTATCGTTGAATACCACCAATAGCTTGATAAATTTTGAGAGATACAATTTAAAAGATTAATTTCAGAATGGTTCAATTTTGTCCCGATAAATTTAAGTACATGAATCTTTTCATACCAATTTAGAGTCTTTATACCAATTTGTAGACATACAGCTACAGTAATATACACAAAGATTGTAGTATCTATATAATATAACTCGATACCGTATAAAATGTATAAACAAGCTAAAAAATGAAGTGATAAAAGCGTCTGTTCAAGCTCGACTTGCGATGAATATTTATTTCGAATTTTCAACTTATTTCAGCGCTCACATGACAATGTCGATGACATCTTCTCTTTTAGGGGGCTTTAGCAAGAATGGAATTAATTATTGAAAAATTATACGCTTATGAATATAGCTGTTCCTAATGTGAATAAACATAGATCTGACAGTTTGTGAATTAATATTTATAAAATTTTCGACGAAGCAAAATGAAAAAATCCTTTTTTTTTTATTCAAGGTTGAATGATACACAGAGGAGTTACTTCAACATATTGTAGAGAATCAGAATATTCAAAATGAAATTTCTATACTTAAGGGAATGAAAAAACAATTTTTGATGTTTACCAAATCATCGATCTGTAACACAAAATACATTTCCAACGTAACATTTGGCAACGAAACGGTTGGCCTTGTTTTTTATGTTGCTCATATGTTATTTATGATGTTCTTCTGATTAATTAATGTTTTTGCGTGCGTTAATTAATAGAGAAGTTAGTCAATTTTAATCTTTCTATATTGTAAGTATTTCGGTTGCGATATAGTACATACGTACAATGTACATATGTACATACAAACACACTCGTATAGTCATTCAAAGTGTCGTAAATAAAGTGTTTTATGTAAGTCATTATAAATGGGAAAAGAGCCGTTCTGGGTGCTTATGTACATATTGTGTGTGTCGTTAATATGATTAAAGATTAAACCCTAATTAGTTTATTTTTAATTAAATAAACATATACGTACATTATTATGGTACAATTAATTTATTATTTTAAGGTACCATATTATGAACAAGTGGTGGGATGAGATTAATAGTAAGTTATAACCTTTCTTAATCTTGAAACACCCTAATTAGAATAATTTTCAGTTGAACTTTATACCTTATGTATATAAATACTTGGTTTTGGTTGTTGTTGGTTAAAACAGCAATTATGTTGCGTTGCACCGAAAAAGATGTGGTGATTAATAATTTACTTTTCATTTTCTAATTATAGCTTAAATCAAAGATGATGAGCCAGTTCAATTAAAGCCTATTTATTTGCCTGGTTCGGGTGAAGAGTAAAATTTATCAGAGATATGTATTTCACAAGACAAGTTGATTTATGTTTAAAGTACACTGAACCAAATGTACCACTCAATATAACAAATTTTAGCGATAAAAAAATTGATAAATATTTGTCAGTATTTTTATTGTTTTTTTGAAAAAACTATTGCATTCTGATAACTAAGCACCGATTGTTTTGCCCCATTTGCCGTCTGTACACAAGCGGATACAGGAAAGAGTCGTAAATTATGATTATTAATAAAATTAATACTATTTTTACCCAAAGCGCTGATAGTTGCACCACCGACAGTTGCAGTTGTTTGTTCCTGCTATATAAACGAATGTTCCTGCTTATAAACGAATTAGAACTTATTTCTGTTTGACCCTGTTGTACCATTCTGGGTCGGTGTTCGCTGCTGCATTTTCCATTGATCTGGGAGGCATTAAGGCGGATTGTTGGAAATGAGGATTCCCAGCGATTCCCATTCCCATCTGAGGGTTTTCCGATCTAGAATGGCATCTAACATAGAACGCTTAATTAATTTGAAAGGGTAGACCACAATTCAGTTCAGATATATTAGGTTTTGGAAAACTAATGGACGCTATGTGTTGTAAATGAGGTTGTGACACATTGTACTGTCCTGGTGAATTGAAATAATTAGAAGGAGGCCGATTTGATGAAGGTGTCATCTGTAACTCATGAACACTTCTCGTAAAACCCGGGCAAGTTCAGGGTTATGCCCCATAGTTTTCCATGCCTCTTCTCAAGCAACACATTTTGTCACTATGGCGGAGACCGATGGGAATACTTCCCCAGCTAATGCTACCTTAAGTCCAGGACGCATGTTTTTTCTTAAAAATTCTATCAATTCGACTTCCGTCAGCGCAACTTTTAAAGGATATGCTAGACTGACCATATTATAATAAAAATCGACAAAAGCCTCTTTGAGTTTTTGTTTGCGGTTATCCAGAGAATTTTTAATGTCTTTATCCGAACGTTCATCTTGAAAGCGATGTCCATGAACATCGTGGATTCCGTTCAAGTAAGATCCTGTAGTGTTCCCGAGCTATACCGTGCAATATGGAACTCAGATCATGTACTATCAGATCGGTCGAAATACCATGAGTTTCGGCCATCACTTCAATCCTGAATAAAAATTTAAAATTTAAAAATTGGGCTATTGCCCAGTGTAGAACCAAAATAACGGTCTAGCTGAAAGTTTACAGTCGGCTGAGTATGAAAAACTGAGTTTGCTCCTGGTGGAATTGAATTACTACGACCGAACTGTGGCCATCCGAAATTATTATTTACAACATCTACAGATTGACACATCTCATTGTTTAAATTAGATTGATGAGAAAAAATATTGGGTGTGTTTTGGTTCATCGTCAGATAGGGCAACTGTGCAGTTGTTGAAGGTATCTGATTATCCGACCGAGAAAATATAACAGATTTAGGTACTGTGTCGTATGGAATAGATTTGTCTGTCTTGGATGGTGTACTGGTAGACCGAGCTACAAGTTGAGGAGCATTAGAAACTGATGCTGCAAAGTCAGATTTTAATTGAGGTGGGTTTATTTGTTTCAATTTTGGAGGACTTTGTCCTGAGACATTTTTACGAAATTTTACCTGTTTCGGAGCTTTTTTCGAACGAGATATGTTTAGATTATGAAACAATTGAGTTGAGCTACAAGAATCATCGGAATTTCTAACATCTTCCTGATCTTTAGCATACTCTTCTATGTGGGGAGCATTCAGAGTTTCTAAGGACTCATCGTGTGACGAAGCATTTTGCAGTGTAGGAATAAGTTCCAATAAAGACTGACATGCCGCGGTTAAATTGGTTACTGAACTTTGAACCGTTTTAGATGTGGATATTCGAGCTAATCGTAACAAAATGTGTTGTAACCGGGAAGTTATAACAATAAAAGGTTCGGTATTTAAATCGGTTCCTGCTTTTAGATTTTCTTGTAAAATAGTATGAATATAACGTAATTTATTTGTGCAAAGGGCAACTTCTCTCCGAGGTGCTTTTAGTGCTTGTATATAAGCGCGAATTGGTTCCAAATTAGGTTGTTTCGCTTCACTATCCAAACATGATTGCAAATCTGTTATCAGTGTTAATAGTGGATCTTTTAAATTTCTAACTTCACATGTCGTTTTACTGCTAGTGGTTATTATATTGAAATAGAAATAAATTTAAAAAAAACAAACTGTACGTAACAAAAACGAATCAATGAATATATGTTAAGAAGTGTTTGAACCTTTAAGTATCGTTATTTAAAAATATAGAGAACACTTTAATCAAAACTCAAATAATAATCGTAAAGATAATTGTAAATTAAATTCAAATATAAATTGATAATGTAATAAATTAACAAATATTGAACTTGGATGAAATTAAGTAAGCCTATAGTTAGAATTTCATTTAACTTGTAGGTGAGATGTTGATGCTTTTCCATCGGTGTCCGCCATTGTGACAAGATGTGTTGCTTTAGAAGAGGCATGGAAAACTATGGTGTATAACCCTGAACTTGTCATGGTGCCGGGATTTACAAGAAGTTTTCATGAGTTACAGTGGCGCCCAAACACGTTTCCTAAGGCTTTTTCTTACCTAGTTTTTCCTTTTATGAAAGCAATAAAAAGCAATCATTGGATGAAATTTAAGGTAACAACTTAGTACAAGTCCTTAGAAATATATACTATGTATGTTATACTATAATCCAAAACTTATTCGAATTTCTAAAATTTCGACTTGATTTGACATTAATTATTAATTATTTATGAAGTTCTTCAAGGACGTTGACAGTTTGTAAAGTTTAGTTCGGACAGTGGAATGTATCATGGCAGCTGCTGTGGTACTCTATCTGTCCAGCCTCATTGTTCCGTACGAGCTTATCGAATTTATTATGGTATTTTATACTGTCAATCGAGGACAAAAAAGGTAATTGGGGACTTCTGCACCGTGCTTATGATATCGTTGCTTTAATCCAATTCTATAATTTCTTCCCGGCCTGCTAAGCCGCATTCCATAAAGTATGCAGGAGTTTATGTAATTCTGTACATTGTTTTACTAAACAATCACGAAAAAAGAAATTTTCAATTGAGACACGATGGATTAATTTCAATTATATTTCTGTTCCTCTATATGTGTGTATAGAAATTTACGTTGCTATTTTATCGTACGAGTGTATAACAAAGACGACAAAATCTGGCAATAAAACGCAAACCCTATACCACCCGTTTGGTGTACACACACACGATCTGGAAAAAAACTCTCTTTTAATTCGATTAAGCTTTTAGAAAATAATACAATTTCAGATTTTCTTTTAATATTAAGAAATGTAGATTATTCCTATACTATACATGCACTCCAACAGAATTTATTTTATTTTAAGGTGACGATAAGAAGAAATTGAAGTTGGGAATATGAACAAAGGCAATATTAATATAATAAAAAGCATAATGTAGATTAATTAACAAGTCTATATGCGTGTAGACTCGATTTACACATTTTTATATTTAATTTGATTTAATTAAAAATGAAAAATTTGATTTTTTTGGATTAGACAAAATTAATATTGGTTGAGTTCAAGACAGATAATATTGTTCCTTACCATCTTCAAACTATTTCTTATACAATTTGAACATTTATTTTTGGTTTAATATAATTTAGAAATCTATTTTATAATATACGCAGGATCTTACATATATAAATTGAATGAGAAAGATACTGAGAGAATAATAATAAAGAATAATAAAAATAAAACTGGATGTATGTGATGTCCTTGAAGAAAATGTTAAACTTTTTGTGACACATATTGACTTTTTATTTGTGAACGTCTTTAGAATGTTTATTAAGTTTTTTTTTGTCACACTAAAATGTGGGACCAATCAAATTTACAGTTTGGACAGGTTTCTTGGATTTAAAAGAGAAACGGGAAAAACGATTCAAGTTAGAAAACAAAATTTTTTAAATGTGAAAATATTTTGTTTTTTCCTTAATAAAAACCAAATCAGCTGAGTATTTTTCATTTGTTTTAGAATTTGACTCGAATTGAAGGCATTTCGTTTATTAAAATATATGAGAGCTACATCGCCTTGTTATGGGGCTTTATGATTTGTACCAAAGAGCTTTATGATGTAAGATGATTTATTTATTACGTAAAAGTTCATAAAATATAATTATGAGGTTAATTGTGGTTCATTCAAAATTTTGTATTTCAAAACGATATACTCAAGTTAACAATTTATTTTGATCAACGTAATGAAAAAAAATGAGCACTTGGAAAGAACAATATGTTGGTAGATGGTTCTTATAAGGGTCGAATTATATTTTCTGTTGTTTAAATTCTATATTTACATTAAAATTTGTATTTGCGTTTGATGTTGGTGTAGATCTCATTTGAGTGAGCATGCGTTACCAATCAACATCAAATTTTATGATAATTATTGTACAACAGAAGGTTGTGTTGAGGATTGATTAATACCCCTATTATGAATGTCACCTCACCTCACTCCTCACCGTGACGTGTATTGTCACTCGAGTCATATTTTGGTATTATGATTGTCGCTCTATTTTGAGTGAGTGACGAACGCATCATGATGCGTTATTTCCTATATTTTGTTGTTTTTAAGTTGGTAACTATTATTTTTTGTTTTGATTTCGGTATGTTTGACGTTTGGTGGTGTGTCAAAATAATAAATTTAAAGTTTTGTAGTTCAGTTTATTTTAATAATTAAATTTTTCAAAAATTCGAATACTGAGCAATGTCTAGATTTTATTTCCATTTCTTTAAAAAATTTTGGAAACTGACTGCCGTTTATTTCTATTTAAAAATGAAAATTATTATTTATAAATCGAAAATTATTATTTTAATAAAACACAAAAATTTTCTTCCTATTATAAAAACATCAAATGAAATTTATGAAAAATAATCTAAAATATATGCCTACATAAAACAATTTTTATCTGATTCTGAACCAGGTAAAATTGAAACAGTTAGTAGTAGGCCGATAGTTTCATGACAAGCATCCGTCGAAATCCATCGAAAACCTTATCCGTCTTTAAATGAAGCCTTGTATGATTTACGATTGTATGAAAATAGTCAAGTATGAAAGGATATTTCAGTGGTTCGAGAACCTTAACACCAAAGCCAATTAAACAATTTTTGTTTTGCCTTAATGTTTTGTGTGTGTAATGTGGAGCTAGTTTGTGGCGTCCAGAGCAACTCAAATAAATCGCAAATTAGCTCACGCCACACGAAAATAATAAAATCGATATTTCGAGTTAAGTTTTTGTAATTCACTGGTAATGTCGCGTCACGACTGAACGTATATATACGCATCGCACAGTATAAACATCAAGTCCGGTAGCATATGCCTGATAAGATGGATTTGATCTTTTCATTTGATCACACGGTCATTCAATAACATCATCATCATCAGATTGAAACCGGCCTAGTGGATTACAAGATACAAGCAACATTTCGGATTTACAATTACTCGGAGTTCTTAACAAGTTTGGTTCTCTGCTTTTTTATTCTCAAATGACAAAATTCTGTTACAAAAACAATTATTATTTATTTGGTCATATTAAATATTCTCCACGGTGTTTTTATATTGCATATAAATATATAGACATAACATTGTAATGATTTGATATTCTGCTATCAAATATTTGCCATTACTTGATATTTGATATTCATCAAACGATATGTGTTTCATACAGGCAAATATTTTAAAATTGTTTAAAGTTTTTGTTTAGATTTTATGTTTATACAGTAGCTGAGCTGATATCACTTTGAATCATTATATTGGTAAATTGATTGGTGTTCGATGAACTATAATTTTTTATTCAATTTGAAACAAAACCGTCATATAAAATTTTGTTCTACAACTTTGGTTCTACTTTTGTCTGATTATCAAAAAAATACAAAAGTTTTGATTAAACTTTTTATATTTAAATTTTATGTACTTGGTTGTATACACTTGAGTCAATAAATCTAAATTTCATGTATAGTTGAGTTTTGATAATCATATATATATATATATATATATATATATATATATATATATATATATATATATATATATATATATATATATATATATATATATATATATATATATCTTGTTTTATTTTGTTATATTTATATACATTGAGTTATAAAATAAGACCCTTAATTTTTCAAAAAACATATGAAAGCGCAAAAAATAATATATATTCGTCGACTGTGAATGCTGTGACATATTTGAAATGGTTAAAGCAGTAAGGTCGAGAAAATGAAATAGTTTGAAATAAGTATAACTTCATTTTTATGATAATCTACTAGTTTGGGTACATATGTATATACATACATATGTATATGTATTTTAAATTCATGCTTAATGCGCAGAATTTCGCGGTTGCTATTAAAAAATTACGGGTTAAATTTCATTAAAAAAAATATTTTAAACGTTTATCTGTATAACCAATCTATTTTTGGACAATTAATTCTATCATAATACGACTTTTGTTAAAATAAGTAACTGAAATCATTTCGGATGTATTTGATTGCTTATTTAAAATAACGGCAAATAAATAATTAAGTTTAAAATAAATATCAGTAACAGTATTCTTTTACTCCAATCGCCTTAAAACGACTTGTTTTAATATTATTTTTTGCAAAGTAGACGATTTTGATATCATTAATAACATGTACAGTGTTGCTGTGCTATGCTTTAATTCTAGACGAAAAAAAAGATTAGTTTTATATGATTGTATTGATTTGATAGCAGCCTGTTAGTGATTCATACATTTTTATCAATTCTCCATTCCATGATAGAGAATAATGTAAAAATAAAACATCCTCGTATATAAAACTTAAACCGTATTGTTTATTATAATTCAACATATGGTCTAAAATACTGTTTTAAGAATATCATTAAGAAAATTTACCATTTAATTGCTACGCCGCCAGTTAGATTATCGTAATTAAAACTATGTACATATATATTATAAAGAATTGTTCATTAACCTTTCTATGAATATACATTATGTATGTATATAGAGCGAGTCGGTAATTCAACAAAAATTTGGAATAGTTTTAAACTTCAACATATTTTTATGTTTAATTTTTATTCATTTATCATCAGCATCTGGAATGAGGTTCTCGAACACACCAGCTGAATAATTAATTTCGTCTGGAATGTATGCATCTATATATGTATAGTTTCATAATACCTATTTATTAATACCACTTTAATGTTGTTGTTTTTTGTATATACATCCCCCAATATCATAAAATCCAAAATCACGTGAATAGCTTAATTCTGTGAAAGTTTCCAACCACCTAAGCAAAAGTTTGATTTTTATCCTTGAATCGAGTAAAAAAACACGTTGAATTCTTTAACTTTGCAATAAAAACAAATTGAACATTGATATGAATGAATAGAAAAAAGTGAAAATCGATTGGTTCGATTGGTTATCAGAAGAAGAATATATAATTGGCGAGAGTGCGAGTAAATTAAAATTACATTTCTTCGAAATGGTATGATCTGAATTTAATTATAAAAGTTTGATATTTTGTTAAAAGTTCATGAACCGAAAAAAGTTTAAAATGCAAACCTCGTACAACGAATATAAATCCAACTCTACATATGTCAAAACTTATGTAGACGATTCATATAAGTTTATATTATGTCTACTATATATGTGCTAGACCCAATAGACATATGTTTTTTTATTTTTTTTAGAAAAATGTAAATGTGTCAAGCAGTTTTGTCTTACGAACTATTATAATAGTACAGAATAAATTTTTAATAAGATAAACAAGAATATGATCCAAGATGTGACTAAACCAAAAAGCACAAATGTTGCAAACAAGACAAGGCGAAATAATAAAAAATCAGCTATTTGTTGACAACAATACACACAGGTAAAAGCTAATTTTTCTACCATTGTGACACTCTATATATGGTATATACATATATTGTATCATAACATAACAAACCGATTAATTTATATGTTCATTTATATGCATAGCTAGGGAAATAAAAATGTCATTTATAAATCCCACAGAAAAACATAACTACCATCAACTTTATGTGAGCAATAATATATCACGAAAGCAAACACTGTTCTAATATGCCCCGCTGTGAGCTGTGACGAATTGCGTATACACACCTCATTTTACAGATAATCAATTGATTTTTCTCCACATAATTCGTATATTATTTCGGATTACGGTAGATTTATATAAATACATAGTTTTATCAACTCGATACGTATTCTTAAACAGATAACCGAACAATTTGGGAATACGTATATATAGAGAGTATATTTTCGTTTAAGAATGAATGATAAAATCAAAATTGGTTTTCTTCAAATATATTTTTGAATCTATATAGAACGTTATTTGATTAATTAAGATATTCCTTTTTTATTATTCTTCGAATGCGTTCTATCTTCTGTCTGGGATTTAAAAAAATAAAATTTCAATTTGCCAAATAATCGTCAATATAAACATACGTACGTACATATATAAATCAATATCCAATTATTTGATTCCATGACTAAATCATGATGGGGAACACACACAACATTGTTAGGTTATACATAAATATTAAACCGATATAAATTTTATGTATCAACAAGATGTTTTATCGACTTTTTAATTTTTTTTTATTTTTCAAATAAACACAACAATTGGTAATTTAATTAAAATAAAATCGTAAAAATACTAAATATGTATACATAATTCCATGAAAAACATCAATAATCATAAATTTTTTCAAAAAGGCACAGTGCGGTCTAGTGGGTGCTGTAACCGATAAGGTATATTATACCTAAGTATTATGTACGTTTTGGGTTTGAAAAATCAATTTTCATGTCAATTACAATCAACAACGTAAGCATTTATTTTTAAAGTAAATCGATTCTCATATATAGGAGTTAAATGTCAATTTCACATACAAAACATTTATATACTATTTATACCATTATGTATATAAATAATTTTGATTTTCTTACCTCACGCACTTTTAATATTGTAACTGGATTGCATTTAATTTGAAGTGAATGGATGGTTTTCACTCATAAGCCTAGAAAGAGAAATGAAAAAATGTATTATTATTATTTAATTATTGTTTTAAGATGTTCTATCGGTAAAAATTTAATGAAGTCTGAAGACTTTGTATTCTTAGTTTAAGATGATTTATTTATTTATGAAAATATCGATGATGTGAATAATGATCGTTTATCTAACTTAGGTGTACTTTATAAAATGTTAGTCATAAACAATTTATAAGTTGACTGTAAAATATCTGTAAAGCATTTCTCTTCGATATACATATACGATTGCCTATTCTCTGGAGGTATGATTATACTTTATTCAAACAATTTGAAAACAAACAATATTCGTAAGAATAAGTGACCTATAAATAACTTATTGAAAATACAAATCATCGATTAAATATCAATGTTACAGTTGTGTTTTTATTGATTGATTTAATAATATATATTACTAAGTTGAGATTACATTAAAAAATCAACAATTCATATCAACTTTACTTTTACATTTAATATCAACTTCACACGTTCACTGCGAAAGGCAGGTCGAACATGCCATTTAACACCAAAAGTTGAATATATCAAAGCCCCAGTTGGGATTTTACATGTAAAAATTTTTATTTACATTCATTATGTAAGCTTATATTACATTAAAGGTAAATTACAAGTAAAAAACGAAAACAACACCATTCGCAGTGCCATCTGTTTTAAAATAGTAAAACTGTACTGATGTTCAGTTTGGTCATTAACATAGATAATATAGTATTTGCAAAATCAATTAGTTGTCACTTTGTCAGGTCCACGTTATTAGTTAAAACAAATTATTGTGTACATAGTCAAAAAAAAACTATTCACCAATTCTATTTCGTCGCTGTAGTGCTATCTTGGTGTAGGTGACAATATGTCACATTTTCTGTTTTATACGTACTTATATGTAATTTTTTCGGCTCTTTTTAAATCTATTGACAAAATTGTTCTAAGTGCTATAGTTTTTCATTTACAGAGTGTTCAATTTGGTTTAAGTTCAAAAAGTTTATTTTTTCAACGGTCAATAATGTTCTATCTCAAAAATATTATATGTTTTGTATGCAATAGAACATTTTTATATGTATCTTCCACATATTCTCCAATTTTGTTCTATGTCCGTTATCTTCTTGTATGGTGTAACTACCATTCTAAAATTGTTTTCTCAATTAGTTTGTGGTGTCGCATGGTATTTTGGTGCTTCTTCACACCTCGCTCTTAAATTTATTTGTGATTGATTATCTAAATTTCTGGCACCTTAAATGAATAGTTGAGTATACAACTCATGTAAATAGTTTTTTTATATAATTCAAGTTAACTTTGAAAAACAATGTTCGTTAGTTTTTCATTGATTTTGTAATAAGTTTTTTTCTGTTCCTTAGTACGATAACTTGTATTAAAAAATGTATATCAAATTAAAATATAACTAATTAAATATCCTGATTATGACACAGAATTCCTTAATCGAATCGAAATAAAAACACGCATCAAAAATACTTCTTAATTAATATAATACACTATAATACAAATATTGTGAATATTTTATGTAAAATATTAGTACAAATAATTTATGTAATTAAATATACCGTGAGTCTTATTTATATGCAACCATTGAAACGAGGAACAAGTCATCACCGTGCTCACCACAAGATTTCACAAACGTATCAAAATCCTAAGGACATGGTTCAATTCGTATTCAGTCCACCAAAAGTTTATTAAATAAAATTACATATTGCGCGATATTGCATGAAGCCATGAGTGGAAGAACAGGCATCGACTTGCCATCATCATTAATTAAAATATTGGAACAATTTATTACTGATAATCCTACGGTTCACAATTAAAAACTATGGATTAAAAACTCCGATTCTTGCATTCCACAAAATCGCAACCGGATAACGACATATAACGATGCCATCGAAAAATACATATGACATTCCGTAATATGTAGCCCAGTAGGCTTGATAAGAAAGTTGTTAAATATGAATTATATACAAAAGTAAAGCTCAAAGTTTTACAAATAGGACGTCATGATTTTACAGATTATAATGCCGCATTGATTGGGTTGATTTTTTTGTCTTTTGCGTCAGCTGCAAATTTTATTTATCAACAATCAAATTTGACCCAATTAAAATACCGAAAATAACTTGCCGAGGAGATATTAACCACCTGTATAATTTAATTGTCAGATACTAGATAAATGTATCTAGTCGTAAAATTTTTTAAACTACCCAACTTTGGCGCATGTATTTATAATTATAAAATGCATCTTGAAAATTAAAGAAAGATATTCGTTCGATGCTGTGTTACATGCCGGAAATCGACAAACAGTTTTATTCTATTTATTTAAAATAAGAAAAAACATTAACATATTAATGGTGTTTAACTACCTATTTAACTTAAAATTGAATTCATATTATATAAGAGTAATTGAAATGAAATGTCATATAATTCTGTTTTTTTATGAATTAAAGATTGCTTTATGATTTTAAACCCGAAATACTTGGCGAAAACTTAATCAATAGGTTTATTTTACGTAAGTTTAATAAATTATATATTTGGTTTTATTTTAAAAACTTTACTTAGGACAATGCACTGAGGTATACTTATAAGCCATCTTTAAAGATCTTATGCAAAATTACTCTACTAACTACCAAAACTGGCCTTTACAAATCTGAACCCTCAGTCCGTTTTAATTTTCCTATAAAATAAAAGTGTATCTCCAAATTTGTCTTCGTATATTTTGATTAAATTAGTATTTTTTCAATATTGGTCCATAATTTTGTTCTATATCTCCCAAAAAAAAATAAGCGTGTGACATACACTAATATAACTCCAATCTACAAATAATTTTCCTATTTTTCAGGAAAACTGTGCGACTTATTGAGAAAATTTTAAGTTGTATAAGTGTAAAGTGATAATAAATATTTTTGGAATTTAATAGAAAATATCAACTGATATAACAATTTAAACTTTAATATTAATTTTTTCAAAACTATAATCTTGGTGCTTACGTCAAGATAGAACTACAGTGTAAAATAGTAAGAATTTTTTTACAGATGGTGCTTTATTTAGTATTAGATTATAGATGGCGCGTCATATTTTTACATGAAGTCAATTTTTACATTTTTACATACAGATTTTAAAAAAAACCTGATGTAAATTTCAAGTTTTTTACATGTAAAAACCCGTTTTAATTACATTATGGATACAGGATTGATGTCGTAGTGGAAATTCTATTAAATAAAATAATGTAATAAATTTCTTAAATGTGGAAATTTATAATCTTTAAACGAATAATGTCCAAGAATAAAATTGCTTAAGCTTAAACTACTTTTTTTACCGGAAAATTATTAATTTGAACCGGTGAAAAGAAAGAAATCACGAAGCAACCAACAATACTTCGAAATGATAAAAACATCGATTAAACCCATTAGACAGAATAATTTTGTAAGTTAATTTTATTACTGGGATATTAAATAGGTATATGCTTATATATATATAACATCCCTTTACAACCTATACCCCAATGAATATTATGTCTTTATTGTATAATTTAAATAATATCCTATTTTATAAAAAAAAAACATTCTCGAGTACGAAAACAGAAAATTATGAATAAAATTTATTTTAATTGAAAATATATTTTTTTCTAAGTTGTGAAGTAGGTATGAACCTTCGTTTAAAAATGTTGTAGGATATTCTTAAAATAATATCGTCATTAAACCAATAATAAAGAGCAATGAATGAAGTACGAAAATTTTATGTTTATTTAATAAACTTTGTCCCTTATAATCTTAATCTTTCATCAGTATGCATTGAACAATATAATATTTTGTGAACTGTTTTGCTCAAACAATAAAAATTTATTAACAGTTTTTGTTGTTGTATATACTACAGACATCATACTTTACAGTGAACTTAACTTTTCCATCTATTTTCGGTCTTTTTATTTTAAAAACAAATCCCTAATGAATTTTATTAAAACGATTCAGCAAACGATACAAATCTAACGAATAATTTTAATCTGTGTACAGCATTTCTCTGTCTTGCCAATGTCAATCGCAATTAGTTCGCAAAAAGGATAAAAATAATAATTTAGATTATAATTGAATTAAATTTAATATTTATTTGCGCTTTGTAATAATCCAACGACAGGCAACGAAAGGATTAAAATCGTTCTAATACTATATACAATATAAATTATACGTTTTTAACCATTTTACATTTTGCTATTTTTCATAATTTTTATAGAATAGCACAGTATACGCGGTTCTAAACATTTACGTTACAAAAGAATAATATTAAGTGGATAAAATGTAAAATTTCAATTGTAATTTATAATTTTATTGGTGTAGAATTTGCGATACTCGTATAAGTACGTAAAAATATTTATTCATTATAAATTTTATGTAAATTCGTGTGTTACCCGATTTATTTATATGAGGGTAATCAATAAAATTAAAGTTCTATGTGTGATGAATGTTAATTAAAAGTTATAGGGGTTGGATTTCGTTTTATCTGTCGATGCTGAATAATAATTGTAAAAATATTTAATTTTATTTGAATTTTTTTCATTAACAATTTTGTGGTAGATGCAGGAGTTGCTTAAACACTTTGACAGTAAGTAATCCATCTTCGAAATGAAATTAATGACATAAATAAATTTATCACATAATGAAAATGAGTTTGAAATCATATAAAATTTCTATACTGGAGAGCTTTTTGACGAAATGAATCTTGTCTGCCAACTTATTAAATTAAATCGATAAACATTTTATTCAGCTAAATTTTTGGTTACTGCAAATACTATTGAAACATTTTGTTGGTTCACTTGCGTTATAATATTGCCAGCTCCTTCAGAAGAGCCAACGCTATGAACAATGAATATTTTCTATTGAAAATTCTTAGTCTGCAATTTCGAATAGCAACCACGATGTCATTAGAATGGTTGTAACAAATTGCTCGATCAAAAAAATAAAAATAGAGAAAAAAAATTTAAATATTAATACATAATTAGAAAGTTTAGAAATCCCTGGCATGTAATTTTTTAAAACTTAGGTAAAAGTTCGACGTGGGATCAATAATATCAGAGCCATCTTCCAATAACCATCAACCAATATTATCAAACCCATCAAGATAGCTCTGATGGTTGTTCGTAAATCAAGCTTTTCCCCTTAATTGTTTTCTCTTATATGTAAATACACGAATTTTCGATCACGAAAATTCAGTAAAATTTATATTTTTTTCGTTTGGAGACTATTGACTACAAAAAAGTATGTCGAGTTGTAATATTGTCAGAGTTTTTATTGGATTTTAAAATTTAAAAATCAAAACAAAAAATTAGTACCATGTACCGTGTTTCCATTTACTTAAATCTAACTTTAATGAAAAAAAAAACTTAAAATTTATTAATGTCTTAAATAATAATAACAAAATAATACAAGATAAATAATAATGAAAATTGTCACATAATAGTGAATTTAGAAATAAATAAAATAAATAAACCACACAAAGTGTAAAAACTGTACATTCAAACGTGTTGCTATAACAGCGTGCTTGGTACTAATATGTACTAATTATATATCAGTGGGAAAAAAATTAATCAAAACAAAAATATAAAAATCAAATATGAATTAATGAAATACAGTCGTTGAAACAAATATGAAGTATAGTAGGTGAAAAAAAATATATTATACTGTATATATAATCTTATAATATAAATTATAGAAAATTTAAAAACTTTAATAAAACAAAAAGAAAACTAAATAATTAAATAAATAATAATGGAGGAACTTATACAATACATGAATAAACATGAACATGAACTTATACAATACATGAATATATAATAAATTTTCTTAGTTAATTTTTTTATATTATTTGATTATATATATATATATATATATATATATATATATATATATATATATATATATATATATATATATATATATATATATATATATATATATATATATATATGTATTACATATTTTTTTATAATTTCAATGGTCGTTTTTTCAAAAAAAGCAAAAAAAATGGTGTTAGTAGAGCTAAGATTTATAATATTAATTTCTTCTATAGTAAAATAATTCTTTGTAAAAGTTTTTTTTTGAATTTTTTTGAATGTTTTTTTTAATTTTGATTTTATTAATTAATAAATTCGGCCACATGGTACTTTATTTGTTTTGATCCTATAAGTTTTGGGGTTTTATTTTATGAATTCGATTGGTTTTATGGATCTATAACGTATAGTTCCAAATTCGTGCATTTAAAAGTGTATTGAAAAGTGTATGTGAAGATGAAGTAAATAGTGTTAAGAACGAGGTATAGGGTGAGTTGAGTTGACATGCTACTATCGGTGAGTATTCCTGTTCTGTTCCTGTCAATTCTTTTCTTTTCTTGCATCGTCCTATGTGGTTTAACTAGCGGTCTTTCATCTTCGGAAACCCCGCCCCAATCTCTGAGCTTTAGCCGGCAAACAAACCACATGAAGACTGAATAATTATTTCGGTAACGATGGACATTACACAGAAAAATATGTTATTTTCCAATGTCCCTCGCAATTTCGTTACATGGTATCCGCAAGGAAAAAGAAAAGTTGGAAGGCCAGTAGTGACTTGGAAAAGAACGGTGCTTACTGAAACAAAACATCATGGGAAAACATGAAGAGAACTAAAGAGAATAACCACAAATAGAGTTCGATAAAGAAGACAATTCGATTATATTAAAAAAAATTAGAATCTAAATATAAATACTTTAAATATCAATGATAATAAGATAGTAGATTAATTTGGCTATAACCATATTGATTGAAGAAGATATGTAAATTGCATTTTTCTAATTAAAAAATTAAAAAAAAACCTCATTCAGGTGGTATTCTATAATAATTTAACCATACCATAGTGTTTATATGTATATATATATATATATATATATATATATATATATATATATATATATATATATATAATTGTTGGTTCTTATATTTCGTTTAAAATAAAGCTATCAATGATTTATGCTTGATCAAGTAAAAGACAGCTCAATATCTCAATAAGTATTGTATAGCTTAACATACATAAGATTTCTTCCTTCAAATATTAAAATCAAACCACCTTGCTTTAACGAAAACGTAACTCATCATTTTGTTAGAAGTAGAATCTTATTTCATCTCACAATATTATTATATACACATCTTCGTTATCTCTAAAAAAAATAAATTTTTTTATTTTTGTATGTGCAGACACAAAAATCTACAAAACATCAATTAGTAATTTGTTCTTCAAGTATGTGGCAGCATCAAACCTTTTTTGAATTTGTTTTTCCAACTGTAATTTCATGCCATGAATATTAAATCGGGTGGAACGTTTTATTGTCTCAAGCAGTTTTCTTTTCTTCAAATATTTTTTCTCCTCCATTTCTTTACTCAATTCTATCACATCATATAATATATACTCGTTTTATAAAAAACGTATCTTGAGGAATAAAATTAAAACAATATACATATAATTATTTTTTGGGTAAGTGATTTAGAAAAAAAAATATTTTTTTACGAAAATTCGAAAATAGCAGGTTTTTCTGGCAGCAAAATTTTTGTCGGGATACACCAAGATAAATATTCATAAGTTAAACTGAACCCGTATAATAAAATCTTCTAAAATATATGGCGTATTAAAGGATAATACAAAAACAAAAAATTAAGGGGCACATTAAACAAATTTTTAAAATGGTTTCTGCAAGGTCTACATTATAACGCAAAAGTTGAAAATATATGTAGCGTTAATACAAACAAAGTCTTCTGAATGTCTGAAAATGGAAATAATTTTGTCATAAAGCTCAACGTTTTATTATTTAAAACAGATGTTTTGTCCAAGCCTTTTATAAGGATGTTTTGCGGCTCAATCGATTTTTTGATTTATAATTAGCATCGTATTCCAAAATAATGAGACAAATCTTTAGTTTATAGATTAGTTAGCACGATATAGTTCTAAATATAAACTCTCAATTTCACTTTTATTTTACCACCCGCGTTAGTACTCAAAGAAAATACACCTACACGTAATACAATTGTATGAAATATATATACGAGTACGCTGTCGCGTCTTTATTATATTTATACGAGTATCTAGACTATACATCGTAATGAACTTTGTAAAGATATTTATCTTATACAACCCGACGTTCTTATACCTATAAAGGTAAAAAAATTTGTTTTGTATAATTTACAAAAAAAAAAATAATCCTTAAAAAAATTAAAGACTCTTGTTTGATAAAAATGCACGTATCTTAAAAAAGAACTAAAATTTACTTTTGAATTGGTGTACAAGAAGTTTGCGTGTGGGTATGTGCAGACAAAATAATATAAACAAATGTTTCTGAATACGAATTAGTATATAGTTAGTAAATGTATCATGAACACAAATTGTTTACGATATTTGCATATAGCTGGAATTGAATTTTGTGTATGATAACAAATTGAGGATAATATCTAATTAATCTATTAATGTTATAGATCGACCTTGTCCTCTTAAATATAATAAAAGTATATATAATAAAAGTATAGTGTCAACGGTGATAAATGAGAGGTTTTCAAAGACCACCAAGCGGTTTTATATCATTTATTTACATTACTTAAATGCCACTACTTTGAAGTACATACAATTTATGACAGTATTAATTGCCACTATATAAGGGAATGAATGAAATTAATTGAATTGTGAATTCTGGCGGAAGTCATGAAGACCTAACTAGAGTAGAACTAATCTTAGGATAACTTTAATGTCTATATAAGAAAACAATGACATTTAAGAGAATTAACAAATGCCATTTAGATAGTTTCGGAAATGACTTATAAGTTATTATGATTTTCTGAAAGGTCAGGCCTAATAATATTCCAACCATTTGAAAAACTATCAGCTCTCGAGATATTCAAAAATCCTAAATTCTTAGTTCAGTAAATATTTTATTGCGTATGGGAGTGTAATAAATGTTTTTTGAAATGAATTAAAATTATTATTTTATATTTATAATAAAATATTAATTATTGTTATTAGTATTGTGTTGTTTAAAATATTTAATATTTCGCCTGAATGTCATAGTTTCAACTTTAACCAAAACATACACATTTTCGTTTGGTTTTGTTCGTTAGGACTAAGATAGGTCTAACATTAAATGCGTGCGGAAGTCATATTTATCGATAGCTGATAACTCATTAGGGATTATGAGATTTAAAGTTTTCGTAACGCCCACATTTTTCACTTCGGGATCCCAATATAACGAATACAGTCATTTGGTCAGTAATTTATTTTGAATTATTTAAGTTAAGAAAATAATGCAATGTCTAAAATATATTTAATCAAAATAAACTCATCCATAAATATTTTTAGCCATAACAATAAAATTTATTAAAGCATCTTGGAATTTATACAGATTTAGTAAAAATTATTAAACTTTCATAAGCAGATTTAAGATATAAAATAAAGATAATTTTTTAGTTAAATGTTGTGGAAACAATAATAAATTTTCATGATGCTACCCAATTCTTATAAAATACACTCCAATTTCTGTTCGTTATGAATCTGATACACACTTGTTGTTATAGACAACCTATGTGTTTGCATCTGCAGACATGTCCAATTTGATTTTGATTTTCCATTTTGTCTACGAAACTCGAGCAAACTATTACATTTTTTGTTGCTATCTAAATTATCGTTTTTTTTTATATCTCTAGTCCCAATCTTATAAGTTCTAGGACTTTATGTAAAGTAAATACGAGTATATTATCCTTTTTTATATATGTACATAAAGTCAAGATATACTTATTATGTAACACAAAAATTGTTTCACATATAACAATATAAAAATATTGTACACAACAAAAACTGTAGCTTAGTCTTACGTGTATTATATTACAACTGAAACAAAATATGTTAATGAATTCAATGGATCATAAAGTACAAATTATTTTATTAGCATAAACACAAAAATACTTGATCCTTATGTTGGTATAAAATAAAGATTTCGTATTCTTCACAAAATATATACAAACATCTTCTTTCGTATACAATGCGAGTGTATAATACCGAAAACAATTTATACAAGAATACAGCCTTTACGTACAATGTATCCGTAAATACGGATACTCGTCAAACTCTCTAAAGAATACAAGTGGATTAATGAAAAAGAAAATTCTAAATTTTGGTAAAAATACTATTTAAGTACAATTTGAACTTGAAAATTATCGTTAATTGCTATTTTTAGAAATGTTCTGTTTATACAACAGCTAACAAAACAAAAACATAATTGCTTAAATGTTCTCAAGACTAAATTAAAAAGAAAACCATTTAATTTCGTTTACTATTTCCAATTAGTAATTTCTAATTATTTTATTCGTATAAAATACAAAACAAAAATCGAATTGAGATTATTGTTGACGAAATAACGAAAGTATACGGTCATGACTAAATTTAATCGCACAAATTGGATTGAGTCGGTTGCTTTTAATTATAGGTCTGATTATTTCACGATGTGATTTTCAGTTATATAGAATAGCAAGCATATTCGAATTCTGTTAAAAAGTTTATGTAAAAAGCTTTCATCAATTATATAATGGAGTGAAATCTCAACCAACAACTTAAGCAGTCGTGTAGAAAAAAAATTTATTGTAAGAAAATTGGTTAAAATGATAACAAAAAATTATATAATGTCAGGGTTGATTTTAGTGTAACATAGTGTTTTGGATTTTTATAAATTCTTAAAGCTCATTGAATGAATTTTGTGAAATGAACAAATGTGTGTTATCTAATCCATCTTTCAAATCAAACCTGTAGAAGCTAGTAATTAGTACTGACTGTAGTTTTAAATATTTGCACACGTTGGTGAATGTTCTTAGCTGGTGAATATCAAAAACCGTTAACATTATTTTTGTTCAGTCAGACTCGAGCTTTTGAGTATTTTAAAAACTATGAGTTTTGTATGTTTAGACCCAAACTTTATGTCTAGCATGTTTGAGCATAAAGCATGGATTAGTTTGTACGAACAGCTCATGTGTGCTTAATTTGAATAATATATAAAGTCTAAGATATAATGTTAGTAAGAGCTTTACAAAATCTGTTAATATATTACACAAAACAATCACTGTGTATGGTACTCCTCTAAATTAAATATGTGTATCTGTAAGAATATATGTTTACTAATCGATAATACGTACAGCATCGTATTTACAATCATTATGGTACACGTTACATCTTCCCCTTACATTCAATAAAAAAAAGAATAAAAGAATAAGTTTGTGGCGCGTTTATCAATAACAATCTAATTTTTCATCTTCTTATACCTATACATCTATTATAGAATTTTCTTATTATGTGTTTGCAGATAACAATATCCCAACTCATGTATAAATTTTCAATGAATTTGAAAAACGATTTTCACAAGGGAAATGTATATCTGCTATGTATATGCGTATATGTATGTACGACTATGTGTATAGATACATAGGTAAATAGGTAGTACGTACAGTGGGAAAATTTCAATTTTATGATATTTGTTCATATTACTCGAGCACTTGATCACAATTTACATTTGAATGTATAGTCATTCTCTATACAATATATTGAGATTATTAAGAGCTTTTTATTATCTTAAAATGATATACACATGAATATCATAAATCATGTTCAAGTATGAATATAATAAAAATTATTATTATTGTATTGAACACAATAAAGATGCCCATTTAAAAAAAAAGACGGCAAAGTTATATAAGAATAAACCATATAGCCTGTATGTTAAAGATATTATTGAATATAAGGATGGTATATCGTATAAAGTAAAGTTTTCATCAAACAATTTTATATCTTTAAACAGTTTGTTTTGATTCCCATGCAACAATTAACTTATATCCCCCCAAAGAAAATCGTTTTAATGTTTAGGTGTGTATGTATATTATGGTGTTGCCATGCAGGTAATTGGCATCTTAATGTGATGAAATGAAATTTTTTTATGTGTACATAATTCATAAACTCGTATTTATATGATTTAGTACTTTTATGACTTATATATATATATATATATATATATATATATATATATATATATATATATATATATATATATATATATATATATTTATTACATCAGAGTATCACTGATAACTCTTTTTGATGCAGTGCCACTACACCATCAACTTTTTTCACAATCGCTTATCTAAGAGTCTCGGCTTTGTTCTTTCCGCCCTTCACTTGGATCATTAGATCGTTAGACTTCGTTTTTCTAATGCTGACTATCTCCACTCCTAACTCTTTAATATCGACACCTTTTTTTACATTTCTTGGCAGATCGGCATAGGACTGCCCCTCCGCCTTTACTATGACCATCTCGTTTCGGTTTCTCCTCCCTACTTTATGTCTATTACCCTCAATAAAATTATTCTCTAGGTTACTCCCTAGTACATCGGTATTGAGGTAATCACCACCTTTTCCCCGTCCAGAGTGTTTATATGGACTGATGCTCTCATACATATAGCAGATTACATTTGTCCCGCTGTCGATAAAACAGCACTCTCAGTTTTGGGATCTAATAAAATATTTTTCTCAGTTTTGGAATCTAATAAAATATTACGACAACGCTGATATCCTTCACACCTCGAGTGGAGCTCCTCATTTTCTTTGCCACTTCGATGCACTGTTTCTCTAAAATAGTGCCGTCGCTTTGTTGATTCACGTAAACAACGAGTAATGTTCGGATTTCCTTTTCTGTTCTTGGTTCTCCTTCCAGAACAATCGTATCGACACTTTGTATGACTGTCATTTCTCCCGCTTTAAAGCATTGTTCATCTAGCAAACATTGAAGTCCTGAAACCTGCTCTATAAGTTTACATACATCTTTGTTTGTTGGACAACGTGGGTTTAAAATTTAAATTTTTTTGTTGTTTCATAGAATTGACAATTTTGCAATTTTGATAATTATAAAAAAAAATATATTTTTTTATACTATGCAATGTGTTTTGGGGCAAAAAATATTTAAAAATTAAAAAAAAAATTATATTTATGAAAAACACGTCTGCTCACTTCGAACAGCGATCACCATATTATATATATATATATATATATATATATATATATATATATATATATATATATATATATATATATATATATATATATAAATAAATATACATATATATATATAATATAATAAATATGTATCTATATATAAATATACATATATATATATATATATATATATATATATATATATATATATATATATATATATATATATATATATATAGTTATGGGTTTGTTCACGTAGATGCAATCGTGGGGTGAATTGAAACTCAAAACGAATTTATTTTTTGATTGTTTTATTTATTTCTTTACGTTTGAACGTTGAAACTTGAAATGTAATAATGAGCGTTGTTCTACAATAGAATATAGTTTTTATAATTGTATAAAAGTGTTTACATTAAAATGATATTGTATATATTATGTGATACTGAATCACTCCCCGCTATAGTGGTGGAGTGATCTCATTCTTTATTGATTATTCTTTGTTATATGTAAATACGATATCTAAAAGGTTTTGATTTTGCTTATGATTGCAGTATATATTTATGATTAATAAAAATGTATATTTTGGTTCGCGCTTATTATCAACTATGTTTCTATGTTTACTTTATACTTCCTGTCTTTGCTTTGAGATGCTTGGGAATTTGATGTTTGCTTGTGGATGAGATTGTGCTGACGTGGTTGATATCTGGTGATATAACTATATATATATATATATATATATATATATATATGTATATATATATATACATATATATATATATATATATATATACACCTAATTCTCTTTTTACACGATAGATACGTTCCCGAAAAATTCGTGTAAAAAAAAATCGTGTAAAAAAAGTTACACAGTAAATGGAAAATCAGTAGATTGGTTCCAGACCTGAAAATCAATATTAAATTTGTACTGAAAATGGAACTTCGCCATTATCATAATGTTCTTGATGAGTCTCAAGGGTGAGATCTATAATTTTATCTTCGCTCAAGCTTTTATCAAGTAACAATTCCTCTATGTCGTCAAATGATACATCATCGAATCCATCTCCACGAATTGTATGTGCCATCGTTGTGATTTCAGTAAAAGCTGTGTTATTACAGATGACATGATCAGGATCCTTAATTTTGATACATTCTGGCCAAATATTTTACCAGCATGAATACAAGGTAGGGCGGTAGTGTTAGGCGGAATAAAACAAAATTGCACATTTGAGTGTTTTAAAACCAAATGGGCACGTGCATTGTCTAAAACTAAAAGAACTTCAAATTCTAGGCATTTTGAATTTAAGAAGCATCTAACTTCTGAGATGAAGTATTTCTGAAACTATTCTGTAAAGAATGCACTAGTCACCCAGTCTTTTTTGTTTGCCATCCAGTGAACTGGCAATTAATTGAAATCTAATAAAAAATATATGTACTAGATTCAGGCGTTTGTGATAAAACTCGGAAAATCCCACTCATACCCGTATACAATTTATATAATCTATCTGAATTTTGAAAAAAAGCGGAAAATTCTTTCATAAATTCGCAAAAAAAAAATCATAGAATTTTGAAAATCGTGTTAAAACAAAGCCATTCGTGTCAAAAAAGAAAAATATATTCTTTTTAACTCGTGTTAAATCAAATTCGTGTAAAAAGAGAATTAGGTGTATATATATACGTATATATATATATATATATATATATATATATATATATATATATATATATATATATATATATATATATATATATATATATATATATATATATATATATATATATATATATATATATATATATATATATATTATATATATATATACATATATATATATATATATATATATATATATATATATATATATATATATATATATATATATATATATATATATATATATATATATATATATATATGTATATATATATATATATATATATATATATATATATATATATATATATATATATATATATATATATATATATATATATATATATATATATACATTTGACAGTTCCTTCAAATTGTTGTGCTTATATAAGTTTTTTCCAGTTTCAAACGAACGATTTAGTTTCATTGATAATATTTATTTGGAAATGTCCATGTAAAAAAACTTCGAAATTCTATATTTATGAGATCTATATTGAAGGCCAAAGATTGTTTATGTTTTGAGATATTATATATTAATATCTTTTTCGTCTATGGTTTGTTAACGATGAAAACCTTGTCAAGTTGATAGAAGAATACTTTAGAGTTCTAGCTATTACGTAGTACTTCTAATATCCCACCTACTGAAAACTTAAAATTATTTACTGCGATAAGTTACAATTATTTCATACTTTTATTTTATGCTGTCCACAATGTGTAATACAATTTTGGATCTATTTTTATTTGAGGATAACAGGTCAAATATATCATAAACACCGCAAAGCGAAAACCTATTTATAACAAAAAATTTCGTCGATGAAAATGAAACCATTCACAAATTACAGCCAAAATCTTTATTTTGACTGGGAAGAGAAGTTACAGGATAGTTTGTGCTATTCAGGAAAAAAAAGATCAACAATTTAAGGATCAGTCTGTACAACACGATCAGCCTGCACTTCACGATCAACATATTTGTCGAAATGTGATAATTGATGCAGGGTGCTGTAATCGTGACAGCTAATGATGAATGGTGGGAGTTAAACTTTTAACTCCACAGAGTGGCATTGATTGACAGCTAGGGCGCTGAATCAACCAGCCGATGAAGACGTTTGTCTTGAAATGTATGGCATCTTGTATGTGGTCTGTAATATTCGTTTCGCTAGGCCGGTTTCGATCTGATGACGTCATTGACTCGTTGTGTGATCAAAAAGATCAAATCCATCTCATCAGGCATATGCGACCGGACTTGATGTATGTTGCATTTCGTTTCTATATATATTGTGAGGCTATGTTGCAACAGTTCTAGCGAATTTACAGAATTTGACTCGAAATCTTTTTTCGATTATTTTGTTAATAATTCACTTTTGTGGCGTGACTATTCGTCGTATTTGTGAACGCCACATATTAACCGGGAATTAAACTTTTTGTATCAAAAATATATGCCAAAATATGTGGCCGAGTCATCGAAAATTGAATTCAACGAATCGACACCTGCAAACGTGCCCATGGTGGACACATAAATGATGTAGAATTCCATGCCAATAATAAAATTTTTAAGATATTTCAAATGATTTGCGTTCAATTTAAAAAAAATGGTTGTCAAGTTCTTATTGGAAATATTAAATTGCCTGTGAATGAAAACTCTGAGATTAACTCTTTACTGCTTAATCGTGGTATGATTGTTACAAATAGATTGTTTACAAGACATAATATATTGGTCATAAGTACACCATTGGTCTAGTTTGACTCTACATGTACGTGTATAATATATGGTAGATACCTGACTGATTTTCCTTGGTGATGATCCGTAAACAATTTATTCATTCTCAACAATAAAAATAAAACGAATACCACCAACATAACACCCAACTCCTGTTTAAAACCCCGTTACAAAGTTAAGGATTGGCACGGAGCAAGCAACTTGAAAAACATGGAGCTTTAGACGATCTTATTACATGTATATGGGTATCGACGATTCGTTGATCTTCGAGAAACAACATTGAATACCGAAAAATGTAAATCTAAATCATGTGACCCACAGTAAATATTAAATCGGATTTCTCATTCAACTACAAGTAAAAAGGTTGTATTATGCTGCCAAGTAGTCTAATGGAACGTACAAGTTCTTGCATATGAAATTAGCCATCCAATGAAATATAAAGCTGTTCTTGCTAATACCACAGCTAAAGTGAATTATAGCTAAAGGGAAGATAGATAAATTACAGTTATTCATAAAAACTATGCAGAGTATCACCTGAAATTGATTGCAATATTAAAATTAAAGGGGCTGTCTTTTCGATTAAATCATAATCTATTTCAATTTTTCTCGAATGACTTAAAATTCGATTCGTAAGGTCTCAGCTGAGATACGCTTAGAACCGTTTACGGCCTTTAAGCTATAGCCTATTTCATTTGTTTTTATTAAACAAACAACACATCAATTATACTTAACATTATTCAATACCACTTCAAGTTTTTGGTATCTGGAATATATTTGTCATTTGACTACTTTCATTAATATATTATTAGTACATTCTTGACATTTCTCGCCAAGTAGCGGAAATCCTATATAAATTGATTTCTAATTCAACATATTTTCACTCTCATTTTATTTCAATTAAATTCTTTTAAATGTTTTGTACTCCCCTAGCTTTTAAACCATTTGAGTGGAAATTATATAAAAAAAAATTCAAATTGTTCCCTAATGTAAATAAATATTTAAAAAAAACGTATGATCTTCGTTCTTCTGAACATAATTTGTCTTGTGTTTTGGGTACAATTTAAAACTGCCCACATTATTTCACAATTATTTCTTGATTTAATATGATGTTAACGTTATTGTTGTAAATAATATTGCAAAACTTCTGTCCTATACATTTTAGCCAATTTATTTTGATGTATAAGTCTCAAATTTGTATTTTTAATTTTGTCAAGTACAAAGCTTCGAAATGTATACCCAATTTGAATAAATTTATATGGAATTAGGAATTTTTTTTAATAAAACTTAATCGTGGTCCATGACATTATTTTTTTTTGTCGACAGAAGCCTGTGTACATTGCAAATAAAAATGATAAAATAATTGTATTATGTTGACACGTTTTTATTTCAAAATCAATTATGTTCGATGGAGTGTGAGAAACTCGAATGAAAATCGAATGAATATCGACCCAAAAATTAAAATGGCACATGACATTTGTAATATCCATTAAATTATATTTATTATAAATAGACTGACTATATACATATCTCTGTAACATTTATATGCAAAACACATATAGTCGTCTTAAAGTTGATGTTTGAATATTGAAAAAGAATAATATCGTTTGATTGAAGTGGGCTTGCTGTGCTGTATTTAATCAATAAAGACCCGAGAAGTTTAAATAGATTGTCATTCCTTTAAACGAATATTGAGACAGGGAAGTGGGCCGAAATTGAATGTTTGTTTATTTTATTTAAATTACTTGACCTTTTTTCATCAAAAACCATTATATAAATGTTTCGACACGATTATAAGTCTGTCATAATCGAATATATGTTGGTTAGAAAATTTGTTGTACATGAAAATAAATTGTGGCTGATTATAATGTGACAAATTAATTTTTATGCTTAGCCTTATTTTGTAGATATATGGGATACCAATTATGATACGGGTAAAATTCATTGGGAGTTAATACAAAAGACATTGTAATAAATAAAAGTTGTCATACTCGTTTTGATGTTTCAAGAAAACAACTAACCTCTGTAGAAAATTTCAAGAACGAAGTCATCAAGTCGTGATCAAATTCTTTATACTTTCATCAAGCTTGTGCAATTTGTTAAACTTTAATCTCTAATGGGATTTCAAAAGTACTTTGACATAAAAGAAAAGCTCTTACTGCAAATATTCAAGTTTATTCAGCAGAACATAGAACCAAAACATTATATACACCTACGTGATACACCTAATTCTCGTCTATGGGTCTCTCAGTTATTTCACCCATAAAAGTACCCCGTAATATATAGATATCATTTTTATCGATATCGATATCATTAAATATCATTAAATATAGATATCATATTTTAACCATTTTACACAAACATTTGGGTATGCGAAAGCTCTGTGCAAAGTGGATGCCGCGTGAGCTTACAGTCGACCAAAAACAACAACGAATTGATGCTTTAGAGGAGTGTTTGGCGCTGTTAAACCACAATAAAATGGAATACTATCGTCAATATGTGACAATGGATGAGAGATGGCTTTACAATTACACACCAGAATCCAAAAGACAGTTAGCTGAGTGAGACGCAACAGTCGGCCGGTTAGGTAATGGCGTCTGTATTTTGTGATGCGAACGGAATAATATTCATCGACTATGTCCAAAAAGGAACCACCATCAACAGAAACTATATAACTGTGCACTTTTGGATCGATTGAAAGCTAAAATCGCAAAGAAACGGCGACATTTAAAACAGAAAAGTTTCAGATGGGGCCGTTTCAACAGATCGATGCAAACGGTGGCAAAATTGAATGGCTTCGAATTGCTTACACACCCACCATATTCCCCAGATTTAGCCCCGCCGACTTTTTCCTGTTTTCAGACCTCATGAGAATGCTGCCTGGAAAGAAATGTAAGTCCAATAATGACAATCGCTGAAACTGAGGGCTATTTAAGTGGTATCGAAACGTTTGAAAATCGCTATACTCGTAATATATAGATATCATTTTTATCGATATCGATATCATTAAATATCATTAAATATAGATATCATTAAATTGGAACAATTTGTAGTGGGAATTGAATATTTGATATTTATAAATCCACAGTATTTTATTAAACAAATATTAAATAACATCATGATAAAACTAAATTTTGTGTTATAATTAAATATCGTGGAATATCTTTAGATCTTAGGTGGTGTAGGGTTTTCTGTCTCTGTGAGCCCTACAGCTCACAATGCGGTTGACTACTATTATATTAAAACTTTCAGTAAGATTTGAAATGCAATCAAGACAAATGAGATGTGAAAAAATACTGACAGTATTATCTTTTTTTATAGCTAATTGGGTATATTATAACCAATAAAATTCACAAATTGTTGGTATTGTAAAAATTGGTAAATAACCACTTTGAATCTTCAACAATAAATATAAACAAAATCTACCAACCGTAATTATTATTTATTTTCAACTATGTATTAAAATAAATGACACAAAACGAAAAATGTTAAAATTATGAATTTACCAAAGAAACTACTATAAAATGATTCATATTTAAGAAATCGCTTCACTTTTCAAATATGACTTCACTGCACAGCAACGATTTTACATCCATATACAATTTTCCTATAAAATTTTTTCCAGTACTGAATAAAAAATACTCTTGGTATATTTTCTCAGTACTGCTATAATAATTTTTCAGGACCTATAAAAATTTATTCAGTACTTAATAAAGTTTTTGTAGTGGAAATATTTTTTATTTCTTTCACACATAACGAAAAAATATATTTTTATCCTATTTTGACTATACTGTCAGTATATTTTTCATAATGGAAACTTAATCAATGCTCAAACTAGAACTTAGTTGAATTTCATTTATTTTCTCTGCTGAAATCATTAGACAATTTTTAATCTCTTAGTTATATTATATTGTTATTGTAATATGTTAGGAGATTTATGATAAACTTCACTGTCAAAAATATAAAAACAAAATATTATAGAACAAAGTACTTAAAAGTTCAATCAATAGTGTAGTTAATGACAATTTCAAAATCTAGACTGTTTTGAATATTTCGAGAATGTTGTGCTTTAAAATAATTCTTGATATATGGTATGTAGAAAGAGCTTCAGTTTTCTAAAATGAGTTATTTTGTTAAAATACGAGTTTTACACCGCAAGCCATATACGGATATCCTTTATTCGAAAATTGTACTGTATATAACCAAGAAAATCTTTTTTCTTGTCCAATCCCTTAATTTTTTCCGTTAGATTAATCAAAATAAAATACTTTATTAAGAAAATTCAAATACATGCATGTTTAAAAAAAATAAATTTAAATTAGCTTTTGGGTGTTCATCTGCAAGCAATGTTATTATCGTCTATATTCATATGTACGTAAACGCTATAAGAAAAATCGTTGTTGTTCTAATATATATTCCCTATTTACAGAATAAATCGAGTCGACTATTTAATCATTAAACGCTTCTAAACTATGTACACTTACAAAACGTTTTCGTATTTCGATACATACGGCGTTAAATATCTATAAATATTATTATCAAACAGCACAACGAGTGTTATTTATACTTGGCGTATACAAGTATACGCTATTCCGCTAGACAAATTTTCATCTAATATATTTTCCACGCCATAAATCAATGTTTTTCTTCTTCCTTTAATACACAAACAGGCACACACAATATTCCCAACAACACATATTTGTTTGCAGTTGTGCCAATGTATAGTTATTTATTGGATATCAA
Source organism: Tipula lateralis (assembly GCA_963932295.1). Taxonomy (NCBI): domain Eukaryota; kingdom Metazoa; phylum Arthropoda; class Insecta; order Diptera; family Tipulidae; genus Tipula; species Tipula lateralis. The sequence goes on from OZ010737.1 coordinate 12,313,167, forward strand.
AACTTTCTGTTTGAGATAGATCTGTGTGGGTACATTGATTTTGTTACTTTAGCTGAGAACATTATATACGTTAGTTTATATCGAATACGTGATAAACTAAAGGATATCCTATTATATGTACATATATTATTCACTAAGATGATATACAAATAGGATAAATTTATTATGAATATTGTACAGCATCATTCTATATCCGAAGAATGACACGTAGATGGCGTTGTTGGAATTTTTTCCATATGATTTCTATTTAGTACTAACTTTCAAAATACGTGTTTTAATTTGACGGTCATCTGACTATTGATTAGTGAGTTATAGCATTTTGTGTTAAGCAACTTTTGTTTATGAGAAAAAAATGGAAACAAGTGAATTTTATGTTTTGAGAGTGAATTGGCTTTTGGATGAAAAAAATATAAAGTGGAACTCAAACAATGGCTTTGTAAACATTATCCGAACTCTGCTCTAGTGCACTGCTGAATTTAAATGTGGTTGTACCAACACAAATTATGCAGAGCGCAGTGGACGCCCAAGTGAGGCTGTTATTCCAGAAAATTGTAAAGATATTAGATGTTAGTATTTCAACCATTTTACACGAACATTTGGGTATGCGAAAGCTCTATGCAAAGTGGATGCCACGTGAACTCATATTCGACCAAAACCAACAACGAATCAATGCTTCAGAGGAGTGTTTGGCGCTGTTAAACCACAATAAAATGGAATTATATTGTCGATATGTGAAAATCGATGAGACATGGCTTCACAATTACACATCAGAATCAAAAAAGACAGTCAGCTGAGTAGACATCAGTCGACGAACCAAAACAAACACGAGCAAAGATGAGCCAGTCGGCCGGTTAGGTAATGATGGTAATGGTGGCAAAATTGAATGGCTTCGAATAGCTTACAGACCCGCCATATTCTCCAGATTTAGCCCCGCCGACTTTTTCCTGTTTTCAGACCTCATGAGAATGCTGCCTGGAAAGAAATTTAAGTCCAATAATGACAATCGCTGAAACTGAGGGCTATTTAAGTGGTATCGAAACGTTTGCAAAATCGTTATAGTCGTTGTATCGCCCTCGAAGGCAACTATGTTGAATAGTAAAATCGAGTTTTGTCAAAATTTGGTTTTTTTCTTACTTATCCTACGGACTTATTGAATGACCTGTTACTTTATTATGAATACTGTGCATGTCATATATACTTAAATTAAGAAACTTATTGATTAAATTAGATATGTTTATTTGATAAATTACGACATTGAATTATCTTAGGCAAACTTACATAAAGGAAGTTATTTTAGAGGTTCACAACTTTTAGTTGGCAACACTGCTTTATTGCACAACCCAGTTAAGTTTGGTTTGACATTTCATTATGGATAGACTTACATCAGAGTAAAGCTTGCAAACAATAGATCGGATCACTTTTACTCTTAATGGTAATGCGAATCCCGTGAGACACCGAACAATGCGCACTAAAGAAGCTGTAGCCGCTGTACAGGAAATCATTGAAGAAGATCCAATCAATCAATACGTCACCGTTTTCAGCAACTGGGGTTGTGTCCTTCCAATTTATGTAAAATTTAACGAAAGGATCTTGGCTTAAAAGCTTTCAAGATTCAACTTGTGCAGGAATTAAAGCCAAAACACCATCGTATGCACCACCAATTCGGAGAATGTGCTCAATCACATATTAATGTTGAATATCCATTCAAACTTTTGTTCTCCGATGAAGCCTATTTTTGCTTAAATGGGTATACGTAAATGGGAACTGTTACATTTCGAGTGGAGGATATATAATCCACAACAATGATGGTCAGAACGTTACTGTCAATTGTTAGCGGTATAGGGACATGATAAAAACTTTTTTATATCTCGATTATCTGGCATTAATCTTGCTGACATGCTGTTCCAACACGACTGAGTCACATGCCACACAACGAGCGCTACAATTGATTTACTTAAAGAAACTTTGGATGAAAGAATAATTTCGCGTAATGGTCCTATTAGTTGGCCGTGTGAATGAAGATCGTGTGATTTAACCCTATTGGATTATTTTATTTGGGGTTAACGATAAACCAGAGACAATTGAACACCTGGAAATCAATAATCAAAGAGTTATTGGCGATATACGGCTGCGAAAAATTGGTGTTCCAAATAACGCCTTATACACCCTTTAGTTATCGAAATAACACACTCGAAATAACAGAATCGGTAACTAAAGAGAAGCACTCCACCGAAACATACCCTACTTGGTTGTTATAAACGATAAGTGATGATGGTAAATTTTAAGAAAGGCACAATAGCGATTCACTGCTTTTCAAAAAGTATTTGGAGATGAAAAATTATGTACTCGTATTACAAAATTTAGAAATCAATAGCTTGGATGACCGACCTAATAAAGAAAGAAAGGTAATATGGTTCAGTCAGATACTGGTGACGTACAATTTCAAAAGTTTCTTCAAGCAAAAATACAGTTCTGTATAGGTAACCATGCAAAAGAGGTGCGTCAGAAAATAATATGGTGCTGATTGAGTAATTACCTAAACCCTTATTGGCTTATAACTTCCATCTCCAACATTTTACTGTCTTAACTAAGCAACATAACAATTTTGTTCATTCAACATCACAAGTTCCAATAATCTAATCTGCCGACACTAAATCTAAATTAAAATGTATACAACACTTAAAACATTATAAAGGTACGGTTGATGAAATGTACACATGTAATAAGAAAAGGGTAACGTTCAGCAAACATATCAATATTCAATATCTTATTTGTTATAAAGTTGACACCCAAAATACTGTTTGGCCTAACGATATTTATATATGATATGCTCGTTCAATATGTGTAGCATATATCACATATATATCCAATACGGCATTTGAAGTAATAAAAGAAAATTACAACTGGTTGGCAGACAAAGTTTATACAGATAAAACAAACAATCACGAAGGTTCGTTTTATTCACTTCCAATCAATCTATATGTGGAATAAGTATATATATGGATACAACATAAAATATATATGTATATATCGACTGGAGATATAGAAACCCAGATATACTTATATACAATCCTGAATGATATAAAAAAAACTATAAACCTGATCATACCCAATATATCATTAAATTAAAAAAGCGTTTGGATAATAAAAGTCGAAATTTAACCTGACAGGATTGGTTACATATATATCACACGAAGATTCGTTCGTCTCTATATTTATACTCGTATACAACATAAAATAAGTTAATGATTTCATGATTGATGTTGTCATGTAATTTTTAAAAGTACAAAATCAATTTATATTATCATTAGCACATTTGGCCAAAAACACCTACACAAAATGTTTTGATATGATTTTGTTATGTTGTGTAAAATTTCAAACATCATTGTCACTGTGTTAGTATATGTATGTATATATAGGTTGGCCGTATAAACATTGAAACATGATTACAAATAGCCAATCGAGCGTGAAGTGTATAAAATACATACGAACGATGGATTTCAATAAAAAAATAAATCAGCCACCCTGTTCGATTAGAGCACATCGATCAAATAATTGATGGCTGTGTATATTATTTTTACAAGATTAAATTGAAATCAATTAGGCAAACTGATTTTGGCATCATAAATGGGCATGATTGTGATACATGTAAATTTACTGTGTATGCATGAATGAGCTACTAGGCGCATGTCTTGTACAATTTTACTAAATGTTGTGGAATCTAATCTATCTAATTTAATTAAATTACGAATTTCGATATTATCAGTGATTTTATTTATAAAGGATAATATTTATCTGATAATTCAAATTTGAGTTCTTCAAAATTTTCCGATAAACAAAAATCTCATTTTTTGTTTGTGTAAATAATGACACCCAAATGTATTTATATATTCTAAATTATTTTGGCCCATCATTAACAACATCGTCTCGATAAGAATATCAATTTTTAGATGGTTAAGAAAAAAAACAAAATCCGGTTAGCTGTAAATAAAAAAAAATTATATATACTCATACAAAGAAAATGTTCTAGCCTCAATTAATAAGACTTAAACGTTATAACCCAACAAAATAATCCACTTACACAGCAACGTTACATTCGAAGTAAATTAGCATAATAAATTTGGTGTTTTGGGAGATTTGCATTTAAAAAGCTCGATTGATGAGTTGTGTATATATATAGCGACGTCGAAAAGGATTTATAACTCTATCGTACAATTAAACCATTAAAGTATCAGACAGATTACATGTTTCTGATCTCTTCCAATTTTATAATTTTAACTTTGCAAAACAAAAGTATAATGGGATGATTATTCATGTCAAGAAGTGTTATTCACAAAACCTTAAACAGTGCATTTTAATCTCACATATGACGTAGCACAAACTGGCCACCATTTAACACTTTTGGCTTAAAACATTGCTACCTACAATGTCGCAAATGTACATGGTCCCAAATTTTACACACACTCGAAAACGCGGCGTAATGAGTATCTCTCTTAATCACTAAGCTACAATCGGCGACAAATCGATCAATTATACAATGATTATTTATATTGTGACCTAACACATTCAATCTTCAAATAATCCTTAAATTATTTAGTCTAAGGACAAATGATTTATGAGTTACCAAAAACTTCATAATACATAACTTTAGATATTTTATAAGCTTTTACTCACATCGAAGTTACAAATTGTATATAGTTCCGGTTTAATACAACATTGATAGATCTACAAATCGAACCTGCATTAACTCATCGACTAATAAAAAAGTCAATACTCACAAGATCAGTTGATTGGTCGAAATGTATTAAAACAACAATCTGTTGCTGCATAAATTCTGAATGGTAATAATGTCAGAATTACCAGTCAGAATGTTACTTTGCCTAAATCTATTTCCATTTGTGGCTAACCCAGATCCATATCCATAGCACGATTACGATTTCATCCTGCTATCTTGGTATCCGCCTTAAACACTTGTTGATAAACATTGGAAAACAAGTCGCTTTGAATCGTTACCTTCCAAGTAAAATGCGTTGGTAAAAAGCAAATTGACAATCAATATAAGTGCATCCGAAGTGTCTCATTAGAAAAATTTTACCATATGCCACTAGTATTGACGATCAACGGGATCAAATTGCCGTTATATATAAACGGCAATGTTGATGATACCTTAAACGCCATAGGTAAACAAAACGGCCCATTAATACGGTGTATACGATGTCTCTCGATCAAAAAGGTATATCATATTTTATGTCCTTTAGAGTAGCTCATCAACAGATTATATAACTGATGAAATTATACTGCACCACAATACCCAAAAACAATTAAGATGGCTTATATAATATTTTAAAATGGCGATACTCACTTTTATCCAAAAGCAATCTCAGAACTAAGTTTATTTTGTTTATTACTATTCTAAATGAGTAGCTTGTAATTTGTTACGTCTTACTTTCAGTGGTATTCATAGTTGACACTCCACCAAATTCAAACCATAAATATTACTTCGTTTGCGACCTTGTTTAATCTGGTCAGTGAACTTTGGTTTAAGTACTTTTTTCCATTAAATTTGCATGGAAAACATCGACCACCGCGCTATCTTTAATTAATAGCCCATAATTTTATTTTAAAGTAAATTATCTTGTAAGATGAAAATTAAACAATAAAACATAAAATATTTTATTAAAACAACTGAAAAGGATTAAAAAATTGTATATAAATCTGGCAGGCCATAAATTTCTATCTGCCTCCCAAGAATTGGCTATATATACGAATACAAATTACATGGTTCTATGTAATAGTATGCAACAAATACATAAATCTAAAATATTTTCAATATACATAAACATAAAGATTAGATGCTGTGATAAAAAAAGGAAAGATTGTTTTCCCAGTTTATGTATACGCGAGTACCTTTTTCTCGAGCGTATAAAAAACGTGACCTTAGTTAAAAAATGTTCATGGCTGATTTAACTGGAGTGAGAAGTTTTCAAATTTTAATCTTTATTTGTTAACATTTTATGCTCTTCCCAGTCGATTTTTTTGTTTTTTCGATATAAATGAGTTCACTAAACTTATCTGCAAAATCATCATGTGTAAATAGTTGCGGTACATTGACTTACTCGAAGATGAAAAATATTTAATAACGAAACTGACCTGAATAAATAAAGGTTTTCCATTTATGATTAACCGTCTGTCCCACGGATGGGCTATATTGGGGAGTTAATTCATTAATAATTTTATGGGAATGTATTACAAACAGGGAAATGTTTTGGTGGCTGTACGATTTCGTTTTAAGATTATTACCTATTTTGTTTTTTTACAAATTACTCGTATCGTAACAGATGAGGTTATCGCATTTTTATTTTGCAGGCTGAAGCTATTATACGAGCACTTTTGGTTTGGTGTATCAAATTAACACACAGTAAATGTATTTTGTACACATAATAGCGCAAAATAAAATTTCAAGATGTTGCCAATCATAAAGTTATTAATTTCGAATTTGGAAAAGATTAAGTTTTCAACAAACATCAAAAGTTAAAGTTTTCTGGTTCTTATTCGATTCGTAGTTTTACTGCTGGTTTGATTATGTTGTAGGCAGTTTCGTTTGTTAACTCTAAGGTTAGAATGATTTTAGAATAGTCCTCGCATTCTGATCCTGAAAAATATTATTACAGATGCTGGTGACATCTATGATTCAACAAAATAACTAAATGTTTGCAATTGAAAAGCAGTACGAACGCAATATCCAGGCGAAATAATAAACAAACGGAAACTTCTACTTTGATCTAGAAGCTACTTTGATCAAAGCTACTTTGAAGTATAAATACGCGAACAGAAAGCGTAGAGTTTCAGTTTGAATTGAAACAGTAATAAGTTATAATCGGGAAAAGCGACAAGAACTGAAATAATAAGTCAAAGTTATAGGGAACGTAAAAGTTATAGTGGTGTAAAAGTAAAATTGTTGTGATAAATAATAATAAGGTTGGTGAAAACAAGCCAGACGTATTTTATTTACAATCCAGTGTTAAGCCTTGGTTTGGTTGGAATCCCTATACTAGGAGAAATCATAACAATTGGTGACAGCTTTGGGATTGTAAATAAAGAAACATGAAACTACTAAGTGTCGGAGCTGAATCATGGCTCCATGCCCGCCTGTAACACATACATGGCAGATGGATCACCTCATCAATTCTGCACTCCAACAGAGATCTTACTAGTGTTATCAGTGTATCTTACTAGTGATTCGAATCTGTTACTTCTTGGTCCAACTGCCGTAGTTTTTATTGAGATTTGAATCATGATAACATTGTATAATCAAATTGTTAGTAAATTTATATTACAACCACAGTAAGATAAAAATGATACAAATAATTTGAACACAATACTCACCATTTAAAGATAATTGTATCTTCAATTTAACTTTCGAACTAGACAAAAAAAATATACTAGTACTCGATGTTACTTATAATACCAACAAATAAAAGCAAATCGATTTAAGAATAGTTTCAAGTTTCAACATCACAAAGTAGGTACAAACTGAACAATTGCAGGATTGGACAATCTGTTTCAAGCGCAACAGTTTGACGGTAGATTTTATAAAGTATGAAACGAAATCGAAACGTCATTTTGGTGCGGCCCTAATTTGAATTTGGAGGAAAGTTTGCTGGAGTACTGATAACAATTTACTTTATCTTCTTACGACAAAGATTTAAATATGTTATAAATACGAGAACCTTTTTCAGTTTTGATCGTCGGAAGAAAATTACTTGTTGTATCGATGATATCGATGAGAAAAAACTCAACATGCGTTAATTAATACATTCATGGAGGTTTTTGAGTGTGGTGTTCGATCATATAATGAAGTGGTCTTTTGAACACATTACTCCAGTCTTTTAAAATTATAACTTACATCTAGATACAAAGATAAATTGTATACGATTGGCGAAAATAAACTGGAATCATTTTTAAAACACGTTTTTAAGGCTCATAGTATACTTAAGCTCCTTCTTATTCAATATGCTAATTTAATACGAAAATTTGAAGCTTCAAGTAATAGAATTGAGAACTATAATTTTTAACAATTTTGTGTGTGTATAAAAAAATATCTTAAACAGGCCTAAGGGCTTATAAAGTTCTATTGGTGCTTTAGTTAGAGCTTTCTGACTTCTGATCATTTACATACATGCTTAAGTTTTGATGATTTGAACGTTTCATACGCGAAGTGAAAGCGAGATAGCGTAAGTGAGAGTGTAGCGGAGTGCGGACTTTATTTATAAAACAAAGAAGTATTTACTTTTACATTTTCGTTTTACAATTTAGGAACACTTTTTAGCCAATGAGGTACGTGGAAAACATTTTACTGACAATTCTTATTTGCTCACTTTATTTGAAAGCAACCTCGATGGAAGAGTCTAAAATTTTTTTTTACATTTTTTAAGTAAATTATGTAAAATCCGCGTAAATTATATAAAAGGTAAATTACATATAAATAATGAAAATAGATTGTAAATCATATACATCCCTTACTGTGATACAATAGAGAACGTTTCAATCGGTATCGCAAATATTGACAGTTAAAAGAAAATGGCAACAAAAATGCACCAACACTAAGTCAAAATATATAAAATTATTAAACTGTTTGCACAGCGTTTGTTTTTGTACGAAATTTAATTGGAATCGGAGGCCTATAATTTTTATGAATATACTAAGGTTAACAACCACTATGTTTTTTTTCAAAAACGTTCACGTTTATTTCGATATTATGAAGATTACATTTTTTATGTAAATTATGTAAAAGAAGTGTAAATTACATAAAAGGTAAATTTATGTAAAAAATAAGGACAACACAATTTGCAATGCCATCTGTTTTTCAAAAATAGAAATATCAAAAATTTATAGTTTGGTTTGATCATTTACATAGATAAAAGCGTATTTGCAAAATCAATTAGTTGTCATTTTGTCCGGTCCATTTTATTAGTTGGAAGGGATTTTTTTTTTAGCTTAACCCGAGCAAGTTAATCTGTATTGTAACATAATAAATCTGTTAATTATTCTAATCTAAAACGAATTATTGTAACATTCATCACATTCGTCGGAAAAAATTGTACACAGTTAATTATATCACAAATTTTATTTGTAAAATAGTACGAACATTTTTTAATAGATGGTGCTTTATTTACAACAAGATTTTATAAGAGATGGCGCGTCAGTTTTTTTACATGAAATCATTTTTTTTACATTTTGTGCATATAGAATGTAGAAAAAACGTTATGTTACATGTATAAATCGTGTAAATTATGTCACGTAATTTACACGCCCAACTGAATTTGACAGTGATCGTCAAAACAAAACAGTACATAGAAACGATTCGCAGACGATACATTAAGAAAGGCTGATTTAGTACAGAGCAACATAAAAAATTATTTTCAAATCAGCAAGAATTATCTGGCATCAAAACACGGTAGATCTATATTATACGATATCATTATATCGTATAATTTAATTTATGATTTAATAATATTTTCCTATCATCAAATTTTATATACATATTATGATTTCCCTAATTTTTTCTATCACTTTTATTCTTTTCTTCCAATCAATTTGAATGTTTTCCGCTTTTATTATGATAAATCCATCTGTATCATCGCTATATAGGTATACGAGTATCGTGCGGCCATACCAAAAGCTTTTATAAACGAAAATCAAATTTATCATAAAACAAAGAACACTAAAAATAAAATGTTACACACACATACGTACATATGTGAATGTTGCTAATACATAATTTTGTGCCATTACTTCGTCTGTTTTTATTGTTATTGTTTATTTTGTTTTTTACTTGCGATGAGAAAATGTAATTTTCCACTTAACAATAGAAACGTTTCTTTTTTGTTTTATTTTAAAGTGTTATACCGTACGTATATGCGGGGTACAGTACACACAGGTTCAGATCACAAGAAAATATTTACTACACGAAGTCAAAAGATTTCGTTCGAGAGAAGCTTTTGCTGTTTTGTTTTTGGTTTTGGTGCTTTTAGTTTTTTTATTTTTCGAAAGGAAACACGTTGATAAAAGCATACGTTTTATGCATCGAAGATACATAATTTTAGAACGATTCGAGCAACAAAACATAAATTCATTTTCATAAGCCAAGGAAACATGAATGAATGAATATTAATGGAAGTGATAAGAGATAACAAATGGATAGATGAAGTGTACATTAAAATATTTTACGTTATCATTTTTGAATATATATTTGGAATTGAAACTTACAAGTAACAGTGGGAATGGAGTGGAACACATCATAACTCGGCGTATCTCGTCGTTTGTGGATCGTGAATAGACAATTATTTTTCAGAAAAATAATTTACAAAGGGGTTTAAAATTGTATAGTTGTTGTAAATATGGTTTTACAGATTTCCCAGAATTCGAACCCATTTTTTATTTTATTTTTGGGGAATTGTACTGGGAGTTTTACAAATTCAATTACGTGACGATTTTTGTTTCTCATTTCGTTAACTGATTCTAAGTATTTGGTTCAGACTAAGCCGGTTCCCTTAATTGTTTTCGTCGGGTATATATGGAGACAAAGAATTATATTTTATTCTTTGCTATGTGAAAAGCGAATTATATTATCAAAATCACATTATATGACAATGACTTTAGATATATAGACACAATGATAAGAAAAAATTTGTAAGATGACTCAGTTGTTTTGTGGTGATACAATTGGCATATTGTATATTAGGATCCAGACTGTTTTTCTACTCGCATTTAAATTATATACATATATGATTTTATCTCTTGTATATAGTTAAACGTTACAACTGAATGTTTATTTTGAATGTTTTCGTGTAATTGAGTTCAAACGACAATGCAATGTGTCAACAAGAACTCCAATAACATATTCATCAAGAACATGTTACAATGTAATTTACCCGATAAAATTGGCCCGTTTGGGAGCAGCTTCCATTTTTGTGGGATCTGAGCCCGCTCTAAGAGCGACGTCATTATCTCTTTAAAGAGATATCAATTATCACTTTGGTGATCCGCACCAAAAGAGATGGGACAATAGATAGGCAAAGATCCCAGTCCTTTTTTAATTATGATAGACGCACTTTTAAAATTTTGTCTGAATAATAATGTTTCGAATAAAAGTTCGAAACATCGCAATCTGCGAACAGTGTGGGAGAGGAGAAGAAGAAACCTTTGAGCTCTAAAATTGCTTGTATATGTCTTTATAAGATACATTGGAGGACGAATTTATTGGGTTGCCATGGTATCATATCTCAACTGAATCTATACGGCAAATCAATAAAAACTTGGTGCGTTTGTTAACTCAGGCCTGTGTTCTCGTTCCATTAATTTGGATAATTTTGATATATTTATTGAAGGATTCTTAGAATTGCGTAACACACTACGATATTCTGGGTGGAGAACGAAGTTACAATATTTATTTAAAAATTTAGCAGTCTATAATCCTCGTATATATCAAAATTATATTAAACTTCGAAAACGATATAATTTATTATTCAAAATGTACATATACAAAAAATACACCTATAATACTTCCAACGCGGGGAATAAGCTTAATCGTTTATTTTATATCCATTAAAGCTATATATACCTGATGATTGTTAATGTTGAATTGAATCTCTCTGAATAGTTCACAGTCTAATAGATATCATTATTCAAAGTATAATTTCCGTCTTTATTGTTATTTCGGTTCAAAGACCCAACCATTTTACAGGCAATTTCATGGTTAGATTTCACTAAATAATATTTCAATAAACAAGCTAAAAATTACCATTTTCCAACGTTTTGTCTTGTTGTTGTTATTTGAAAATACAATTTTACCACTCAAAGTATTACGCTTCAACCATTTCGATGCAAATAATTTTTATCGAATATCGACTATCGAGTAATATTGGAATTTGTTAAATTAGACTTCACAAGAAAATATTGCTTTTACCTTTATTATGTTCAAATGAACATTCAAACATATTCACACACACAGACATGCATATTGAAATGGCAGACCAGAGACTTACAAAATAAATAAAATTCCAATCTGAAAAGTTGATTTTCATTCATTGGCATAATATAAAATAATGATTTCGTCTAAACAAATTAGGATAAAGCTCCCACATTTTCAATCGATGCCATAAGAAATTCTATTTCTGTAATTCAATCGCAAACAATGCAGTGGGAGTAATTTAAGACAGATTTTTATTAATTGAACTTATTTCAATTGCTCATTGTGGTATATAAATATATTGGAATGAGGTTTGTTATTGTAGCTTTTGTGGTACTACTCGTATACTATATATCGTCTGAAATTGATACTAATTAAGTATTAGGGCGTATAATTGTCATATATATGAAATGCGTATCCTTATTATTGTATCACTATAATCATCTTGTACACTGAGACGACAACGAAGCTTTTTACACAGAATCCCTTTTTTTAGGTTATCCGAAGCCGGTTAAATTATGGAAAACGACAAGAATCGAACTAGAGGCCGCATCGAGGCGACAATATTTTAGAACAAAAACAAAATTCTTTTAAATTATGCTTTGGTACCTAAACACTATTTCGGATGGGTTTTTTATATCGAATATTTTATATCTATAGCTAAATCTCTTATAGTTAAATAAATAAAAATCATGACACTGTAAATTAGTATTAATAAAGGAGAAAAAATGATCTCCACCCTGAAAGGATGACCACACAACAGTATTGCAATACAACAATAACAACTTCACCTCAATGATAAACCAAAGGTTAAAGCACACAGTTGTTTAATTAAACAAACACAACTCAATCTAGATTCAAACAGTGCAAGGTAGACAAGGTATGTTTACGGTTAGATACATGTTCAATTGGGTAAAATAATTATAATCTATTGTCATTAGACAAGCAACGTTATCTTATTGAATACTATGTACATGTCACTAAACTCTAGCTTTGCAACTAACGAGTCTCGCTCAATTCGTTTGGTGCGTATAAAATAGATATCTTCTATCCAAAGCTCTCTCTGATTATCATAAACAAGGTACGGTCTTGGTTTTAAAACATCATCTATACATTACACCCGAGGCTAGTATAGTGTTACTGATGGTAGAGAATATTATATCAAATGTGTTCACCTCGAAGACACTTAATCAATCATATACTGAATATTTAACCTCTCCCAATAACAAATACTTTAGGTTCAACTTTTCCTTAACTACATTCAAATCCCAACACAGACTTATAATGACAAAATCATAAACATTCATTTATTGTTGAGCAACAGCAAAAACAAAAATTGTATTTTGACAGGATCGAAAATAAAATTTATGTTATTTCTTATAAACCGAATGACATTTCTTGTCGCTCCTTATTTATAAGATAATAATAATTAATTATGAAAATAATATTTTTAAAATATATTTTAAATTATTAATTTTAATTTTCAAAAAAAATTGTTTAATCTCTTCCCCATTAATTTGATGATTATAAGAATTTTTAAAAGGATATTTCCAAATAATTAAAATAAACTTATCACCTTTTTTTTGTCACTTTTGTTAATTTAATTTATCATATACCTACATCCATATACATAAACAATAGATAAGAAAACTTTTTGGATAAGAACAAGAAGCACGATAAGTTGGTAAAATAAAAATTCTAAATTAAAACTTAAAAAGCTTGTTTTGTTGTTGTATTTATACATATATTGTATTTACGCGTTTACTTATTCTTATCAATTCAACTTTATTTGAGCTTTCGTTTTATAAAGCTTTTATATATATACACACACACACTCAACGACAAAAGAAATTGAATAGAATTCATAAAAATAAGATTTTGTTAAATTTTCACTTAAATTGTGTATGTGTGGGTGGATCTTATATTCACATAAAGTATTTGCACACACAAAAGGTTGTCGTTAGAAGTTATTTTCTAGAAATAATACAAAGCTCGTTGTTGTTGGTGTTTTTTTTTTTAAATAAAACATGTAAAATATTTAAAATATAAAGTTAACAATTTGTTTTAATTTTGTTCCTGATTGTGTCTGAACATATGATTGACATATGTACAGTGTATTTACGATTAAACGTCACCATGTCAGTTTTTATATTAATCTCGAGGGAATAAAGGATACTTTACACACCAGATCAAAAACTTCATATCAATCTTATATTTTGTTTGTTTATAAAAGTATATATATAATGTATATTTTGCTATATTAAATTTGACAGGATGTTCAGTATCGATTTTTAAAAAGTTTTAAAATATAATGTAATCGTTTAAGGAGACCGTTGACGCGAAGAAGAAACAAATAAGTATTTTAGAAAACTTCCCTTTTGCATATTGTAATGGGATCCGCACCCAATAAATTTACAATACAACATGTGGTTTCGCAATAAACTTTACTATCTACGACAAATTTATTTATAAAACTTAAAAGCATTATATATTATTTGGGGTATGTCGAGCACCATTTGTTTAATTGAAATTACATCGACCGGGTAAAGAACTGAGTTTGATTTGTAAAGAAAATGAACAATATTGTTGAAGTGTATCAACTATACAATTTAGACACATCTTGAAATGGTGACAATATTAACTAATATAAAATCAACAACACTAAATCTATTTCATATGTCATATTTATTTCTTCATTTGTTTCTTCGATTTAGTTGAAAGCAATTTGATAACGTTTTATTTGTAAGCTGTCTGTATGTATGTTATGATGTAGATTTAATGAGCTTAACATATCGTTATATAAGCTTGACAATATTGTTTACTCATGTTCTTTTATGCTTTTGATGAAAAACGAAATTTTCTGTTGACAAAAGAATATATCACAAATAATTAAAAGTTTTCAATGCCTTTTTCCTTTTTATAATCTAAATTTGATTTATTATTTAATTTGAATTGTGATTTTCCTTTTTATTCCTTTTAAAGTAGTAAAATTATTTACTTAAAAATTTTATTTTCCGTTCAAGGGCAAATCAATAATTTTATGTGTAGGTTTTTAAGGATTGGTTTTCAATTAACAAATATCTCATACTTTTCTGGGTTTGAATTAATCGAACCACAGAAATCAGTTTGATTTAATTATGGGATTTAATAATAAAAAGGAAGATTTGTGGAACTAATAACAGTTGGCTTTAATAATTTTTAGCAAAGTGGAAATTAACATTAAATTTGCAGCTAGTTGAATTTTCTAGAAAATACTTAGACAGTGAAACCGTCGAAATATTCAAAGGCGATTCATTTACACTGCGCACTCACTTACAATTAAAATTCAAGAAGGGTGGAAATATGGCCAAATACTGGACAAATGGAAGGACAGTTAAAATCCGCTACAAAGGTGACCTAAGAGAATCCAAAAAATTAGCGAAGTATTTCCCTCTCCTCAACACAATAATAAAGATACTGGCAATGATTGTCCTTGACAAAATCTCACCTATGCGATCAATCAAAAATTAAGAAACGAACAAGCCAGATTTAGACTAAGAAGAATTTACACTGATTACATCAACTTAATCACTAATTGAATCAGTATTGAATTTAAGATCCCATTATCTCAATAGTACCATTGAAAAGCTGAAGAACAATAAGGTTATTGGACCAGACTGTATAAGCAGAATACCGCAAAAATGGAAGAAAGGGTTGACAGTGACAATAACCTCAAAAGAGAACGCAGAATGATAATGCAGAATATAAGAGAAAATTTAGAAACAAACGCTGGGTTTAGTTGATCTGATCAAATCAACTTAACCCGTATAACCACTAAACATAATCCAGTATATTAACTCCACCACTGTAGTTGTTCTTCGTCGATTTCGAACGCGTATATGATACCGATAAATAGGAACGCAATTTAGGAGACACTTTGTGGAGTGGACATTCCAAAGAAATTGATTCAATTCATACAACAAATGTATGGGAATGATGGAAACCGAGTTCAATATAAAGACAAACAAAGTGATAAATACTTTGTGTAAGTGATAAAGACAAGGATGCGTACTCCTACCAATGCCACGTCTCCTACTAGTATACAACCAGGATTGACAGATAAATTCAATGATTTTACTATGCAGTTGACATATGCCTGCTCACACACAAACACATAAAAACAAGCAAGACGATGGACGCAACATAAATATAACCACTTCGATGAACATCAAATATGTACAAATTAAAGATTTCAATGAATTTGTCTACCGTGGTTGCACAATAGCGAAAACAGGTGAGACAGAAAAAGACATAAACAAACGCATGAAATAAAGCCAGCCATATATATTCAATATGTTACATAAAGTTTGTTCAACTGGTGTGTAAAATCAGTACTACTGTATATGGGTGTGAGATATGGAAACACACCGAAAAAGTGAGAAAGAAACTAAAAGTTTGCGTAAAGAAGTGCCTTCGACAAATACTGAAAGGCTTCTGGCCTAATACCATCACAGTTAGACATAGAAACCAGAATAAAAAAAGGAAATTTGAGAAGGATTGGTCATACGTAGAGGAAATCACTAAGTGATATAATGATGCCATTGGACTGGAACTAGCAAGGAAAAAGTAACGTAGGAAAGCCTGCGACGCCATGAAAGAGAACAATACGTTGACGATTTCTCAATAGACCAAAATTATTGTGATTTGTTAAAGAGATGTCCAAATTAATTTTGTGCATTTTAGGGTCAGACGAAAATAATGTGCAGGACAAATGATGTTATGTAAAAATGCTTGTCCATTGCTATATTTTGCCACCATCAAACGCCATTTCCAAAATTAAAGAACAATTCCAAAGCCTTACGTTTATATTTCAATATAACTCGTCGCCATTTATGTGTTGGTACGACATAATAAACAATCGTTACAAAAAACTGTTCTTATTTTGCAACAGTGATTATCATATTCATCAGATCTGAATCAGTTCAAATCTTCTATGGAATTTTGCAGGGAAAGACTTGTCAAGAAACACACAATCATTGGATGGCTTAAAAAATACATTTCACTAATGAAATCTATTGACGTTGGTGGTTACCATTCGCATAAAGTTACCTTTAAAATTAATCATTTTGGACCCTCTATATGGTCACTTAAATTAATCAACTAATTTTACCTACAGAGTGTCCTCCTAAGCTGAAACGGATGATGCGGTTGGGTTTCTGGATATTCATATAAAACAAATCACTATCCACTACAATAGACGGTCTGACTAAAGTAAGATTATGCGGTTTCGGTTTTTGGTTCGAACGGAGATAATTTAAATAGACGCTATTTGTGTCCGGAAGCAGTAAAGTTTGCTTACCATGTTAACGTGTATTGTTTTACTACGATATGAAATAATACAAGAATAAATGAAATTATCGCCCAAAATATAGTGAAACTGTTGAACAGTAAAATTATAACATATATTTTATAACAATATAGACAACAAAAATTAATTAGAAAATGTTACCTGAAAACTGAACATTAGAAGAATTCTCAGTATTTGAACTTGGTTTATACCGACATATAATGAACATGTTATAATAAAAGACGTGTTGTTATTAGAAATTTCAATAATAAATATATACTCTGAGTATTGATATTGTGACAGATTCGATAACAGAATTAATTAAGGACATGTTTGATTGTTGTTTTATTATAAGGGTTATCATGTTCTTAATAAAATTAATTAAGGTATTTATTACAAAATTAACTCTTTCGTGTACGAATTATTCGCTATAAAGTATGAAGAAATTTCTAAACATAAATTTAAATTAAGAACTAAACTGGGTTCGAAGAACTTATATATCAATAATTCAAATGCAAATTGGATAGATACGCAGCATGTAACAAATATAAAGTTGTTTTGTCAAATCGATGGCAAAATGTAACTCAGGTATGAATATTTCCATACACAATACGGACAATTTTTGATCCCAATTTAGCCATAAAACTCAGACGCAGAACAAAACACCCAAAACAAGGATCGAGAATTATATATACTATAAAGATAGTTCTATCAAAGTATTTTGAAACAAAACGTAATTATTATGGATACCTTTGCTGTAGCATCGGGTATATCGCTACCATAATAAAAATTGATAAAAAAAATTACGTTCATACAGTAAATTTTTGCTTTGGCTGGATCATCTTTATGTAAATGAACTTTGATTATACCTAGCTACTAACGAGAAAAACGGGTACATTTCAATTATGTATATACATGCGAAAACGAATAATTTTAATATTATTTGTGTAGAAGATCTTATTTGTTTGAACTCTAAAAGCTTTTGCATTCAACACGCGATTCATTACATAAAAATAATTTGCGTATTTAATTTTGGTTATTTTATAGATAATCCTTAAATTTATATTTTTACCAACCACAACTAAACTTTGAAATTCTCAATTGTTTTAGAGCCCTGAAGCAAAATACGAAAAACATAACGGGCGCACTAAATCTAGAAACACTTTATTTATATAAAATCTATCCAAATTACTGGTCGTATCTCGAATTTATATTTATAACTTACTTCAAGTGATAAAACCCCCCATATTGCACTTATAGCGTTTAGATCTCTTATCAGATAACATTAATTTAGATGAATAAATTGCAAGCATTACAAATAAACTAGCATGAATAACGCAAAAGTGCAAATTTAAAACAAAAGACTGCCAAACGCTTTTTGCCATACTCACAATTTATGTATATTTATGGTAGACCCGAATATAAGCAAATGTTGTCATATTTTCACACCTTTTGCTAAATCAAAAAATTTCTCTATGCTGCAAAATCAAATGCCGTAAATAATTTATACACACATATTTTCTGTTCGAAGAAATATAAAAAAAAGGGTAACCGATTTCATAAGAAGCGTAAAAAACCAACCCATATCCGTAATATCGGTTTACATCTCCACACACACACACCATTTAACTGTATTACAATCATATAATTGATATACTTGATGAAATTGAAGCGAACGGACGATAAAATACAAATACAATAATTATTTAATTAGAATATAATTAATAAAATTAATAATAATTATCCACGTACTTGTAATTATATAAATATACGATAGTATTATTATTACACACTCCTTAATTACACAATATACTTATTAAAACATTAATTTATATATGCGAGGACGTATACTAAAAAATTCCCTTGGCAGCAGCAGCACACAAAAACACTGTGAACAATAAATAATTTTTGTTTAATAATCAGTTCAACAGGTAACAATTTTCTTTAAATCATTTTCATTCCATCATCTACGAGAATTCGTTATTTTTTTTATAAATATACACTCACTGAATTTATATAAATATATAATTTACGAAACACACAAATTATAATTTATTTTAATTAAATCCAAACAATTAAATGAGATGTGCTTTTCAAAAATATATATTATTAAAATAAACGAAAGCTTGTAAAAACCAAAGATTTCACTTTTATATTTTCACACATAAAAATTTATTTATTTTTTTTTTGAATGAAATTTTCTTTTATTTTTTTCACTTTCACTTGAACGTGATAAAGACTATCAACCAACTGAAATCCTCTGACATTGAAAACTGGAAAAATATATTTTGTGTTGTTCCTTTATTTTCCGTTGGGTGAATTGGTATAGACTTTTGTACAATATATTTCTTATATGCTTGTGAGAGAGAAAATGAATGAAAACACACACACAAATAACAAAATACGTGTTGTGTACTGTATACCGTTCAAGAGGAATTGGTACTGGTTAAAAATGTCAGTATGAAAATCAGATGAATGTTTGGTTTGTATTTGAAACGATTTACGAAATAAATTATTGTTGAAGACAATTTTAATGAAATTAAGATTTTATTTCCCAGGATTATATTTTATGAGACACAATCTCAAATATTTTGTAAATTATTTTATTTTTATATATATAGGAATAAGATAAAACATTTGAGGAAAGACCATTCTAGAAAAAGTTATTGTCACAACGAAATACTGCTTCAGCAAAATTAAGTGTATATACCTCTACCGTTGTATACTTCACAAATAATTAATATAATTATAATAGATAATTAATAATAGGTGTTTAACTTCAATTTTTGCTAATTATGGTTTAACTTGGGCTTAGATTTAACTATTATTCTACTACTCTCTAAATTTGGAGTCCAATCTATATGTTATCAAATGGATTTCATAACAACATAAAGGCTTTGGTGTATTTATCAAGACCCCTTTAGTAATTTTACAGTTTCATTTAAAGATAAGAAGGCTGCCGAAAATGTTTAGAAAACCTAGCAAAACATTAAAATTATTGTTTTTCAAAATATTCGTCTTTCAGATCTATACACTTTTGCATACGTTCCAACCATCTATCGAAACACTTTTACCTGCCCGAAAAATATAGCTCCAAAACATGGTTCTTGAACTGTGAGCCCGTATTATCGGAATGCAAAATGATTCAACGCTCCGAGCTCGAAGAACTTCAGTTGGTTTTACTTCGAATGGAAAGACCTGAAAAGTCAATTTCTCTTTTCTTTTCGGCTCATACGCACATATCCATGACTCGTCACCTGTCACTGTTTTGTATACGTTTTTGGAATTACCTTCAACGAACCTTATATGTTGGTGTACAATTCTATGTGTTGCTATGTATGCCTTGATTTCACGATAAGTCATATGACGATTCTCTTCAATCAGTTTTCACAGCAGCATTTTTTTCTGGCACAACATGTGTTTTTGTATGACTTTCCCGAGGCTAGTTTTTGAGTGAACATCGTTTACATTCATTGCACCAATTATAAACACTAGTCAAGGAAGTTACTTCGTCGCGTAAAGTCGAATGAAGTGGTTCGAAGGACTGTTGGTGAATTCAAATTTTTCAAGTGATTAAAAACCAATGTAACATAACCTCCAAAAATGTTACATTTTTTGTAGGTTATTTTGTATTACCACTTTTTTTTAAATATTTACGGCAGCCCTCGTATAACTGGAAAGCCAAAATATCAAGAATTTTATTTCCGGTTAACATATCTGGCAAAAATAGATTGGACTGCCCTCAGTTGGATTCGAACTAACTTCTATTTTGACTAGTACCACGTACACCGCGTATTATAACCACTCGACTATTCGTTACACTACCCACCCCGAACAGAAACATCAATATGTCTTCATGGTACGGGTTTAATCTTTTAACTTGTACTACTTTCATCTTTGTCCGTGGTCCTTTTGGAATTCTGTAGATGACGTCGTTGATCCGTCTGGATGATGGTACCTTACCAATCTGATTATTGCTTTAATGTTTTTCCTTTAGTCCTCTTCGGCTTGTAAATCTACACCAGTTATGTCGTAGCGCGCCTTCATATTGTCGCTTGTAAGCTTAATGCAACCTCGGACTTGGTTGTGGATCTTTATTTTCATCTTAAGTTGGTCCATAAACTGTCTTGCTAATTCCCAGGCACACCAAACTCCAAATTGCTAGGTGTATTTATCACCCTTCCAAACATCACATTTTCTGATTTTTCTCCAGTGACATGTTCTACATTCCGGTAAAATTTAGAAAATTTGAAATAGTAATATTTTGGAATCATCAGTAAACGGGAAACTAACTGATTCTCTTATAATGATGAGAGGAGAACTCGATACACGTTTACGAAGACTAGGACAAATAAAAACCAAACATACGAGGGTTGCCTTTTATATTTCGGGATTTGGCAACCCTGGTGTTGCAATCTGTCAACTGACAGCTCTATCGTAAAGTTAGAAGTTTTTGAGGTTATACGTACTCAGAACGTTTTGACATACGAGCGCTATTTGTGTTGTTTTCGAGCATTTCTTTCGACCAATCCACACGAGCCTTTTTTTGAGCGATTGACAAATTGTGTGGGATCCAACGTGAACAAATTTTTTTGACAGTTAAATGTTTATGCAATATTGAGTGTATGCTGGTCCCACTAATGCCTAAGGTTGTCTCTACCTCACGATAGGTCACATGACGATCTTGCAATATCAGTTCGCGCACAGCATCAATGTTTTTCGGATTCGTCTTGGAGTGAACTCCGACCACGATTGAATTCACCATACCATCGATAAACACTGGTCCTTGATGGAGCTTCATCGCCAAAAGTTGAATTAAGTTCATTCATGCACTGCTGCTGAGTTAATCCACGTCGAAAGCTGTAAAAAATAAATCGCACGAAAATGTTCACGATTTAATTCCATTCTTGGGGTCAGATGCATCTTTTAATTTACTATAAACAACACAAATAGCGCTGGTATGTTAAAACGTCCTGAGTACGTATAACCTCAAAAACTTCTAACTTTACGATAGAGCTGTCAGTTGACAGATCGCAACACCAGGGTTGCCAAATCCCGAAATATAAAAGGCAACCTATGTATAAGAATGGAATCCACCTTGTCAGGCTGAGAACAAAAACAAAGAAAGAATAAGTCAGTCGAATATTAAAACCATGGAATAAAATCTCTTCATGGTATAATATTCACTTCATTGTAGAAATAAACGCCTCAAGTTCAATAATGGTCGGACACACTCCAAAATATTACTATAAAAACTGGATCACGACTCGCACAGCAAAAACATAAATTCAAGTAAATGTAAAATGTGTAAACTATGGAAGATACAGTTGGCTAACTTGAACATTCAGGAAATCACAAGATAGACCAAAAGAGCCCAAAACAATTAAAAAAAGATACGATATAGAGTTCCACAGATTTCATGGATCTATAAGAGCAACTATCTTAACAAAGACTTATTTAAAGGTTGATCACAAATGAGTCTTAATACGAGTACTATACTAAAAAAAATGTTAGCTAATTGTCTTAGCTTGAGTGTCAGAATTAGAGAGATATAGCAAGCACTCCTAAAATATTTAAGTCATAAAAGATGCCGAGACATCGTTAGTTATTGATAAGTGGCATGAGTCTAACTACATGCATGCTTTTATATATTTCTTAACAAATGGTACATTTTATTGACAGTTTGACAATTTATACTGAGTAAAACCGAAACAACAAAACCGTTATTTCCAAATGTTAAGCAGTACCTCTGTACTTATTATTCTGTTATTTAAAACTACTACTAGTTATCTTAAACAGTTTGCTTGTCAATAAATAAATGTTTGGGTTCTTCTTCAACATATATGAATACTTTTTAAGATAACAGTATTTTCTTCTGTATATTATATCGTTAGTATGTACCATGAACATAATTTTCCTGTATACGCCCTATCTTAACTTTATATTTATGGTTACTGTTATGGTACTTCAAAATACAAAATCAATTTAATATATAAGGAAGGAATCGTTTTGTATGTTGAGAGATATAGCAAAATGTTAAAGCTGGAGCACAAAAGAATAAATTAAATAAGCTTTAAGCTTGTTTAAACAATAAACAGCACAGACCTAAAGTTTATTTAAAAGACAAACAGTATTTTCTTTCATTTTCCACCCTTATCTCCTATATTGATTGAGTGAGCGGTGACGAACGCAAACAGAAAAAACGTTGGTTGTGTAATATGAAATCACAAAATCGAATATTTATCAATTGAACGTGAACAACATAAAATATGATGTTTGTGGCCGCATGCGAATAAAGGAAGAAAATTCAATCATCATCTTTTAATTCAATTCGTTATCTAACAGTTACATCACTTAAATTCGGGTGTGGTGGTACATAGTCAATTTTAGCATTATGTTCGTCGTATAAATTGTGTGTAACATTTAACCCTGACCATTGTTGTGGGATCTTATTATCGCCGCATTTACACATTTATTCCTAACGGAGATTTATTGTGTTTAGTTTTCGATTTATTATTACAACATTGTGGGATGTTGTATAAGGTTCTGTATAAGAGCAACTTTTTAGGTATATCCATTTAAAAATCTTATTTGTTTTCCACCTTCGTGCTTACCTCAAATCTAATTTGTCGTCTGATCTCGTTTATTAGCAATTATTTCTTTAATCATTATTATTAATAATTAAGACGATTAAGTGAAAATTATTTCACCAAAAACAATAGCGATTATTATTTTATAATTCCATAAAATAGATTTTTTTTTTAAACCCATAATAAATATTTTATTAGTCGCTCGAAGCTATTTGGTTCTTAAATAGAAAAAAAAAAAAAATTATTTTTGCCTTTAAAAATATTCTTTGTATCTCAAAGCAATTTAAATATTCCGTTTTTAATTTCTATTTTTATAACGTCTTTGATTTCTTGAAAATCTTTTAGATGATATTGTATTATAATCACGCAAGCTTCGTATATACTTTAACAATTTGAGGGTTAGCTGATTTAACTTTTTTGCGGAATTTGTGTTTGTGAAAGTTGTATGAAAGATGTTTAAATTATTTGGAGTGGGGCGGCATCCGTACGATATATTATTTATTAATACATTATAAATTATTAATGAAGAGTAAGTCGTCTCAATACCTGCCAATTATACACATGTATACAGTCAAAGTGTCTATCTAACGAACTGCAGTTTAAGGAAAGTGAAAGTAATTTATTTAACAAGTTGATGACTTCCCACATTTTTGAATACGTATAACTGTAAAAAATGTTATAGGGTTGGAAAAATTAAATATTTATTAAATATAATGACGTTGCAAAACGAATTCAGTCTAAGAATTACGATCGGTAATGTAGATGAATACATTTATAAGCCTCTGTCTTGGATAATCCATGTCAGATCTACGCTAATCGGGCCTTTAGGTATTGGGCGGGTAAATTACACGATGTATAATTTACACGGATTTTACCATGTAAAGTAGGTTTTTTTTTACAATTTATATGTAAAAAAATATTTCATATAAAAAAAACCTGCCATCTATTATCAAATCTAATTGTAAATAAAGCACCATCTATTAAAAACTCTTCTTACTATTTTAGAAATAGAATAAGTGAAATAATTAACTGTATCGAATTTTTTTGACTATATACTGAATATCACAATAATTTGCTTTAGATTAGTAAAAGATTTTCCTATAAGAAGAGGTTCCATTTTGAATAGTCTGTTAGTTCGGCAGCTGTCATATTCGGCATTGAAAGTAATTTCAATGATGAGAGGCTCTTCATCCTTAAAATGAGACTATTGAAACTATTACTGAGAATGGGCAGCGCAATTCATGAGGTAAGATTAATTTTTAATGGCCGGAAGTAGAAGATATTGATGTGGATGACGTTTGTTTTCAGCAATACGGTACCACACAAGCAACGAAACTATCGCAATTTTGCAAAAAAGTTTCCTGGCTCCGTTAACTCTCGAAGAGGAGAACACAAATAGCCACCAAGATCTTGAATAGAATATAAATAGACATTCATTGATTTGTTTTAAAAATACTCTTAAATATCAAAATGAAACCTCTTATTGGAAAACCTTTTATATAAGCAGATTAGAGGTATAGTAAACGTCCATTGGTATTCTCGTAGTAATGACCATCATAGAGATCGACACAGTTGCAGAGAAAATAAAGAAGTGCGCTTAATAACATCAGGAGAATACATAATTATTTACAGTCTGAATCAAAATGCTGTTAGTCAAAAAACTGCGAATATTGATATCTTCGATTTTTACTTGTAATTTACCTTAATCGAGAAAAAAAATGTTTTTTACGTTTTTGAAAAAACACATAGGAGTTAACCTTATCGTTGTTTTTTGAAAAAATTGTCCAATAAATACCGTTACAGACATGCGGTAAATAAGTATTGTACAATCAGTTTAATAGTTTTATTTGATAAGACCTGTTTCACAGTTGGGCGTGTATTTAAATTACACGATGTAATCGACACGGTTTTTACATGAAAACATTTTTACATGAATTTTTTACATACTATCTTCATTTTTTACATTAATTTACCTTTTACGTAAACACTGTTTTTTTTATATAGTTTACACATAAAATGTAAATAAAGATGTTTACATGTAAAATCCCAACTATGTTCTAACCTAACTTAATCTATCAAAAAATCTCCATACGTTGGGCTTTTGGTGAATTTATTAGTAAATATTTGTATGTTAATAATTTTTAGGGAAAATTAAATTTTGTAAAAAAATGTTCATTCAATGAAAAAATATTTTATCAAAATTTTTTTCGTGTAATAATGAAAAACGTATATTTTTTCGTTTTACTTAGATACCGATACTAATAAAATATTATCAAGTTGTGCTTTTCTTCGTGGTCCATAGTATAATCATTAGATTCGGTGATGGTTGTATCAGTTGTATTATCTTAGTTATGAAAAGTTTACTTGCGAATCATTAAGTTTGAGCATCCATTAAAGATAATTAAACAGCTATAGCCATATGCTTCATCAATTAAAAATCACTTGAATGAGTGGTTAAGGAATTCTTTCACAATTTTACGAGTGACTGTGTAAAAAAATATTAACTTATCCTCAACGTACGTGGCACGTTGAAGAACCAAAAGAAATATCCAAGCTACCAAATTACATTACCAGTATAGTAATCTATGTATTTAAATATGTTTCGTCTGAGTATGTTGATTATACATATAAACAGTTTTGATGATCTTGTTCAACTAACATCTTTAGCCATGCATACACTCGTATAAAATTATTTCAAGAACTAAAAAAATATTTGCAGAAACCTGTCTATTCAATTTTACAAATCATAAATTTTGGCTCATCAGGCACATGTTTGTTGAAACTTTTTGATATTTTTAATAAATTAAAATATTGATTACAAAAAATTTTAACTAAAAACTGTTTTCGATAAACTAACGCCAGACGTTTGCAATCAAATGTGTGTAGGTCGTTGTTCAATCATATCAACCTTAAGTACCTATCTATACATACTGTATTCTAAGATGGGATGGGTATATATACATATATACTACAAATAGCTAATATTTGATAAAAACCTCAAAGACATTTCACATTATTTACAGTAATATATGTGCGTATATGTATTTCAGCTCACAAAGACACATCTGTATACTAATCATGAACTCAACTCGTCTATGAAGGCAAAACTAATAATCCTGAGCTTATTCCTAAAATCATGATCATGCCATGAATAAATTTTTTCCCAAAGTAAAATTATTTTGTTGTAAATTTAAGTGCTTCACCTTGAAACCAAAAACAATGTTATTTCTGTTGGCTTAAACATAGGTATATGCACATATATCTACATATGGTACGCTTTAGATTTTAGACATTCAAGAAAATTGTAGAAATGTTCACCTGCCTTCATAAGTTTTTCATTTTTATATATATGTACTCGTATAACATCATTAAACTAAAATTACATATTGCTTCGTGTGCGTTCTTTTTCGTCTTAATCAGGTGAGAACTGAAATTATCACTAATAAAATTTCAATTTTTCGAACACATCACATAGGTCGGGTGTGTCAGAATTGAAAACTAATAAAGAAAGAATTATAGTCAAACTGTGAGTTCCACATGTAACTACGTAATATGAGACTCAGCTAAGTATTTAAATTATGCAGTGAATCAATACTATGACCAAAGTGGGATCAATAAGATATAAGAATCAAACTTAAAATAAAATTAAAGAATATGCAATAATATTAAATGGATCTAGTTTATTATTATATTTGAGTATGTCACTTAACTCTGAATCAACTTAACAGATATAAATTTCGGATATAAATTTCCACAATGTTTCGTTTGCATGAGCCCTATGAGATGAACTAATAGATTTATATGAACTAATCATGTATGTTTTCAAGGTCCAGATATCGTTTATTGAGAAAATTATCCTAGACAAAAAAAATCGATAAGAGAGTACTCATATAAAAATATTTTGGTCGATCACAAGGTTAACTTCATTTTTGAGCTATAATTTCGTTTTATGATCTCAGTTAACGTATGTCATTTCAATAACAATAATCTCATTTCAACAAAAGCAATACCCATTTACCACAACAACCGATATTGCGATAAAAAATTACAGTTCTTGAGTAGCAGCATCGGAAAATGTTGTATCTTCACAGCCAGTAAAAGTAATCCGATTAGCTCAGGTTTAAGCACTATTTATACCGAAAACAATGATAAATAGTTAACCACTATAGTTCGTATGATGAGACGAAATGCTATGATTTGGAAAGTGCTATACTTCTTGTTAGGAAACCACTCTCTTCTCAAGATGATGACACTATCTTTGAAAGTTTAAATTAAAGTGTCAGAGTTGTTAAAAACGTCGTTAGCTCAGTAAAATTGCAAAGATTGTTTCACGATAAATTTCATTTGTTTAATCAAAATTTGTGAGGTGGGATATATTTCAAAATTTCTCCTCACATGCAATGATCTTTCCTCACAAATTTAAAATTCCGTAAGTTAATTTAAAAAAATGTATGATGGATAGACTTAGCACAGAACAAAGAACCAAAGTTGTTCAGTTTTTTTGTAAAAGTCAGTATTCGATTATTTAGAAACAACGATCATATCGAGATTCATGTTCAAAATACACCTAGCGGCGAAATGCTGTCTGTGATTTTGCGCTGAATGGAAGAGCTCGTGCAGTTCGAAATAGTGATCATTCCTCGGTCGCAAGCAAGTATTGAGAAAAATCCTGAAACTTCCATCAGGCGACGTTCGCAGAATTTCGTAATGCCAAAGTGGGTTTTGCAAAGAATTTTATATATATTACATCTTTTCCCATATAAGATTTAATTGGTTTGCGAGTTTGTATGTTTGTTTGTTTATTCATTCAATATATAGTCGCCGGAAACAAGTTTATTCACATACTCATAATGATCGATCAGCCTTATTTTCACCTAAATGGTCACGTGAATAAGCAAAGTTACAGAATATGGGACACCCAAAATCCAAGAACAATTGTTGAAGATCAAATGAAGATCACTTATCAATGGCCTTAAAAATGATGAAGCCACAACTCACACAGCTCGTCTGACTAAGGCTCTGCTTATTTTAACTGGCCACACTATTCGCTCGATTTAACGGCTCTTAATTTTTTTATGCTATATCTATAAAGCTTAGTATGCTAATAAGCCAAGAATTATCCAATAGTTTAAGGTCAGTATACAAGAAGAAATGAGGGCGCTGGTACCTGAAAATGCCTTCCGTTGATTTTTAGAAGAGCCTGATTCAATGTTGCCCTAACACATCTTTTATGTAACATCTTCATCTATATAAATTCTGAAAGCTATAAATAGGTTATAGCTAAGAGCTTTTTTAGGACACATCTATGATCTCTTAGTGGTATGATGAATTTAAGTGCTGACTTCCATGTCAGAAGTATAGGATGTCATTAAGTTATGTATATGCAATCTGCAGATGTTTTTGTACGAAAATCGAAACTAAATCAAACCGCAATAAAGTTGGCTGTGCTTGGAACAACAAACTGCTTCTATAAATTCGACCATAGTGAGTTGTGAATTAACAATCATACTTAATATTTTGATTTAATTTAATCCAAATACAAAACAACTGTTTACATTGAATTATAAAATTGGATATAATGTCATCGAACATTATAATTTTTGAATATAAAACAATTCACGCGTATCTAAATGTAATCTTAGCATCTAATTACAGTAATTAAATAAAAAACATATTTATACTTTCAAGCTTACGAGAGTATGTTAATCTTTCTTCTTTTTTTATATATACGTACATATATATTCTCATAACAATGTTAATTTAATTAAGAAAGACGACACTGAAAGTATATTTCGAAATTTGTATTATGCGAAGACGAAATGTACACAGTGTATGCAAGCAAACGGCGCAGCAAGTAAAATTATAAAGTTAGTGGTTTGATGTTCGAAAAGTCGGTACGTATATTAATCAAATCGATATGTGTGTAAGAGACAAGAACACCACCTAATTTGTGCTTATAGTCATTCGGTTTAGAGCAGTCGTTCCCAAAGTGTGGGTGGCGAGCTAACTAAAGGTGGGTCGTAGAATAGTCAAGGAACAAAATAAATAAAAAACTTAAAAATGCGTTACACCTGGTTGAATCAACAGATGTACAAAGGTTATCCCAACTAATAGTTTGCATTCGATATATATGGAAAAACAAGGTTTTTGAAGACATATTTTTTTGTTAACCAATAATTCGAGAAACTGGCGACATAATATTAAGAGCAAACCAAAAGTTATGCGAAGATATTTGAAGTCTCCGCTAATCAGGAATCTCTACTTCTGCACTCAAAAGTCCGTTGGCTATCGAGGGCCCCATGGATTAAGTCCTGACTAGACTTGTTGAACTTCGTGAAGAAGTTGCAATATAATAAAATGAAAACAAGAAAGATTAGAATAGAATTCCGTATTGCGTGATGAGAATTATATATTCTTGCTAACTTACTTGCTGATATATTTTCGAAATTAAATTACAAGGAATAAATGGAATTGATATACGAGAGTAAGAAAAGTTCGCTTAGTTCACCAGAAAAAAAACAAAAAATATCTTTTCGTATAATCGCCAATGATTTCAATTCCTGTCTTAAGCCTGTAGATTCACTTTTCAAAGCAGTCTTCAAAATCTTGCTAAAGATTATCAAACTGCATCAATTATCTCCACCGTGGCATTCAAGACCACTTGGAAATAGTCTGAAGAGACGGTGGAATCCTTCCATATTCAATTTGGCAATTAATGAATATTTGCAGTGGCTTTTGTTTACACCGAAAACGAAAGAGAATCACATAGCGAAATCTTGTTTGCGATAGTGATAGAATTTCGCCTGAAACTAATTTGCGTGTTCTCGTCTCCATTCTCTCCAACCGATCGTTTTAATTATTATAAAACAATTGCAAAGGAATTGGTAATTAGGCGTCGATTACTACGTGAACTTTGACTTTTTTAAAAAATTATTGTTTTGGAAAATAATATTAAAAATTGCAACTATTATCTTGTTCACGTGGTTCGTAGTGTAGTGTAGTGTATTATCTCACCACGTGAACAAAGAAAAAACACTACCATAGTGCATTATGAGCTACGGTCAAAATGCTGTAGTGTAGTGTAGTTGCAACTATACGCACCACGTGAACACTAAGCGTAGTGTAGTGTACTATCTTTTGACAGTTGTGGTTTTTTAAAAAAATTTTATTCGAAATCATTCGGAATTGAGATCGTATGTTATTGAAAAATAAAAACAAAATTGATATTGATAATGACAATAATTTAAATTTAGGAAACAAAAGAAATTAAAACTTTTTTAACACCATCCAACGCTAAACAAAAAAAAACATTGAGAAATGTCAAATATGCTGAGTACAATATTTCAACAACAGGGGCATATTGGTAGAGTTACTACACTACACGTCCAGGTGAACGGTCATATAAGTGCTGTAGTCATAACTACGCTACACTACACTACGAACCACGTAAACAAGATATATGACTGCTTTGATGCATTACAAACTTTTATCACTGAAAATGAAATAACATCAAATAATAATTATTTTTGTAATAATTGAAAATTTGGACCAGTTTATAGAAAATTTAGATTTTTATTTCCACGAGGAAATGAAAATACCCGAGAAATGGGTTATAAATCCTTTTCAAAATGGTTCTGCTAGTGATATATCGACAAAAGCAGATGAAAAATTGATACAGTTGTGTGAGGATAGTGATCTCAAAATTAATTTTGGCCAAAGGTAACAAAAAATTTGTTACAGTTTTGGTTGTCAGTACAAAATTAGTATTAATTTTATACACTGCACCTTTATTAGTGCAAAACGTCTAATGTGAAATATGTATTATATGTGTATGTATGTTAAATTCCATTTTTAGGTATGTTAAAAGTAGATGTGGAAGATGTTATTAGAAAAATTAGAAAACAAGCCCATTCATCGCATTAATAAATTATTTTGATATTAATCAAATTTCTAGGTGATTCGCGAAAATCTTAGGGTTTTAATTAGTACTCGTATATCGCGACTAGTAGAAGTTTGAAAATCTTTGGTTTAGAGAAAACACTAAAATAGAAAGTTTAGTTATATTTCTACCTGTGAACATTTTAGAAAATGGTAACAAATATATGGTATATTGTTCAACACAACAATAACCATTTATATAAAAGAGGTTATCCTTTAGAAATTCTGCGACAGACTTTATCGAAAAATTTATCTACACCAATTTTTTTTTATTCAGTTCAACTTTATAATTAAGTTTTATATGCATTAAACAAAACTTTAAGATACAAATCGGGTTTCTCTCTATAGAAAATAATTTTATTCCCGGAATTTTTAATTTTTTCCAAAAACTTTTGACTATTTTAATTGTTAAGAAGGTTTTGTACCGCATAATTATTTATATATTATAGAGAGACAATAAATATCTATTTCGTTTGTTTTTTGTGTATATGTCTATAGGGAGATGAGATACATGGTAGTAGCATTAAAATTGAAAGAAATTGAAACCACTTCTTTGTATTTTTGGGAAAGTAATGGTTTTCTTCTTTTACGATTTGAATGTTAATTTATATATACGATATAGCTCTGTATTGTAATTTTTAATTAAATTTTCACTTAGATTCAAAACATAGCAATACTAGCTAAAAGGTTATTGAACGTATTGTGAGAAGTATATACAGTGTTATTTGAGTATTTTGAGTATCGTAATTTAGTTAACAATTTATTGAGATACCTTAATGAAAATACATTTTATTAATTTGGTTCATGTTTACCATCCATAATAACAACATGGTCAGTCTTTATGTTTTTGTACGAAATTATTAAATTTAAATAACTAAGATATAAAAGGGATTATCATCCCAAATTCAAAGGTAACATTTTCACCTGAAGTTTAAATTAAAAACAAACTTTCTTATTGCTCCTTACTCAGTTCGGAGAATCAAAGTGGCTAAAAGTCAAATACATAATATATGAATTATTCATGTGTTTACGAGAAAAAAATTATTTTTTTAGTCCAATTTCATCAAATTTTTGGTGTACTGTTTATATTCTTGATGTTTAAGACGAAAAAGCAAACAAAAAATACGATTATGCTTGAACTTGGAAACATGGATAATGTTTCAATGATTATAAATGGAATAAGTGTTAGTACCCAAAATATAAATTGTTAGATAGAAATATTGAATTACACAGTATAGTTAATTTGTCTCTTAACATTCTAATCCTAGTGTATAGTTTCACAATACATAACACCCCAATAAATAAGTTCACAGTTTATTAATGAATATCGATGAGATTCTGTTTAATGAGGTGAACCGTCGTTTCGTTTAATTTATTATTTCGTTTATAACACATATACCAACGACACATATACCAGCCAATTTTATTCGATTCGGAACGCTTGAGTCACTAAAATCTTATATATTTCTTCTATCTTTGTAATCTGGTTTGTGACCATAGGACTTCAACTCTTTCACGGTTGCAATGCATTATTCCATACCATACATGTAAGATTGGTCGGTTAATTGGTTTTGCACTCCAACAAGTAATGAAAATCTCCTTTTGTACCCAGATCGTATCAAGATTCAAATTACTTCCGCTTCAAATGCCGCAACCTCAACCATTTGTCTCACCCTTTTAATTGAAGAAAAAAAAAGTCTAAAATCGTTATTTAGGAAATTAATCAAAACAGATAAAAATACATTTATTCTAAGGAGGTCTGATAAGGGCTAAATATTACAAAGCATTGAGCTATTAAAAAATCTTAAAGAAAAGATTTTCAACATCGTTTGATGAAGGTATAGAAACAACTTTAAGACAGTTGTTGTTTGAACGACGCGAATGGATTTTTTGCATCATATTGTGTATGGCGATAAAAGTTTGGTTGATTTTGGAAGTCCAAAACGCGGATGACATGTATGAAAGAACAGCAATTATTAGAAAAGGAATGAAGTATCTTCAGCTTTTAAAATTACTAATACCGATTACTTTGGACAATATCTTAAAAAAAATTGCTTTGGAAAATTCTAGCCCACCCAAATTGCGTGACCTTGTTTCGTCAGATTACCGCTAGTTGCTATTGATGGTACATGTGTGTTCTTTATTTGAAACAATAAAATACACAAGTTTAAAAAGGTTTAGGATATAATATAGAAGTTATAGTTCCAATAGATGTCAACAAATCCTTTTTGACCTGGGCTGAATGTTGGTAAGAAGGTTCACTTATAGAAATGAATACAAGTCATTAAAATAGCTCTATATTTATAGGTTCCAGCACCTCTTGATAATCCAAGTATTCTTTCTAACTATATGTCATACCCACACCACCATTCTTTACTATCGGAAATTAATATTGTACTCTATTTAGCTGATTTTTATTACTTCTAGATTGTGGACCAGGTTCTGTGAAACTATTGATTGATGAAGATAGAACTTTAAGTTTTACGCAATAAAATTCGGATATATGAATCTTGAATATAAAAGACATTCAAAAGAACCAAAAATATTGTGCGTAAAGTTAACCGGTTTAACTTCTTTCTATGTACGAGTATATCTTCATCTTGGAATCAATTAAAGAAAAACAACAAAATTTTTATAGAGAAACCCGAATAATACTTATTAAAAGCATATCTCTCAATTCCCACCCTCATTTGGTATTTGTATTTAACTATACATACTCATTTGGCGATTAGTTAATAGTCTAGCGCCGTTCATATCGGATCATCGATTGTATTATGTTTACTCATTTCGTTGCAACAATTTTTTTTATATCCGCTGTTCACTGTGATAGTGGTGGTTGTGATAATGTGAAATGTCCCCGTGTACCTAAACACTATAAGGAACTAGGTTGCAAACCAATAAAAGATTTTGATGGGTGTTGTGCTACACGATACGAGTGCCCGGATAAAGAGGGATATGCTCTCAACAAGTGTTACTGGAATGGAAAAACATACGATTTAAACGAATTAGTGCCGGATAATGAAACCATTGCGATGTGTACCGCATCATGTTCGTGTGTTGAGTAAATTGAACGTTTTTTCGCTAACCTGTCAAGTTTTCTCTAAACTACTCATTAATTTTATAGAGGACATCGAAGAGACGAACCAGCTAAATTCACGTGTACAAACATCGGTTGCCCACATTTTTCACGCGTCGATTTAGAGGGATGTATTAAGCAATCAACGTTAGAGGGTTGTTGTCCAAACTATCTTTGTGACGAGGAAGAGAAACAATCGCTGGGAGCCGGAACTTGCGTTGTTGATGGACAAACGTATAATATTGGTGACAGTATATTTCCCGAGTCGGAACAATGTTACGGATGTATATGTACAAAAGACTTCGACAATACAACAATTGTGGATAATCCATCGTGCAAAGAATATCGATGTGGTATTGGACTACGCTATTTCAATCATATACGCAATGGATGCATACCTACTTATTATGATAACGATAGTTGTTGTCCAATCGAATGGCGATGTCGTAATGCTCGAATTTTCATAAAGAGTTTTAAACAAATAATTTAATACCGGTTTTATATTTTCAGCACGAGAGAATGATGCTGTCATTCCAGCGAAAAGTCGTTCATTAGACTCGGAACCGGTTGATCCAAAATTTCAATGTCAATATGGTAAATTAACACTTAATATTGGTGACGAAATTAAAAGCGACAAAGATTGTGATATATGCAAATGTGTTACGCCACCGATGGTACATTGTGTTAAGAAATCAGATTGTGACTCTTACTCTTGAATGTACGACGAGCCGCAAAATAAATATTTACTTAAAGTCTTGTAAATTTGTGTTTAAATTTTTTATGGTTTTTCGACCTTGACTTACGATTTGTGTATATTAAGAAGTAAGTCAATAAAACTTCAAGCTTTTGAAACTTATTAGTTTATAAAATTTTTATTTTTTTTAACAGTTTGGTTTCTTAATACAATACGCCATGGGTGGTGTGATACATTTGCACACATCACATTCATTATCGGATTTGATTTCGTCGCCGATATTCAACGATAATTTTCCATATTGGCATTGAAACTTTGAATCGACCACATCGGTTGACCGATTTTCTGTCAGAATTTTAACATCACTGTCTTCAGCTGTAAAAGTAAGATTATTGTAAGATTTGTATACACAGCTTAATATGTTGTATGCATATATAGAGTATACTTACGACACTTCCATCCAATTGGACAGCAACCGTTTTCACCATAGTAAGTTGGTATGCAACCGTTCCGAATATTAGTAAAATACCTCAATCCAATACCGCAGTTAATTTCCTGACACATCGGATTATCGACAATGGTTGAATTGTCGAAATTTTCACCACACACACATTTAAAACATTTTTCAGAATCAGGATACATTAGTTCGCCAGCGCTATAAGTCTTTCCTTCTAGTTCACACTTTGCAGAACTAAGAGATTTCTTCTCTTCCTCGTCACATAGATATTTCGGGCAACACAAATCTAATGTAGCTTGTTTAATGCATGCATTCAAATCCGGGTCTAAAAAGTGGCCGCACTCTATTTGGGCACAACGAATTTCAGCTGGTTGGCCTTCGGCGTATCCTCTGAAAAAATAGTTTTATTAATAGAATCGGGCGATAACAGTTTACAATATGTTTTACTCAGCACAAAAACACGACGCTGAACACAGTGCATTTGTCTCATTGGTTGGAATGGGCTCTTGTGCATCATATGTCTTTCCATTCCAATAACATTTATCTAAAGCATAACTATCCTTATCCGGACATTCAAATCTCGATGGACAGCATTCATCCTCATTTTTGACTGGTTTACATCCAAGCTCTTTATAATGTTTTGGTACACGAGGGCATTTCACATTATCACAGTGGCTATCACTATAAACGGCCGATAGTAGACACAATGTTATAAATATTTTTGTTAACATTTTCACTATTAACAGTCCCTCACAGTGGTTCTCCACTTACTGAAGTTTAAATATAAAACTAACGATCTTAAATACAACAAAAGGTGTGTTAAAAGATTAACCTTGAAAATAAACGTTAGCACATCTGTATATAATGTTATAATCTTACTGATGATATATTCGTATTTGTTTGTGAAAATTTACCATTCATGCACAAATGTTGTACATAATGTTCGAGAATGAGATGAGGTTTTATTTTATGTAAGCCGACAATTGACATTTACGACTATATACAAAATAACTGATAAATAAGATTACCTTATCTATTGAATAAAATATTTATTCAAAGCATTTCTTCTCGTTTGCTTTATCTAAGCCAAATCAATAATATACTGAATTTAGTATTTGTATTCTATATCGATTTGATTTAACCCTTCAGTAAACAAATATCAGTTCCAATTGATGAATGCATTCAAACACGATTTATTATGTATGAATTTGGATGGGTTATCTCGAAAATGTTTATTTATATGAGTAAATACCAGCAATGATATGCTAAGCTACACCAAGTTGAGCATATATTTAGTATGTTAAGAGTATTTTATGTAGGTTTACCGAGACATGTTATAAAGTTGTTAGGCTTTTTTGATTATTATTTATAGAAAATAAATTCTCTTCGACATTCAAACTTCATAAAGATTTCAGATTTGAAACCCTTTTTTGTTTTGAGCCAAACATTACAATTTAACAAACCTCATACCAGTAGATCTGTTAACAGTAACTTGAACTTATCGACCAAAAATGAGCAGTATAGTTAAAGCTGCGGCAGTTGGAACGGGAGGTATCGGGTTCGAATCCCGATAGGGGCAGGATGCAAAATGACTTTTTCACCATCAATAGGACCAATCCGTGAATATCGATATGGCTGTAATGGCATTAAGTAGCACGTCCTCGATATGGCGGTAATGGCATTAAGTAACAGTAGTCGAGTAAGAGTTTCGGATGGAAGTTTCTTGGCTCCAAAAAAGTTGTAACGCGTGTAAGAAGCTTTATGATAGTAAGTTATAAGAAGGTCCAAAAAAGTTGTAAGAAGATTTATGATTTTTAGAAATGAAATTCGAGGTATTGCTTGGTTTTGATCTGATGATGACGTCATTTGCCGCTAGACCGAAAAAAACAAAAAACTCAGTTCCTTAGGCATATTAGGCTACTGGACTTTTAGGTAGTGGGTTGATTTCACCCGTTTCTAGTAATTAAGGCTTGTTGCGGTATGATACGAACCTGACTGATTTCATACTGTATTTGTGTACCTCCGAGTACCATCATTAGTAAAATTTGACTGTGTTGCAAAAGCAAGCATGACACGAACTTCCTGGAAATATCTGTGCTTTGAGGAGTACTATTCAAGGAAGAAGACAGACTTTGTAAGAAGTTATGTTTTGCGGATTAGGTTAAGGTTAAGGTAGTATGCAATTTTTGGAGAAGTGTGTCAGAAAGTATGGCGTGTAATATAATATTCCTTCAAATCAAGGCCGTATGGGATACCTTAACGCGCAATAAACAAATCAGAAGGTTCATTTATCACATTGGGGTCACCAATAAAAATAACTGTAATAATAACCAATAATAACTGTGACCAATAATAACCGATTGGTCGAAAAGATCAACTCCATCTTATCAGATATATGCTACCGGAGTGTCGAATGTATTGGACGTATGTATACTGTGCGATTCGTGTTTCTAATGAATTAAAAGACCCTTTATTATTGGATTGTGGCATGATAATAATTCTATATTGAACAAATTAATTATTTGCTACTTAGAAAGATGGCAAAGGTTAGAAATAAAAAAACTTGCACTTTAATTTTCGGATATGCATTCAACGTACTTATAATGACCTACGAGAATATCATTATTTCTATACATAGCCATTTCAGGCCTACACCTCTTGAATTATGATATACACTAATTGTTGACCTTCAAGGTTATTATGCTGTCAATAATCTAGTGAGATAGCAAGCGAGTTAATTAGTTAAAATGTTGCACAATCCTTGACAAAATCTCCAAGTCAGAACAATAAACACTCACATAAGGAAAGAAGCTTCGCAAAACTTAACTATATAAATCATTCTGTTTAAACGAAGCTATAATTCAGAGTCAGAATAACTTAATCCTAAATTTCATCAATTGAGTCAAAGTCAGTTTAGTTGGTTGCTTAAACTGAGAAGCCCTTTCGCATATTCATAAAATATTGATGTCGCTCGAGAATCATTCCTTTCATTAGGTTTTGTTAATTATTTTTCTGATTGATATTGCCTTTTTCCGTCTTATGATTTATCTTACTAAGCGATGGCATCACCCAGAATTGCTATATGTGAGCTCGATATGAATGGCATATCATTACAATTTTCAGAATGTAAATCAACTAGGTGTACCTCAATATTTCAACACTGTTTTCACATAGAGGTTCAAATTACTATTGAATATACCGCTATTGAAGTGTGCATAAGCAATTATAAATAATTTGAATAGCTTGCATAGCTCTGGAATTACTGACCAATCTATAGTGAAACTAAGACCAATGTTGGTACATGAAGTAGTTGTATTAGTTAGATAAAATACGTTCAACATTTCCGCAACATCCAGAAAAATTCTAACTTATTTAATGAGGTATTTATGGAAGTATGAAGGAACATATATAAGTATGCAGATGTTGATAATTGCAATCATTTATAACTTGATTTAAAATTCTTACTTTATAAGTTGAGCTACTTCAGTATATGGTATAATAAGAACTCAATATCCCGCTTTGAGACGGTTTAATAGTTGAAGAAGCGCAAAACGCCTCTTAAATAGATGAAGCAAATGTTCCCCAAAAGCTTCCTTGAAAAAGCTTCCCTTTATTAGATGAATAACTGATATATACCACTTCCCGTCAATTAACAATATTTATAAATATAATAAAATCAGAAAGCGTTAGTATCTTGAAACGAACAAAGAACTCGTAGATAAACCAAACTGACAATTGATTAGAGCTTAAAGTCTTATCTTTGCAATGGACGTTCATCTCTTCTTTGTCTCTCTGCACTATCGACACAGTGCATCAATTTTACAGGTACAATTTTAGGCTTATA
The DNA here is from genome assembly GCA_963932295.1 of Tipula lateralis. Taxonomy (NCBI): domain Eukaryota; kingdom Metazoa; phylum Arthropoda; class Insecta; order Diptera; family Tipulidae; genus Tipula; species Tipula lateralis. The sequence continues at coordinate 12,353,063 of OZ010737.1, forward strand.
ATTGATTTTCCTCTCTCTCTCTCTCGATTAGTCCAAATATTCCTATTGAGCACATTACACATCATCCATCGTAATTAGTTGAGGAACCCTGTACTTACTTTTTAAAATGCGTTGTCCCATCAACTGTGTCAGTAATTTGTATATAAGCATTTCACCTACTTAAGATGTCAACATTGGTCAATAAACTCTATGTTTTATATTTAATCTCTGTCGTGACTAATATTGTAAAATTATATAACACAAATTCAGGAAATATAAACAATATAAAGTTCAAACTATACTGAATTCTGTGAAAGAAACGAGCCACAAACACGTTTATATAATACCATTAATAAGAATAACTTTTACATTTTGAAAGATTATCGTCTTAATACTTTTATTATTCTTTTTTGTAAACATTATAAATTAAATAACGTCAACGAGATTTCACTCGAAATCATTGCGACGGTAATGAAAAATGTCCATGAGTAATATTTTCACTTAATTTTTAAGAAGAATTTCGTTGTTTTATCTGTGCATATCAATTCATTATCAGAAAGCTCGCCCTCTGTTCGCATGGTAAAAAATTTATAATTCAGCAAATTGTAAATATATTATGGACTCTGAAAAGGTCGCATTATAATTTTATAAATTTCTCAAAAAATTAATAATTATGATAAAGTCTAGTCTTTATAACTTGCGTTATAATTGAATAACTTCTGAGATTTGAACAATTTTTTAATAAATTCAATCCAAGCTTTCAATAGAAAAGCCATTAGAGTCGGGGAAAATAATAAGTCGTCTTAAACCTGAAATATGAGTAAAATGTTAAAGCATATAGAAAATGCGACTTTTACGAGCCAGGTTTTTGAATCATTTAAAAACTTGTAATGCTTATCTTCATATTTTGGTTGGTTATCCCGGACATTTTTCAAAGTGCCGAAACCAGTACTCAATGGATCACAATTATCATATATGCTTAAGATACACTTTCAGCTACACTTTTCTTCTAATGGAACTTTAAAAATGCAAATATTTTCGCAAATAGAATGTTGTTGGGATATCTGGCATATATTTATTGCTCAAAGCTCTTGGTAGTTTAATGTACTAACATCAATGTTTATGCATAAGTATAGTATTCTGGTATTTACAAACCACTGTTAATATGGCTGGTGGGTGCTACTTTTCTATGGCTATCCAATCATCAGCTTAGTAAAATACAAAAGAATTCATGCCACTAGAGTAGTAATTTTACCTCTGAGTGTAGAATACAAATTGTATGAATTGATAGTAAACGAGACAACGTTGTAATGTAGGCAATTAAAATTTTCTATCTAAACATTGTTTATACGAGTATAATAAATAAATTACAAATTTCCTATTCGCATAATTAAAAATTGATAACCTTCAACTTATACTGACAACCTTAGTGCAATTTTTTTTTATGAGCCCGCATGCAATTAATTTATGTCACATATCAACATTTTTTATCTAGCCATCATTTTTTAACAATAACCGTATATAACACAACCTTTATTTTATAAAAAACCATATCAACGCGAAACTATTAAATTATAACCGTGTGGATCGAGGCTTCGATATTTTCTTTACTATTTAAAAACATAAGTAAAGTTACTTTATGTGTTCAGTTACGGTTTGACCATAGTAGAAATCATCTTTTGCATAAAATTTTTTAAAAATTTGTTTCGAAATGTTAACAGATTGCAAATATTTATACTTGATTGTGGTGTTAATGGGATGTGTTGTAAATGGGGACACAGATTGCACCAATGTAACGTGTCCAAAGCCTCCGAAACACTATAAGGAGCTTGGATGTAAGGAGACATACGAAGATGATCAATGCTGTCCGTTCAGGTAATTCATTTTATTGTAATTTATAATTCATTTTATTATAATGGTTGCTTTCAATTTCAGATATGACTGCCCAGATATCGAAAACTATGACGGCTCCGTGTGCCATTTTAGAGGCAAAACATATAACCTCAACGAGGAAATCCCATATGAAGATACAGTTGGATTGTGTTCAGCCTCATGTTATTGTGACGAGTAAGTTTTCTAATTTTATCTCACCTTGTGATTAATTGTGCGCTTTATTGTGCTCACACGTATCAGGGCATTTAGTTTGTTATGGAAATATTTTGAATTTGTTAAAGTTTACACTTGTCGTATAAATATGTTTGAACCGGTTTGAATTCTTATATATCGATTAGTATATTTATAGTTTTATACAATCAGGTTTACTTTATTATAATATCAATAAATATATGAAGATGTACATAATCTGTGATGCACATTAAAAAGTGTATCATGTTTAATCTGCCTCGGTAAAAATAATTAGTTTAAAATCCAACTTTATCTAAGAGTATAAAAGTAATATTGTTAATAATCTTATTTGTACTTGTATTCGGTCAAAGACACTTTTTTTTAATTTATATCCATATGCGTTATGTTATATCATCATGACTTTATTACATTCGACCATGTTATACATATTTTTTTTTCAAGTTCAACCTGTTATTTTCACTTGACTATTCATTTTCTTCGGTACAATTTCCGATAAAATTGTCTATATTCAAAACAGTAAACGAAGATTTACGCCACTTGGGAACTGGTGAAATCTATTTAAACTATATTATCCAGCACACCTTGTGTATCTCGACTGTTAATGTTAAATCTCGCAAGAGCTATTAAAGTTCATATATGCCATTAAGCCCATTTTATGGTTAGAAGGGAGATTTTCGTCTTCTAGTGATGAACACACTTACAATTCTGCTGGTGGCCTCAAGAACCTCTAGGCTGACCCATCTAAACACTACATTTTCTCAAATTCTTAAATACTTAACTATTATTACATATACATAAATTTTCGTAATTTGGTCGAACTAGATCCTATACATACTTTCAGAACTTAGTGACAACCCAATAATTTTCGAGTTAAAACTACGGATTCGGTTCCAATAATTAAGGTGTACTTTATTGGAACCGAGTCAATTAAAATATATTGAGTAAAATGATTTTTTGCTTTCAGAGGTTCACCAATTGATCAAAGGGCCGAATTTCGTTGTGCCCAAATTGAATGCGGCCATTATTTCAACAGTGACTTAAACGATTGCGTCCACCAATCGACACTAGATAGTTGTTGTCCCAATTATTTATGTACCGAACCCGAAATCAAACAGCTCGGCACTTGTGAGTTCGAAGGTCGAACTTATAAGACGGGCGAAAGTATATACCCTGATTCGGAGAGATGTCACAAATGTATTTGCACCGTTGATTTTGATAATTCAACCGTTGTTAATAATCCGGATTGTGTTGAAATCGATTGTGGTATTGAATTGCGGTATTTGGATAAAATTCGGGCTGGTTGTATTCCAATGTACTACGGATATGATGGCTGTTGCCCAATAGAATTTAGATGTCGTAAGATAATCAAATTTTATCGTGTCAACAGTTTATATAATTTTAAATAATTCTATTATTTCAGCAACCGAAGAGGATATTATGATACCATCCGATAATCGTGCTATTGGTGATATAACAGATCCAAGTCTAAAATGTAAATTTGGTGAACTAATATTGGATATCGGAGATGAGATCCGAAGTGATGATCCATGTGATATTTGTAAATGTGAAGTGCCCCCCTACGCGCATTGTGTTAAACAAAAGAACTGTTGAGTTGACTATTTATAAATAAATAAAATACTTAAAAATTTAAACGTAGTGTTTATTGACCTTAGTTGACATTAAGTGTTAAACATGTTTGAAAACTTCTAATAATTCGATATAAGCTGGACCAGTGTTACAAATAACACCAGTTAGGTATAAACATTATAAATTGTACAACGTTAATATGTTTAATACGGTGAGCGTTCTAACACTAGGATTTCTTATATTGGGCATAAATTGTAATCTGTGCAAAAATATTACGTGCCCAATTATTCCGCAACACTATCGTGAATTGGGATGTATATCGCAAAAAAATGAAAGTGATTGTTGTGAATCTCGGTATAAATAGAAAACTTGTTTGATTATGATTTTGTGCAGTAAAATAGTTATTTACTTTTAATTTTAGTTTTGTGTGTCACGATTTTAAATCACTTAATATAAACAAGTGCCACTTTAACGGGAAGGAATATGAAGTGGGAGATATGGCGCCATACGGGTTTTCGGACCCATGTGAGTCATCCTGCTTCTGCATTTCGTAAGACAAATAAGTATTAATAAAGTTAGATAACACTTTAACTATTTTTCTTACGTATAGAGGGAATGCACCCGGAAATCCGGCCCATTTTGAGTGTAGTGAATTAACTGAATGTCCCGCACTAAAAGAATTTCATTTACGATATTGTGTTCACGAACATAAAGCCGGAGTGTGCTGTCCTGAGTTAAGATGTCCCGAACAACCAACAGAATTAGGGGATTGTATATTGGATGGTAAAACCTATAAAATAGGTGAAACAATGATATCCAACTCATTTCCTTGTTACACGTGCACGTGTTCAGAAAGTTTTGATAATTCAACTATTGTTGGCAACAAGGCGTGTACAGCAGTTAATCGTGGTTTTGCACGTTCGTATATCCATTATTTTCAGATGGGCTGTGTTCCGCTTTACTTTGAAAGTTATGGATGCTGTACGGTAGCTTTTCGTTGTCGTAAGTATATAAAATATATTAAAAGTTATGAATAAATCGTTACTTTATGTTATATTTACCACAGCTAACGAAAATGATGTCGTTAAACAAACCAGTGGTGATGCTGCTTATTTAACTAATGGTGTAGCGATGCAATGTACCTTTGGTAATTTAACCATGAATTTAGGTGAAGAACTTAATGTTAACGATCCCTGTCTTTCGTGTAAATGTGCCACACCTCCATTGTTACATTGCATTCGAAAATCAAATTGTATTGTACAAACAAATCAAAACACTTTTATGAATAATAATATGAATAAAATATAGTTTTAATAAATGTTTATTCATTGAATTATTTATTTACTGCTTTTTAAAGAAATGGCTGCATTCACAAAGTGCTATCACAATAAGTTGCACTTAAGTATTCGCAGTATTAAGAAAGCATGTTTTATTGACTCAATTTAAGACGATATTTTCCCCTATAAAATTGATGATTGGAAGAAGTTTATAAGAAAATACGTTTGTTATATTCTAAACTAAATCGCCTTACTCATGGTGGTAATAATAACTTCCATCGTAAACTAGCACACGAACAAATTTCTGAAATTTCACCATACAAGTAATGAACATTTATCGTTTACCCAATGAAAGTCATTGATGATAAATGTTATCACTTATCTGTTTAGGTTGGTAATAAGTTAACCCTCACACTTCAAATATTAGTACAAGCTACCATCGTATAATCGACTTTATTTTATTCTAATGATATATAACATCACTAAAAACGCGCAACTATTTTGGCTGTACACTTGCTTATAAGTAGTACATATACATAAAATCCTGCAATTTATAATCAGTTGTTTGTAAATTTCGTAATCAATTACTTGAATACGAGTAGTGACATAGAAAAAAATGTTTTATAAAATAATTGTTGTGACGCTGGCATTTTTATCATACATCAGCTGTGATCCCTGTGATAACGTTGTATGCCCTAATGCTCCGAAACATTATCGTGAATTAGGGTGTACACCAGTGAAACGTGAACATGATTGTTGTGCTACAAGGTATTTGGTCTTACAATTTTTTTGGATTTGTTAGTTATGTGTATGTATTATTAATTTCAGTTATGAATGTCGTGATTTTAAAGCTCTGGATAAAAACAAATGCCATTTTAAAGGACAAGAATACGAAGTAGGAACTAATCTGCCTGATGATATAACCAATGAGTGTCAAACATCGTGTTACTGTCAAGCGTAATATTTAATTTAAACAATTCTAATCATATATAAAACACAATTATCAATTTCTTTATATATAGAGGTTATCCAATTGGAAGTCCAGCCGACTTTGAATGTGCCGACATTGAATGTGAACATCTATTTGATGAATCATTATATAAATGTGTACTTGTATATCAGCCGGGACAATGTTGTCCTAATTATAAATGTTCTGAAGACGAAACAAAAGATTTGGGATATTGCGAATTGGATGGCCGTACTTATCGAACTGGAGAAATAATGTATCCTTCTGCTGCATTACCATGTCATACATGTCGCTGTACCGACAGTTTTGATAATACAACGTTAGTAGGAAACGAAGCATGCACCGAAGTCAATTGCCATTTTGAATTTCATGATATACACCAGTTTCAAGAAGGATGCGTACCAATTTACTATAAAACCGACATTTGTTGTGCAATCGAATATCGTTGCCGTACGTTTTAATTTTACAAAATTAATTATGTGTTTGAATAATTTTTATGTTTCTGTTGCAGCTACTTCAAATGATGTTGTCATTAAATCGAAAGAGGTTGCAACTGAAATAAGTGACTCACAGTCTCAATGTACATTTGGTGATTTAGTATTGAATATTGGTGATGCAATTGAGACAAATGATGTATGCCTTACCTGTAAATGTAGTACACCACCATTTGTACATTGCATCAAGGCACCGAAATGTTATGGTGGAAAATTTGTGTAGATTATCAATTCATAATGAACTAGAATTTATCCAATCTTAATATTTATATACAACCAGTGTGCATAATAACAACAGTGGTATAGCAGTAGTATTCCCATTTCGAAATGTAACAAACAAGGGGTTATCGAATAATGATACAAATTATTTACTTGGACCTTTAAATGTTAAAAGTTAAAAATTTTTCCGTTTTCTTCAATTTATTTTATATAATACGTATATATAAATCAAAATAATATCAATACAATAAATATTACAAATATGTAAATGAACAAAAATGTAAAAAAAATATTTTCAAAATAACACATATCTAACATCATAATCTTAACCATTGAATGTTTATACTTAATAACTATAATAAAATATACAAAATGTAAATGTTTTTGTTTGTATAAATTAAAAATAAAATATTAATTAAATTCGTTATTTTTGAAATTATTCTTGCACTTTTAATTTTTGTATTCGACTAGACATAAATTCCATTTCATGGGAAGATGCTGCTCCATTTACATTTTCGACTCGTATGTCTTCTAGTGACTTTGATTTTTTTAACAGAATTTTATTACTACTGGTAGCAGCTGTACTGCTATTATTATTACTTGTATTGTTATTATTATTATTGTTTAAGGTAATTAAATTATACCTATTTAATTTTTTATCGTAATTGAATTCAATAGATTGTTGTAAATTATCACATGTATCCATCATTGAGTAGCTTAATGAGTCGACAATACTTGTTGTCTCCTGGTATAAGCTTGATGTCGGATCAGCATTTTCACTTTTAGTACGAGGACGCTCTGGTATGTAGTATGGTCTCATTCTCATAGGTGGTACTCGATTTGGCATTCGACGTGGGCTGCTATAAATCTGTAATGGGCAAAAAGAGAACAACACGAAATTAATTTGGGATCTATAATCTCGATTAAAATAGCTTGAAAAATATTTATAAAGCTATAATACAGTATATAAAAAGGAACGAGATATTTGCCTTAATTACCTTTGAAATGTATCGTGGATTTAATTGCATTGGTAATTTGACGGGCGTATTTGGTGGTACAATATAATTAGCACGTTGATTGAGAAAATTTTGCACCTGGCAATTAATTGCTTGTGTTTTTATTGAATTTATATCGGCTGAATTGTGCAATAGATTCAATTCAAACAATGCTGAATCTAGTTCAGTTGCTGGGACAGCCTGAAATTAATAAAGAAATGTTTTTGTTTCAAAATAATGTAATGATTTTATTAATCTTGAAGCGAATGATGAATCAAAACAAACAATTTAAAATTTTGTTACGAAATTAATAGAAAAAGTTTACACTGTAAACCAGAAAAAACAAACCGCAATTCTTTCGATTGTATGTAGTTAAAAAAAGCATAGTTTAATGATTTGATGTGGAGTAATTAGCATTAGAGGCGTCAAATTACAAGACTAAGAAAACCAAGTGTTTATTTGAAAATCTTAGTATAATATATAGTGCAAAGGTTAAAGAATAGGTTTTTCATATAAATAAACGTAAGGTAGGACATAAATAAGCAACCCGCGAAAGACTTGGGAGTGCCTTGGAGTCCCAAAAACGATTGGAACAAACAAACAAAAAACAACATATTTTTTAAACATTCGAAATCTTTTATTCACCATTCTTGAATTATATCTAGCTTCGTTCAATTGCGTACAGTGGTGATTATATTTTTGACATTATAATAGTTTGTTTATGTTAAATTGTTTCTGTTTGTCAATCAGACATGAAATATCAGAAATTCAGAACTTCCTATGACTTCAATAATATAATTTTAATTGTATTTAATAAAATATTGTGTGGCTTATCATTAAGGTAACAAACCACGAGATTGTTTTGAGTTGTCTAATTTTAAGATCATTGAGATTTTGTGACACTGGTAACTACCGAAAAGATGTCAACGAGATAAATATTTTCACAACATTTAAAATGAATACAATATAGCATAACAAAAATATAAATTAAATAAGGAATGACACAATTTCTCGTAGATTTGTGTACTATAAGGTTTTACGATAATCTTAGATTTCCTGAGGTCTTAGGTTGTATAAATTGCACACACGTAGAAATTGTACCACTCAATATAGCAATTGCAGTTTATCCAAACCACATTCATAGATGTGATGTGGCTGAGAAAGGTTAACATTTCATCAATGTTCACTCAACGTGTTTTGTTTAGAAATACGAGGCTGATTTAAATATTATTAAGGTGAATGCTAGATTTTCAGGATCAAATCACGATATATTTTGAACACGTCTAACGTTTTACCAGCGATGGACGTTTTACCATTATATGAAGGCATCCTGGAAATTATTATTTATTGGGTAATCTAAGAGTAATGTTATGACAGGTGAATATGATTACGTTCTACGACCATGTGGCTTAACCAATTAAATTAAAAATGCAATAAATAGAAACCCACACAGCCGATATGAAAAGCAGAAAATTCCAATAAGAATAATTGAAAGTGTTCTGAAGATAAGATTTCGATGCTTGTGTGAATATCGAGTTTAATTACATTATAATCTTTTGGAGGAAAAAGTTTGTCCAATAAGAGGGCTGAATATCTTCGCAGAACAATAAACTATTAAAATGTCGACCATCTACTACTAGCTGGAGAAAAGTTCTACAGACTATAGTTTTAAGATATTTTTCTTATTGAAATATGTGTATTTCAAATAAACTATAGTTTTTATAGTTCAGAACTTGGTTCTGACAAATTTGTTCTCAGGTTGATATACAAATAAGGAACTGAGTTGGTTACTGTAATTGGCAGTGGGTGGGGTAAAACATTTAAGTGTGAAAGTTTAAAAGAAAATTATTTGTGAATCTTCGTATTCTATTTTGGTTTGTTAAAATTGTTTTTCAAACATTATCGTTTAATCACAAAAAACCCAATGTTTATTGTTAAAACAAAAACTGTCCAAGTAGCTTCTCATTGATAATGTAAGATAAACTCGATACACTATAATATACATAAGATTAAATACTTGGTATTTTAATGTCGATATAAAACGTTAATTTAATGACCACAAAATTATCTGTTCATTATTCTGGAGTAAAAATAAAACTTCGTATACGAATGCATATGTTCTTTGTTGTTATCGACACAATTTTATCGTCTAAATAAACAATTCTATTATAATCAATTCTTGTGTATATATATTTCTAAAACCAACAAAATAAGCAATTAATAAATCATAATCTACGATCGAAGGAAAACGAGAGATTGATAAGAGTAGATATGTAAACACTTATGTTATGTATCTATTTGTAGTGAAAGTGCATGAAAAGAAAATTACGCAATTTTAAGGAATAACCAATCGGCAAAATAATTATATACGAGTATGACCTTCATTTTATAAATAATATATTTTGATTTGCTCCGAAATTTATTGATTGACTTATTACTGCAAAATTAATTTGCAGAGGTATCGTTTCCATTAGAACAGAAAAAATACGAGACATTTTGTTAAGGTTTAAAAATTTTTTAAGAAAAAATTTAGAAAAATACAACGGATAAATAATATTTATATCTTACCTCATCCATTGCAATAGTTATTATTTTTAAACAGATATTATAAATATTAAATTAATTATAGATAAATAAGTACAGTAGTTTTATCGCTCGGTAGCTTTGCACAACAAACTTCTATGGTGACATTATCGTACGTGACGTATCACAAAATATGTTAAATATGCAATATTACAACCAAATATGATTTAAATTTTACTTAAATATATATTTATTTCAATAAATTAATTAATTGCGTTGGTCAATGAATGAATGAATTAGCTTTCATATCTATACAAGTATACAATTTAATCACCACAAAATGAAAATAAAAACAAGATTCGTGCCTTGACAAGTTGCAAGCCGAGCACTTTTTTAATATTTTTTTTGTTCATTCATGTGTCACGAAATTTATAGGGGTGCGAACTGTAATAAAAAAAAAATTTAATAGATGAGTTACACGTGATACTTTTTATGATAGAAATTTGGAAACTTTTCGATGGCGTCAATATCATGGATATGCTTAATAATTTATAATAATATATATATTATACGAGCACCGACATGCATTTTAATTCTATAGGTGCTCCCTAATAAGCAAAATAAGTTAGAAATCAATTATATAATTAATTTTAATTGTTATAATATAATTTTTATTTAGTGTAGAATTGTAGTGCCACCTGAAGAAATAAATCAAACTAATTTTTCATGTTGTCCCACTATAGTATGGAAAACTATACCCATAGCTCTGAACCATATGAGAGTTACACCGTGTTATTTGTAAGGTCTGTAACAATTCAGTTAAATTCCGTATTTCGACTATACAGTAGTCAAAACAATATTTATTTGCTTTACTGGCTTTACATAATCATCCCAATTATCGGTTTCTGAGCAACACAATTTTCACAAATATACAAGCCGTTAGAAACTAGATCCCTAGATAATGTAGTTTTTTCGGATGAAATTACCTAGTACTAGGAAAAACTCGTTTAAATTTTCTCGTTTTTATTTCCCAATATAAAAATATTTTTCCAAAAAGATTCATAAAATAACCAAATATAAACTTTAAATTCATAGTCTCTTAGCTAACAGAATAAAAAATAAATAAAAATTAGATATTACTCAAAAATCAAGGTACTAAGTTTTGTATCCAACTTCTTGGAATCAACAGCAAACTTTCGAATCCCGTCCGAAAGTTTATCTGTCGCCATTTGATCTTCGTTGAGAAGCCAACGGAATGATTGTTCGTTCAATTCGAGTTTATCGAGATCTACATCTTTTGCCAATTTAGCATCCAATTTCTTTTCAATTGGTTCATTACTCTTCTCCAAATCGCCCAAAAGTTTTGGACTAATCGTAAGTAAATCGCATCCTGCTAGTTCTCGTATTTCGCCAGTGTTACGGAAAGACGCACCCATTACAACGGTTTTGTAACCAAATTTTTTGTAATAATTGTAAATTTTTGTAACTGAAATTACGCCTGGATCCTTTTCGGGGGCAAATGTTTTATTTTCTGTGTTGGAGACGTACCAGTCAAGAATACGACCTACAAATGGTGAAATTAATGTAACTCCAGCTTCGGCGCATGCTACAGCTTGTGCAAATGAAAACAATAATGTTAGATTGCAGTGAATTCCATGTTTCTTTTCCAATACACTGAAATAGGCATATAAATTAGAATATTTTAAATATTAATGTCATTAATTTATTAACCTGGCAGCTTGGATACCTTCCCAAGTTGAGGCGAGTTTGATCAAAATTCGTTCTTTAGCGATTCCCTGCTCTTTGTACAACTCAATTAGTTTCAATGCCTTTTTAATGCTTGCTTCTTTGTCAAACGATAAACGTGCATCCACTTCGGTCGAAACACGTCCTGGAACAATTTTTAAAATTTCACAACCAAACAAAACACATAGCATATCAGCAGCTGCTTCGAGTTTTTCTGATTTGGTTCCATCGTAATCGTGTGCATAGTCAACAGCTTTCTGGATCAAATGCTGGTACTGTGACATTTCGGCGGCTGATAAAATGAGCGATGGGTTCGTGGTTGCATCGGTAGGCTTATAAGCTTTCATAGCTGAAAAAAATGAAAAAAAAGAGTAATTATTACAGCGTTTTTGTTGACCTTGACCACTAATTAGAAAGCGTAACAATGAGTACGCGGATCTAATTATTTGATAATCAAAAACATACGTCACGTATTCTGATAAGAAAATCAATACATGTCTTAATTAGCAGGAAATAAGTAAAATCGCCTAAAAGTCGAAATAAATCGCGATATATAATTTTTTAATTTCCAGACATTTTGTGTAATAGACGGATTACATAATAACCTAAAGCATATTGCTAAAAAACACATAATAGTGAAAGGGAATTTAAAATGGTTTCTTAAAATCTGGAACAAGTACAACAAGAAATATAAAATATAATCATGAGACAGCATATTGTATTGATCACACGGTCACCTTCAGGGGTTATTTTACAACAAAACTAATGAGACATTGTTATTGATAAGCAGCACCCACGAATTAATCTTTAACACAGTTCTAGAAACATTTTATTTGTTTTGATTCACTTAACCTCATTTCGACCATGTTCTATTTATAAAACTTTATAAAAAATGAAAAACCACTTGCGGAAAAATCCAACAAAAATTAAAGTTCACTAACCTTCAAAGTCGCCGGTATCAGCAACAATTGTTGTAAATTGTTTCAATTGATCCAAACTAGACATTTTACGTTTCTTGTTTTGTGGTTCACTGCTCATTATAAATTAAATGTTAAAACTCACTTTATTATGTAGAATGTAAAAAAAAACTATTTTTCCAAATAATTTAATGCAATTTCATACTACGCGTGCGTTTACACGGATATTACAAATATGTATGCGTTTCATTTTACGCAATAAGCAAATTTAATTGGAAGTTAGGTAGTTCAGGTGGTCAAATATAGATGTCAATAAATACGTTTTATCTTCAATGTTTTGATGCAGTTTCTTTTATCTCGACTGTAACTGTCATTATCGTTCAGTGTATTAGTTTCTACATCTGTCAAAAGTGAGGTTATTTATTTTCGGAATTTGCGGATTTTTCCGTAAAAAATAATAAAATATAAAATAAAATTATTAAAAAATGTACCGACAATTACAAAAAACGAATCAATTACTACGGTTTAATAAAATATTTGGATCACGAACGTATTTATCCGATAGTTATAAATGCACAGAAGCATGGAATGCTCGGCTTAGTACTCCAATCTTAAAAAATATCAATGTTAATCAACTATACATAGATCTTGAACAAAAATATGCACAACAGGGTAAAGCGAGTGCTATAGACATTGATATATTCACAAACTCAGCTGTTGGTGATTCACATATTGAGGAAATATCCGATTTGGTTCAAAAACTTCGTTTGACCGATGAAACTACCAGTGCTTTGGAATCGACAGGTCATGCTGTGATTCGGAACTATATAGAAACTGATCATATTGACCAGTTAATTCATATACTTGATGACCGATTAAATTTTGGTGTATTTTTAGATAATTTTACGGCCAATATACTATTAAATCATCTTATATTAAAAGGAAATTATAAATTAGCAACGAAAGTTGCCTCATTGGTGATGTTGCAAGAAGATTTCAGTCATCCAATTACCAGAGCACTTTCGCTGTATGCATGTAATAAGTATTTAGAAAATCCAGAATCATTTAAAGAAGAAAAGGTTATACCTGTGGGAGAACCTGTGGTGAAAAAAAAGAAAGCCGATGAAATCAAAGTACGAGTGAAATTTTTGCGCAACGAATATTTTGATGACCATTTTGATATAAGTGATAATATTCACTTAACTGGAAAAACCATTTATGCAATTACGACTGAAATGGAGCCCTCTCTATTTCGGGAAAATTTTGAACTATTGGGTTTGGCACTGTATGAGAAATACAACGAAGCAAATAAGGTTCTTGATCAGATAGTATCTGCTAAAAAACCGGTTTATCAAGATTCAGTGAATAAAATTAAATCAGTACTTAGTTCAAGGGAATCAGCAAAAGAATTCCTAACGAAGTTAGAGACTGTTGAACCATCTCTCTCTATTAATAAAGAGAATGTTGAACAAATTTTAATCGATCAAATTACTAAAGCCATCGAACAAAACGAGAAGCATGATATCGAGCTCCAAACCAAAATCTATAGCTCGTGGATTGAAGTACGGCAAAAAGCATTAGATGACGAACTACATCGATTGAAACGAGCTGAACGGTTACAAGAAATTGAAAAAATATCAAAAGAAATGGCGGATGAGGAACGAAAATTATGGTTCTTCGAAAACGAGGAGAAATTAGACCTAGCTATTGAAAACAAAAAAGTTTCGTATCCCAAGAGATGGTTTGGTAAGAAGAAGAAGCCAAGAGTTGTGGATGAGGGTTATATTCCACCAGAAATTACTAAGCATAGTAAAATTTAAAATGTATTTCTGTGTAGTTAAATATAAAGTTAAATAAAATTTAGAAATATTATAATTTATTTTCTTATCTTCATAATCTGATTTGGGGCTATTGCACTCCCTCAACACTTTCAAAGTTCTATTTTAATGTAATACTATAGCCATGCGATCATTTAGTTTAGATAAGAAAGATGATTGTTTTGTACCCCAAACTGGCGGTTAAAGATGTATTTGTCCACATAATTGATCGTAATCGGATAGTATAAATCCCTTTTGATTCCTGCTACCATTGGCATTCAAACCCGATATATCTCGGTACATTAAATAAACAATGTCATCATTTAGGCTGATACTAAACTGTCATCATTTAGGCTGATTGGTTATACAAATATGTATAATAATCCAAAACACTATTTGCGCTTGGTACTGATTGAGTTATATCAATATTATCATGATTTAACCGGTTTATGCCGACGACGATCTTATGATTATGACTCTCATGAAAGCTGATGGAATAGAAATTAAAAATTTCGTGTAACAGTTGTTAATATCGCAATGAAATTGGGTTTATTCTATAATCTATACCTAAATGACTTTAAAATGAGGTTACATACTGAATACCACTTATTACATCTGAAATAATTCCTATTATATTTAGCAAAAATGAATATTTAGCTGTATGTAACGATTTGCGAACTATAGCCACGGGTGCAACTGATGATCAACCAGAACCAATTGTTACCAGCAAAATTTAAAAAAAACAGAACCTTAAAACTGGTTTGTTTCCATATCTGTTTGAACGTTGAATTTGGGTATTATTCGCACTGTACAAAAAATGCTTTGTTCAATTTCTTTAAGCCAGAATTTCAATGTGATATTAATTTTGAAATTCAAGTTTTTCGTTAGTATATAATAAGTATATGGTATTTTTTTTAGCGGTTTTTACAGGCCATTATTGGCCCGTACCGTGTCAACAATCTGACTCCATCGGTTTCGATCACGAGTCAGCTCTTGAAACCGTTGTAGACAGTTAGAAGATGCCAGATCGCTCTCTACGACGTGGAGCCATCGTCGCCGACAGCGACCTCTTCGCCTACCGAAAGGCGGTTCTCCCTTAAAGATTCGCTGTATCATTCGGTTCGGATCAGCACGCAGAACGTGTCCGAGCCAGCGTACACGTTGTCCTTCGATTTCATGCACGACATCAGGAATTTGCATTAAATTCCTGATCTCGTGATTGAAAAGAACTCGGTAAGTGCCATCGACGTCGCGTTTTGGACCATATATCACACGCATGATTCTTCTCTCGAATATTACAAACCATCTTTCGTACTCATCCGTCAAGGTCCAACTCTCACATCCATACATGACAACGGGTCTGATCAACACTCTGTACAGTTTCAGCTTATCCGTATTTGCAAGATATTTTGATTTCAGCAGTGGACGTAGAGGATACAAAGCCCGATTGCCAGCGGCAAGGCGGACCTTGATATCCTCTCCCACACTATTATCGTGAGTGATGAGAGATCCAAGATACTTGAATCTCATCACTCCTTCAAACGTGTGGTTACCACTACTGAAATCAATTGCGTCTTGGTCTCTAAAACCCGAGATTAGATATTTGGTTTTTGACTCGTTGATTTTGAGACCAACAGAAGCTGAACACTGTTCCAGTGGATCAAGTATCTCTTTCACTCCGTTGCCATTCAATTCAATCACACAGATATCATCTGCATAAGCAAGAAGTTGATTGGATTGTCGGAATAAGATGTTGTCCTGAGGTGTTTCACTTTTACGAAGGATGTATTCCAACATGAGATTAAAAAGTATCGGGGACAGCGCATCTCCTTGTCGAACACCGGAATTGATTGCAAAAGTTCTCGATAGCCTGTTCTCAACTTTGACACAGCATTGTGACTGCATTACTGTCATTTTACACAGATGTACATATTTTTTCGGCATTCCTAAATATTCAAGCGCATACCATAATCTCTCTCGATTGATTGAGTCATAGGCTTGCTTGAAATCTAGGAATACCTGGTGTACATCGCGAGATGTTTCGTAGTACTTGGAAAGAATCATCCGTAGCGAAAAAACTTGATCAGTGACTGACCGATTTGGACGGAATCCTCCTTGGTAGTCACCGACAATTTCCTCCGCTAGAGGAGTAATTCTTCCCAAGATAATGTATGACAGTAACTTATATGCTGTGCAAAGGAGAGCTATACCGCGATAATTCTCACATTTCAAGCGATCACCTTTCTTGAAAATTGGGCATAACGCGGCCACTTTCCATTCTTCGGGCATAACTTCATTTCGCCATACCAATCGAACAAGGTCGAAAAGACAGTTCCACAAAGTTAGCCCTCCGAATATCAAGAGCTCTGAATTAATGCAATCAACTCCTGGTGAACGATTTTTCTTTAATTTCTGCATGGCCATTGTGAATTCCTCATGGGATGGACCCTTAATGAACATCTCTGTGGTCTGTATTTGAGGGTATGTTCAAACACAGCTTGTGAAACATGTGGAACATTAAGTAAATCAGAAAAATGTTCACGCCTTGTATCGAGTACCGCATCGACGTTAACACAGAGGTTTCCATCCTGACCCCGAATAGCAGTTGACCGAGATCTTAAGGTATGGTGCAATTCGGTGATTCCTTTAAAGAAACCACGCGAATTGTGCTCATTGCTGAGTTGTTTTACTCTTAAGACCTTAGACGTAAACCATTCTCGCTCTATCACTCTACAAATTCGTTTAGCTGTTCTCCTAGCAAGAACTGCTTTATTTTTCCTTGCTATTGTAAACCGAGTCTGCGCTTCATTATAGGCTATATTTCGTTGCTCAACAGCAAGTCGACACTCTTCATCAAACCAATCATTTTTGGGCTTAGTTTTCACTATACCGAGAGTGTGCTGGGCAGCATCGACAACCGAGGTTTTCAATACTTCTCAGACACTGTTCACATCATCAGATTGGTAATTGGAATGCATAATGCTATTGCTGACAAGATCTTGATATTTTCGTTGCGTTTCTTCATTTATCAGACCTTCACATAGGAAAATCGCGTTGTATATTTCCCTGTCCTCCCTGACTTGTACGAAAATTTTCATCGTAGCTTTCCAGCAACCATAAAATGGTCTATTAAAATGGTCACTGCACTTTGCAGTGACCGAATTTTGTTGACGACCGATACGATCTCACGTCTTAGACAACCCGAGCCCGCCCTTTTGAAATCAACACATGGTCGATTTGGCTTCGGGATGTTTTACGTGGATGTGTTCATGTTTCTAAATGGATGTTTTTATGAGGAAAGAATGTACCTGCTACTTTGAGATCATGAGCGATGGCAAAGTACATTATTCTTTCCCCATTCTCGATCGCAGTTTCGTGTCAGGAGTACGGACCTATATTGTTACATAAGTCGGTCTGATTTCTGCCAGCTCTAGCATTAAAGTCACCAATAACCAATTTGACATTGTGCTTCGGTATAGAACCCATCAGATTATCCAGATTGTTGTAGAATGAGTCTTTATCCTGAGATTGACTTACATCAGTGGGCTCATGCACAGACAATTGACGCAGGTTGGCTAATCTCATGTGCAAGCGAAGCTTACATCTCCCCTGTGTAGTATAGCCTTGGAACACACGGTATCCACTTTTAGGCCATCGAGTTTCTTGGAGAGCTACGAGTTGCAGCCGATACTCTTTCATGCATGTGATAAGGCCGTCCAACGCGTCAGATTTTCTTAATGACTGCACGTTCCACGTTCCGATCCTTAATCTCGTATCCGGGTACTTAAGCGGGGGTTCCTTTTTTTGTTGTTGTGTCGGTATCCGATTTTTTATTTTTGTTGACATTTTTAACATTTTCACTTTTTTTACGAATGCGGGTCGTCAGCCCAGCGATCCAACCAGATTTAGTCACTTCCTACGACAAGGTCTGGATACTGTGGTGGTATTCTATGGGTCTCATGTTTTGTTTGAGATATTTACGAAACATGGATGGCCCCCACGATGACTGTATCTCGTATGACAACATTAAAACGGTTTATATAAGCATCTCTTCCAGTTTTATTGTTCTTCAAACTTTTTTGATTTTTTTCGATTAATGATTGCTTTAGAGTAGCACTAAATAGATTCAATAATTGTATTTATTTCTGCGGTCAATAGTCAAATTATGCACATTTTCAGAGTCAAACTTAAAAATATTAACTTCAATAACGAGATACTCGCCACAAAAATACCTTACCACAAAAATATTCAATTAAAATTTTTATTCCACTTAGCTTAGTGACAGGACAACCTAAATCACTAAAAAAGAAAAATACGTGCATAAGAAAAATATGTGTAATTTTAATAAGACAGTTTCACCATTCACCAAAAATGTTTAATCTTACGATAATATTATGTTGCCATTGCTACGTTTCACGAAATCACAGTCCACAAAAGAATTAACTGTACTTATCATTTTGTAGAAGACAAAATATATTCTTCATTTTGGTATAAAACTTTTACTTTCTTGCTCTGTTAGACAAGAAGATAAAAACATAAAGATCAAACATGCTTATATACATCTTTTCTATTTTAAAAAAATTGCTTAATCCAACTGGCATTACGAATGAGGTATTGAAAAATGTACCGTGGTTGTTGGTGCGGTGGTGGCTGTAACCACAGAAAAAAAAAGATAATAATAATGAAAGAAAAATGTGTAAAGCAAAAATAATAAGAAGTTGAAAATTTTTTTGTATTCGTTTATTATTATTACGACAAGAGAAGCAGCACAACCACAAGTACGAGAACAAAAATGCCTTCTTTACACTAATCCGATACTTGACAAGTCTAATTTAAAGTCAAAATGAAATTCTTAGTGACATTTCAATTATTTTTTCTTCTTCTATCGTATTTAATTTTCTTTTAGGTTTTTCTTCTATACATATAGATATACAAGTACCACGACCAACATATTTCGTTTTATTATGGAGAGTTGAGTAAAGTATTTTTTTAATTGAATCAGAAATAATTTTAGATGAGATTTATGTTTAAAAAATTGAATTTTTTATGTTAATTTAACTAATTCACCGAGAAAGGTAACAAATCGATAGTTCGTTAAAATATCTACTCGAAACGTTTTATGGGAAACAATAATTGAAATTTCATTGTAATGAAATGCCAACAGGTAGGTAGAAGTGGCGACTGTAAGAGATTCAGGATAGATTAATAGGAGCTGTTAATAATGAAATGTGTAGATAAGTGACCACCCATGTTATTCGTTGACTTATATAGTGTGTAACTGCATACTGTTGAATATAAGGATTAGAATAATCTATTGAAATAAATTTTACATGATTTGCAAGATTCTATAGAAGTTATTAAACTAAACAAAATAGTTGGTCCTATTGTTTTCAAAAGGTTATAAATATTGAAATGACTTCATTACATCATTACTCTTGAGTATCTATGTAAGAAAAGTAGGCGCTATATATTTAGAAATACCAAAAAATATCTACATCTGTGTAAAATGACAGTAACGCAGTCACCATGATGCGTTAAAGTTAAGAAAAGGCTATCGAGAACTTTTGCAATTATTTCAGGTGTTCGACAAGGAGATGCGCTGTCCCCGATACTTTTTAATCTCATGTTAGAATACATCCTGTTATCAACACCTCAAAACAATATTGTTTTGAGGTATTTCAAGGTTACCAAGGTCAACCTTGCCGCTGGTAATCGGGATTTATTTCCTCTACGTCCACTTCGAAAATCAAATTATCTTGCAAATACGGATAAGCTGAAACTGTATAGAGTTTTGATCACGTTGTCATGTATGTATGTGGTGGTCGGACCTTGACGGATGAGTACGAAAGATGGCTTCTAACATACGAGAGAATCATGATTGTGAAATATGGTCTAAAACGTGACGTTGATGGCACATAACGATCTCGTTTCAATCACGAGACCAGGAATTAAATATGATCATGCATGAAATCAAAGAACTGCGAGTATACGCTGGCTTGGTCACGTTCTGTGTGCTGATCCAAACCGAACGATACAGCGATCTTTGAAGGGAGAGTCGCCTTTCGGTAGGCGAAGAGATCGCTGTCGGCGACGATGGCTCCACGGCATAGAGAGCGATCTGGCATCTTCTGGTTGCTTGCAACAATATGAAGAGCTGTTTCGTTATCGAAACCGATGGAGTCATATTGTTGACGGGCCAACAATAGGGTAAAAACCGTTAAAAAATAGTCGGTAGGAACTATCTGAGAAATCGGAGGTGAAAGGTAAATGAATCGTGCTCATTGGGTCACTGATAAAACACTGGATCGTTGATATAGAACACTTAAGGTTGAAGAAGATACATTCAATATACAGCAACACACATAACTGAATCTATCGGATTTATTGGGGACAGTATTTAATAATCAAAAGAAGTGACCATAGTAATTCAGTTGTTTAGTTAATCTCTTGATGCTAGGCTCGTTAAGTCAACCATTTTGCAACACGGCTTTGATATCTTAAGAGCACCAGGATTAGTTATTTATATTACAGTACGATGGCATATAGAAACATTTGTTGATTTTTGTTGAATTGAATTTTATGTTTGGGTAGGATGTTTATTATAAATTGAACGCTCAAAACCCTTTTTAAATGTAAAAGGTAAACACTAATATGTCTGACGAATGAATGACGAGTATAAAGTGGACAGTTTTAGTTTCAAATTAGCATATTTTACAACATTCGAATGCAAACTATCTTATTCTGGTAAATAGGGAGCGATGTCACCATGATAAGGGATACCACAATGGTCCTGGTAGCTGAAATTTTGATTCAGTTGTGACTAAAATGTTGTGAGTACATGTACAACATTATTAACTCGTTTACCTTTAAAAAAGAAATTTACACTTCTGAAAAAGGATGTCTCTATACATAAGAATATATATGAAACCAACAAACAATTTACACAACAGTGGCTGCTGGTTCCTCACGGGAACCAAACACTGTAAAATGACAATAAAAAATGTATTGATTTTCCATTAATAAAACCAATTTTGTATTTTTAACTCATTGCTTGTGTCCTTTTTACAAATTTTTTACTCGTATAGTTAGTTGTGTTATGATAAAAGCAACGCAGCATGTTATATTGAATCTGTATCTTTTCTCGGTACTCCTGCTCATTTAAATAGCCGTAATAAAATTTCCATACCCATCTTAAAATTGTTTTTGTATCTACGAATATTGGGTGTTAGAATATGGTAAAAATATATAATTTGTAGTCTTATATTATAACCATTTCTAATTTATTAGTTTTGGTTGAACTAAAAAAAAATTCTTTCGTTTTGTTAGAATTTGGTTACCGTTTTATTTTTCGACTTATTATTGTTGAGTTCTTAAATATATACGAGTAAATAGTGGTAACATCAAAAAGTATAATAATTATTATTTTTTTCTAGATATGTAATTGAATTTGATGTTATATAACTAACTCATATAATAGTTTACAGTAGTTGTTCAATAATTGAAATGATTTAAAATATATATAATTTATCATTTTGAAATTTAAAATTCATTAATTTTGATTAAAATTATCTTGTATCAATTTTTCACACCATAATATGTAATTTTATTATATGGGATGAATTGTTATGTAATCACGTGTCTCTATAAAATGTTAACATTTCAAAGTGCTTAATAAATTTTTGTAATCAAGTTATGTGTATGACAAATCATTTTCTAATTAATTTAATGTTAAGGTTTGATTGGTTGAAAAACTTCGTTGATGGTACTTGTATATCAATAGAGTATTTTAAGGTGTTCAACACAATTCACATACTGGTTTAAAAGTGAAAGCTTATAGTTTATATTACGCAAGGTTATATAAGGGAAATTACTGTAGAAGTAGAAAACGTGACACTGTTAGATATAAAAAGGTTCGGTTCCAGTTAATTTATTTATACAGTAGAAAAATATTTTTGACAAGCTTCAGGTCTATAATAGAGTATCTCATATCGATCCATTTGGTGAGCTAGTATTAGAGGTAAACCTGGTTTGTCTTGCGATTGGACGTCTAAAGAAAACCACAAAGTAAGTGAGACTGCTTTCTGAAAGTTGGTTCAATTTGAATTCTAGATGAAGCATTTCCTAATTTCTTATCAAAACTTTACTTCAGAAAAAAAAGTAGTGCCATGATAGTCATGAAATCGTAGCTCGGAGGCATTGTAGTTTTTGAAAACAATTTTTGAAAACACACTTAAAACTGTGATGTATAACTATGATAGTAGAAAATTGTTCGAATCTAATTTTAAATAGTTAATTTCTAAAATCGTTAGCTTTCTATTTAAGTTTTGTATTCTGTGAATATATTTTCACAACTATAGTTTGTGTAGCTGGTTATTGTCCTCAATTCCGTGTAATCGTGTTACTTTACCCTATCAAAATAATTTAACTAAAAATTTTTTAATTTCTTATTTAACAAATCTAATTAACTAACCCCTGTTTTGAAATAATCGGAAAACACAACATCAATTGGAACATTAGGGTTATTATTTTCCTACTACCCAAACAAAGGAGGGTGAAAGATCAAACGGGAAAAATATTATACTTTAATCGACCTTCATTACCAACAGGAAACAATATCACTTTCAGTCACAATAAAAAAAATACTAATAATAATCATAAACTTCTAAGCAAATTACCATCTTTATGTGTTCATAATTTCCCATCTTTTTATATAATTTTTCAGTTTCGATCTGTGTTAAAAAATAAAAACTCAATAATCACCCTATCATCCCGCACATTTAAAAATATTTTCCTTATCTTTAACGTGTTCGAAAATATTTTTTAAAAATTATACACTCTTCAAAGCAATTAGATAATTATTTTGATATTCTGGCACACTTTTGTGACACGTGTACATGTTATATTGCGAGGAGACAGTACCAGCCTCTTGCCGTATAATACAAAACGCTGAGAAAAAACATAAACTCTGGAAAATTGTTTTGATGTTTCGGAAATGAAAAGAGTTTTTAAGGTACCGAACAAAAGACGAGATCAGAAATTATATAAGATGTTCGATGTGTAGGGAGCGGGTAAAAATTAATGATGAGTGCATAAAAGAATTAAAAATTGTACATATAGATGAAAGTAAT
The DNA here is from genome assembly GCA_963932295.1 of Tipula lateralis. Taxonomy (NCBI): domain Eukaryota; kingdom Metazoa; phylum Arthropoda; class Insecta; order Diptera; family Tipulidae; genus Tipula; species Tipula lateralis. The sequence continues at coordinate 12,376,797 of OZ010737.1, forward strand.
TAATTTTCTTAATTTAAATGTACTTAATCTATAATTATTTTGACGTTTTGCTTTTATAAGTATAACCGTCATTCTCTGATATTGATATTATTGTGTCCTTAAAGAAATGTACTTTTATTTAAATTAATGAATAATTATGATTACCTTTTGTTTTGTTTAAATAGCAAGGAAAATTAATGATTGAATGGTTGATATGTGAATTGCGTATCTGAGCTACATTATGGCTTATTACCAAGCATGGATTATCTGAGTTCCGATGGAAGTATCTTTGCAAAGTTGAAACTTGAAGAAAATTTAAACATATTAACTATAGAGGGGAAATGAAAACCAATTCAACAAATTAAAAGTTCAACAAATCCAATCAAATAAAAATTTGATATTTTAAGTTCAAAAAATATTCCTTATAGTGGATTTTTATTTTTTATATTATAAATATATTTCGGCAATCAAGTTGCCATCTTCAGTATTTATCATGAATAAGTATTTATTTATTATAAAAATACTGAAGATGGCAACTTGATTGCCGAAATATATTTATAATATAAAAAATAAAAATCCACTATAAGGAATATTTTTTGAACTTAAAATATCAAATTTTTATTTGATTGAATTTAAAAGTGGAATAAGTCACACATTAGAGAAATTCTTAATATGAATTTCAACAATTTCAACAAATCATAAGGCAAAACTATATACTCACACTCAATGTTAAAATTCTCTTCAAATTTATGTATCATATTAACACCGTCTCTCATAACCAGCCATACTAGTTCTAAACGAATTGTACCAATTTAATTGCAGGTTGATGAAAACTGTATAAATTGTCTGTATAAGCTGCAGCTTGGTGTGAATGAATACATCTATGTCCCATCTTTCACGTCAGTACTATAGGCTGTAGGTAAATCGGACCTATTGCCGTAAGTCCTCGAATTGGCAATGTAATGGTGTAAAGTAGGATTTGAATGAGCGAACCGTGAAAGAGTTGGGAGTGCTTTGAGCCTCAAAAAAGATTTCAAAATAGAAACAAACAGACAGATAATCTTTTTAGACGAAACCACATTTATGGTTATAGACTGAATGAAATAACATGAATAATGTTTACAGTGATATTAAGGTCCCACAACATTAGTACATTATTTTTTCAAAGTATAAATTCCCTCAATATACCTTTTTCTACAAAAAAGTTTTTCAGCTAAATTGTTAATGCTGTGGGACGGACAAGCCAATATTAATGTGTTGATTTTGAAGTGATTTTCAATTCAAATAAAGAATAATCGGGTTTTATTATAAATAGTGAACGACGTTTATAAATTGTGAAATTTCAAAAATCAGTGTTCAGTGAAAAATTGTTTTCTTGCTCTTCGATCATTTTATTGTGTTCATAATCGTCTAACTGAACTTTATTCATGAAACAATCAATTAATTTCGAACCACTTTTTCATTTTTAGATGTTCAACACCCGACTGGACTGCGTACAAGTCGATCTAATGTGAATATTGATGCTGTAGCTGAAAGTGTACGTGAAGTCTGTGATCAATCAATTTGTCGCCGTTCTCATGATAAATGTTTCTCATATGACACATTGTGTCGTATTTTGAAGAGAGATCTTGGTTTAAAGGCAAACAAAATACAACTTGTTGAAAAATTGTTGTCGGTTGATTTTTTTTTGCGTCATCGATTTGGTTTATGGGCGTTGGAACAGCCCCAAATCGGTCAGTTTTTTATAGAAAAATTACCAAAAATTCAAGATATCGATGTAGCCGACTTGTGGTTTCAACAGGATGGTAGAATATGCCACACAGCAGTCCAAACCATCGACTTATTGAAAGAAAATTTTAATGAGAATATCATATCAAGAAACGGACTCGTGAATTGGGCTCCAAGGTCTTGTGATCTGACGCCATTGGGTTACTTTTTATGGGAGTTTCTGAAATCACTTGTTTATATCGTAAACCACAATCCATTCCTGCATTAGAAGAAAACATGACACGAGTAATTAACGGCATCGGCCTAAACCTCGAAAGAGTACTGGAAAATTTTACCCATAAAATGGATCATCTAAGAGTCAATCGCAGACAACATTTAAAAGAATTGATTTTCAAACAATAAATGTCATAAACTTACGTCACAAATACAATTTTTGATTATTAAATTGATTTAAATGCGTTTTATTTCAAAAAAGCTTCCGGATCTCTTATTGGATCACCCTTCACTAGAAACTAGAAATAAAAAAATAAAATGTTTTAAATTTCCAAAAAATAGATTTTGTACACTTTTTGAAATACAGTTTCGTTTGATATTTTGACAGATAAATCAAATAGTGTGTAGCATCAAATATACATGTATCTGTCATGTTTCTGCTTGGTTTAATTAATTAAAGCGTTGTTTTAAACAAAAATCTGTCACCATCCCAGGTTTTTCCTCTGCTAATAATTTCATTCAAAAACATATCCATTTCTAATGAATTTGTTGAATAAAAAACATAAAATAATAATAAATTATCTTTTAATTAATGTGCTAATGAAAATTGATACATTATTTTTCATCTTTGAAACAAATTATATATTTTTATGCTCATAAACACAATATGTATATATATATATATATATATATATATATATATATATATATATATATATATATATATATATATATATATCATACATTTTATTTTATTTTAATTATTACAGATTATATATTTTTATTGCAAACATCTTTTTATTCGTCCTATATATGTATATCATTAATTATTCTATACAGTAGTGTTATTGTAAGCAGCCTTCAACATAATGATGATTCTTGCTCGAGACACAAATCCAATTAATATTGTAATAAAATCTACTTTGATAACTTCTTAACAATATAGGGTTTTGATGATGAGATAAAAATATTACTGTCGTTAAGAATATATAATATTAGTAATAATCAAATAACAAATATTAATGATTTTTTCGTTACTATTTAATCATCATTAAAAAATAACAATTATTTATAATTTGCTTGGCTTCACAGTTGTTTTAATACACGGCTGTCACAATCTGACTTATTTGTTGTATCCCTGTTTTGTTTATTTTTCATATGAATTTTTATTATAGTTATTCAAACAAAAAAATAATATAGCAATTTTCAAGATATTCAATTACCATAATATTTAAGCAAGTGATCATTTATATTTGATCAATAGTAGATGATTTTACTAAGAAATACAAACTTGATAAATTGATTGATCGGAATGCGACTGAAAAATTAAAATGCAATTTAATCAAAAATATTGTGTTATACGCTGACTGACTTGCAATACTATACGAAACGAATAGAGGTTGAAAAATTTAAATAAAATATTGACGATGATGATCTCAAAACTAAACATTTTGTTTAACAAATCTCACTAAAAGTTTTTAAATGAAATGAATTCTTGACCGGCTTAATCCACTGTATATAAATTTATTCGGTTTATAAAAATCTACTGATTATTCACATATATAGTTGTTTTAACTGTTCTTTTTCGAAAATAAACTATTACTGCAGTGCCCATCTATATAATCCATCTATTACCAGGAGTAAGTCTATTAGTTGGAAACGATAGCTTTTTATCATTCTTATAAGAAGTGGAGTTCTTCTGACTCCGAATCGGTGTCAAATAATATCCCACCGATCGGATACAAATTTTCTTCATCCGATCGGAGTGTTTAGTTTGATCAGTTTTCACTTTTTTTAGATTGAGTTATTCACACCTATCGAATGAAAATTACTTTTTAAGAATAGATCTTTATACATCAGACGGTCAAATTTATTTTATCCGATTAGTGAATTTTTTATATTTTCGGATAAATATATTTGCGCACATACGATAAAACAAAATTATTCATATGGTGTCAAAGCACACCCAAAAAAGTTTTTATTTAGACCATTCGGAGTTAAAGAAACGATACCAAAGGTGAACAAAATTGATTTTTCGGATTAATTAAATTAACGTGATATGATTTGTTAACATATTTAATTTCATTTATTTAAAATATTTAAAAATATAAAGTACAAAGAGTTTATGTTAAAAAATAAAATATAAATTTGTTAGCTCTACCATATAAGTGATTTGATGCAAGTGGTTCCTCTTGTTGGACTGCAGTTCACGCCGTACTAAAATGGGATAAATCATGTTCGTTGTTTAAATCATCCCGTCTGTTCATGAACATATCTGAAAGAAGTAATTATACTAGTATTAAAAGATGTTTATTGCTAAAAAAATTAAAAATTTAACACTCACGTTTAGGTTTCTACTCGTAGATCTGGCATCTTTTGATAGTATGATTCTGAAAATAAATTAAAACAGCAATATTTCACATTAAAGGTTTAATAATTTAGAACAGATGTTTTAGGGACAGAGTTTTACACTTATTTAAATTTTTATTATAATTTTAAATAACTCCACAAATATTAATTTTATTAATTTAAATTTTATTAATTCTTACCTGTATGTTGTTATCAAATAAAAGTTTCGAATATGAGACTCAATGAAGATTAAATTGTCTCTTATGGTCACTTATTTAAACAGCATTCACACAAATCATTACGTCACATAATCACATATACATTTTATTTATTTATCAATAAAAATATTTAAATGCACTTTAACAATATTTTTTATAAACAACAAGCGATCACTTTGAATATTAACACGAAACTAAAATTATTCGGGACTACTAATGTATGGAATGAAAGTCAAATCCGAAATTCAAAAAATTGACCCGAAAAATCTTCGCCTATGAAAATTCCAGATTGTGTTAATTTAACACTCTATAAGTTTCAAAATTTGCTGTGGGATGTACTTTTTAAAAAAATCCCCGAACATATTTTAATATTTTTGCGATAATTTTAATTTTAACACCGAATTGTGCGAACAAAATATTAGTTTATCATTTCGGATAGTTTAAATTTTGAATACAAACCTGTGGTGTTAATTTTATCCTAAGGGATAACAATAGGGAACTTTTTCTGGATTGAAACACATTTATACCGCCTTATTTTTTTGTGTGATAGATCTATTTCTATTATCTTAATCTTAATCTAGTTCTACAAACAGACATTTTGCAGAAATCCAGTGAGAAACTAATGGAAGAAAAACTCTGAAGAGAAAAATTCTTGAAAATTGAAGACTAAAAATGGTTTTATTAACATTTTGGCTGCCAATATTGTAATGAACATAAACTCTAAATTCCACCCAAATTAAAATGCAATTTGTGGTAGTTTTTACATAATGCGGGTTTTCAAATTGAAACAATTTCGAGCAATATCATATAAAATATATTATTCACTGACGTTTAATGTTTTTGTTCTAGTTATAATTATTTCATTGTTACATTAAAAATAAAATGTCATTAATTTTACATCTTTTATGATTGACAATCCTTAATCCTTTAACCTTTACATCTAGCGTAATGGAATATGCAGATGGTACCATCATGACACATCAACTTATAACAAGATCGTTTATCACCCATTTGTTTTTAGTAAAAAAAATAAAAATACAACGAAAAACAATCAGGAATGACCCACCTCGTAACTTATAAATCAACCTGCATAGACACAATTTTATGTGCCATCATGTTTTGTATATTCATAAATCGAAAACATATTTAGACATTCATCAATTTAGGAAAAACAACCATTTTCAATTAAAAGATCAACTGTATGCAGTCCAAAGAAGGATAATCAGTTACATGCCATGTATCTGATTAAAATAAAATAAATAAATAGACAAATGGTAAAACAAACAAATCGATTCGGGAATCTAAAAAAGAATTGAATTAAGTTGAATGATGAAACAGAATTGTATATTAAACACCCGTCTGTATCCAACGTATAAATAGAGGCGGTCTCATGTATTTCGATGTTTTTGTAAACACTTAAAATCGAGAGTATTAAGATTTCTAGATCTGTGTTTATAATGCTGGGCTATGTTATGTGATAATGCAGCGATGCATCACAATATTTAATAGTTTTTATGCCTTTTGATAAATTAATCAAATATTTGGATATGTTTAATTTTTTTTTCAGCACTATCAATCAATCAATCAGTTAAGGATTTTAAATTTATTTATTTTTAATTTAAAATATAAAAATTATGTCTTTATATTTATTAAAATATGATTAATGTAAGTTTTTGTTATGCTAACTGGACGTGTGTGAAAATTCGATTGGTAAAATGTATAGAGATTAATCTGTTTTTTGTTGATGTTTTGATGAAATATAAACAAACTATTCAAATACCTTCTTCCAGTTTTGTTGGATCAATTAGTCGATTGGACTTGTTAATGCATTAGACAAGGATGAGCACCCGAGAAAAAAATATTCGAAAAATTGGATAAGCTTACAAGTATGATGCACGTTTGATTCAGAGACATTGGGACTCATCAGTAAGCCTATTAAAAGAAGAAAACACCTTTTGCAACATTTATTGAGTTTGTGGTAGTTTTAGAGGTACTATTATATATAATAGTGCTGTATATATTTATTAAAGCTTGTTAATTTTTTTTTTCAAATTAACAAGCTTTAATAAATATATACAATATCAGATAAATGTCCGCCTCTGTTAGCCTCAAAAGTGTGAGCCCTTTTGAGCACATTTTTCATTACATCCTCACACATTTCAAGCGGTATTCATCACGAATATTTTGTTTGAGTTGCTCAAGCGTTTCTGATTTGTTTGCATAAGCCTTGCTTTTCAAATATCCCCACAAAAAGGAATCCGGAGCAGTCAAATCAGGCGACCGTGGAGGCCAAACAACATCACCATTTTTTGAAATAACTTGTTGTGGAAAGAGGTCTCGCAGTAATTCCATTGTAATCCTGGCTGTATATGCGATGTGGTACCGTCTTGTTGATACCACATTATAATCAAACCCAAAGCATGCAGTTGTGGCGTTAAAAAGTTACCGTTACGCCGTTTTTATTTTCAAAGAAGTAAGGTCCAATGATTCCTCCTGACCACATTGCAAACCAGACTGTCACTTTTAATGGATGTAAAGGTGACTGATCAATAATTTGAGGGTTTTCCATTGCTCAGAACCGATTTTTCTGTTTATTCACATATCCATTCAAATAAAAAAAGTGCCTCGTCACTCATTATGATTTTTTCATGAAAATCGGGGTTGTCATGGGCGAGCTGTAACATCCTTTTATCGTAAATGGTCTTGTTGAAGAAGCTCTTGTATCAACTGAATCTTAAATGGAAACAAATGCAAACCCTTGTGCAAAATTGTGGCCAAACTTGTTTTTTGAAGACCAAGCTCCTGAGCACGGCGTCGAATTGAGGTTGATTGTTTTGAACACTTTCTTGAGCAGCAGTAATGTTTTCAGCCGATCTTGCAGTACGTTGTGGCCCATGCCTGGGCCTTTCACCTACAGACCCTCTTTCTTCGAAATCATTACACGATAAATAGTGCTTTATGGCACGTTGTTTCTCCCAAAAATTTCACGTAACTTTCTCATCGTCACAGTAATCGATGATTGATTTTGATAAAATGTTTTAACGATTAAAACACGTTGGTATATTGAATATTTTTCCATAATAAATCTTTCCGACACCCAAATATGAACTGTCAAGACTAACGTTTACCAAAATGAAGTCAAAACAAAGTAGTATACCTTCCCGGCGGACGCCCTGTATATATACATACTTCGACTGTAGTGCTATAGATCAAGAACAAATCACATTAGAATATAATCTTTATGTTTTTAAAATCAATAATATTTCGATCCTCAACGATTGATTAAGTTTCGTCCCCAACCTCATGACCTACATCGTAAAACTTTTCACGTCAAGTAAAATCAATTCTTATGTATTCGTCGTAAAAATATACAAACATATATTTAACATTATTCTTCAAAAGAACACCGATTTTTCGGAAAAATTGTATTTTAGTTATAGAGTAGGTTGTATTTTAATTACTTTTATATTTGTTTTATTCATATACGAAACCAATCTACACATTTAATTCACCCTTCAGTTTTAAATTATATAATCAAAATTAAATTTTAATTTTTTATTTTATTTTGTTGTGATTCTTAATTTTGCAACGATAACAATTTTTAAACAAACATTACTTTTATATAATTTCACAATAGTATGCAGTGGTTTCGGAATTTGTCTGCACAGTTGTTTCCTTAATAACAATTTTTAACAAGCACCTATTAACTATATAACTAACCTGTTGCATTATATAATTTTATATCTATTTGATTCATATATCGTTATTTAATTCCAAATATGGGATTACCATATAAAATTTATGTATACTCTTATATACATATATGAATGACACATGTCAACAGTAATTTTTATGTTATTCACTTTGATTTCTAATTATTGACAATATAATTTAAAATTGAAGTGTTTCCACACCCATTGGCATATTAGAGGCGGAGATTTTAAAATATGTCTAGGAAATAGTTAAGATTGTGACGTAATTTTAAATGTTTTCACTGTAAGTTACAAGTAATCATTAGAAACCTACGCACAAGAAGAGATACAAATCTAGAGACGTCGGCTTTCTTTTTATATATAAAAAATCAATCTTTACTTATAAATAGGTACATATCTTAATATTTATTTAATACATTTCCGAATAACATAATTCCTCGTTTTTTGACATTTTGATACATAATCTAAGATCAATAATCCTTTTTCGTTGTCCCTTTATATATAAGAATAAGGAAGAACTAAAAGGTTTGTATTGAAAGGATCAAAGATAAGAAAATGACATGGACTTACAATATAATTCAGGATTAAGTCAATTTTTAAACCCTAGTAACCTTACTTATATATAGTATCATCCTCAAATATGGTATGTTGCAAATTTTGAACTTTAAAACAATTTAATTTATTTTTTATTTTAAACTTAACATCTCATCTGTATATTCTATGCGTATGATCTATTATTAGATTGATTCCAGTCGATTATTCACTTTCGATTTAATTATCCATTCTATTCTTATATATCAAAACATAAGATTAAAAACCGTACAATTGGTTTGAACCAGAATAACAACCAAAACACGAGTATGTACAAAATAATAATCCAACAAAATTACTTTGTGTATATAAAAATTTAAGAAACCAAAGATCAGAATGGGCGTTGCGGTTTCTGTCAAAACGTTAACGAGAATTAAATTTTTGTTTTGTAGTTTATTTTATTTTTTACTTCAGATAAATCGTCGGTATGATGAATTAAGATATATTTTTTTTTCGTTATTTTTAAATTTATATTTAAAAAACTTCAAAATACATATTAATCAATTTTTTTTTTCTTAATTTTAAAGAAAACTATATAAATTATTATTATTGTATGAAGGAAGGAGGAAAAGAGTTCTTCAAGTGTGTATTTGTTGTATTTATTTTGTGTAACACGAAATATTTCATTCATTGTAAACTGAAGAAAAATTAATCGTTAAGTCAAAATTCGGTATTCATACCCGTAATTTAAGAACCGAAGATTTATTACTGTGGATGTGATATTGGCAACACTCATATAACTCAGTTTACAATCGTAAGGAAAAATAAAGATCTTCTTGCGTTAGAAGGACAGATAAACAAATCTATATACGGAACAAGCGTGAATAGTGGAAAGCTAAGCTTTAAGTTTTAAACAACTCAACAATGAGCACTATTCATGTGGTTTCTTTGAATGGGTTATTGGATTGCTTCATAAATTATACCGGAAAACTTTAAGCTAACATACCCTGATTTTTTTCTGATATACATATATATATATATATATATATATATATATATATATATATATATATATATATATATATATAAAATTATATATATATATATATATATATATATATATATATATATATATATATATATATATATATATATATATATATATATATAAATAACTAAATGCTTTACAATTGTTTTATGAGACTTATTTCACAAATTCAGAATGACCGATTGAAATGGAGACGAGAAAACGCAAAATATCTGAGGATGCATCAGACGAAATTCCACCAACGCAAATAGATAGTAACTACAAATATTCAATGAATGTCAAATTGTAATGAATTTTAAATTGTATTTCTGTAGAAGACGGGCCCCAAAGAAAAGGTTGACCAAAATCTTTCGCTGATGACGTCACTAAGCCCAAAATTGACAGAGTTCCCGCATTAACACAGAAAAATTATGCCTGATGAATAGGCCCAAAACAAGACTCGAGTGTATTTGCCAAATTTTTCCTAATTCAAAAATTGACAGTCTTGCAACTTTAGTAAAGTTATTACTGTTGATGAATCTTGGTTCTGCAAGTATACGATCCGGAAACCAAACAGCAGTCCATCACTGAAAAAAAATTATTTAATGTACTCGATTTATAAATTTGTTTCATAAAAATTGTATTGAATCAATGAAATTTTTCATTAATATTTTGAATTTTTCAATAATTAGGTTTATCATGTTAAAACAGTTAATTAATACTATAATTTGGCCTTCATCAAATTTTTCTGATCATTATATATAGCAAATTCGGCAGTACGTGATTATAATTAACTTTTATTTGTAACTTATAACCTAATACATAATTTGGAAATTACCAAATAATATAGTTTATGTTGGTTGAGGTGGGACACAAGTGCTTAAAATTTATGTTAAAATTAAAATTTGCTAGAGTACTGTTGATAACACATTACACAACTATATACAAATTGGAGTCTTAATGGAATATGCTTGCTGAAATTATATTGGTCTTTCCTATCAACGGGATATTTTTAATAAGACAATGTCGGGAATTTCGGTACGTTTTTTAAGTGATGGTAGGGAGTTCAATAGGAGCAAACTCACCCATAAAAGCTTGGCAACAAATATAATGATGTCAGTTTACTTAACCCGGTCAAAAATTGAATTCACCTGGAAAAGGGTTAGAGTAACTGCAAGATGCTATACCAAAGATTGCTTCCAAAAGTTATCAAAAAAGTTTGTCGGAAAACTGGAAGAAAGAGGATTTGCGATGCTAATTTTTACATCGTGACAATACCGCTGAAATAAAGAGTAACTTTATTGTGATCTCTGACAGCGAGGAAAAGATCTTTGACACCAACGCGGAAATGATAAATGCTGTAAATGCTGAGCTTGACGTGTTTAAAATGCATATATCGACGTCAACGATGCCAACTATGTAAAAAAGATAAAAAAAGACAAAGATTAAGAATAAATACGGAAAGTTTTTTTTTCTGAGCATCTAGCAAACTTTTGTTACGCTCCTCGTATAAATGTCTTCCAGGCTGTAATTGAATATTGACCAAGGACATGACTGGAATAAAAAAAATTGTTGATCTGAATATGATTGGAAGTTTATTATTTTACTGTCTTTTATTTTATAACTGTCAGAGCTACTGCACCCAACGCGCGTGCTTCAATTAAAGGTTGATAGCTGCCTTAACTTGCACTTTTAAGCAGTTAGTTGAAAATGTGGTTTTCATTTGTTAAACATGAAAATTAATTTATTAGAGGAAAAACTCGTTTGAAAAGTTTGTTTCATTCTTGTTCTAGGTTAATATACTTTATAAGTCAAACTCTAGAAATAATATAATGCCTAATGTATATTTGTCACTTATTGACTAAATTAAATAGTATCTTGAACTTCCGTTTTTTATTTCTATTGGCAAAGTTGGTTAACAAGTAAAGTTAGTCTAGGAAAAGTAGAATAGTGTTTTAAGTAAATAAGAGTCTCTTATAAGTTACTACAGTACATCTTAAGACTGGATCATATTCTCCGAATTCACTGATCCATTTTTTAATAGACAATTAAAAATAAATCTAACCCTTGGTTCTGTGCAACTAATGGTGGTTATATGTCTCTTTAAAATTGTAGTTAAAGTGTAAATTAGTTGAAAAATAATTAAAAGTGATATACATATTTAGTCGTAATCGTGAGTTATAATTTTATAGGCAACATAAGTGCCACCCTTAACGATATAACTTTTTATATTTAACTTTTGTATGCAAGGTTTTGATCTTTTTTATGGTATTGTTGGCACCAAAATAACAATATTACAACCCGTAGCTCAGATTGCATATATTTAGATTTTCCTCTGATATTTATTGTCCCATAATATAATTCATAAAATAACCATAAAAAACAAAAGGAAATTTAAACTAAAATTTAATTAAATTAATATTAACACTTTTAACATAATACATTATAATTTGGAGGTTAGATTCTGCTTAATGATTATACCGTTCTTTTTGTTAATCATTTTATTATCAAAATAATTTAATTTAAATTTTAATTTAGGCATTTTAAAAATAAAAACTAGGGAACTATACTGCTATATTTTTAACATGTTTAGGGAGATTTGGTTCAAATTCTCTACGGAATTACACGAATTTTATTGGTTTTCGAAATTATATAATATTTAAAATAGATAAGACGTTTCGAAGCAGTTGGTCTATTTTTAGAATACTCTTCTTCTAATTGATGTGATTAATAGTAATTAAGTTAATATCCACCCTTAAAATCTACGAAAATGAATATTGTAACCGACCATCGATATATACGGAAATAACACAAAATAATTATGGTATGTAGATAAATTTGAGGATCTCTTCGTAATCTCCAATATAAATATAAATGACACAAGGAATTTGCAAGACACAAGAGAAACAAAACAGTCGTTCTGTTGTCTATGAAATTGTATCAATTTTTATTATAACAAGTCTATTGGAGACGTGACAAATTTAAAAGTCACGTATCGAATGGATATCAACAACACAAAGAATTGTTTAATCCAACAGCAATATAATATACAAACTTGAAAAGATGGATAAATCCGTTGGTTAGTTTTTAAACTTATTATTTTGCCCGATTGTGCTTTTCCTAATTGTGTACTCGATTTGATAAGATTGTGGTATAATTCTAATTATTATTGGTGTCACTTATTTAACCGCATATTTGATTAAATATATATTCTTCTAGATAAGATGATAAAAATATTGAATCAGTAGTTTATGGTATAAAAATCCTTTTCAATGCTTTGGACATCGAGCGCGGCCCCAATAGAATTGCCGAATAACTGGAATAAAAATTACTCTTTTTTGTGGATGGTTGGTCGGGAAGTTGCGGGAACCGACGATGAAATATATCAATATATTGGAGATACATACTTGAAAATGTAAAGAGTATATATGTTTTCTATTTGATAAACTATGGACAGTTAGGAAATAATAAACTGGTGAGTTATGTTTTGAAAATAAGGTTGAGATAGTCGGAAAATGCGCTTCTCTGAAAATGTATGAAGAGGTTCAATAGGATCTTATTGATAAAGTTGTATTTTCTTCTTATATATCAATCAATGAAAATTATCTGTCTTAAAATCAAATAATAAACATTTTATATTCATTCCTGATATTTTCGTCAGTAAACATGTTGAAATGGTTTTATTTGAATTGATATACTATTTTCCCAGTAGAAACACTATAAATTCCACCATAATTCATAGAAATACTTAAGTATTTATATAAATTCCTCATAAAAACATTAATAAAAGGTAAAGAAGTATTATAGAAAAATAGCGGTTTTCATACAAATTAAACTATAAAAAACGCATTGAAATCAATTTTCCGCGGCCTCCAAAAATATAATTGTGCTATAGCAAAAACAAACATAAACATACAAAAATTAAATAATAATATTCACTTAATATTGTTGTCCACACTCTATATATTGTTGGTTGACCTTTTATTTGCATGAATAAATAAGACATTAAAACCTCAAACCCGCAACCAAAAAAATAAATTGATAAAAGAAAAATAAATTATGGATTTTATTTCCACTTTTCACACAAATGGTTTATATTAAGTTACACACACACATACGAATAAAAAAAATTATATAGTTATAATACGAAAATATAACACTATTAAGTACTTTTTAACGTACTAACAAACATACCCAAAACCACCACCACCACCATGACCATTGCCGAACCAACGATAGCCACGACCACGACAAAAAATAAAGTCAAATAAATTAAAGACTATATTTATAAATTAATGATGTCAACACCTTTATGACTAAATAGCATGAATTATATAAATTTCATGTAATTAAAAATATATAATCATAAAAAAACAAAATAATAGTAATAACAATATAAGGGGCTTAAATAGTATTATGATGATAGTTGAGTATATTATTTTTAACGGTTTGAATTGTTTTTTGGATTTTATTTCAACTTAAACTACAAAAAAATTAAAATTATTATCTTATAATTTTTTTTATAACTCCAAATTACGCTTATGTTTTTGTTTCGGTCGGGCACCGCACAACTTCAAAGAGACACAATTTCGGGTAAAGTAGCAAAGTTTTATCTTATGTCATATTTTGTTTAGACAGGCATTATATGACACGAAAGTTTTTGGTTTTGGTTTTTAAATATATCCGTGTTAGATAATGGGTGAGGAAATGACAGTTTCTCTAGTCGTCTTTTGATTTGGGTGATTTGTTTTTATTCGTTTGTTTAAGTTCAAATTTGATTAATAATAAGAACTGAGTAGGTTTTGCAGATCAGAAATAGTCTTGATATATGGTTTCAGCCATGGAAGTGCCAATAATAGATAATAGAAGGATACTAAGATTGGTGATAAATGACTGGACAATGGGGTGGCGGAAGGACTTTTAACCTTGAATGATTTTATGGAATCTTTGTATACTGCTCTTCTGAGATATAAACCATCTTCACAATTGTATGTCATTGTGTAATCTTTGTGTATCAATTTTATAGGTATACCAAACTTCTGTCTAAAATAGAATATCAAAACTGATATTAATAATGTCTTATTACCAATTTCTGACTATGAAATTTTTAATTGAAACTTATATTCAATGCGGTCGGTACCATACCTGGAGTGCTGGCGAAGTATTAATTGCGAATGTTTTATTTCTAATCGAATTAAGACTTTGTCGTTTTCATCCTACGTTACCCAAAAATGAAATATGACGCGAGTTTGTGGCGCTTGGCCATATATCAATAATAAATTATAAACAGGTTTATACATACTATATATAACTTCAATCAACTTTTTATTTCTTAAAAATATTTATCTACGATTAAGTATAATTATATTATCGTTTTATAGCTAATTGTATAATTCAAACGTACCAGTATACATGAAGGTGGTTGTATAATCTCTCAATTCCTTAATAAAATTCTGATTCTGGTGAAATAAAATAAAAATCTCAATTCGGATTAAAATTCAAACATTTATGAAAAATTAAACAGCACATGACTCTAGAAATACTCTTATTTTCGAGTGATTCGAATACATTCGAAATTCTGTTCTTATGTGCCTGTGTTGTTATAGACATACTCCAAAATACCATCTTACATTTTAGATTATCGGTTTCTATGTCAGTGTTGTTATAAGCACACATTTAACATTTCTTTCCAGCACGCCTATGTTGTCGTAGACATGCATTTGAAATTCTATGCAATTATAATGTGGCGAAGATAATTACAATTCGAAGTGTAATGTATGTCTCGAGCAAAATTGGCATGGACGGAAGGAATTTTGAGTGTAAGCCAAATAACAAGTATGACAAGTAACTAAATAGTGCTAAAGGAACACTGAGTAGAACTATACAGGGTGTGCTAATTTATAATATTGCAAACACTTTGTTAGGTGTTTATTTCTCTATAAGATGTGTTTTCAGAAAGTTTACGGTATTTATAAATAAAGGCAATTTCTGTAAATATTCCATTTAGCCTATATGTGGAAATTTTCTGAAATGTATGTCCACGACAAATTTGGAATTTAAGTCCATACCAACAGTGGCGTGATTGTCTGGAAATACGAATAACAACACTGTCACAGGAATACAAAATTTCGAATGTAAGTCTAGAACAAAATTGGCATTGTTGGGTGTTATTAAGAATGTATGCTCATTACAACACTGGCACCCAAAATTGTAGGCAGATTTCAATATTTCATATTAATTAAAATGGTTCAAAGTCAATTCGACATTATGGAGAATATTAAACGTTTTATAAAGTTTTTCCATAATTAATTAAAAAATCGAAACTTAACCAACTTCCAAAGATCCCAAACCTTTTAAGTTTGGGATCTTTGGTTAAGTTTCGATTTTTTAATTAATTTTAATTATACAATTTTCCATGAGAAACTGAACCGAAAGGAAAATTTTCTTCATATATAATATATGAGCTGATTAATTATTAAAAATTTATTAAAAAAGGTTTAAATGCCGACTTTATGTTAACAAATAATAACTTACAATCCACATCAATTGAGATGATGAAACCTCGCATATACACAATGGAAAAGATGTTAATTTTACGGGCATGCCTGAATTTATATGGGTTGATAAATGCCTTAAAAGGGATTGTAGTAATCTATAGACAAGCTTTGGCAAAACAATGTCATCCAGCCTATCTCGCCTATTCCATCGAAACTTAAAGAAGGATTTGATGTTAAAGCTGAACAATTTGTTAAGGACATCCAATAGTCAACATGGAAGCTTGAGTTCCGGTTCATACCTGACAATTTTATTAAACAATAAAACATCAGAACTTCCATGCGCTTCAATATTTTTACAATACCTTCATTTCTACATATAGGGAATGTAAATATCTAATTCATTGATCAGTGGTTTTCATTCAATAAAATTAACAGCTTAAAAACGTGTCGATATATAGGTATATTACATACACAGCAAAAAATAAAATAAAATAAGAATATTAAAATTAATTATCATTCAATCTTACAATTAAATTTACCTATTCGAAAATAATGCCGATCTTATTTTTATTTTTTGCCGTCTTCAAGGATTTTCAATTATACTTAAGCCTTTTTTAATATATACGAAAACAAATCTTAAAAAACCAAAAAAATTGTTAACAACTAAATCTTAACTCTCACATATAAGTACAATAAACGCGGGCACATTATACGAGTATATATTCATAATGTACATACATAATTTAATAAATAAATTATTAAATTAATATTTTTTGCGGGTAAGAAGATTTTTTATGTACTCGTATCTAAGAACAAAAAAAAATTACTTGAATAATGAGAATATAATCATACAACGTAGGGTAGAGGTATATGGGTTGTTTCATATCTTCAACATTTGTTCTTCAGTGATCGGGTTCATACACCATTTCTTCTTTCACGATCCAATAAGCTGTACAATAGTAACGAATCGAAAAGAGAGCAACAGATATTTAATGACATGTAACAAATTTACGTCTCAATTTAATATTTTTTTATTTTTTATTTTTTAATTCCAAGTTCAAATTAATCATTTGATTGATTATTATAATCCTGCTGTTTTCTTGAGAAATGAGAATTTTGAACCTGCTTTAGTCAAATCGTTAACATAAAACGAAATTATTCTTGCTTGTCTATATACATACATAGTACATAAATTTCAGTTAATTTTCTTTTCAAAAAAATGTAATAACTAATAAGAATATTCGTGAATAGTGGATCAATTATTGATGAATATTAAAAATTGTTGTTATATTCTTTCGATGCCCTCAGTAGATTCTCCATATATGTGTATACGTACAACAATAACCAAAAATCAATTATAATTTAGTTTTTGGGCAGATTATAGTTTAGGTAAACGTATATATGTGTATTCTACATCATGATTAGTTAGTTTTTTGGTTGTTACTTCATGGTAAGGTCATATCCGGTTACAAATTAAATCTGTTGCTTATATTATTGTGTACTGACATTAGTAGTACATATTGACGAAGATAACATGTTCAGTTAATAATATGAATAAATTGATTTAAAGCTTTCGAATTCTTGACACTTTTGTTACATGCAATCAATTGGCTATCAAAATATTAAAGGTAAAAGTAATCAAAAATAATTCAGATTATTTATTAAAGAAAACAAGATCTGTGTGAGTTGATGTTTGTATATAATTTTAAACTACATATATAGAGATAAAGTCTGATATGAATATGAAGAGATATGAATGATCAAATTTTATAATCAACCAGGTATCGTATACTTTGAAACCCAATTAAATATTATAATACGCCACCAAATAGACCTCATCCAGCACGTAGTCAAGAAAATATAACGACCATAGTTGAGAGTGTACGGTAATGAGTCGATTCATTGTTGTACTCAACAACTTGACTTGTGCGTATGCAACAACTTGATGTATTTGCGTAAGGATCTTGGTTTAAAAGCGTACAAAATCATCTCGTGCAATAATGGAAGCCTGCCGTCTCTCAAACCGTCACCATTTACTCTTTGGGCTCTAAGGCCCATTTCTGGTATAATGGCTACGTTAGTAAGCAAAATTGGTATATTTAGTCAGAAGAGAAACTCAAAAAGGGGCACGAGAAACTTTACATCCAGGCAAAACTATTGTTTGTTGTGGGGTGGTGGAATCATTATAATGATTGGTTTGATGAGGAAAAACAAACTTCGAGTTTGATCTGATTATACCACAATCTAGGGATGACAGACATCACTATATAAAAGTTTATATAAAAGTAGCTCATACATATTTCTTATGTTGAAATGGCGCTATTCTCTATATGTGTATCGTAGAGAAACAACTCAGCCATAATTTTTATGTACATCGGGATACGCCAAAACTATTACAATATATATATATATATATATATATATATATATATATATATATATATATATATATATATATATATATATATATATATATATATCAGATTTTATGCGTTAGAACAAACTCAATTAACTTCAGATTTCTCTGCACTACATACATGTATGAATCTCATTTGGAAATCCTCTTAAATTACGTACAGGGCAAGATATTTATCTATATACATTTTTTTAATAGCAGCAATTTAATAAATTAAGTGAATCCAACCATCAATTCAAAGAATTTACTTTTTTATTTTATTTTATGATCATCTTAAAATAAAAATAAATTATTTGAAAAAAAAAACAACATATTATGTCTTAATTACCAATGCAATCATTCAAATAAAATTAAATTTAAATTTTTTGAAAATAAAAATAATTTTATTTTATTATTTTTGAAATTATTTCTTCATCAAAACTATCTCTTATATAAAAACAGCTCGTATATCCATGCATACAATCATACATATGTGGACGAGTGTTTAATTACAAAGTTAGAACAATTCAAATCCAATTAGTAAAGCAAATTACTCATAAATCTTAAATTAGGAGGAACACAAAAAAAAATTATAAATTAAAAAATTATAAATTTTAATGATTTATGTCCAACCAATGCTTTACATATTACAAATCGTATTCATGAAAATGTTGAATCCACACTCAAGTGTTTTCGTCATGTATATTATTTTTTAAACCAACAAATCATTTATGATAGTTAATTAGGCAATATTTAAGACATCCGATATGAATTATAAGAAAAAAAAATATTTTGTTGAAAGTATAAAAACAAAAATAAAATACATACTTTAATTAATTAATTTTATTTAAATAAATAAGAAAGGGTTGAAAAATGACGGTTTTTGGGTACTACAGAGACTTACTAGATTACATCGCAAGACAACAAGATGAGAAAACATAATACAGCTTGTGTCTAATAAATTATGGTGTGTAGCTGATAATTTGTGGTTATCACTTCTTATATTGTATCGTATAATAATGATGATTATCACATGTTGTAATGTAACAATGTTGTCAAGAATTTTTTTTTAAAGAATACTAAATGGATGTGTGTAGATAAAGTAATTCGTTAGCATTCTATTATCATTTTGGCTTTACATTCTATATCACTTGGTAAGGTAAGTGTGATAATATACAAAAATTATAAATCTATTATCGGATAAAATCTGAAAACAGTACATTTGAGAAAAAGGTTTGCACTTAAAGGAGAACTAAACGCTAGCGTCTAAGGTATCCATTATGATTGAATTTCGGTTAAGTTTCATTGCTGTTTTAACCATCAACTATGTTTTGGAGAAACATTACATTTTACTGATGGAACGAACGACCTGGCAATTTAAACTTAGTTGGATGTGATTTGTACCAACAGTTGAGATTTTACACGTAAAAAAGATTTTTTACATATCTTAAAAATGTAAATTACATGTTAAAAACGAAGCAAACACCATTTGCAGTGCCATCTGGTTTAAGATGTGAAAAAACTCTTAAAATCGTTACCGGTTCAGCTATATAAGATATGTAAATTTTTATATCTTTGTTATAGTAATTTGTTATAATATTAATGAAAACAATTCATTGACCATTTAACGTCTAACATGTAACCCAGACATTGTCTACCCTCACGAATCTATATTAAATAGATACAATCAATACTTACCCAGATGTTGTTGGTAAATTGCAATGAAATCACTTACAATTCTCTAAAGTTGCAACACGTTACACTTAGTTACGTTAAATTTCGCCTTTTAGCGACAAGATATTCCTTTAGTATTGCCAGCGACTACTTTAAATGGACGATCAAGGAATATGAATACTAAGTTTACACACGAGTAGTAATTTGTACTGGTACAAATGGAGACGTTGCAGATACTATCTGATATTGAATAATGTAAACCTTCCATAACTCGAGGACCATACGTATCAAGTTGCTGGTAACTTCACATTTGCTATACATTAGATCTTGTATAAACATTGGACTAGATTCTTTTGGAGCTATGTGTCACTCAAAAACAGTACAGTTTCAGTTGTTCGAGTTTAGCGATATTGTGACTCAGGAAAGCAGCTCAGTGATAAATGCATAAGCAACCTTATATTTATTCGGATTTGATAGTTGCTTTCCAATCGACCAACCGCTAGTAGTTCAGTTCGTTTCTTTACTATGGTTGATTGGAACGCATAGAAATCAATGATATGGGTAAAACATAACCTATATGAGTAAAACATATGAGTATAATCTGTCAAAAATCTTAATAGAAATTTTTCAGTGACTCAAAACTGTCGATACAAAAGAAATACAATTAATTTTATTTTTGATTCAGAACCAATAAAAAACATTTGAATGAACAAATTCAGCGGTTCTACACCTAGTCGCGTATAGTGGTGAAATTATACGCTTCTAACTACTCGCGAAAAACAGCAAGAGCAGTTGCGAGTAGATAATTTGGCAAAGAGAAGAACCGAACAACTTATAGAGGTTCACTAACGGGTCCTAGCGTTTGGTCGATTGGAAAGCAACTATTTTGAAATGCGGTTTGGCCACCCATGCGTGTTATGCTGATTCATAATAAATTTTCAGATACTTATCACAACTCAATTCTAAAGGTATAATGGATACCCCTATCATGGTTTATATAAGCTGAATCTTTTACACTTAACCATTGTTTAAATCCAACACATTTCGGAAGCATTATCTCGCCAACCTGTCATCTCACTACCGTGTATAAACGCTTTATAAATCAATTTTGTTAATTGATCAGTATATTAGTACTATTTTTTAATACAAAGTCAGCTACACTGGCATAGTTACAAATTCACTTCAAACAGCAAAGTAAATTTTGCAATGCCAATTACAGACATTTATAGATATTGTGTCATATTAATTGATATTCTCTTTGTGCTATATTGCAGCAGCAATAGTTCAAGCGATTGTGGTATTCAGAGACTAAAGACTCTAATTCGATCCATAGTTTTTTTCCTGAATCTGTATTTTTTCGTAAATCAGTTGAAAGATTTATTAACAAATGATGGTTTAGTTACAAGTAGATTTGATGGTAGATGGCCCATATCTGTTTCCAATTAGAAGAGCTTTTTACATACATTTTTTTACATACAAGCATGGACCAAATACCACACCTAAAATACACGATTTGTAAATGTATGTGTCAATAGTCTTAGTAACCATATACCGATTTTGAATTCTGCTCTTGTCATGATTCAAAACCGGCAGTTTACACTTTATGTAACGCAGTTTTACTGTACAATTTGGTCGGTTATAACTGTTTAGAAAGACTGTAAATTTATAGAAATGAAGAGATCAATTATATATATGGCCCAAAAATACAGTCAATACAAATTAGCCAAACTAAACGTGGTAATATTATCTTAAGATAACAATAGTCATGGTATATATTATCTATGTTGATAACAACACGGTAGTTTTATCAAAAAATTGGTTACAAACTTCTGATTAGCACATACGTGTGTTATATTCTCGCATATATATATATATATATATATATATATATATATATATATATATATATTTATATATATATATATATATATATATATATATATGTATGTATAAATTACTAACTAAACGATCACCACGAGCACAGTACTGGCATATGTTTATGAATATACATACTTAGTAATAATAAAGATAAAAATCTTGTTGTTCTATACGAAAAGACAAAACAAAAAATATTTCAAAATATTATTGCAACAAGGAAGTCGTTAATTTAAAATTGCCTATTGAATTGATCACCAATCAAACATACTAATCAACATATAAATTGAGGTATCGTTCGTTATTCGACAAAATACAAAAATCTTGGCGTTAAGATTATAAAAAAAAATATTATTATTATTTTTATTGTTACTGATTATTATTGTTGTTATTAACAAAACAAAATACATAAAAATAATTAAACATATTATGTGGGCTTCGACAGCCCGCTTGATTATTAACATTAATTTGAAAAATAACTAATTTTTTATTTGTTTTAAAAGAAAAATGTTTTTTTTTTATTCTTAAATAAAATATTTTATATATTAGAAAAACATGTAATTTTAAGACATTCATATACGTAAATTACAATATAAATCTATCGACAATACAATCTATTACAATATATGTATGTTGGTGAGGTGTGGTAATCTTATTTTACGTATGTAAATCGTTTTAAGGTAGTAAGTTCTGTATACACTGTGATATCAACATAAAGAATCTATATGAAATCACAAATCTTATTTGTTACCGCAGTGACATAAGTTATGTTGGTTGGCTTATTTATTTTAAATATATGTAATATTTAATGTTATGTGCGGTTAGTCAATATAATGTCAATGTAAATATTGTACAACAATGCTATACGTAGACTATATATAGAGACAACTTGTCTGCGTGATATAGAAATTTATATAATTTAAACGTGTTGTTGAGACGAAATTATTTATTCAAACAAACTGATTTGTGTGGGTGGTGCCGAGAAAAATATAAGACTTTTAAAAATATCGCGTATTAGGTATTATTATAAAATTTTAACAATAAAGCTTATATAAATAATCAAATAACATATGGGTTTTATACGTTTTCCAGAGTTCGGGGCTTTTTTGATGTTAACGATTGATTGTGAATGACTCACATAATTGGTAGAGTTCTGAAAAAGTCATATTTTACTTTCAATTTTTTGCGTTGTGTTGTAAATAGCAATAATTACCTACATCTGTTCGGTAAAATCGACATTCTAATACTTGACGAATCATTTATTTTTTGAGACATTTAACACTACAAAAAGTTCTAGTATATGCAAAAATGATTCTGTATACCATGTAATTATACCATTTTTAAATAATTACAGAAGATAAAGGGGTGTGGCCAGTCGCACCATCTTCTTGAAATCACATATATAGTAATGGTTTTCACCTGATCAATAACAAACCGTTTTAATTGGTTAAATTAGTTATCTTCTTTAACCATTTCCAGAGTCCAATCTTAGAACGAATGTCGCTTTATATAACCGAGTGGCTTTAGATGTTGTGGGAACTGGATCTTATAAAGGTGAGGTTGTGGAACCTGGATATTATAAAGGTGAAAAGGATCTTTTGCATAATTCGTTAAAATGTGGTCTGAACGATGTCCAGTTAATGAGAACGCCAAAATCAACTGTATTAGTTCGTTGCGATGGACCCTAGAATGGCACCAATATTCTGGTTATGTTTTGAAAATGACAGTTTGGTTATTTGTTTAAGAGTACGTTTACAGTGAAAGTTAAAAGTTTTCAAGGCCCAAATGGAAAACCCGTCAATTGACCATTAGTTGATTTAACTATTATTTGAAAAATAGCATATAATCTTAATATTTGACCGCTATGACTTGGAAAACCCGTTATTTTGATATATGATTAAAAAATTTCTTGATCTTTCCAGTAATTACAAAAAGATTATATATAGTAATTCTGGCAGTAATTCATACATTTTATGCCCAACGAGGATGTTTCACTTTAACCATTGTGTTGTGTAGGCGCCATAAATTTTATAATGAATAAATGTAAGCCACAAGAACGATCAGAAATAGTGACCATATTTCTTGAATATATCCTAACCGTCCAATGACTCACAAAAGCACAATTTATCGTTTACATGCGAATTTTTGACAGTACGGTACAACAGCAGACAGACCTCGTTCTGAAAGACGCTCGTTACGCTGTAAATGTGGTTCAGAGACGTGGTTACCAGTTACACATTTCTGCACGCAGTTTAAATGTTTCCGTACAAAATTCAATTAGTCCAAAAATCACTACCGAGTGATCCTGATCAACGATTTGAGTACAGTAATGCAATCCTAAGGCTGTCTGGTGAAAATGAAGAGTTATCGTAGTAATTGATAATGAGCGATGAAGCCCATTTTCATATCAGTGGCGACGTCAATAATCAGAACAGTCGGTTTTGGAGAATACAGAAACCCCAATTAATTCATCAAACACCATTGTATCCTCTTAAAACAACTTAATGGCGTGTTATTAATGCTGGAAATATCATTGGTTCCTATATGTTTGAAAACAACCAAGGTGTTGAAGTTACTGTTACTGCCGAACGGTACCAAGACATGATGCGAAAATTTCTTGTGCCTGAAATGGAAAAGCAAGTACTATAGAGGACATGTGGTTTCAGCAAGATGGAGCCACAGCACTCACAGCTCGTTCAACAATTCAATTACTGAATTAGGTTTTTCCACGAAGACTATTTCGAGAAATGGCGATTTAGCATGGCCAGCCAGATCTTCGGATTTAACAAACAGCATCAAACTTTTTCTTATGGGGTTTTTTAAAATCAAAAGTCTATGTGAATAAGCCCCAAACGTTTCAACATCTTAAAGATAATATTCGTCACGAAATTGAAGAAATTCAGCCTGAGATGTTGCAGGATGTTATGAAGAATGCGTTAAAATCAGCCTAAATTTGTATAGTGAATCGCGGTTACCATTTAGCCAATATAAAATTCCAATCATAATGGAAAAAAAATGTAAAGACTAAAAAAACTTTTTGTGAAAACCAAACCTACTTATCTTTTCTTTGAAAGCTTTGAGGTTATAGGCAATCAAAATGGTAGCGGGACTTTAGCTACACCCTGTATATGAGCAGATCTTATTTATGCAGAATATTGTGATTTAGATAAGATAAAAAATTATTGAACCTAAATAGTTTATATCCTTTTGGAAGCTCAATCTAATTTTATCAAAAAAGAGAATCTTGAAAGAGTATTGAGTTTTTCTTAGATTTAGTACTATCATTTTCTCTGAAATAAGGAATGTGCAAGGAAAAGTCACAGATGGTATACCATAAAGGGTAGTATCATAACGGATCATATAACGCCTAAGTATGACGTAAGACAGCATCAACAACATAATACATAAGTATTTAGTAGGATCAAACTTACGAAGCCGTTTTGAGTCCAACTTCGGTTAATTTAAATGCAACGGTGACGTTAAATATGGTTTTAAATGGGTCGTTCAAACCTTCTATCGAAATTTATTAAAATTGATTAATGTTTCAAAATAGAATCTAACTGTGTCTTACGCATATCATAATAAATAAATATTAATATTATATAATAAAACTTGAGCAAGCAACTTATAGTAAGTTTAGTCTCACAAGAACCATTTCTGTAGTAAAACAGTTTTATTAATACACTTGAAAAGCTGTACAATGTTCAACAGTTTAAATACACATATGTAGAATTAAGATCACATAAAATCATTGCCAATACACCGATAAATTATTCAAAATGTATGCTTTAGTTGTAAAATGTTGACACATTATCCAAAACCCATCCAAGATAAATGAATAGGGGTTTGAAAAACATTAGGGTGGACCATTGTTCTTTGAATCATTTATTATAATTGTCATTGTCTTTATGTCAGATCATTCCGAGATAATAATAAATATTGTGATTATGATATTAAGAGCTGGTTAACTCTATACGAGAAACGTTATTAAAAATTATCTCTAAATTTCCCACACACACATACACACAATGACAAATTATGTACATTTCATATATAATAAATTAATTAATTTCAGTGTAATCCAATTTTGTACGATTTTTTATCTTCAAGCAAATTATTCCCCTTTTTACCATATCATACAGATATATAACAACATCCCTCGAAATAAGTTAGGAACAAAATCATAATGTCATAATATTTTTGATTAACTGGGATTTATACATTGTGTATAAGCGGCTATGTGTAAAGAATGAAAATGCGGGTGTTTTTCAATTTTTCTCTCGTCGCATAAGAGTTGTTCCTTCTCGTGTTGGTTTTGTTTCAATTTTTCGACCATGATATTGTTTAATGTTACGTACACTAATCTAAGTCATTGGTCTACATATTTATGTGTATATATACGTTATCAGTGCCTGTCACATTGAATAACATTATATTAATATGGGTTATAATGTGCTGTATATGAATTATGTAATATGTTGGGGAGAACCTTACATGGTTGGTCGTTTGAAGATATTTTAATTTGATTTGAGCTTGGTCTTTCGATTGTAATCTCTCTTATTCAAAAAATTGTCAAATTGTAACTATTTATATTCTATAAACATGTTACTTATCTTCAAATTCTTATATAATCAAAATATTTATTGCTTTAAATGTTATGACAAATTTTCTGATTTCCAACACCACCGCCACTCGGTTTCGCCCACAACACGAAATCTGATCTACCCAGATGTATAATTAAATTGCATCACAACGAAATAATTTATTGAAAACTATAACTATAACGATTTCTAAAACACATAAAACTGAAATTTGATAGCGGTGAAATTGGTCAGAAGAACGTATTATATAAACTTGATGGGTCAAATTCAATTCAATTAAGAATAAAAATAAATTCTACTTATAACTTTAATCAATAAACAGTTCCACCCCTAAGCCCTAAACAATTCAAAGGGGAAACATATTCTTCAATAGTCTGGACGAATATGTGTTAAATCTTGACTTTCATCTCATCTTAAATATTTTAACTAGCTTGATGTGATTGCATTTGAAAGATTTATATTTTCATTTCTTTTTAAATTGGTAAATCGGGTCGTATACAAAGATAGATATGGGGGTTAACTATAGTTATCTATTGTTACATAAAGGGACTAAATACCATTTAATAGAAAATCGAGGGATTGTCATAATGCTAATAAATATCATTAAATTATAGGACGACGAAATTCTAGACATTTAACTGCAGTTTTGTAGAACATACATGCATATACTATATACAAGAGTATTCTTTTATCGAAGTGGTAACATTGACATGAGATAGAATTTGATCGATGGATTTACAAAGAGGGTTGATTGCGATATAGAGTATGTGCCCACCAAAAACAAAAAAAAATAGATAAACAGAACTAAAATGTTTGTGCGGACGGATATAAAAGTTTTATTTATTTTGTTGTATTGTTACTATGTAAAATACTGTAATAAACTTTACCATATACTCGTATATAAAGTATCGAGGGATAAGGGATATTTGTGTAAATTAAAATTAACTGGAAATCCAAAATTTGTTTGAGAAAAGTTTTCTAATTCTAATGATTGATTGCTGTGTGCGTTAGTAGTTTCATATTAATTTAACAAGGGTTTAAATATTTTTGTGATTTGAATGGATTTGATGTTTTTCGGAAACAATTTCGATATAGTAATACTAATAATGAAGTGTGTAATTTTAACCCACATATTCTATGTATTCATCCCCCTATTTCTATTAAAGTGGACTCTCGTATGAATATAGATTTTTGTTTGTGAACTTAAATTCTTTTGCGTTCTCACTTATTGTATATTCTTATTACACTTCGACTTCGAAGTAGTTAATAGAACATATAATGAACTTTCGATCCATTTGTTTTTTGGGTGGCTGCTACCACACAATTAGACCAACAACGGTCCGTTGTGATCCCACCGTATATACGGTTTAAGGTCCGATTTACGTAGAACCATCTGCGCATTGCATAGCTCCATGTCAGCCTATAGTACTGATCTGGACGATGGGACTGCCCATTGATTCTAAACTCGACATGGGATCCACCAGATGTGTTCATTCTCACACCACCGATCACACTGACCAAACGATCGATGGTGAAAAATCGCTTTTTGCATCCTGTCCCTTTCGCGATTTGAACCCGGTACCTCCCGCTCAAACTGTCGCAGCTTTAAACACTGCGCCACCTGGGTGGTTCATAAGTATGATCCATAAGTATCCTTGAAAAAAGAATTCTCTATAATAACGTGAAATTGCTAAACTTACTGTATCACAAGCTCCAACTTTTTGGCTACACTTTAGCTCTTTTTATCATGAGCGCTTAAATAACGTGTAAGTTGGATATGTAATTTTGTATACCAGATATGAGCTAAAAACTAGTACATAAACATTTTCAATTAGAGAACGACAGACACTTTAAAATGTGCTCTTCTAAAATTGGATCAAAATCCTCAGGATCGTTTCAAAATAAAACAAATGATGAACATTGATTCCTGTGAAGTAAGTCCAAATTTTGCCCTAAAACAACAAAAATCAGTTTAGAAAAAAATCATGGTAAACTTCATGCGTTTGTCCAATTAAAGGAGAATTGTCCTAATCCTTAAAAATATTTATATGTGCAAGTATAAATAAAATAAAAACTTCATAAATTATAACGATACATTAAGTTATATAATTTATTTAATATAATAAAAACGAAATTAACTTTTAAATTCGTAACTAACATTAAGGAACTGAAAAATAAAATAATAATTAAGTTGGTCCAGAATCTATTTTCATCAGATTGAAATCGGCCTAGCGAACGAACATTACAGATCACATAAGATTCGATACATTTCGAAAGACAAACGTCTTCAACGGATAGTTGATTAAGCGCCCTAGCTGTTAATCAATGCCACATCGGAGTTCTGGTTTAGCTACTATTTAGCTATCACGTTCAATGCTCTATCTCAGCATCATTAATCATATTTCTACATTGGTCTCCTACGATCCTGTTTAGGGCATAACACATATCACGTCCAAGGATCTTCTGATACGACCTGCCAGTATTTTCAGGTGCCACGATAGCATACACACCTCTCCTGCCAACACGGATTCTCAAAAATTTACTACAGCACATAATAGCCTGCACCAGCATACAAGTATGCATCAAAAATTGTAGTCGAAAGGGAGGAAATCACTCCCTTGGGGGGAGGGGAGAGGTTAATGTGGTGTTTACAAATACAGTGAATAAGTTACGTCACAATAGTTAAGTAAACAAAACTAATCGAAAAAAATATCGATTCAAATTCTGTAATTCGCTAGCACTGTTGCAACAAAGCCTCACAACATAATATAGAATCAAAATGCAACACATCAAGCCCGGTAGCATATGCCTGATGAGATGGATATGATATTTTCGATCACACAACAAATCAATGACGTTATCATATCGAAGCCGGCCTAGCGAACGAACATTACAGATCACATAAGATGCAATACATTTCGAAAGACAAACTTCTTCAACGGCTGGTTGATTCAGAGGCCTAGATGTCAATCAATGCCACATCGGAGTTCTGATTTAACTCCCATTTTGCTGTCACGTTCACATCTCTATCACAGCATTATTATCATATCCCAGAATCCTAAGTAAAGACCCGAAATTTTGAATAGATGGGGATCCTATACAACTAATCAATAATAGTTTGTTTTCATATTTAGGGGATATGATCCTTAGGACATCGTTGTTTCATTGTCATGCGCATATTCTATTGAACTTGAAATTCATAAAATTCCATAATCTTCCATAATCCCAATCAATTCGGCATTCATTATACAAATGGGTATCATTTACTCTTAACATTTTCGTTTGTAGTGCTGTAATATAAATTCCAACACCCACTCGATCATTACTCCACAAGCATCTGTATACACTTTTAAATGAGTGAATTATTGCAGTCGCATCTTGTAAAATTTTCTCTTAACTGAAAAATCATTCATTAAAACCAACAACCAGATTTGCACGAGGAACAATTGGCACCACTTTTTGGATTTTGTCGATTATGTTCATATTCTCCAAAATCATGCGAGTTCTTTGGGTTTTCCTAAAGTCTGTTTTCCGAATGCCTGCAATCTATTTATCATTTTATTCACTAATGCGTTATCTTTCATAATCATTCGCACATTTTCACGCACGGTGATCCAATCTTTCTTATAAGTGAGAGATGATACACCCATTTCAGACCATAGTGTATGAATTGAGGTTGAATTAATCGCTCCCAATATCTCTCTAGCAGATGCATTCTTAAATTTCATTGAACCAATAAATGAACCTTAGAACCATCACCATATAGACTCAGTCCATACGCAGTTTTTGAGGACACGTTTCGGTTTATTCACCCTATTGATAAGATTCAGCCTACTCTTACAATTATCAGTTAGTTTCTTCAGGTGCGCTTTGAAACTTAAACGTTGATCGATCCAGATCTCCAAATACAGTCAAAGTCAAATAATCCATACACTCATTTGCTCATATTCACACGTAAATTTATATCATTCAAACATATGTTATTTCTGAGCTTGATCACATACCGTTTCAATGTTTGGAACCCATTCAAGACTAACGGTTTAATTATTTGTATTTGGGTAAATTTAAGATAACTAAATGCGTCTGTATCGATTGAAGTAGGCCTTGTGATGGGGTGTAGCTTTCTACAGTTACTAAAAGTTTTAAGGTTTGTTGATTATAGCTTTCAGAAGTTAGTATAATGACTAGTCGGCACAATGACTTTAATTTAAACCACCTCTATATTAAGCTTATACATTTTACACGATAAGTTGTCGCCCAACCAGAAAGTTTCCATTGTTCTAACTGAACTAAAGCGGTACTTTGCCATCATTTTTAGCTATGAGAATTATGTTATTTTAAGGAATTCAGTAAAATGAGAGCAGAACATGATCTTACGAGATAAATCAATTGGAACTGTCCCGTTTCTCAAAACGATGAAAATTCTGTTACCTTCAGCTCAAACACCGAATCCGACCCAAATACAATGACTCGACACAAAATAATTTGCATATCTCTATCTGGATTCTGGAATACCCACGCTGAAGTTCATAAATCGTAAAGAAGCTGCGGAAAACAACAAATTATTAAGCAAAAGTGCAAATATAATTTAAAATAAAAACTTTATGCCATTATTTATTTTATGTTGATTAGCATGAAAATAATTATTAAAAAAATTTATTTATTTTTTCGTTGTCAGCCAGTCAGTTCGTTTAATTTAATTTATGTTCATCGTCTGACGTTTCAGTTAAATATTTGATTGATAAAATTTTGTTTGATGCGATTTTTAGTCGAGAAGTCAAGTTGGGATTGTTTAACATTTTTATGAGATTATGGTTTTCGAATAACATACTATCGCTAAAAAATAATTTATTTTAACTTATAGTTTTTGAGACGTACTTGTATGTACGTATATTATTCACTCAAAAGATTTATTATGAATGAGATAATATTTTAGGTGAATGGCGTAACATCTTTATCATAAATTATGTTTATGCCTAGGTACATATTAATGTGTCCGACGCGCCAACATATATTGTACATATATATAATGTCAATCAAATCAATAAGTAACAGTAAATTATAGGTTTTTCAATATTCGCCAGAGTGAAATGTTGATTTATTACCAAATTTACAAACCACAATATTTAGCATATAGACAACACAATTTGACAATTCAAATTGTGTAAGACTTAGCAAAGATAGATAAATTCAAGGTTGAACGATACTATTTTGTATTAGAAGGTGACCACGTTGGTGATAGGAATTTTGATTATCTTACACGTTTTATTTATAAGATTGTGATGTTTGGTGCACGATTAAATCAAAATAGCATATTTTAGATTAAGCTGATCTGGCAATGATGGGTTTCGTCTAGACTGAAAACATTTATTAAGAAAATTTGGACTTATTACAGATTAGATAAAAAGCAGGATTAATATTTTTTACTTCGACTCTATTATCGTCGTCTCGATTTCGTCTATACCAGGTCGAACAGTAAATCTTTCTTCGACATGAAGTAGAGAAAAGATATATGATTGGTAAAGTATTTCAAAGAATAATTGAAGACAAGACTAACATTACTTAGAGTCGCCAGTGGTTTAGTTTTCAACTACTTGATCATAAAAACTGCTCTCAACTTATTGACATTATATTTATATTTAATGTTAAATCATCACTTATACAGTAGTTTTCAAGTTAAAACAATTGGCACCCCTATCTAATAAGACATAGTTGAAACTGTATTTGGATGGAAAATATCTGTCTGTCTGTTTCAATCTTTGCAATTTGTTTTGGGGTTCAAGGCTCCCCCTTGAAGATGGGTTGACCCATGAATTTCACATTCCAACAGGAGGGTCGTAATCAGATGTAGAAAAAATATATTTTACATACTGCCCCTATCGGAACCCGGTATCTTCCACTCCAATTGTCGCAACTTTAACCACAGTGTCATTTGGTTGGTACTAATATCTATTCATCTACATGCATTCCTTTTTAAATACATCTGCTGTTATCTAAGACGTTGTGATAATTAAATCAAATGCGATAGAATGTTTTCTAAATATTTCACCTGCATCGTTAGAAGTCATGTTATTGTCAAACTGTATATAATTGATAGTGGACCATAAAAAGATCAATATCCATAAATGAAACAATGTGTGAAGTCTGTTATTCTATATTTTATAGATTAAGAATATTCTAATTCTTCTTATATTTTAATTCTACCATTTTCGATTTAATCGAATTAAATCTTTTAAATTATATAAATAAAATAAATAAATGTGTCAACAAATTAGTCAAGAACTATAAAAATAAATTTTCATTTGTATTTTATCCCTTCGTCTTCTTAAATCTATTCAAAATATACGATGGGGCTAATCGAAAATACCATATCACGATATATACAGTCAAATGGTCTCGTTTGGTGTGGTATTCAATTTATTGTTGAATAACAATTTTTTTTTATAAATCCACGAAATAGGTTTACTTATATAAATAAATTATATAAAACAGGTTCGTGGAACGTTCTATTGTACTCAAAAGAATAAAAAAAAAAATTGATTCTCTTCTACATAGATGTGAAAGATAAGACACTCACCAAATAGGCATACAATACAATATACATGTTTCGATATCATACGGAAAAATCTTGAAACGTGGCCAAACAACACCTTAACCATGAAGTTAATAATAAAAAAAAAATTAAAATATTTCTCCTTTTTTCACGTTAATTGTTAATCATTTTTCATTTAACCACTCATGTGAGAAATACTTTATATACAAAAGAATATGTCATGTGACCGAATCCATTTATTTATTTAAGGAAATAGAATTTTTATTCAAATGTCTTGGTGGAGTTTTTCAAATAAAAAAAAATTGAATTTTTAATTTGTTGATAAACCTGGATATATCAATCAACTAACCGTTTCCATTTTCACTTTTGGTTTTACAACAGTCTGTTGATTTTGTCTGACAGTAGTTTTGAACTGTGTTTCTATTAACGATATGAAGAGGTATTAATGCGGGGACGACAAAATGACAAATGGGCATATTATGCAAGTATATTGTATCATCTGTTAACACAATTTGAATAAAGGAAGTGATAATACAAAACCAAAGTACAGTATATAATATACTCTTTGTAATTTGAACTCGATTAAATCTTGCCATAAATGGCACAGTGGTACAACATACGTCAGTTGAATCGGGAGTGTTTTAATTGTATAATAGAAGAAGGATTTAAAATATAATTCGTAGAATTGGAAAAGAGAGAAGTCAAAGAACTCTGAAAGCAAGCATTTATACTTTACAATGAAATTTTGTCACATTTATTCTACAAAACATTTCAACAAACCAGTTCAGATGGAGAACTTGTAAAATATACAATTAAAATGGCCGGATTATACGAAGATATCATATTGTAATAAAGTTGTGAAAGATTTCTCCCGCTTAAGACTTTATATTCGCCGATTCTTGGGTAATCACAAATAGACTGTCAAGGTTATGAGAAACATATTCATAGGTGCTGTACTTGCTATATCGTTATTTGAGAGCGTGGAAAAAAGCTCCATACCATAGCAGTAGCAGTAATATCTTTATTTAACGAATGTTACAAGCCCAAAACCAATAGCAAAGTAAATTCTGAACTTTATGTAATGAGTTTTCCAATAAATGGTTTCATGGTGATATTTACAAGAATGACTATGTTTTCAGAGATAACCGTGAATGTTTATTTCATTGTAAAGAGGAAATTATGCCATTAACATATGAAAACGGCATAAGTCAAATATGTGTCACGGCTGGGTTACAGCACCATATCCTTTCATGAAATTTTCCATGACCGTTTTGCATATTTGCGGCTGTACGTTTTCGACAAAAAACTCTAAAGGTGTTAAATCACAAGATTTCGGTGACTAATTGTGTGGCACGTAGCGTCGTGCGAAAATAAATGTCGTCAACATTTTGGCCATAAAAGAGACAAATCTCCGTTTTAACGTATCGTCCGAGGTGAAAATGGGTCTCTTCACTGGAGATGATTTTTCGATGAAAATCCGGATAATTTTGTAGCATTTAAAGGACTAAATCAGCGAAGATACGACGTTTATGGTGATCGATCGGCTTGAGTTATTGTGTCAACTAAATTTGAAAAGCCTTAAGATCTAAGTATTTAAGCAAAATACGGTGTAATGTCGTTTGTGGAATGTCTAATTCCAAAGATCGACGAGTAATAGACACACCTGGGTTTTTCCAACACTACGGGCTACAGTACAATATTCTCAGTTGAGCGACGCACACGGTTTCAATTCTTCACATTACTTATCCCAACAGCTCAAAACTTTCCATTAGTTTCACTATTGATGGCCGAAAAGGCACTCCACGACGACCAACATGTGCAGGAGATTTGCGAACTGTGACAAATTTTTCACCATTATTGTAGTGAATTTTAACAATTTCAATGCGTTGTTGAAGTGTCGCCGGTTTTAGCTTAAAGGTTAAGAGAGTATCTCATCACGCCGCGGTCTTGAATTCGATTCTCGTTGAGACGCGGTAAGGGCCGTTTACGGCGTCTAAGCCATAAAATATTATTGGAGTGTGTACCATTTTGAGTAATGCCGTAGATTTTACTTGTCAAATTTTAAAAGAAAACAGTCTGAAAATTGACAGCTGCCCAAATAGCGGGTTATTTAAAGTGAACCTCTTATTGGGAAACACTTTGTAACTTTATCAAATATCAAGCAAAATGAGAAAAATTAGGCGACGATTAAATTAATAGATGTTTTGTTTTGGTAATACAGGTTGCACAAAAGGTTATATACTTTACTCAAAATTTTTTAAAAAAGTTCTGTCTGTTTGTTTTTATCTTTGCAATCTGTTTTGGGGCGATTCGCTTGTTTACATGCTTCTTTACGCGATTATAAACCAAATGGATTACGTACGGCTATAGGTCTGGTTTACGTAGAACCATTGCTTAGCTTCATGTCTAGCCTATAACACCGACATGAAAGATGGGTTCATTCACACCACTGACTGTAATCAGATGGTGAAAAATTCAAACAGTACCTCCTGCTTCAACTGCAGGACTGCAGCATAAAACTATAGTGCCATTAAAAACTTATAATGTATACATATATTCTGACAAAAGTGTATGTTTATGTAATATTCAATTACCGGATTATCACACTTACTTCACTTTTAGTTTTCAAAATAATCCACACGTCATTTTCTTTTGTATGTACGAAAACAAATATACTGGTTAAGCCAAGAAAAAACGATCGTTCAATACAGGTTTCCTAAGAATTCAACAAACACCAAACATATGATTAGTAAACGATCATCCCACTCCTTAATATAACAACATAACAATTTGAAAGACAAACAATATTCCATAAACGAAGAAGACTACAAAAATCTTGTATATTCGTTGATTTATATATTATAAAGCTCGCACCACAGAAATAATGGATACACACTCACACACACACACACACACACACACATACAGACCAATATATAACTTAAAATCCATGTCAACCTTTGAACCCATTCTCACAGCTCTGGTGCTGCGCGTATATCCAACAGAAAAAAAAGGCGAATAAAATTATAAACATAACACCAACGAACAACTATACAAGAAGACTTTATACAAACTAAAACGATTAAATAAACATATTTTTTATGTTGGTACAAAATGAGAAAAACATTAAAACATAAATTGTGTTCAGATCTGAATTTTTCTTTTGTTTTTTTTCAATTTACATATAAATTTTATTTGTGTATATGCCCGCGTGCTTTTATTCGTTATAGATCAAATTGTGCAATAACTCCACCATAATCGTCGTACTTATGTACGTGTACGATGATATCTATTCATAAGTACTTGAACAAGGCCACCGAAGTTGTGTTGTCTAGTAGGTAATTTATGATAATTTTTAATTGTTTTAATTTTTAAAGATTTTGAAATGCTCTCGAACTTTGCCTTTTTACTTTATTATAACTGATTGTTGTTATTATGTACAGAGACGATGGTGGTTTAGTGGCATACTTAAAAATTATTTATATTTTGTATGTCGGTCACTATAATTTTTTTGTAATCTTAATGGTTCAAATTTTTGTTTGAGTTAAAGATCAGATTATACAAGTGAAACGCATACAACTGATTCCCACACAAAAATGACAAATTATTGTGATGTCCCATCTGTTGAAGTGCATCACGATGACCAAGTTAAATTTTAGTCCTTATATACAATATATCATTTACCATACGTTTGTTTCCTTGAATATACACTCGTACGTGATTGTGTTGAATCGTTCAACTGCGAGACCGAGAATAGAAAATATATAAATTCTAATCGAGCGATTGTATTAAGATAAAATATTCTTAATCTTCAGACAAATTTTCTGGTATTGTTTAAACTCGTAACTAAAAATATGACAATTGATTTTTTTGTGTCTTGTCTAGGTCATTGTTGTTCAATATCTGTATATATATAAGACGATGATCAGTGATATTAGAAAGAAGATTATATGGAATTAGAAAATATTAAATTTGGTTTTGTGTTCGTTGGAAAAAAAATAATTTATTTTTAGATTATTCTTTTGTATTCGACTAATGGTGGGTTATTTCACTTGTCACAGGCAGAAGAGTATTTTTAACAAATATCTACGTTTTTATCAAAATAAGAAAATCTATTTCTGGTTTAAATTTAGTTTTAGTAATTTAGACAAAAAAAACGTTAGAGTTGGTTGGTTAAATAAGTAGAGGCAGTTAGACAAATATGCTCATGGTGGAATAGTATTCTCACTATTTATTAGTAGGATATCTTACTTTTTAAGATTTATTCATTCTGCAAAAACTCTTTAAAGGTCACATATGTACATCAAAACCAAATCGAAAACCTTAAAAGTTGATGCCATACTCCTACTTATGATATGATCCACCTTCTTGGAGGTTTACTATAAAAGTTACTATAGAACAAATATCGAACCATTTATCAGTATATTGTGTAAAACAGTGTTCATCACTAGCATGAGAGAAGCCAAACAATTTCATTTTTTCATCCAGGCAGTACAACTACAATACACACTAGACACTTTATCGGTGTCATATTAAAAACTTTTTTATGTCATTTTTATAAATCATAAAAAATCGCAAATTAATAATTTTTATTTCAAACTACCTTTTTTTTTGCTTATTTACGTCCTTACCTTACGCTTTGCAGTGAAATCGAGGGCGTACGACTATAGGTCCGATTTACCTAACCATCTGCACATTGCATAGCTCCATTCCAGCCTATAGTTCTGGATTTTGCACTCCAACAAGGGGGTCATAGTTCACACCACCGATCGTAATCAAGTGGTGAAAAATTCTTTTTGCATACTGCCCCTTTCGGAATTCGAACCCGGTACCACCCGCTCCAACTGCCGCAGCTTTAACCACTGCGCCACCTGGGCGGTTTCAAACTACCTTGAAATTATATTTTTGGTTTAGTTTCAAAACTGGAGTGTTTAGACAATCTAGCGAGTAGTCTAAATGTCAATCTTTTGATAGTTTTTCTGAGCTGAGTAATGCTTGCGATAAAATCCATTATGAAGTGGTATCCACAGATGCCAAAATTGAATTAAAAATGAAGGAACTATTCATTGAACTATTAGGAATTGAGATATAGTCCATAGATGTGCACATTTTTGGATAGATGAGTGTTTCTATGGACCCTGACTTCTATGGACTATATCTCAATTCTTATGTGTTCCAAAAACATTCACCCATTAAAAAATGTGCATCGCTAGTTGGGCGGACGAATAGTTTCTGACTTCTATATGGACTATATTTCAATTCCTTGATATAAAAACTTCTTAAAAACATCGTATGAGTTCCTTAAGCAGTCACTAACATTGCATGCACAAAACTTACTATTTTATGTTTATATTAGTCACTTTAGCCATTAGTCAAAATAGTTTACTTATAGTGAAAGTTTAAGGGCTGAGTATATGAATGCTATCATGAGAGTAAATTTTTTTGGGCCGAGTATATTATGTAAACTATTATGACAGTTAAGTTTTTCGGGCTGAGAGAAAAAAAGTGTCATGATAGTTGAGATTAGTATGGCCGTCGTTTTTTTGTGGGATGAATTCTGGCCTAACTTCATATATTTCAATAATCAGACCATTCAAAGATGCTAAAACAAATGCGTGAGTAAAATTTTGTTTAAGTTCGATATTCAGGTGTTAATTTTCGTGCCGTTGACATGGTTTAATATTGTGAGCTCTCTCTTGATGAAATGGTTCCAACAAAGTGATTCTGATTATACGAATTGAAATATTGCCATTGATTTGTAGTGCGAGGACGAGATCGAGGTGTTGGCCGCGCAAATTGTTTGGTGCATTTTGAACAATTTTTTTTAATAAGTTGCCTGACAGTGATTCTGATGGCGATGATGATTATTGCTCTTAATACTAAGGACTGTCGTATTACAGTGAACAATCGGGTTTATTAACATCTTATTTGGTAAAAGGCGGCCGAGTCGGTTTTGACAGCCAACACGATTCTGATCCATTTTGTGTGATTTCGGGTCCAAAGTGAACGAATGAGTAGAATACCGAAATTTTTCCATGCAAGACCGGCTTCAAAATCCTGTCACGTGAGCAACGCCCCTCGAGACGGTTTAGTAAAATGTTTTAAAGTACTCGTAATGATTATCTTGGGGTTATCGTAATGATTTTTTAACACAACAGGAATCGTAGTTTGGAATGACCTGCAGGTATTTTTGTTTTAAATTCCTTGTTTTTTGCAAATTATAAATCGTCCATTCATAACGGTTGGCCGATCTTACTTTTTTGAATTTCAATTCCTTCTCTTCGTCCTTATTATCTAAATTCATAGTGTTCACTACACTGCACTATTGCCCGATTGATTTAAAATTAAAAAAATATTGGTATGTAAATGAAAAAATAAGGATTTACCTACCGTTAAGGCGAGATACCTCTGGAAACGAAGGCTATCTTTATTTCGACCCCGCCAGTTTGGGGATCTCATTGAAATTTAAAAAAATTCAAAATATTACACACAAAAATGATGTTTTAGCTAACAGTAACTAGGAGATGAATTTCGAGTTAAAATACTTTTATAGAAAAAACGTGAATGTTGGAAAATTGCGGTTTTGAATTTTCTACTTGCACGGGCAAGCATGCGTTCTTCCGTTTCTCTCGTTTTCGTTTGCCCATTTAACACAATCTAGGCTGTTTTCCACTGGAATGTCCATCATGTTTTTGAATAGATGTCGACATGTATGGGACATAATTAAAATTCTAATTTATTGAAGTTGCGATAATATATTCGGAGCGATTTGAAATATCATTCAAATCTTATGGTGAACCCCTACAAATGCCTATTTTAAACCTACTCACATAGTTGCTCTTTGATTTTTGTTGAACAGATTTATTCATTGTAATTTGATGCAACATATCTGGGATAAGACGTCAGTTTTTGATATTGCCCGATTGCCGTACCCTGGGGTTGAGCATTTCTAATATCGATCTATTTTACTATTAATTAGGTTTTGAGTTATAAGATGCCTTAAAAGAACAACTGTTTTATTGTTATAATTTTAATTTGCCAAAATGAATTATTTATTGTTATACATTTTTTTTGTAGAAAACGTGATTTATGAATAGTTGAGCATTTTATTTTGACACGAATCCCATCGATATCGACTTTTAACATTTTATTTATTTATTTATATATATTGCTTATAATTTTGATTAAGAAGGAAAAGCGCATATGGAAGTAACTTGTAAAAAAATTATTACTTCCATTAGGCATAAAAACCTCTTAAATTTTTTACTACAAAAGGTCAACACCAAGCACGCACATCCCATTTTGAGTACAAGCTCATTTACAATAGGATGAGCAGCAGGGATCAGACAATATATAAAAAAAAATCTTAATAATTAACTTAAACTAATTATATTGTCATTCAGACACGCCATTCAAGAAACCTCGATTTAAACGAATCGGCAGATCTCAAGCTCCTAATACTGTATGGAACAGAATTCCATAGAGAAATACCTCTAACAAAAAAAGATGAATTTAAAGACCTAGAAGAATTTCTCGCAGGAAGCAATCGTAGATTGGCGTAATGCGACCTGCTAAATAATAATTTTTTGAATAAATAATTTGTTTCTTTAGTTTTAAGTAGCTTCCTAATAAAAGCGCAAATCCGAAACTCATAAAAACTAGTTAAACTACAACCAAGAACAAGCCTAGTATAGGGTGATATATGGTCAAATTTCCTAATTCCGAAAATAAAACGAGTGCACGCATTAAAACATCTTTTTAAAATAGACATATTTTCCTGAAACATACCAAATAAGACAACATCACCATAAAGAAAATGCGGAAGGAGATAGGACATAAACATTCTCTTTTTAAACTGACTATCCGCAAACCCTACCACTTTATACAAACAACTAAGTAAACCAAAAACCTTTCTACTAACTTTTATTAAATGATCACCCCATGTAAGAGTTTTGTTAAAAACTATCCCCAAATTCCTAACAGTAGTTGAAAACGGAATGACTGACCCATTAAGATTAATACAAGGAAACGAAAACGTATCTAACGATTTTTTGTAAATAACAATAGATTGCGATTTACTAGCATTTAAGACAAGTCCATTGGAAATAGACCAATTATATACTCTATCTAAATCCTCGTTAACCAGAGAAATATTACTAACAATAGAATGCTGATCTAACTTACTATTTCTATAAATTTGGACATCATCAGCAAAAATGTGAAACGAACAATGGTGAAACGAGGATTCTATGTCATTAATGTACATAGAAAATAATAAAGGACCAAGTACCGAACATTTGAACGTATGCACGATAATCAGATTTATTGCGGATGCCATTAAGTCGTTCATCACTTGGAAGTACAACAGTCTGCGATATTTTATTCGTGCCGTTAATCAAATCGATGTCACATGGGTTTACATGCAATACAGAAACCTGCTAGCTAACATTCTTCAATGCACATGTTATGTTATGTTATTGCAGCTGCTAACGCACACTTAGACTGGCGATTGGTCCGTTGCGATACCACTTTTATGTACGGCTATAGGTCAGAGTTTTCATAGAACCATCTGCGCATTGCATAGCTCCATGTCAGCCTATAGTACTGACATAGACGATGGGACGGCTCATGGATTCAAAATTCGCCAGGGGATCGATGGTGAAAAATCCCTTTTTACATCTTGCCCCGGATCGGGATTTGAACCCGGCACCTCCCGCTCCAACTGCTGCAGCTTTAATAACTGCGCCACCTGGGCGGTTCAATGCACATAGGTTGTATGTGAGAAAATAAAGTAGTCTTTCTGATATAGTCCAAACTGTCACATATTCTGGAAAGTGTCGATGAGCAACAGTTGTTCCCGCTTCGGTCTTCTTCGAACCATTAACACTGATATGGCTATAAAATATTTACGATATAATTTGACATTTAATTTTGTTAAATTAAATATTTATTATAGAGTTAATAACAAAATATATAAACTGAGTACATATACATATATTACGAAGTTGAACTTACAAGTTAATTCAACTGTTGGTAAATTAAATAACAAAAATCACAAATTATAATTAAAATAAATTTCTTTCATAGCATTTCTAATTTCAATTAGGAAATTTTTCTTATATACATGCCTATAATAATAGAGACATTCTGATTTAATTGAAATTAATTGATTCATTATATATGTGGAAACTGGAAACGATTAAATTTTCGAATGTAAATATAATTCTCAGCCCTTTCTTTTCAAAATTTATCGAATTTAATTTTCGGAGAAAATTTAGAAATTTTATTAAAAACAAAATTTACGCAATAAATTTTCATTTAACACTTTCGATATGCCGGCACATTTG
Organism: Tipula lateralis; assembly: GCA_963932295.1. Lineage (NCBI taxonomy): Eukaryota > Metazoa > Arthropoda > Insecta > Diptera > Tipulidae > Tipula > Tipula lateralis. The sequence goes on from OZ010737.1 coordinate 12,419,497, forward strand.
AGATTATATTGTGTTGCATATATGGTGACAAACTGATCGTATGTGAAAGTACTATATATATGTATAGTGAGGGAATAATTTTATAGTTCCTATACTGATTAGTATATGATTTAATTGAATATAAATGATACATGGTGAGAAATCTTTAATGTAATCTTACGAGTAACATGTTGAAAATCTTCTTCTTATCTTTTATACGACTTAATTTAAATTGAATAGGTAATATATTCTGCGGTCTTCTCGCTGTATGATATAATATTAATCAACTTATCTTTAGTTTTGTTGTTTTATTGCAATGAAGGTGATATAATAGTTAGCGTAAATGCCTTCCGTGTGATAGAGCTTAAACTGGTTTTCTGATTTATATTCTTACATACTCGTATACGAATACGTACACAAAGTAAATTTATATATGCAATTTTTTAATATATTTGGAAAATAGTTTAGATTGATCTCCAGAAGTCGATAGAAAAACTGTAATTTTGTGCATATACATATTCTACCATTTTCATGTACAAAATGTTTATGTTAATTTTTAAGCATCAATTACAAGATTTTTAAATCAAAAGATGTAGCTCGAGATACATAGAGCTTTTCTGACATATTTAAGAATATAAAGTAGCTGCAGATAAAATTTATTTAAATTTTTTATCTTTAATACAAGTTTTTGAAATTACTTTGATAAAACAGATTTTGTATGAATGGTAGCTATGGTGTAGATAGAGATTATGTAAAGGGATTACGATTATCTTATTTGTAATTGCCAGCATCCTACAGATAAACAGAAGTCATTGTAACAATGTATGTATGTAGTTTATTTGGCTTACCACTAGCAAAGGTTACATTTTTAATGTTGGTGAACTTGTTAAACTCAATTCATTATAAATTGAGAATACTAAATAGATTTTTTTGAAAAATTTACCTACATCATTCCAGTCAAGATTTCGACTATACGGTCTTGATTTTGTTTGCGAACACAATATTTCATTTTTCACTTCAATCTAAAGCATCAAAGGTTTATATATAAACTCTCGATTATGGTACGATTCTTTATATCATCGAACGGAACGGATACAGTGTTAAGGTATTCTCCTTCTACCAAGTGCATGTCAGGATATTTTAACCAGCTAGGGAACAAAATATATCATACCTTTAAATTATACAGAACAACCTTGAAAACTGTATAGTGTTACGAAACATTACCTAACTTCCACATGTATTTATTTTCGACAGTAAGGACACTCGGTTCAGAGATATTGTAGCCCGTAGTGTTGAAGAAAACCCAGATTTGTCGATTATTCGTCGATCTTTAGAATTAGATATTCATTTTTGAATAAGATATATGATTCGTGAAGTTACGAGGACATACAGCCGCAAATGTGCGAATTGGTCATGGAAAATTTCATGAAAAGGATATATGGTGCCGTAAGCATTACTGCGGCGGCCATTTGGTTGATATCGTTTTCAATGAAATAAACATTCATTTATATCTTAAAAACGTTGATTTCTCTTCAAAAATACTCGATTTTTTTAAAATATCTAACTGTAACATCTTGTTGAAAACCAACGAAATTATTTGTAGCTTATAGTAGAAAGTGTTTTGATTTTCGTCTGGGGCTACTGTGAAATTTGATTATCCCGACATGATTTTCAAATCATACTATCGCGTTGGCAATGGATACAATAATAAACACGATTATAGAGAGTAAAATCAAGACATTATAAGTGTTTTGTCCGGTTTGTTTATAAAACTAGGTGTTATGTTATGATTAGTTATGTGACCTAGTCAGTTAATGAGAATTAAGTTTTGAGTAAAATTTTCGTATTTTTAGCTATCCTACATAGTTATACACACGTTCCACTTTACTCAGCGTGACCAATACATTTAGTATCAAATATATGTGTAATCAGCACAATTTATCTCCGCTTAATAACACCCATAATTACATATAGGTTTCAAAATAATTCACACACGCGGCTTATACGATTTTTATCCAAAAACCGAACCCTAAACTACCGTTTGTTAAATTTGAATATCTGAAACCATTGCGCGCATCAACTCATCATCATCTTCCTCGTCCATCAACAAAATTTACATGTATTATAAACGAAAAAAATCACCACCCATATTAACCATACAATTTAATAACAATATAAGTTTGAACCGTGTCAAATTTATAATTTAAAAATAGAAGAATTCTTATGGTAAAAAATATTTCGTTTCCAATTCATATCCATATTTAAATTATGTATTGAAAATTTAATTATTTTAATTTTATCTAACCAAAAAAAAATTATATATTCTTAACTATTTTTACTTACCTATACACTACATACGTGTATGTTAGAATATCACATCTAAGACTTTTATCTTGTACGGAACTATACCAAATTAATGTTTAAAAATAATTCAAGCAATTATTAATTTACGTAGACAGAAAGAAATAAATTAATTTTTTACTTCAAAAATTAAATAATAGAATTAGCCATGGTCTAATGGAGCTATGGTGCTCATTAATATGTTTTTGTTTCTTCTGAAATTATTCCATGGGACAAAAATTGTTTCCATTTCTATGTAATTGTCAGATGTTTGTTGTGAGACCTCGTCTTGGTTTCCCTCCCAATCGTCATTTTCGTCCTGGTACAAAATAATGTAATTGTTGAGTATACGGTTAATATTTTACGTGTATTCCAGGCAATCACAACCATGGATGGCGTTTCCATAAACTATTTGTGCGAGACGGCGTTTACGTAACCGCCCCGTGATAAATTACGTCTACAATTATGATTTCGTTTGGGTAATAATAGTTCAACTACAGCAGCTAAAGCGAACTCCTTATATCCTGAATTATTTTCTGTCAAACTTATTGATAATGGCACCCTAAAGATAATGGTTCCTTTTTTGTAAGCTGGTTTTGAATCTAAATATACGAACTAATTAAGTAAGTTCAACTGTAGTCGTTGCCATATCCACTGCAAAAAGTTGTCTGCATTTTTGCTGCATTACATATAGTAATTGGAACGGTTACTATATGTGTTAATGCTTGCACTCGTTTTATTTTCGGAATTAGGAAATTTGACCATATATTTCACCCTATACTAGGCTTGTTCTTGGTTGTAGTTTAACTATAGTTTTTATGAGTTTCGGATTTACGCTTTTTACTTAAAGCTAAAGAACCAAATTATTTTTTCAAAAAATTATTATTTAGCAGGTCGCATTACGCCAATCTTAGATTGCTGCCTGCGAGAAATTCTTCTAGGTCCTTGAATTGATCTGTTTTTGTTAGAGGTATTTCTCTATGGAATTCTGTTCCATTCAGTATTAGGAGTTGAAATCTGCCGATACGTTTAAATCGAGGTTTCTTGAATGGCATGTCGCAAAGCAGAATTACAAGAGATTCTACAAAAAGCTTTGCTGGAACCATTGCCCCAGCAGCAATAAATAAACCTACAAATTTCGATATGGGACAGTTAATGGTGGCGATGCATCAAATGATGACTGGCTTGGACAATTTGAAATCCGAAATGAGAACCGGACAGGAAAATTTGCAAACCAAAATGAGAACCGGCCAAGGAAAATTGCAAACCGAAATGAGAACCGGCCAAGAAAATTTGAAAATCAGACAAGAATCTGTGCTAGAATGGTTGGAACAACAAGAAAATATTCAACGGAACTTTATATCCGAAGTGAGTGATAAGTTCCGTGAAATGTCCATTTCTTTAAATGCCAAAGTGGATACAGTAAAATGTCAAATGGAACAACAATTCGAAGCGACTGATGAAAGGTTTTTGAAACTTGATAAAGAGATTATAGACATTAACAATAATGGCGGTGCTACTCAAATCTTGAAACTAGTCAACGGAATTAAATTGAAGCTTCTGACGTTCGATGGAACAACGTCGTTCAACATTTTCAAATTACAATTTGAAACGGCAGCATTAAGAAATAATTGGTGTAAGGAAGACCAGATCGCAGCTCTCATAGTGGCGTTAAAAGGCGGTGCGGCAGATATGCTGCAGATCATTCCAGAATCGGAAAGCGGGGACTATGATAGAATCATGCTTGCATTGGAACGTAAATATGGTGCTGATCATAAGCGATATCTTTACAGAATGGAGCTCAAAGGTCGTTATCAAAGAATCGGAGAAACATTTCAAGAGTTTGCTGCAGACATCGAACGATTGGTGCATCTAACACACTTTAATATGGCTCCCAAATACACAGAAAGAATTAAAATTGATGCGTTTACTGATGGTATTCGTGACGTAGAAACAAGACGAACTCATCGAATTACAACAAACCAGGAAATTATTGGGTACCAATAAAGTATCGGTCTGGAAAAGGTAGAATTAAATGTTGGATATGTGAGAAACCTGGTCATATTTCAAGAGATTGTTGAAAAATAAAACGTAAGCGGTCAATGATACCATCATCATTGTATTGGAGGAAAAGGGAAGATGTAATATTGCAAACAATAAATAAGAAGGTTGATAAAGAAAGAAACCTAACTTCTTCAACACAATCCGGCATGAAAGCCATCCCCGTTCCACAGTTAACAAGAGGTGGTGATGGATTAACATTAAATGGAGAAATCAACGGAAGAGCCTGTATGATAACACTAGATACAGGAGTGTGCGGGCTGATTTAATAGAAAATGAACTTCAGCCAATTGGAAGATTCAAACTGCAAACAGCAACCGGCGAAAGTGCTGAAATCAAGAAAAAGAAGGAAGTGACCATTCGAATTGGTAACAGAGACTTCTGTCATGAAGTTTTGGTGACTGACATTGTCGATGAGGTGATTTTGGTGAACTTCATGAATAAGAACAAATTCGTGTTGGTAATAGGGCGTGCTACATTAAACCATGGAGATTTTAAGCTACAACTGCAGGTAAATAACAGTGAGCCAATCGTTCGAAGAATTATTGTGAAACTCAATAAAGAAGAGCTGCCAGTAGAAAGGATAAGGCTATCAAGAAACAGGATGAAACCTCGATATGAAATCCGAGGGCTGAAATCCTAGAAAGCCTGGCTTCACAACTTACAATGGAAGATAAGCTTATCAACAAAACTGCAACCTGGCTGAGAAAGTCCATACAAGGTGAATACGAAAATCAATGATGTAATCTACCGAATTCAGAAAGACATCCGAGGAAATCCAAAGGTTGTAAATTTGAAAAGGTTGGCTCTCTATAGAGGAAGGGAATTGGATCCTGTTCAGGATGAACAGGTTTGGGCGGAGGGTAGTGTTACGGACGCGGGAGACATCTTTGATTGAATAAAAGTACTGAATGCTCGTAATTGGAAACCAGCATGAATCGCAGTATACAGGCGAAATAATAAATAAATGGAAAATTCTACTATGATCGAGAAGCGGGCAAAATGAGTATAAATACGCGAGCAGAAAGCGTAGACTTTCAGTTTGAATTAGAACAGCGCCAGATTAAAATCGGGAAAAGGTAATAAATAGTGAAATAGTGAAAGTAACAGTGAAATAAAAGTACTATTAAAGTGAATTGTGGTGATTATTAAATAAAGTTATAGTGAAAAACAAGCAAGTGGTTTTAATTATTCACAATCCAGTGATCGAACCGTTGAGTGGTTTGAATCCCTGCTAGGGGAAAACATGTAACCACAATCAGAGCCATCTAAATCGATAAGCCTACTGATCAAATTAAGAGTTCAAAATGTATTTCTTTTTTTTTGCATCAAAGCAGCATTCCTGTTAGTTTAGTCCAGTCTGTTAAGATATTAATAGTCTAATAAAATTAAATAATGATTGATCCTTGCTTTTTGATGTAAATATATTTATGAGTTGATTCAGTGCTTAGTGAATTTGTATGTGCAGTTATGAGTTATTACAATACTGTATATAACGTGTACTTGTCCAAATATTGTTATTTGCAGTCAGTATAATCCATTAACATTAGTTCGGCTTGCAAAAGGATTTATTTTAATCCCAAAAATATAACATGTTGGCAGATAAAACTGTCAATATTATTTGTCCATATATACAAATTCCAATATGCGCATTATATCTAAAGGTGCTTTTCCGCCATTTTAAAATGATACCGATTTTTGTTGTTACAAATATTTAAAAATATGAAATTATATAGATCCTTGCGACTATATATTTGTTGTACATATATTGTCAAATTGAATCTAGATATAAAGAACTTCCGTGTTTTACTTACAGTTGACTGCGGTATGTAATGACTTTTCCCTATATACGAGTATATTATCTATATATAGTATATATGTATATACTGACTGCATACTTCGTACATGAATCAAATATTAAAAAACTTTAGGATTTCTATTTCTATGTTGTTAATTCCACATATATAGGTACATAATCGGAAACTGAATGAACACAAACATGACAAATCTTTTTTGACGGTATATTCTTTTTAGCTATCATGAATATCATATACATACATACATATATATGCATTTAGTCGATTGCTGATGTTGTTGTTGTCATTGTCGTTGTTCTGCTGTTAATCCAACTCCAGAACAAATACAGAATAAAATTGTACTATGGATACGAGACATGTAATTGTTAAATGAACGATCGATAAGAGAATTATCCGGATTTGTATTATTTTAGATTTTGAATGTTATATACCGCACGAACTAAATTGGAATTTGTATTGTTTTTATATTTTTGTTTAATTTGAAGACAACACAACAAAACATACATGTATGTATATATAAAAAATCATGATACTGGGGATCCAGTTAAAAGGAACATATATATTGGTATATACATATGCCATACGATGGCTGAGCTAAACTTACAAGATAAAGAAGCAGTAAAAAATAAAATAAACTTGAAATGATTATTCAATGTAAGTGACACAGGAGATACTGGTACATATATAATTTGAATAGAGAAGCTGATCTAAAATCTCCAGTTCTAATCATCCTTTTGTTGGCAGTTTTTAAAATCCAATACCGCATATCTGTTCAAATTACAAAACAAAAAATTTGTCATCACAATTAAAAATCAGATTAAATTTTACTGTGCTGCGCTTGTGATTACAAATAATAGCAAAAAACATTATAATCGGTACTAGTACAATGGTATATTATATAGGAAGCCATTGTTTGTTTATATGTAGATAATCGCGGTTTCGTAACATTTTGACATCCAATTTATTCACAAAATTTTGGATTATGATAGAATTCGGACAACATTCTTGTCTATTGTATAGTTTAATAATAATTTTACTATATTGTTGAGTTTATGAGCCATGATGATGAAAATGTGTATTGTCAATCGTTAAAAATGAAGTAAACCTGAATCCTTTATTTTAAATATACGATAGCAATGTGTAGTAGATTAAATGTAACTCATATCGAATGCTGGGAATATTAAAATCTTTATAACTCATTTTGTTGGTGGTCTCATATTATCGAAAAACTAGCTTTAATTAAACCACTACTCAACAGTCTATTGTTTCTTCCAAAACCAACAGCGAGTCCAATAACATCCAACTTGTTACCCAATCAATTCAAGCCAACTTGAGGTTTATCTTTAGAGCGTTTCAACTGTTTATACTGTTCCGTCAGATTTTATTATCAGACTGTCAGTAAAATATACAATTGGCAAACTAAACAATTGGCGCGTGCACATAAATTTCCAGTGGTAGATTATAATAAAAACAAATATTTTTGAATGTTTGTATGTGACTGACTATAAAAATTGAAATGGAAACAAACAACAGAAATTAATTAAACTTCTTGCACAAATGCATCCACAAATCAACAGACGGAAATAATTCAAGGTCATTGCATCAAAAAAGTAAATGGGTTTTGCGATAAGTGAACATACCACAATAGCAATGGCTTAGTTTGAATATATTTAAAAAGGTTTTTTAAGCACATCGTTCTTCTAAAATACTGCATCTAGAATTTTAGAATCACTAGTCTCTAAGAAATGAGCTAGAACATTCCTAAAAATTCAATTGTTAAAAATTGCAATAAAAAAAATCGGATACCGCCAAAAAACAACAAGTACCCGGACACGAGATTAAGGATCGAAAGAGTATCGGCTGGAACTCGTGGCACTTAAAGAAACTCGAAGGCCTAAGAGTGAAGACCATGTAAAGACAAACACATTTGATATTTCGAAAGCATTTGATCGCGTGAGGCACAAGGGTTTACTGTGCAAACTGAAGGCAGTCGGGCTTCATGGTTCTTTAATTCTATGGGTTGAGAATTTTCTTTTCTGTCGTAAAATCCAAGTGGTGGTGGATGGCACGACTTCCATTCCACATTCTTTAAACGCTGGTGTCCCTCAAAGATCTGTCCTTTCTCCAACTATAGTTCTAATTTTCATCGATGATCTTCTATCATCAACGCTCAATCCAATATATTCTTATGCTGATGACAGCTCACTCTCCTCCTCATACTGCTTACCTTCTTCTTCATCGCGAAATGATGTTGTCGCAGAAAGAATTGCTATGAAGGATCGCCTTAAGCGTGATCTCATTAAAATTCTGGAATGGGGTGAAGCCAACAGGATTGAATTCAATCCCAACAAATTTCAATCCTGCGTTTTTTCTGGCCGAAATGATGGCTTTTCGCCATCTTTTCTGATAAGCGAATCCAGTTTGGCTACATCTGACTCATTTTCAATTCTCGGCTTGACTTTAACAAAAAATGGCCTGGAATGAGCAAATATACAAAGCAGCCATTAGTGCAGCTATAGATGTCTTGGATTTTTTCGACGACGTAAGTTTTATTTTACACCATCTGAAACTCTTTCAATTTACAAGACCTATAAAACCCAGGCAAGAGTATAATTCTCACATTTGGGCTGGAGCACCAAAAACACATCTGGCTGCACTCGATTGAGTCCCAGGCCGAGCATATCAAATGATCGCGGATGTAAATCTTCAAATCTCGATTCTCTTTCCCACAGGCGGAATGTGGGAGCTTTATGTATGTTCTATAAATACTTTCATGGTCATTGCTCATAGGAACTTTACGAACTTATGCCTGGTTTATCAAGACCAACTTAAGAAGACACTACACAGATATAATCTGGAAATTAAATTTGCCAGGACCAATAGGTTCCTGAACTCGTTTTTTGTTCGGAATGCACGAATGTGGAATGAGCTAAATTGTGAAGCATTCCCCTTGGCGTATAATTTACAGAGATTTAAACTTAATATCAAAAGCATGAAACTTGAAGACTAAACCCCTTATTCCTTAAGTGCTTTCCAATCTCCATCCTTCCTAATTCCTTCCTTATTATTAGTAGTGTCCCCATCCTTATTATTAGTAGTGCTGTGTGTTTGTTGTACAAGAACATTCAAATTAAGAATAAATATACTATCCTAAGTGCTATTACAAACAAAAAAAAAAACAAAAAAAACGCTATATTATATTGGTACACAATGGATAAGACCTCGGAAATCTTGGAGTTGGATTTCTCATTGGGCCACTGGTAAAGAAGTCTATTGGATCCACTAAATCGATAATTGAATTTGTAAAGTTTGTCTGCACATGAGATGATAGTCAATCTGTCAATTATCTGTGAACATTCCCCCACGGATGTAAGCCAACGCCAGGATAAAGACTCTTTTGATAATAATTTTTATATGATCGGCTCCATACGTCCATATGTCGATTTCAAAAGAGCGGGCTTGAGTTGTCCAAGAAGGGAGATCGAATAACTCTTCAACAAAATTCGTAAGCAGTGATTTTCATACAAGTCGCGAAAGACAGGGGAGTACACAAAGTCTTGCTGTTGAGCAACATAATAAAGCCCATAATAAAGCGTAGACCCGGTTTAAAATTTCAAGAAGAAATAAATCAGTTCTTGCTAGGAGGACAGCTAAACGATTTTGTAGACTTAAAAGCTCGAATGGTGGAAGATTAGCGATATAAGAGTTCAACAATTCAGCAATGAGCACAATTCGCGTGTTTTTTTTAAAGCAGTCAATTGATTGCAGCATACCTTAAGATCTCGGTTAACAATTAGTCGGAACTAGGATGAACATCACTATGTTAACACGACGATGCTATATTCGATACATGGCGTGAACATTTGTCTGCCCTTCTTAAGTTTCACATGTATCACAAGCAGTATTTGAATACCTTTAAATACAGACCGCAAAGATGTTCATTGAGGATCCATCCAATGAGGCAGCATACAAGTTACTGTCGTATGTCATCTTGGGAAAATGACTCTTCTGGCAGAGAAAATTTTCGAACTAGCTAGGAAAATTCATTGGTAGTACTATCAGACATGTCGCGATGTAAACTAGGTATTCCCAGACTTCAAGCAAGCCTTTGATTCGATCAATTGCGAGAGGCTATACGTACATCTGAGTAATATGTCAATAACGCAATCACAATGTTGCGTCAAAGTTGAGAACGAAATTAGTTCTGGTGTTCGACACCTCAAGAAAATATCTTATTCTGACAATCCAATCAATTTTTGGCACATGAAGTTGGTATCTGTGTGAATGAATTGCAACGAAAGGATCCTTCACTCCACTAGAAGTGTTCTGAATTTTCTTCTTTTTTCCCTGCCCGTCATGTTATGTATTATTATTTACTAAACTGTTATAATGATGTTGCTTGAGAAAAGTCTTTGTCTCATCATAAAAAAAAACATCCATTAGGCGAAGAATAAGTTCAAATACGAGTTTCGATTTATATTAACCCTCATTTGTGATAGAACTAGATCCTACCCAACTCCCAGAAGAATTTTTCATATATAATGCAATGCCACTCAGCATTATGTCACATTTCAGTTATCATATAATGAAAATGAGAAAAATCAATGTTAAACATAAAATTACTATTAACAAAACACCCTATGTATTATCCCAGTTTTGATCATGCCTCATATCGTTAATAAGCATGTCAGGGTCAACATCAAAACCAAATAAAGATATGGGTACACACGTGACTCCATTTCCATTACGCATAAATATTCATTTTCCTCTAGCCTTGAAATCATAATTATGTATCGTCTTCAAATGTATATAGCGACTATTTACGGTAATGTTTAAGTATATACATACAAGATTTTTTTTTGAGGAATATCCGGTTTTATTTGTTACATGATGCTGTAATTTTAAAAAATTTCTTAGTACTGGCGATAAATGTAACACATTTTTTTTTCGTTCTTGTTATGTTAAGACGTTACAATAAAAAACGATGTTAGCTAATTAGAAGTGATTATTTTGTAATGAACGGAAACTAAAAAAAAAAATCTGAGCAACAATTCAAAAATACTAATGTTTGTTGGATTATCCGTATCGGTGGTGCAGTTGTCCGTAGGATAATGTTACGTCTTTAACAAATAAACGATCAATACTATATATTGAGATAAACTAAAGATTAAGTAACAAACATGAAAAGGATACTTATTAAAACCTAAATGTTTGTGTTGAATGTGACAAATTATTTAGAAATTGTTATACAATATACGATGTAATTAGATAATTGAGGGCAGCTGCTACTGTTCATTTACGAGTATATACTTATGGATTTGGTACAGGATGAATAAATTTGTTCCAATAATTGGTTCATAAATTCCAAGGAATATGTTTTAATAATTTGACACAAATTTATTACTATTCGTGTAACTTAAGATTAATCATTTGCAGTTGGTACACCCTTAAATTAGTTTATGTAATGATAGGGTTTGTTACACATATATACACTTAAAAATGAAAGTCACGTGGTGAAGGTATTAAGTGTTAATGATGACACGTTTATCGCATGAAGTATGTAGATAAATGTCTATGTCATTATTGTCACCTGTTTTAACAAGTGCGTATATTAACACTTTACATTATTCATTCGAAAATGAGGGATACATTTAAATGTATAAATTGAGCTTGATTGGTACAACTTTTAAGATATAGCTTATTGCGAGATCCATTAATTAAGTGTACAGAATCGGTTGCACCGATAAGCGTTGGTCCTCCTTCAGATACCGGTGTATAACGAGTGTGATAGGATTACATTCCTTAGTCGTGAGGAGAGCCACTATGACTATTACATAATTTACGTTGAGCTATACATCGCCACTTATTCGTCGATCGTGTAAACGCGTTTTCTTCAAACATCCGGTAAAACATCAACAGGAATTATACAATTGTCAAGCACCAACAGTTGTATGAAAAAAATCAGCAGTTTATAAGTCGTTCAGTAACGCGACTCTGATGTTCGTGGTCAAACACAACTTCTTCACATAGCGCCATCAGCTCGATGATTTAAAACATGTGTTGAGTTCATTTGCAGCTGTCGATCTGGTCGAAACGTCTTGAGTCACTTCGTAAACTCTTCATCGTTCGATTGACCGCTTCTAATGTTTGGGTACCATTGTGCACTAATCCTGGTGATGATTTTGCATTCTTACAATATCTTGATCATCAATTTCCGATGAAGCAACGGCTAACAATATTTGAGTACTCGAGCGAATTCAGACCCAAAGCAATGAAATCAGAAAGGTTTTACCAACAAAAGGTTTTACAAGTAAACTTGCTCTCGCTAAAATTTAGGATTAAATGCATCGGGCATCGAACAAATTGGTATTGGAATACCCAATTTCGACCAAAAGGTGCCGCACAGCACACAAATATCTTATAAACTCATAATTGGATGTTGCAGTGCGAAGTTGATGCAAAATGTTGTCAGCTATTTGCTCCACAAATCTAATGCCTTCGATGGATGACTCATCGCTATGATGATGGCAAAAAATATACGAATTTGATTTGTCTGAGTAAAAATAGTGGGATCGGTGAGGGATGAGACCCAATGTGAGTCATTTTCCAGCAAATTCAGGCGTTGGCAAATGTCTTGATAAGTGGCGCACCAAAGTCTATATGACGGCCAAACTCATCAGTCACCTACACATCGTCGTATCCTGGAACAGATTGACCTTTCTTTCGTCGTTGAAACTTCTCCGTCGACTGGTTTCCAGTATAATAGTGTGGCATTTCCCAGTAAGTAATGTTCGTGTGGATGGATAACTTTGGCAAATTTTGAAGATATTCGTGAGTATTGTAGATGGTGGTCGTTCAACTACTAAAACTACTTACTCACCTCATTGCAATAGACACAACGGCACAATTGATAACGCAGAACACTGCCAAGATATTACCTTTGTACAAGTATTACCAGACATATTCAATGGAATTAATGGAGTTACAGTATACTCAACATTGCAGTGGGTTGCGAAGTTTTCTATTGAAGCTTGCAATACGGAACGATCCAGGGATTATCGACCACGACATATTTTCTTTCCCATCATCGTTACAGCTCTGACTGTTAATTGTGTATACCAGCAACGGAAGCTGATATTGTGTTGTGCATTTCTACTCGGTGAATCTGGATTGAGATTTGGTCTGATTTTCTCTACGCATCTGATATTCTACTGAGTATATCCAACACCGTGAACACATTTACTTAACGATGAAGTCCATTAGGGTCCTCAGTTATTGTGTTCTAAAAGACCATGTGGATCAGATACGTGCGAAATCATTTTTCGATTTTCCGGTGAAAATGGATTCAACCGTTCGAAACTGATCATTCATTTTTTTAACCAGTTGTACCCGTACCTAACACTATATAACAAAGAAGTAAAAATGATTGAAAGTCAAAATCATTTTTACTTCTTTGTAGGTAAAATTGCAGGTGTAAAATTATATACCTTTATATATAATCATTTGATTGTCACATACTTTGGCTTTACTTGATGATATGAATGACATTTTTTGGTCAAGCCAAAAATTATTATAGAATTCCATGATTAAATATTTACTATAGAAATTTGTATTCCATACAGGCATTCGGTTGTTATATCATGTAGGTAATGGCTGCCTCAGATAACACGTTTATATTGGTTTGTCCTAACATAGTGTAATTAAAGCAGTCTTCGGATTAGCTAACTGAATGTGTCACGAAAACTGATCCACTTTTGATAATCACCTAAAAATATTGGGATCACAATTTGTGATAGTCGAATGTCTATTATTTAATGAGTTGGTTCATATTTTCCACATTCTTCCATCTTGGTTGTTATTTAGATGATGTCAGTTTGATACTGTGTATCAAAGTTTTCAAAGTGATGTTCCGTGAAATACTTTATTTCTTGCTTTTCATCCTCGATATCAAGCATGCAGATTGCCTCGTGCAGCACGGCTTTTGATCCATAAACTTCTTCATGGCCACCAGTGATATTTTATCGCAGATTTTGTCTCCAACAAGTTTCCGATTTCGTTGAGTTTTCTGTAAATAATTCTCATCCTGATTGTTTCCCGCTTTATTAGTTCAGGGTTTGTTGGATTTGGATCCGAACTAATGTTTGTGTTGTTGAACTGTATTTCTATATTCTGAGTTTCTAAAACATCTAACTTTTCTTCGTTTGTTGATATTGTCCAAGATGATGATGTTTGAAATGGCACCTTGTCCGTTTCAAAATAACTGTGAATTTGGGTTGGTGAGATTCACACCATATAACTGTCTTATCTTATCATCTGTTTGTTCGATTTTTTTATAAGAATCTTTTAGATGTAGGGTTATTTTTATAATTGAATATTTTATAAACTCTTCTAGACTGAACGCTTGCAGTTTCCATTTTGATTTGTTTTTTTTTTTTTATTGAAGGATCATAGGTAAGGATTTTAGGAAGTTATCGAGATACATTATAGAATAGTAAACAGAAAATTACAAAATATTACTCCATAGTAGTTTTCTCCCGGGACTCAAAGTGGTGGTAAAACTTTGTTAATGTTATTCTCGTCCATATTCATATATCTAGTTGAACTGTAGTAATTATACTGAATTATATTTATTTTAAATTTTTATTTTAAAAGTAAATGTACCAGTTACATTTCGTTAAAATATTAAACAATTAAATTCACAGCAATAGCATCTGCCACGCATTAATACCAAAAATATCAATTTCAGTTGATACCTCGTTCAAATATGTCGCCCATAACCAGTTTCAAATCTCATCTGAAATATTCAGGTTCTCTTTAGATAAATTTAAATCCTTTTATCCGGCTGGATATCCAAACAGATGCAATCATATATGCATAACCGCATCACCCAAAAATATAATACTCTCCTTTGGTTATATTTAAATGCACGCAGGTAAAATAATATACTGGCAAAACGATGAAATCACTCCCTAAACAATGTATGTATGAAAGATTTTAATTAAACTAGACGAATACAAACTGTATACTAGTTGTATATAGTTTACCTTTGTGCATAAAAAACCATTTTAATTAAAATCACCACAATTCATCCGTAAAAGCTTAAAACGAACGGGTACAAAAAAATCTATAATCTTAAAAATCAACAAAGTACCAAATAACAAAAGAAGATAACAAAATTATTTTAATTATAACATTAACCCTTCGATATAATAAATCAACAGGTAAGACATAAACTACGCCAAACTTTTTCTCTCTAATTTCACTAATCTCATTGTGTATTTAGAAAATGATTTTAATTTTTTTTTGTTACCCCGAGATAAACCACAAAGCACTACTTTTTATCGTACCGCAAATTGAAAGAAAATACCTAGTTTAAACTCCTTTCTGCTTAGGTACACATACAGATATAGAGACCGCTATGCAAATTGATATTTTTACCATAATTCTGTCGTCATTATTATGTACCAAAAAGGAGCAAATTTATAAGGAACACAAAAAGGACATCGCCGTAGCATTCGATGTTTTTATGCATGACTTATTCAATAATATTTTGTTAAGTAAATACAGGAACGTCTTACAAAAATAGAAGAAGGAGAATATAAATAATCGCGACTGTATGATGACTCCTTTCTTGTATATAGTACTCGTATATGTACTGTGTTCATGTTATACCGACGTCGTTGTCGTTTATTCCTAAAATGGTACAACAAAAGGTTTGTGATAGAAAAGTAAATATTATTTTAGGATTTTTTTCCCATTTTCGTTTAAATATTTTTCTTTTAGTCTTGCGAGATTTATTATTTATTTTTACCTATAATTTTCTTCGGAATTATTTTTCTGTTTTCTTATTCCGTACATTATGTACTGTTAAGGAATTTCTCATGAATTATTATGGAATTTGGATTTTATTTTTATTATTTCGACTGCTTTTGAATTTGTGTATATGTACATTATAGACTCGTCGTCTTATGACGGTTATACGAATTATAATTTAAGTAGTGAAGTAATTTTGATTTTGGATGTGATTAAAGTGTGTTGTTGTTGGAGTTTTATGGGGAATTTTTAGAATTTTTTTGTGAAAATTTATGAGATCTGACTTACACGAAGGTTAATGATATTATGATGCGGATTTCTGTGATTTCAGCTTTAGCATTTCTACATTCTTCTTCTCTAGACATTTAAATTTGATTTGATGTTGTTCGTCAACGAATTTACTTTTCACCTGAAGACAAATCTAAATTTATTTTATTTATTTAAGATAATTTGAGTACGAGCTGTAGCCATGGTTATATTTAAATTAGAATTTGAATGGTGTCTAGTAGACTAATCCAATGTAGTTCATTAACACATGAGTTCGCTTAGTTGACCATTAATTATCTCCGCATTACTGTTAAGGACATTTCGCCTCAAATTGGTTTCAATTTTTGGGAAAAAAGCGAAAATCATAAGGTGCTAAAATCGGGTAATATGGTGCTGGTCGTATTTCTTCGATGCCAGAGAACGCAATACAGCTACTTGTAATTTTCGCAGTGTGAGTTGGCGCGTTGTCATGATGTAAAAAAAAGCGCCTCAAATCCTTATTGCCGTCTTACCCTTTTCCAGCGGAATAGCTGGTGGGTTCCTTACCATGGACTGCTGTTTGGTTTCCGGCTCGTTATTATAGAATAAAGATTCATGCAATCGTTCCATATGTAATATGGCATTCGAGATGAAATTTCGTCTGATTGATCTTCAGCTAATTTGCGTTTTCTCGTCTTCATTTAACCGATCGTTCTAAATTTTTGAGAGAAGTCTCATAAAACAATTGCAAAGGATTTTTCGGTTTTCACAAAAATATTTTAAAAGTCGCCTACTAAGCGAACTTTTCTTACTCCACTCGTAGTTACCAGTAAATTTTATCTGCTGGGATTGAAGTAAATGTATCCTTATATTAAAGTTGAGCAATTTAGTAATTTTATATATGTATGATTGGATTTGGAGGAGTAAAACTTTACAAATTAGAATAGTTATTTTTGTAACCGATAGCTTAATGGTTAAGAGAGTTTCGCTTCACTTCACGTCGCGGCCTCGAGTTCGATTCTCGCCGTTGACCAAAAATTAACAAGTACTGGATGACATTAAATGAGATAAAATGGTTAGTAGTAAGGTCTCAGTTGAGACGTGGCAAGTGCCGTTAGATTAAAAAAAAATTGTGTATAAATAAACATTGTTGTAACAGATAATCACTTTTGTTGCTTGAGCAAAGAAGATTTTTCAGAGTCGAAACTGTAAAATGTTTGTACTCAAATCACACCTCAACAAGTTCGTCTTGAGATACATTTATACGCGTTCTTTACAATTCATTTTTTCAATAATGACTTTCCATACTATTAATGATCACAATATAGAAAGATGCTCCGGCTTCTGACGACACTGATACCAGCCTTGTCACCTCTGTTCAGTGTCATTATTTTTGCATTTTAACTTAGAATTATTTATTTCACAATTAGATGATAATGTAATGACTTCTCTAAGCTTTGGAAAATGGTAAAATAATCATTAGGTTTGATGATGTGATATTTCGAGCAAAATATGCTCTCAATGTTTTCAAACACGCAATTCGGCAGCATAAAACTAGACAATTGAAAATACAATTTCCACTGCCTCTACGACAGTGCCTCTCTATACAAGTGCATTTTACTAGCATAGTAGGCTTCGATGCCATACCATTTTTAGTTTGCTATTTTAGGCAACGGCAAAATTGGTTACCATCAAATGAAAATATCGCGACATCTGGTGCTTGTTTCTTAAGCATCACTTAGAAAATCGCAGCCTTTAAAAGGTGAACCTTCTTCTCCGTAAATAATGCGTTTGTTTGATCAGGATCTGTGATGTATTTTAACCACCCTTTAAATCTTAAGCTAGTGGTTATACAGTTTATTGAATACTAAACGAAAAAAACATTCGTTTACATATTCGGTTACGTATAACAGTTGAATGAGTTTAGTTGACGAAATAGTTAACCATCGACAATATTGAATTCACTATACATACAGTGTATACAATAATATGAGATGTATCGAATGGTTTTCTCCTCGTCTTTCCTTCGGAAGTCGGCTTTCATGGAATTTTTTGCAAATGATACAAACGAGATTTTCCGAAAGTTAAAATTTTCATATTTAACTACAAAAACCTAGACATTACAAAAAATGGCACTCTTCAGTCTTCACTCAACGAACATTGATAATACGTTGAACATTTATTAATTTCCCTTTAAAAATTATTTTAAAAAAAACTAAAAACTATGCCAGGTGATCAAAATGAACCTTAATACATTGGCTATATCGGGAGATATATCGGGTTTTGCTCTTTTTCGAAAGTTAAAAGTAATGTGACCCCCTCTGCTGATGAGTATATAGTGTAAACTGGATGTCCAATTTTCACACACTTTTCCCAACCGGTAAGAAGATTGTATTATAAATATTCAATCGTCTCTGTTTTATCGGTGTAGACCAGTGATTTAAGATATCCCAATAAAACATAGAACTTAATGCCACACAAGGGCCCACGGTTCACATCTCACATACCATTGCACATAAAAAACACCCAATCATGATTTTTGGTGAGTAATGGAGCTAGATCGGTGGCCAATCAATAGAACCATTACGTGAAATTAGTGTTTCATCAAATGTTTCTTTGAGAAAATTAATTGTATTCCGTACTGTGTGGCATGTAGCACAGTCCTGTTGGCACCACGTATCCCGGCGAAAACAGTGATTTTCTTTAGATGCAATGGTGTTTCGGCAAAGACTTGTGGATTATCTCCACTTCAAAAGTGAGCTTCATCGAAATTAGCAAAATTTTGTTTATCGTCATCGAGATTAGTAAACATCAATATCAATTTGTGCTTCAGTTCATTGGCCGAATTGGCATCGTGTAAGATAGTCAATTGTCTTTAATTCTTGCACAACTGGAATTTTGTAAACCAAGATCCTTAGATAAAATCTTCCATAAAGTAGAGATGGACACATCTCTGGTTTCTCAATGATACGCTGTACAGTACACACTGTTCGATGTCTTACTGGTTCGATGTCTTACTTTCGTAAAATGGACGTAATGCACGATGAGTTTGAGAACAGAACCATTATAAAGTAAAAAAATTCAAGAATTCCCAAGCGATGGTCTGGCGAGAGTCTATCATGAAATGGCAAATCAAACTAATGTCAGCTGTCAAATCGGTCGCTAAACAAAACAGTGTTGCCCACTTAGATATATGTTTTTTCAATAATAATATAAATTTAATTCAAACACATACAACAAGCTGATGAGTACGGAACAATACACCTTCCAATATATAAGTGTGATATAATAATTGTAAAACTATCAACAATTGTATAATAAACATTGAAATGAAAAATTTTCTTGGTTTTCAATGGTATGTAATACTGGAATGTATTTATTATCATGAAAGTAGCATAAAAGTAGCTTCAACTACTACTGGCTACTAAAAATTCTGTGTAGCTTAACAAAAGTAAAAACAAAACACCAAAACCCAAAATATTTTATGTTTTTTACTTTTGTTTATAAGTAAAATTGGGTTTTCACTGGAAATTTATTATTTATTGTTTCTAAGGTTTTTCTAACTAAAAATTATTAACAAACAAATAAATAACCAAAAAAAAAAAACTTTCGTTTTGGATTTTACAACCGCAAAATATTATTTGTTTTAATTTTGCAACAACATTTTTTCTACTTGCTGTTTGTTTTACATTGTTGTTGTATTTTTAGGCAATTTCGAACATAAGTTGTGAGGTACATAAATCTTCAGATCGATTTTTTTTTTGTTTTATTGCTTGGTTTCACAGGAATACCATTGTCAATATTATAAGACAATTTAAATATTTAACAAATAAACATTTTTAATGGTAAACCTGAAGAGGATTTATGACACACAGAAGTCAATTTTTTATTGTATTACGTTGTAAATTGTCAACGGATCAGCAGAAATTATGTTGTTACCCCTTGGTGCAAGGTGTCATAAAAACATAAAACAGTTGACATTTGATGTAAATATTTCTTATTAGTAACGAGGAAAGGTTTAATCTTTTATTATTGCCATCATAAATCTCCCACAAAATGTTTTGGTTTAATTTGAACGAATTTGGTCCATGAAAAATCAGTAGACAATACCAAATTGCAATAAGATTTGGTTCAGGATAATAGGGGTCGTAACCATATTTAAAAATTAAGAAGGCGATATTGGTAAGTCAAATAGGCGTCTCAGTGTTACAAACACATGATGGTTTATAATTTCGATGTTGACGAAGTCTTTGTAAATATATGCACTGTGACGAGCTTATTATTATAACCGATTTACACTTATGGTCTTTGTGATGCATACATGCAATTTTTGCTTATAAAACGATAAAGTTAAGGTTAGGTTGAATTTGTGACGAATTTTGTGTTTCAGGACATTTCAATAATTAAAATCGGTTCTAGACAGATCTGAAGATGATGGTCCATTTACTCGAATATCATAGTTACCTAAAATAGCAAGACATGGGTTATAATCTGAAATTGTTGCAGATGGGCATCCAATACTTCTGATCAACAATTCATAAAAACAGGCCAAAAACTACATCTACCGCAGCTTAATATACTTAGCTTGTATCAAATTCGTTGTTAAGTATTTAGATCCTTAAAATTATAAGGTCATTAGGTGGTCAAGATAATATTCAACTCTTTATGATAATATTCAACTCTTGAATTAAACATATATTTTTTATGTTATAGTTGTTAGATGCTTTTGCTCTAAATAAAAGCTTCGTGCCAACATTTGTTGACATACGTTTTTGAACTAGCAAAATACCGACTCCATAAGTATCCTCAGCATATCAAGTGCGTCTTAAAGAATTTTACTGTACAATCACCACTAGATTCAAAAAGTGTCTGGAACACGACTTTTCAAACATCATGGTATTAATTAATTGCATGGGGTAATATACAGGTACCGACTGGTTTTTACAAACTAAAGTACGTCATTTGATGGAGTTACTTCAAAACCGGTGCTTTGTAAATCGTTTAACCAATGAGTCGAACAAATTACAAAGCATCGCAAAGTATGGACATACACCAGTTTGTGAGTTTTGTATCGGCATATTACAGCAATATAGCCCATACATAAAATAAAGTCCGCGTTAAGGCGGATAAGTGCATTATAGGGTTAATATGAACATTTTCCCATATAGTGAGAAAGCTATTTTAACAGGCCGAGAACAAATAGGCGATTGTAAGAATTTGCTGAACCTCCTTGGTTCTAAAAATAAGGTAACGGTCATGTAGGTTCCTGGCCATTGTGACATGGACGGCAACAAAGTTGCAGACAGTTTGAATAAAACTGATTCTAGCTTATTTTTCGTAGGTCATTAATCAGCTGCTCCTTTGCCTATTTACATAAGCCACCCCGACTGGTCGTATGACAAAATACTTTTGATCGACGTTGTACGGACTATTCTTGTAAATCTACTGTCTTCTCTGCCCTGGTTCAAACTGCTCCAGTTTGCTTTAGTAATAAAAAATAACCGAGAAAAAAAACAGTTATAGGTAAACATTTTATAATATAAAACTTCTACTCTTATCCACCAATTTAAGTTGACCCAACTGATTTTATTTATTCATCATAAAAATATAATCGGTGAGTCATTTTTGTTAATACCATATACATCCAGATATATTGTCAATATTTTTACCACCATCAAAAAAAAATTAAGATCCCAAACTGTAATAGAACACCGTGCGAATGTCATGCCGATAATGAGCTAGCGTATATATAGTCGTAAATCATGAAACCCGAACAAATAGCTCCAAATATTGAAACACACCAAAAATTCATAAGAAAGTAAATACAAAAATGATTTAACCTTTTCTTAAAACGTTTTAAGAAACTGTAAGACAGCAACAACAACAAAAATACAAATTATTAATGATTTTTAGATACATACATATAAATATTTGGTTTATAATTACGTTTCAGATATGTATATAGGGATAAGACAGAATCCGTTTATCTTATGATTTACGAGTGTGTATGCTTATATACTTGATCAGGGATTTTAGGATAAACACATTAACTCCGACCGAAGATGCATCACCAATGTTTGACTTTCGAAATTTTATAAAGTTCACAAAACTAATTTTAACATGTTTTCACTAATGTTGTTTAGAATATGTATAGTGTGGCGTTATAGTTTTATGTTTCAAACATAAAAATATGTTTCTGTTTAATAAGCATATGTGTGTATATACCATGATAAACATTTGGCTTTTTGAGATGATTTTTTATGGTTGTAGATTTTTTGCTTGACATTTATTTACAGTCGAAAGTTAGAAATATGAGATTTTTATGAATATTAACAAATTCTTAGATTTCAAGCAACTCGATGATTCGATCAATCGAGAGAGCTGTTTACTTCATGTTGGAATACATCATTCATAAAAGTGCAACACCTCAGGACAATATCTTATTCCGACAATCCAATCATCTTTTTGCATATGCAGATGATATTTGTGTGATTGGATTAAGTGACAACGGATTGAAAGAGATACTTGATCCACTGGAACAGTTTTCAGCTTCCGTTGGTCTCAAAATCAAAGAGTCCAAAACTAAATATCTGATCTCTGGTTTCCGAGACCAAGACGCGCATGATTTCAGTATAGTGATAACCACACGTTTGAAGGAGTGATGAGCTTCAAGTATCTCGGATCTCTCATTACTCACGATAATAGTGTGGGAGAAAATATCAAAGTGCGCCGTGACATGTATGGATGTGAGAGTTGGACCTTCGAGAGAAGAATCATGCCACGTCTATAGCACACACCCAGTTCTTTTCAATCACGAAATCTGGAATTTAATGTGAATTTCTCATATTGTGCATGAACTCAAATGACAGCGAGTACGCACTTTTTCGTGTTGATTCGAACCGAATTATACAACGGTCTTTGAGAGCCACCTTTCGGTAGGCGAACGATGGCTTCACGGCGTAGAAAGCGATCTAGCATCTTCTAGGTGCATGCAACAGTATGAAGAGCTGGCTCGTGATCGAAACCGATGGAGTCAGATTGTAAAAAGCCGTCAAAAAACAAATGAATAGATTACATGTGCATTATGCTGATGATGGCTTAAATTTTTGTCTGTGACCAAACTATATGTTTATTTTTATTAATTCATTAATTGCAATAAATCAAATCATGTTTTACAACCGATTTAAATTTGTATTTTGTAATAATAGATCGGTTTACATTAGAGGTCATGTTTTATTTTACATAACACGATCAATATTATATATATGCATATAAACCACAAACAAATAGTCCCAAGTTTAATTATAACGTATAGTGGTACAAACATAAACATGATGATTTGACAATATAAATTTTATTGTGATATCATCAAAACATTAATTTGGTTTACAATCGAAAATGATTAACACATATAGACAAGTTGAATTTGGGTGTTTATGTTTATACTATATATACGAGTTTATGTATTAACCAAACATAATAATAATAATGATGGTCCGCGTCTAGACACAGATGTACAACAAGAAATGAGAATATACATATATGTATAATTAAATGGCATTTTTATTACGACATTTTATAATTAATTTATAATAAAATGTTAATTTTATTAGATACTGTTTGCTACACACAAACACTTGCTAAGATTTCGATTTATACCTGCACGTCTGTTCGATTTCTTCCGTTTTAATCGTTTAGTTGGTCGATAAAATTTTATCTTAAGTTCACGTTCAATGTGTGAACACAGACGACGCAATACAAATCAGACATGGGCAAAATATATATACTATACAGCTGTATTTAATATAAGAGTTATTATAAACCGACTGAATCTTCTCGAGGATAACAAAAGTTCGCTTAGTAGGCGACTCTTAATATTTTTTCAAAAAGGAAAAAAATACCAAATCCTTTTCAATTGTTTTATGAGACTTCTTTCATAAATTCAGGACAAACAGAAATTCGATAATGCCACTACAAATATTCAATGAAGGTTAAATTGCATGTGGGACGATTCGTCTCTACATGCTATTTCCAAGTGGTTCTAAATATTCCAGACAAGATAATTTGCTGTCGACCAAAATCTTGTACTGATGACATCACTGTAGTTTTGGTGAAGTCCAAAGTTGATGAAGATCCACGATTGACACAAAAATTTTTGCTAATAAATTGGCCTTGAATGCCATGACTGTATTCGCAATACATTATATAATAATAAGTTATAGATACGAAGAAATCTGTTCAATGGGTTCCACGAATTTTAATGAGGCCTGCTAAATTTTTTCCTAAATAATAGCGAAGATGGGCAGGCTAGCAATTATAGTAAAATCGTGACTGGTGAGCTTGGTTCCATAAGTACGATAAAGAAACCAAACCGCAGTTCATGGTGTGAAGCCCAAAAACCAAGCAACAAAAGTAATGATGTCAGTTTACTTCATCCGATCAAAAATTGTAGGTGCTATTTTCGTGGAAAAAGTTCAGACGGTAACTGCAAAGTGTAATACCAATGACTGCTTACCAAACGTTTTTAAAAATTTGTTGGAAAAACTTTTTACATCATGACTATACGAGCCAGTTCACAAAAATAGTAACGAGAAACTTTATTACGATATTCCCCGGATCAAGCAATACAAATGCCTTTAACATTTAAGAACGAAGCTTGTTGTTCATCAGAACAATTTAAGGATTTGAACGGTATAACAGGAGTGGTTTGTTTGAGCTCCGGAGAGGTGGGATATTGATTGATAAAATAAGGCGTTGAGTCAATCAACGTAGTTTTTTTTTATGAGTGTATGACAAATCATTTCTGTCTCTTTAATGTAGTTTCGATCTGATGACGTCATTGAGTAATTGAGTGATCGAAAAGATCAATTCCATCTTATCAAGGTTATGCGACTGGATTTGCATTGTCTTATAATATATATTGCGTGAGTCGTGTCACAATACTTCTACCGAAATACAGACAGTTGAATCGAATTGTTTTCGATTTTTTGATAATTTTCTACTATAGTATGACGTATTGTATTTATGAATAATGAATTTGGATTTTGTTGTGAACGCCATAGATTTTCTATAATCAGGAACCAAATATTTTGATTATTAACATTTAAATTGGAAAAAGCTTTGTAGCGTTCAGAGTAACCCAAATAACTATTATCACGACTTAACGTACATATATATGAATCACATAGTACGGACAACCGCATATGTCCGGTAGCATATGCATGGTGAGATGAATTTTATGTTATCGATCACATAGTCATTCAATGACGTCATGATCAGATTGAAACCGGCCTAGTGAGCTACAAAATACAAGCAACAACTCGAATTACAACTCACCCAAAAATTTCAGATTTTCACAACTCATAAGGCCACTAGGCTCTAAAGAGTATCTCAAAAGAATAGGCATAGGCCTTTAGTAGAGTGGCTTTTGCTAGCATATTATTTCTACCAACAGTCGCATAGCGTTTTAGTCGTAATACGTCTCTAATCGTAGCAATAGTAGATGATTGAGTTTTTTGGTGATATGAAGATGTCATATACCGTAAAATTACTGTTGAAAATTGGCCTTAGTAGCAATTAGTTGGGGTTGTGATGCCACACAATTGGACCTGACCAAACTGCACGCTCGTTAAATTAAATAAAAATGGTAACCAACCATTTAGATTTCTTTTAATAGAATTGCATGGTTTCAAAGACTCTAAACCAACACAGGATATATTGGAGTATATGATGGTATCAATGACAATAGTAATAGTATCGAAACCAAATTGTAAATACAATAAATTAAATTCTTTAAAAACATACATCTGAAACGCCCTTAGTCAACAAACACAATTTACTAAGCAAACACTAAATAAAGGTACTTACTATTTAGGTAAAGACCCGTAAATCATATGGCACAATCAGATACAATGCATATATGCTGTTCGTTATATTCAATACATAATGATAAATTACTGAAAAAAGTAACAGCACACGAATCTGTTTTTTCTACTGTTGTTGTATACGAGTATTAAAGACGTTTTCTTTTCATATACCCAATTCCAGTCTATGTTTGACACATGTCACAAAACATTTTTGTTCAATGAATATACCGAAATATAAATAAATAAATATAATTTGTATCGTCTTTTTATAACAATAAACAGCGCGCATTTGTATATATAAGAAAAGAACGAAACCAAAATATACCTCGGTAAAAAAAAATGTCAACATACAAGAAAACATTCGATTGTTTGTTGTACCACAAATTATGTTTGATTGTGGCTTAAATATTATACATCATTACAATTATTTACTAAGAATTCTTATGGTTACAAAAGGAAACTGTATCAACATAAGGTATATCATTATGTGATTTCTTTAACTTGGCTGTCGCAAGACAACAGTAGCTGGCTATAGAGGACATTTATATAATAAATAATTTATGTATAAAGGCAGTAAAAAAATTCAAAAAAAAATCAGACCTAGATTAATAAATTTAATTAAACGCGCTTGCTAATTAAAACACTACACATAACCCCAATTCGATCTTTATTATCGTAGTTAAACCCAAAACACAAATTTTCTAATAAAAATCAAATCTATCAAATATAAAATAAAAATACAAAATAATTAAGTAATTAATTGAATTTTTGTGTTTATGTGGATTGTCTATGTCAGGCCTGCGCAACACATATATTGAAAATTTGTATGTCATGTTAGATTTACGTATACTTTATGGGTTTGATTATTTTCCAAATATTTGGAAAGCTGTAGCTAGACCTGTTTTAATGTATGAGGTGGGCTATCTGGTGGCTCAGGTGGCAGCATCTTTTTAAACAAGTATTTTGTATCTTATTCCGCTTTATATCTCAAATAACCAGGTGGCTATGGATATCTCAAATAACCAGGTGACTATGGATCTATATCTAAGAGAAATAGATGAAATCTATTTCTCTTAGATCGTGTAAATATTTGAAACATTAATCCATTTAAGCTACCAAAAATATCTCATTAACTATACCGACTATATGCACCATGTGTCGGGGAAATGTTTCAAACTTATATTATGTAAAAGGGACTGTAAAGTTAAGATTGAAAGCATTTGTAAAAAGCTCGTTTTTTGTAAAGAAATTATTCTCAATTTCTTCTTCTCCGACCATTGTGGTGTTGATAACCCAATAATAATTCATTTCAATTAAAATATAGCACTGTCGCGGCGCGCACTATATACGAACTGCAGAGTCAAAAATCCGGTAGAATTTGCTTGATGATATGGTTTTTATGTTTTCAATAAATGACATCACCTTAATATCGAAACCGGCCTAGCGAGTGCGAGTTACACAGATAGCAAAGGCTTCTAATTTAAATCATAACGCTTTACAATTGGTGACGTTCGATGATCCTGTTTAGAACGTTACACATCAATACCTTTTAACACAATCTATATTCAGTTGATAAGATAATTATACTTTTATGGAGATGTAATGCTGCAATTAAAGTTCTACAGCATGATTAATAATTGTTTTTCATCTCTTAAGGTGAGTTGGCTGATAAGCATAACAGTCATCTTATATATATATATATATATATATATATATATATATATATATATATATATATATATATATATATATATATATAATTTCCATACTTCAGAAAGATAATGCATTCGTTTGAGACGTCTTGTCACATACACCAAGAGATATATGAAAATTATGCTACATTTGCTCCGCGTCTGGCTTAGTCTTCCTCAAAACAGATTAATCTTTTAATAAAATAGTATTTTGATTTAATTTTTAATAAACTATTCGTTATCCCAAAATTATTTAATTTTTTAACATTTCTTCCACTTCTTCTTACACACTTGTATATAGGGGTTGCAAATTTACCGATTTTTTCATTTACCGGTAAATGATAATAAAATCCGCTCGGTTTACCGATTTACCGGTGATTTATGGTTCAGAAAGTATTTCTGGATAATCATCAGATGAATTAGTGTTATTGTCAGAAATATTACAATCTGCAATTATCATATATACTTAAAAGCTCAATATTGCCAACAATATTTTGGTCTATTGCAGTTTTACTTAGTAAATTAAATAAACCATAATTTTTATAATTATAGTTGTTCTGGCATGATCCATCGGATTTTGTAGCTGGAATACATTTGAATTCTGTGCAAACAATTCATCTATCATGAATTTAAGTGTGACATCTGCACTTAACAATGTAAAATCTGATAAGCTTAACGATTGTACTGCCAATTTTACAGGTTCCAGTGCCTTTATAATTTCATTAATTAGGTTTAATTCATGTTGGATGGAACTTGCGAATCATTTGTTGTTATTACATTTAGGCCCTCAGAGAAATCGCGATTCCTCTCGTCTTTTTCATTGACTCAGATTCAAAATAAGTAGCTTAGATACCAAGCGTAAGACATAGCTGATTATCAGTATTTCAAAGTGACTGCTGTACCTTCTGTTTAATTGCAACAGCGTTACTAAACTTGATTCCAAATTCTTGCAATTTGTTTTCTACAATTTCGTTAGACTTGTTAGAAAATTCCAAAATTTTGTTTGACATAAATATTAATAATCATGAATCGTCGCGGTTTTCGATTGACCTCCATTCGTCGAGTGTGAGGCTAAAATTGTCACCATTTTTTATCTGGCCACCATTTTTTATCTGGCACCATTTTTTATCTGGTGGTTCATTTATCGGTAGATATTTGATTTTTTACCGATAATTCGGTAGAGAAATTTGTACGGTAAAACCGGTAAATCGATTTACCGTTTACCGATAATACCGTTTTCATAGCACCAGTCAAACTATTTGTATTCCTAGGGATTTGTAGTTCGACCTTGTTCTTGTTGAAACCCTCTTAACAATTACCATGATTCATCCTTATTCTTTCAATCATCCTTATCATTTTTGTATCACCCTTGACTACCCCATAAAATGGTGCTTCCAAAGGGATATTGCATAATTCTATTATATCTGTCTTGTATCTCGTACATCTCTTTTGACAAACCTTTTCACTGTGCTAATCTAACTTCCCCGTTTAGCCTATCAGCCTTGCATTATCTTCAATTATATGGAAGGGTATCCACTGGATGATAACTTCACAATGAAATCGTACACATTTATTAATCATACTTGCATACCCTTTTCCCTTGCAACCGAGATTGATTTACACATAGCATTCCACTATGGGAATCATAAAATATTGAGTTGCTTCTTCTCGTCCTGTATGGCTAAATTAATTATTTTTAACATAACTATCAGTTAACCATTCATTATACAGATGCTGAAAACAAGACTCGACCACATTTTGGAACTTTAATATCTGGAACATCAACACCTACTTTGATTCCACTCATCCTAGCATCTGTGTAAATGGATATCATACCCAACATATTCACTTTTCATTCGTTATAAAGCGGGCTTTAACATGCGATCATGCGATTCCTTAGTATAATTCCTCGATTTCTGATTCGTATACGGTAAGATTATTACGTAAGAGGCCCAGTAATATCTATATCGCCCTGTTTATAAATAAAATATATTATTTCTAACACGCTTATACTAATTGTTTCTCTCATTGTGATCCACTCTCTCTCTCTTATAATTTAGAGGTGAATCACCCATTTTAGGCCGCAGAGTATAATATATTGGGAAAGACCCCTATTGATCCGTTTCCAAACTAATCCCATATGCAATTTTGGAGGATAGTAACACTATTCGTAGCATGTCAGTTTCACCTGATTTAGGTTTACAAATGCTTCATATGTTTTCAAATCGATTTTCATTTATTCGAATGTCAATTTCTCCATTCATTCTAAACACATGCATGCGCTTTTTATTTTAAACTTTTCGAAACATTCAACTACCCATAGTTAACTGTTGATTGAGCATTATTGATGGCTTGCTCGATACTGCAACCGTTACCAACGATTACCAAATTATCTGCTTACTATCTGTGTGCAGTTGATAGGTATACAGGTTGAAGAGAGCTGGTGGTATTTTGCTACCTTGTGAAAGCCCAATACTAATGACATCCTCTAATTTATAGTCGCTGTCATTCAAAATAATATTGGAAACATCCCTTAAACGTATAAAATCGTTTAATATAAAAAAAGGAAGAAGCTGGATATGACTAAAAGTTTTATAACTGTCGAAAAATAAAATTATACAGTAATTGATATTGTTAACTATCTGCCTCTTTAGCTCAGTGGCAGAGCACTGGTCTTGTAAACCAGGGGTCGTGAGTTCAATCCTCACAGGAGGCATTGCCGATTATCGTTTTTTTTTCAAACGAGGAAAATGAAATTATTTAAATGTAGAGAAGCGTCTTCGATTGATGTTGGCTATCGCATTGGTTTAGAGTTTTTGGCATACTGCCACTTTTAAATATTGAAATTGACTTCATGTATGTTTTTTTTTTCTATGACGTATCGCAATTACATTTTGATTGAAGTAATGCTAATAACTTAACTCGTTTAGCTGAAACGGTTAAGTCGAAATGGAAGGATATAGATTGTTAACTCGAAAAGATAGAATGGAAAGTTACATTTAACCTCGCATTTTTGTTTATTTTGTAAGTTACAAAGAAGGTGGCAATAGATGGTCAAAGATTTTAAATTACTAAGATTTAGGTAATAGAAAGGTCAATATGATTAAACAAGGCGAAAATGGTGGACAGTACCAAAATTAAGCTGTGCAGCAGTCATATTATCACCAAATAATATTCAAATGAAACATTTCTTGTTTGTAGTAATACTAAATCAAAAGGAGATAATTGCCTGAGTTTAAAACAAATAAAGTGGTACAAAAGTTAGATGCAAAAACGTAGAGTAAGATTGGGACAACTGCAACTAAAATTTTAATCGGTGCTTGATTTAAACCGAAAGTAATGTTTAATCGTTCATATAAAATGGAACAGGAGGTTCTATTGAATAGTTCAAAGTAGTTACATCTATAGTGCAACTTGTAATTTGTTGATGTGTTGCACATAGGCAGGTGAATCGATATTATGACATGAAAGATGACACAATATTTAATCTCAAACAATGAAATGTGTGTACAATATGCAAATATTAACTTGTACATACACATATGTCAGTTGGAAAAACTTTTTAGTTTAGTTGAGAGAACAGCATGGTATATAGAAACTATGTCTGGTTGTGTTTCTGAACTAGAAGTAAAATGCATGTAGTATGTACTTCTGTTTCTAATCAATAAATTAATCTAATCAAAATTCAATATGCGTATTTATCAGTATATGAAGTTGGCCAAAACAAATCCCCGAAAAAAAAACCTATGGCAACACTAAAACTAACATTTCTATCATATCTTAGTGTCAACCCAAAAACAAAAATTATATCAAGACATATTATTGATCTGTCCAAAAAAATATATCTATCGTGATATATAAACACTGTCAGCCTAAAAAAATTGTATATCACGACAGTAAAAATTTACAGTCAAAAAAAATACTCTCAAAATTAGTAAAAGCAAAGCCCTCTTGATCAATCAAGATCGCTTTGGTAAAAGTATACATCGTTCAAAAGTATGTATTGATTTCGCTATGAGTTGTTGGTAATTCTGGTTTTAATTACCACCAGTGCAAAGTATTAGACGATTAGAATGTTGATCTCATAGCCATTATGGCGTATATATAGCTATCAGACCCAAGCGCGATGTATGAGAGCTATAGAATAAAATAAATACCATATGTCTGTTGGTAAAACCTTTTAGTTAAGTTGCAAGAACAGCATGGTATATGGAAACTATATCTGGCTGATTTTTATGAACTTGAAGTAAAATGTATGTAGTATGTACTTCTGTTTCTAATCGATCGCTATAAAAACATATAATTTTCATTTGTAGTATACGAGTATGTACATAGATAAATCCTTGAAACGGAAAAAATAATTCAATATGCGTATATCTTTGTACACCAAAACAGTAAAGTATTTATGTATACCATATAGGTATCTGTTTTTGTTTCTTCTTAGAGATCAGCCTTACCTTTAACTAAACTAAAACCATGTTTCTTCAAGACATGGAAAAAATAAATATATTAATACTGGCTTCTAGCAAAACTCAACATAAAAAATATGTAATTTTTATATTATTTCTTGTTACTTCTTAAAGTTTAAAGAAACAATTTCTTTTGATCAAAAATTTTTTTTATTTAATTTAAAGAATTTTTTTTATTTTTTACACAAAATAATAATTTTTATGTAGGTAGATTTATAGAACCTAAACAAACACAGCATTATTGTTTAAGATTTGTTTGATTCTTTTCTATTTCTACTCGTACTTTGCTGGTTGTTGGTTTTGTGTGTTATGTATTCTTTGAGGAGATGCAACCATAAGATATAACTCATTCTAGAAACAAAACTAATAATAAGAAGAAACATTTTCTAAAGATGTATTTTTTTCTGGTACATATGTATCTAAAAAAAAAAACCAAAAATAAATAAAAAGAACATCATCTCGTTTGAAGGATTTAGATTTTTACTATTGTAATTATATTATTGGTGAACTCGATGTACATACATCGTAATGCGCCAAACGATGTACATTTTTAAGTTGGTTCAATAATATTTTGAATTGGATACAATTTGACGTGTAATCCATCCACTGTTCGAGTTTTGTTCAATCAAATGAAATTATTGTTTTTTTTACTCGAAGATGATCGATTGTATTATATAAAATAACAGATCAAATCTTGGCACAAAATAAACGATTGCGACATCATATTATTTATTTTAACAAAATTGCATTTTGGGATTAGGGTTGAAAATGATATATTTGTTTCGAGCTACAAACAACACGCGGGTTGTAGCCTAAGGACAAACAGCTGAATTATAATCTATTGGACGCCCGGATTGTTATATCCTTGAAATAAAAATTGGAATAGTTTTTACTATCCCACGGCTTTCAGTATATAGATTAACCTTTCTTTATAACGAATGGGAATGAGAAATAATGTTTTTTCTCGTTTAATGCAAGTCATTTCCATTGCATCAATCTGAAATTCTTTTACGTATACAGTTTACGTTCTTATAATCGTTTTTAGTATAAATTAATATTTAGGTTTATTATTCTGTATTTTGATTGCCCGATCGATATCCACAATAATAAGAAGAAAATATATAATTCGTATTGTTTTGCTTGTATCATTGTTACCCCGAATGTCGCAGATCAAACCAAATACCAAACTTATCAAATGGCGCAGTGGTTAAACAGCTTTCGGCAGTTGGAGTGGGAGGTACTTGGTTCGAATCCAGTTAAGAGATAAGGAGTAATGGCGTAAGGAAGGGCGTAAGTAAGCGAGTGCCTTGAGCCCAAAACATATTCATGGTTAGGTTTGGCTGCATTTAATTATATTAATATTTCATGTCTTATAACCTTCTGATGAGGAATGATTTAAGATTAGATACAAATGTCAAATTTAGGTAGTGATTTTGAATTTATGATTTTTTATTAAATTATGAGAATTTATATGTGTTTATGGATTGGTGAGGTTATGTCAATATAGTGATTTTGAAAACATCAAACTGACTTGACTGAAGGACGACAATGGGGTTTTGTAAACATAATCTTGAATGAAATTCTTATGGTTGGATAATTTTTACTTAATTGGTGGTTTTGATCAGAAATTTTGTTTTATTTTCAATAAGCAGCTACTTTGCTGTATAAATCAACCGCTTACAAACAAGATGATTTTATGAAAAGGATGGCCTCTTTATTTCTTTGATTAAGTTGTAGTATGTTATACATCAAATCTACTTTTGTATATTGTATGAATGTTTGTTCTAAAATTAAAATCGCACATAAGGATAGGATGCATAATGGAATGGAATGGAATGAATACTCAGGTTACCTATTACGGCAGTAATAGGCAGTAATGAGTTACCTCATACGGCACCCAATGTCCTTGCTTTTGGATCATTCCGAGGGCTTTTATACGATGGAAAATGGCTTGTTGTGTCACTCCCAATGAATCTGCGAGCTCTTGTTGAGTTTGACACGAGTCTTCATTGAGTATTGCCTCCAATTCAGCATTCTCAAACTTTTTCACTTGGCCCGGCCGCTCTTTGTCCTCAACGTCAAAATCACCACTTCTAAACCGCACAAACCATCTCTCGCACGTTGAAACCGATGGAACATGACTCGGATAAGTCTCGGAGACCAATCGATGTGCTTCAGCAGCACTTTTCTTCAAATTAA
The DNA here is from genome assembly GCA_963932295.1 of Tipula lateralis. Lineage (NCBI taxonomy): Eukaryota > Metazoa > Arthropoda > Insecta > Diptera > Tipulidae > Tipula > Tipula lateralis. Next base: position 12,453,978 of record OZ010737.1, read on the forward strand.
AGAAGTAAATTAAAACTTCCCGCAAATGCTGTTTTGTTGGCACGAAACTCGACATATTGAGAGCTCAAAAAAACTATGAATTTGACACTGCGACAAATTGACACATACTGAAAATTAAAGCTATAAGACGTAGCTTTGACATGAACATAGTCACAGTACTGCCTGATGCGTATAGCGTTAGTAACGCCATCTGTTATCAATCCCGCATTTTCAATTTGTACTCCTAATATATATGACTGAGCGCGTAAACGGTCATAATCCTATCTCATCGGAGAACCTACGAAAAAATGTACCTATTGGTGCAAATTGAGCCAGGTCAACGAATTCGTTTTACACACAACCGCTTATTATGCCATCCCGAGCATGTTTAATTTTGGTCAACGGCATATATCAAACTCGATACCGCAGCGTGATGAGAATCCCACTTAACCACTTAGCTACAAACTGTTCCTTTTTAAAATATGTTGTTTCTAGACAATTTAAATAGTGTTCCTTAAAAACAATTTAACAGTGTATAAGATCATCATGCTTTATATAAAAAAGACTGTCGGCTCATAACATTCTTACTATATAAACCTTATTCTGTTTAGACGCAGATAGGGCCTGGGATCGCATAACTTTGTAGTATGCTAGGCTTCATGTATCATTTGTCATTTTATTGCAAAAATTCCAGACATGTGCTAAAGGACGCCTGTTAACTTCAATCATATCATATAACCTTTTGATGAGAAATACCACTAAGTAACAAACGGTGACTTTCATATTAGTCCACAAATATTCGTTACTGTATTACAATTAAAAGGTTATCATATTGTATGCCAAGTATTATTATTTAAAAGTTAAAGGCTTTCACTAACATGTTAAGTCAAAAAAATTTTTCTTACTAAATGTATGTTTTTTTTCTCATGTCAAATGTTTAGTCGTACCGAAATACCTAACCCATCCATCGACATGCAAAATGTGCTATCAAATCATTTACATTTTGAAAATCTGGCTCGCATTGCGAGATCCAACATCTCAAATTGCGTATGCATGTTGTTAGTGTGGATATGAACCATTTTCCGAATATTTTCTGAAATCGACAAAGTGCACATCAAATATAGAATAGGGAAGTTCGGACTGAACCTTGCCTAACCATTTAGATTCTATGATATAATTTTTGACTGTTTAGAACAACTTTAGATCTAACATCATATTTGCGGATATGGATCCTATACTCCAACTGCAGTGTTGAACCTGTCTTTTGATAAATATTTCAATCCAACAGAGAGGAGACACCATAGACCATCCACCTAAGCATAAATTTTGATTGTGTCAAAATATTTAAAATTTTCCCCGTTTTCTAAAATATGACAGACTATAATTTCTGGTATGCATAACCTCGAATGTCAAGATGGGTGTGCAACATAATACTAAAATTCCGCCATATCCGTCTAGAGGTGATAACCAAAACGGAAACACTAATTAACATAAATTTTGACTGACTCACTCGAACTAATTAAAACGAACACAAAATTTACAACTCCACCCCGGTCGTATATTATTATGGCATTGATATTGATAAGCATAACAAGCACAACTTAACTCGTACGTATGAGATGACGTAATACCATAAACAAAACATTTAAACATTATTTACCTCTGAAACAAAACAAAATACGACAACAACAAAAAATCATTCATAAAATGCCGGCAATTCGATTTTACAACGAAACACAACAAATTTGCATTCTCCATCAATTTTGTTTAGTTCTCAATTTATCTTTTTACTCAATTCAACATACTTCCCCGTTTAGAATCTATCGATCAACTCAGAGAATATATGTTTTGTTGTCGTTTTCCCCAGGTAGGGGTAACCTAATGAAACGTACATCTAGATAAAGTGTTGGTAGTTAAAACGAGACAACGCTATTTGAGAATATTTTGTTATTCGTAAACAAGAAGAGAAAATGGTGCAAAACACGTAGTGTGGAGAGGGAGAGAGAAAATTGAACGTAGCGTAGTTTTTTTTTTTGGTATTCATTGAATATTTATAAAAATTTTAAGTCAGTTGAAAACGTTAATCGAAATAGAAAAGACGTGTTTATAATTCTTAAGAATTTGATTTTATATTTTCTTTCATTCTGTTTTATTCACAAACATATTTTTTTATTCGTGAAGTATTTAACAATAATGGTGGAAGTCATTTTGAATTGCGTTATATACCGTCGGACATTTTAAATTAAATGAAAAAATTCAAACATGTGTCGTGTGCGATTTTAGTGCCTAAAAAATTTTGTGTATTTGTGCTATTTGAAAAATTGAAAACTTGAGAAAATATTATGATGAAAATGAATTAAAGTGCCATTAAAATTAAAAAAAAAAATAAAATTAGTGAATTAAATAATTAAAAAGAAAAAAAAAATCAAAATGAATTTAGTGAAATATTTATTGTTAGTGAATTTCGTTTGGTTCACCAAGTGCAATCCAACTGGGACGGCGAAGGGCTGTCAATGGAATCGATCGAATAGTACCGGCACGTTGTCCGAACAAAATGAAATCTCGTGCAAAATCCGAACAATAAATAAATCGGAAAATCTATTCGGTACATTTCGATCGTACGAAATTGAAAAAATATCAAAGCTCCGACTCGAGTGCAGTGATCGAATGTTTTTCGAAAGTTCACTCGAATCAGTCACACTGGTCAATCGATTGACACGGCTCAAAGAATTGACAATCGAATACTGTAAAATTCGGTATGTTCCATCGCAAGTTTTTTCGTCGTTGCGCGATCTACGAACGTTAAATATGCGAACACACAATTCGGATTGGTCGGCGATCAATTTGGAACTGCATCCAGAAAGTTTTCGTGGACTCACCGAACTACGAAATTTAGACTTGTCCGAGTCGAATATATGGAGTGTGCCGACCGATGTCTTCTGCCCGCTTTACTCATTACGGATATTAAATTTGACCGGTAACCGGCTTAATGATGTATCTCAACTGGGATTTTCCGATTGGGGCAGCAATAATGCCGGCCCGATCAAGGCCTGCAATACCGGTCTGGAAATTTTAAATCTATCAAAAAATGATGTCACCGTGATCTTTGATAGTAGTTTTTCGGCGCTACGATCACTCGAACAGCTACTGCTGCAGAACAACCATTTATCATCGATCTCCGATCACGCATTCAACGGGCTACAATCACTGCAGCTACTCAATATTTCGAGTAACAAATTAAAATCGTTGTCGTCCGACATTTTTCGATCGACAAAAAAATTGCGGGAACTATATTTGCACAATAACTCGATCTCTTCGCTGTCGTTCGGTTTACTGAACGAGCTGCAATATCTCGAAATACTCGATTTGTCGCACAACCATCTACGCACGAACAACATTAATTCAGAAACATTCAAAGGATTAATTCGCTTGATCGTACTCAACCTGAGCTACAATACAATCACGCACATCGATGAGTTAGCGTTCAGCGAGCTGAATACACTGCAAGTGTTGCATTTGGAGAACAACCAAATCGAATCGATCGCGCCCAACTCGTTCGATGATCTCAAAAATTTGATGACACTGTCACTGTCGAACAATAAACTGAAAAGGCTCGAAATGAATTATTTTAACGGTCTGTTCGAACTGAAGTTTTTATTTATCGAATCGAATTTAATCGAATACATTCATCCAGAGGCGTTCGATGATCTAACCACCTTGAACGATCTTAGTTTGAACGAAAATTTTTTGAATACCATTCCGGAAGCTATCAAACAACTAACGTTTTTGAATACACTTGATCTGGGCAAAAATGAAATACGTGAAATACACAACGCATCGTTCGAGGGTATGAATAAATTGACGGGACTCCGAATGGTGGATAATTTTATACACAATATAACAGCAAATGCATTCGGCACAATACCCCAGTTACAATTTATCAATTTGGCATCGAACTCAATTTCGTCGATCGATCGTAAAGCATTCGATGCGAATACTATTTTGAAAGCGATTCGACTCGACGACAATAAGCTCGAAAATATAACAGAACTATTTACAACGCTCGCCGATCTTGTCGTTCTTAATATATCGCACAATAAGATCAACAAATTCGATTATATTTCCATACCGAAATCGGTCGAATGGCTGAATATCAATCACAATTTGATCGAGGAGATTGACGATTTGTTTAAGATCAGCAGCAAACATAATTTGAAAATATTTGATATTTCGTACAATAAATTGATCACGATAAATAATAGCAGTTTCCCGGACCAAATCGAAACGATCATGCTGAACAATAATAATATCGAGCAAATCGATCCGCATACATTCTTCACAAAAGAAAATTTAAAGAAAGTGGATTTGATTGGGAATAAACTAAAAACAATCGATCGACTGTCGATATCGTTGAAATCGACACAGATCACGGATAATAATGATGTGCCGGAATTTTTCTTCGATAAAAATCCTCTCGTCTGTGATTGCAATATCGAGTGGCTGCAGAAAATTAACAATCACACGGAGTTTACACATTATCCGCGAATCGCCGATCTAAACATTTTAACCTGTGTTCTTGAGGGATCAAGAAATTTGGTTAAAAAACTCTTCATCGATGTTACGTCCGACGAGTTTCTGTGCAAATACAACAGTCATTGTTTCGCTCTATGTCACTGTTGTGATTTTGATGCGTGCGACTGTAAAATGCAGTGTCCCGAGGGTTGCCGATGCTATCACGATTCATCGTGGAACACAAATATCGTCGATTGTGGGAATAGTGGATACGAAAAAATTCCCGATCAAATACCAATGGATGTGACGACATTGTATCTCGATGGAAATAATTTTGGCGACTTGGATAGCCATATTTTCATTGGGAAAAAGAAATTGGAATTTTTGTTCATGAACAGTAGTCGTGTGACGAAAATTAACAATCGTACCTTCAACGGAATACCATCGTTGCGTGTGCTCCACTTGGAGGACAACAAACTGAATCAGCTGAACGGGTATGAATTTAAAGAACTATCAACTTTGAGTGAACTACATTTAGATCGTAATTTAATTGTTAATATTGATAATAAGACATTTAATAAATTAAATAATTTAAAAGTTTTAAGTTTAAGTGATAATAATATTGTTAATTTTAATCCTAAATCGCACTTTTTAACGGATGCCGAACGGCGCACAAGCGGTTCGAATAGTGCCGCCACTCAGATAAAATCGAAAAATTTGGCGCTTTCGGTCAAAGGTAATAAATATAGTTGTGATTGTGATACGTTAATTAATTTATCCGAATGGTTTAATTATAATATTGAAATTATCGAGAATTTGCAATGCACAAACGATAGTAAAAGTATTATCGAAACATTAGAATTATGTAATACGCTAAAGAATCTGACAAGTGTTACGGAAAATATAAAACGTACACTGCTCGATGAACAATCGAAAATTGACTATACGCTATTGTTAATAATATTTTTAGTTTTTGTATTCATTTTAATCATGCTACTAGTTATTTATTGTTATTATAAGAAACAAATTATACTTTGGTTACATTCAACATGTGGTTTAAGATTAGCGCCATCGTCGGCGATTCAATCGGATAAGATCGACGAGACGGCAAAACTTTATGACGGGTATGTGGTGTATAGTGCACTGGATTCGGTGTTTGTACACGATGAGTTCGCTCACGAGCTCGAACAACAAGGTTATTCGGTGTGTCTGCATCATCGGGATATTCATTCGATGGCTTTTTTAGCTGATTCGTTGCAGAGTGCGTCAGACGCGTCAAAACGAATCGTTCTAATAATTTCCATAAATTTCCTTCAGGGCGAATGGAGTGACCCACATTTTCGTATTGCACTCCATTCGACGTTAGAATTAATTCGATCGTCGAATCGACGAAAAAAATTAATCATAATTCAAACGGCACCAAGCAATGTAATTTCAGCCGATCCTATAATGGAGGTGCTGTTACGCACTTGTACCGTAATTAATTGGGGTGATAAGAAATTCTGGGAGAAACTCAAGTATGCCATGCCCGATGCTAACGAAACATTAACATCGGCGCAACAAAACTATCGTATAAATCCTGTGCAACGGTATACACCGGCACCGACCACATTAGACATGTGGTATCGACGATCGTGTCAAAACCATCAAATCGGTATTGGCCACAATCCGGCCGAACATAAAACACCATCGCAATGCACGTACAATACCGAAGATGAATTATCTTCGGTGTCGTCACAATACAATGAACCAATCTCGCAGCACAATTACAATAATCGTGCATCACTTGGTCACGTGTACTCGACGATACCAGAAACACCAACACCGCAGACAACCCGCTGTGAAGCAAGTTATCTATAAAAGTTAAAAACTATAAATAAAATAAAAATTAAACTTAAACCAAAATCGAAAAAGACTTAAATATGTAAATTATTACAATTTTTTATTTTTAATTTAATTTTTTAATTAATTTTAATTGTATAGACGTTTTGTTTTTTTTTAAGGTAAATTAAATAAATTTATTTAAACACAAAGATCAGGTTTACTATACGTATATAGTGTGTTTGTGTGGGACTTTGACAATAATCTACTTAATAAAAATATTAAAAAATTGTATATTGTACGCGTTCAGCTGGACTGAAAAAATTAATTAAAATTAAATGATAAAAAAAAATAATTAAAATTGTAAACTGTGCCTATTCAAAAAAAAAAAACAAAAAAATGCGCGCGCGCTCTAAATAAACCCCCCGCACATATTTTGCTACATAACACATACATACATACATACACACACACAAATACATTAAAACAAAACTAAATTAAATTAAAAAAACTAATAAAATAAATTTCATAGAAATTAAAAAAAAAAGAAAAATTAATAAAATGCCTTAATTATTAAGTAATGTCGTGATATTAGGAAAAAAATTAATTAATTTACAATAATTATGAAAATAAATAAGTAAATAAACTATATTAAATATATTATATATTTTGTATATAAAAATAATTAAAACAAGAAAAAAAACTAAATTTTGTTATATCGTTATAATTATTTATAAACAAACAAAACTATTAAATCTAAACAAAACTATATTGTAGATCGTGATTCTGAAGCTTAAATCATCTACAAACAATTTTGTTTTAAACTAAAATAAATAAATTTTTTTTAATAATTATGTAAAATATTTCAGTATTATATCTATATATTTAATTAATTGTGTAAATAATTATTTTTTTTATTAATTAATTAAAATTACTTAAGTTTTATTATATATATATATATTTTGTTAAATTAATTTAAATTAAATTAATTTTGTCAAATTTTTTTTCAAAATATAAATGTGACAACAAACCCAGTTTTTATATATATATATATAATATAATTAATTAATTAATAAATAATTTATATTGATGAGATGATGAAAAGTATGAAAAGAGCAAAAATTAAAAAAAAAATGATAAAAAATTAAATTAAAAATTGATAAATGATATGAAAAAATTAAAAAGAAATTATGGTTTTTTATTTGTATGTTAATTTGGTTGCGCATGCGCATAACAATTTCGTTTCGTTAGTTGTGGATTAAAAAGTTTTCGTAAAGTGATTATGTTGTGCAGTTTTCTGATAGTGAATTATAGTTTGTGGTGAGTATAAAGTGTTTTAAATTAATAAGCAGATAATTTAATTTATTAAGCTAATCCTTGTATTAGATATGCAAGTAGTTTAAAGCAGGTGCCCTTAGTGTGTATTTTGTTCCTAGAATATTATAAGTTTCACTTTCGAGTCACCATTCGTTGAGTCAATCGCAAAAGACGGCGTAGATTTTAGGGTATGGTTGTTATAGTTAGAGCCAAAAATATAAAAATTAACACCTCAAACAGAGATTATCAAATGTTTTGAAATACCTATTGGTTCTATCTCGAGAATTTGCAATATTCTAATGACCTAAATATTAGTGTAAATATTTGACATTCGATGTAGTAATCTTAGGTTTATAAGATGTTAAGTAAGACTGCTAAGGTTCACTTAACGAACTAGGGTGCATCTAAACATCTAATATTACTCAAAAAACCAATGGTATGAAATGATCTCAAGAATCAGTCTGTACATGGTTTATAATCCATAAAGTGCACATAGTCCAGATTATATAGTATCAAGAACTACCCAAGTACATTGTAAACCATATGAGTACATTATACCAAGCTCATTTCCTTTAACTCACTTAAAATTCTACCGTGAACTGTGTAAGCTGTCTGTCGTCAAAGGCGTTTGCCTAAATCATCTATAATAACTTTGAAACAGTTTAAATTTTATTTGAGAAATTTAATGCGGGAGGTACCGGGCTCGAATCCCAATAGAGGCATGATGCAAAAGGTATTTTTCACCCTCTGGTTACGATTGGTGTGAATGAACACATATATGACTCCCTGAATTCATGGGCCAACCCATCTTCCAAGTCAGTCCTATATAGGATGGCATCTAGCTTTACAATGTGCAATAAGCGAAGGAGTTGGGAGAGCCTTGAACCCCGAAACAGAATGCAAACATCAAGACAGACAGAAGAAAAAAGTCAATATTTGAACCAAGACAGCACTAATATTTTTGTATTAAAGCTAAATTCTGGAATTTTAGGTTTTTAGGAATCGTTGACTTACCTCGGGTATTTAATCAAATTGTTACGTGTAGTGGTTCATACTCATAACGTGAATAAGGAGATCGGTTATGTGTTCTTAAAAAATTTTGAAGTTTAATTTATATTAAAAGACACGATGTGCTGAAGGACAACCGGACCAAAAAAGGTTATGATTAGAAGTAAGGCCAATGAAATTAGTAAAATCATACTCTTAAGGTTAGTTGTTTGTCTTAACTCTCAATGCCAGAATGTGTAGGATTTCTTCAAACAATTGTTGAACCTGGAGATAGTACATTTGGGTTTCGCAATATATTAAGTCTATCATCCCTTTAGTAAATCATTATCAGTGCTCCTCATCTTGATCTGTCTCCATCTGATTCTTCAGGTCATGATAATGCTCTAGGCGCATAGTCCAGATCATATAACGTAAGGAGCTATTTGTCGTTGAGAATTATGTGTATTGAGGTACATTGTAAACCATATTGGTACATTATACCGATCTCCTTCCTTTTTAACTCACTAAAAGATCCCCCGTGAACTGTGTGAGAGACTAGACACTTTTTAGATAAATAAAGCTCATCTGTCGTATAATTCGCGCAAAACCAGATATGTTGGCTCAAATCAATCTCTTACAACGTGAAACAGTTCAAATTTCATTTGAGAAGGTGTTAGATCAAATCATGTTATTTGCAGAACTAGATAATTGCCAATGTTTGAACCAAGACTGAAGAAGTATTTTCTTGTATTTTTGTATTAAAGCTAACTGTAGTGAGAAGGTCAGTATTCAGTAATGTGTGCCGACAATTTCATTAACCTAAACAATTTTAGTGAAGTTTAATTTAAATTGCTGAAGGGAGACCGGGCCGTTTAGGGTCATGATATTGAAGTAAGACCAATGAAATTAGTTAAATTCTACCAGTGTTTTACTCTTAAGGTTAGTTGTATGTCTAACTCTCAATGCCAGAGTCTGCCAGTATTTATTGAGAAACTCGAAATTCGAAGTGCATCGCCCCACAGTAAATCTATATGCTTCTCATCTTGATCTATGTGCTTCTCATCTTGATCTGTATCGATCTGATCACCATTCTTAAAACATGAATTGTTCAATAAGATTTTTAGACACATGGGCTGCAATAATATAATGGGATGAGTTTCGTTCTTTTTGTTTAGATATATGAGAGCCTCGAAACGACCTTTGAGCGACACAAAGGTTTCTCGGTATCAACATAGTATTTTGTGTAACGTAACATTAAGTAGTCAATGTTAAGTTTCTGCCTTGATTCTATCTTGTTTTGCCGTTGAGTCATGAAGATGCCTACAGTGTAAAATTGTAAAAAAATTAATGGTTCAACCCGTTTTAACTGCTGTACGGATTTTGTTGGCTTGGTGAGGTTTACTGGGATATCAATTACGGAGCACAATCAATAGAATTAAATAATTCCAAATCATTCCAGATGGGAAAATGGTCTATGGTATCTAGCCGAGAATTTTAAGTATAGGTAATGGTTGCACATTACATTTGTTCTCGTTGTATCAAAGATGGTCTTGCATTTGAAACTATTATCAATAATGTCCGAACTAATCCAGATCTAAAACCCAATAATTTCATAGTTGGTTGACACTCATTGAATTTTCAGATAAAAACCAAGCCAATACCATTTGGGCATTCGCTTTTTGAGGCCAATCAGGCTATCCAACAAATGTCTCCATCCCATATATCGGTTATACTGTTTTACAATAGCTATGGCAGGATTGTTTTCTTTTCTTTTTAACGATTCGGTCCTGTACCAACAAATGATGATACAGAACCGAATCGTAAAAAAACATCGTGACTACCTTGTTATCCTTTCAATATCCATTACTTATGTCCTAAACCTTCAAAATCACACTCATTAGAGGTTACTCGTTATAATTTTTTAACTTCAGTTTCCTGTGTAAATTTTGAATTTGTAACAAAAAACCGATTGAGAACAACAATTTGTAGTCCTAAAACTTAGATCAAAGTGCATCTATCACAGACCGTTATATTTGTGTAGTTACCACAAGTCATTTGTTTTAAACCTACTTGATATTAAATTATCATAACACAATACTCTGAAACCACACACACTTTATACCAAGATTAGACATATTTCAAAATTTATGAGAATGGAAACAGATATGCGATAAATCGGAATCTCCTTAATAGCAATCGAACAACATTTATGAATCAATATAACATTGATTGCAAATTGTAAAACGACCAAAATGGCACTGATTCATGTATATGAAACATTGTGCACTGTAGGGATAAATATGTTCTCTATTTATATCATATGTTATGCTCCGGAACCCACCTTGATAACGAAACATAAACATATGTGGTAGGGCTTTCTGATTTGTGATCCGACAGTGGCCTTCATATAGTATCAGAGAGCTCTCTTGTTTAAAGGTTTTCACGTCGTATATATTCCTCAGTCGGCCCAGTGCACCATGGTGCCCCAGTTCTTTTAGACTTATAGATGATAGTTCAAGAGAGTAATATCAATTACTTCCTGGCTTAAGTATGTCAAAAACGTCAGTCTATTGCACACATTAACGCTGACATAGGTCAGACACAGATAGATATATTAGGAGGAAAATATCGGCACAGCCTCAGAGTACTTTGTGTTAGTTTGCGTCACACCCTGTAATTATTGACATATCACTACGGTTTGTGTACTTTAAATCTTATACAAACACTTAAAAAGGAAAATAAAGGGGTCTGTAATTCATGTTATTACTAATAAAAACATAGGTCGAAAAAAAAACACAGGCTCTAGGTCAGATATAATACTAACATCTTTTTGCACCACATTTATTGTGATTCTACCTAGCGCCAAAAAAGGTTTAACACAAAGTGCTTCCAGCCTTGGTTTCCTCTTTTAGCAAAAGATAACCATTTGTCGGTCTTGAGTTTCGTTTTTTGATTTTCCAGCCTCTTGAGAGTTACCGAATGTTCTATGATCGGGTCCACGACAAAAAAAACTATACTTCTGAGAGGCATAGGTAGGTTGCAGAATAGAATTCACTCTAGTTCAGCTGCCTTTCAGTGATGTAGATTCGGTACAGCTTCGAGGATCTGCTTCGGAGTTCTATCGCTTGCTATAAGCATATGGTATATGCATTTTGATTCAAATGTGATGATTGTTGTTCCTCATCAAGATTTTAAAGTCTGTCTTTGACCACTCGGCGCTCGTGAACTACATCTTTTCTGAAGCTCAATTTCGAAATAGCTTACAATCCTGGGCACTTAACCCTGTTGTTCGAAAGGATATCATATGGCTTCAAGCCATATGATATCCTTTCAAGTGAAGAAGGACCTATATGCGTTCTTAATCAGCAAACGCAATTTTCAGTGCTTTTAAAGAAAATCTTGGGATGCCAGCGACGGGCTGAAGAATCTTTAACCTCCAATGATTGTGCATTTGTGTTTAAGCTTTTAGCCGAGATTCCCTGTTAAAAATCCACTGATGCGACAAGAGATATGTTCTTAGGATCGGCTGCACTTTTCTATTATGGTTACACCGTTAAAGATTGAGAGTTTTTAGACTGAGTCTCCAGACTCATATAAAATATGAGTTTTCAATGCCAATAAGGAAGGAATCTCCACTTTGAAACTCTGATGTGACATTTCTTGACTTTGGACAATACACGTATCTGAATAGATAGAGTCCAAATGAAGTACTACCTTTTCTTATTCTTCGTCTTACTTAGAAAAAATTACTCATTTCAAATTAATCTCATCGTGAGATCTCATCAACAACTTACTTTTATTGGCGGGCTTTTATTGTGAATGAACCATCATTCGGATTACTCATTTCGAGAAGCACATGTGATAATAACCAACCAAATGGTGCGGTGGTTAAAGATGGTTGGAGCATATTTTAGCTGATTACGGTCAGTGATGAAGTCATCGACCGAACTGTCAACCAACCAATAGTACATTTTTTAAGTATAAAGCAATATGTTCTCTATTATTTCAATGAAAATGGCATTGCACCACTTATTATTTACTATCATAACAACAGCTGTAATAATAAGACATTTGTTTTTTCAAATGTGCAAATAACAAATGACTGTATTGAATAGTTTATTATTGTCAAAACAAATGCTTTGTGTCGGTAAGTAAATAAAAACGATAATTAATACGAAAACTATTTCATTCGGAAGGATTGATATAGAGGCGTTGATCTCATTCATACCGGTGGTTCTCCCAATCAATTTCAAGCACAATTACCAACATCCCAGTGATGTACCCCATATAAGGTTAAAAAATCAATCTTATCTAATCTCAAAATTATGTGAATTCAATTCTGTTCATTCTCGAATTCCCACACTTTTTTGTAATTTTTTTATAGATTTGTTTCTCTAAACGTGAAATTAAATAGAAGAAATAGATACATATAATAGACAACAACAAAACAAACGATTTTTGTTTTTAATTTAATTAATTTATTACTTTATCTCTTAAGGTTTTTGTTTTTATGTTGTTATACTTTTGTTTTTGTTCGCGCGGCTAGCGAGAGACACGTTAAAATTAAACGTCTTGTTATATGTATGTATGTACGCCGTACTCGTTACGTATAAAGACATAAAAAAAAGTCTTCTAATTGATTAACTTTCATTTTTTATAACTCTTGCGGATTTTTAATAAAAAATAATTGATGGAAAATAGAGAAAAATAATAAAGACGATGACGCGGTACATACTTAGATGTTAAGGTCATTAACATCTTCTAATGATTTATACAAGAAATATCGTTTAATTTATTATTTAATTATAAGAAAACAAGTTGGCTTGTTAAAATATAATATGGCTATTTCTTATAATGGTTCTCTTGTTTTTTGAGCTGTGTTTTGTTTTATTTTCTACAAATTACAAGACATGATGGATTTGGTTTTTCGTTATTTTCAACGCCTTTTTAATAATTTAACGAACGTACGTTTTTTTATTTGTATGAAAAATAGAGTGTTGGGTTCCTTTACCTTGCTCTACTTATGTCTCTAAGATTTAACAATTTATTGAATATTTATTTGTTTTTATAATCTAATTTGAGATTAAATAATTTATTGAGTCTTTTCAAAATATATTTCAGACTGCTATTTTGTGAACGGTGATCTTTTCAAAATGTAATTAATGTATTCAGCTATTAATTAAATTATTGTTTTTAAATTAACTATAAAACCGAATATATAAAATTGCAAAATATAACAAAATTCAATAACAAAAACAGAATGCTGGCAATAATTTTTTAAAATTTATTATAAACAAACAAACAAATATTTTTTGTTTAATTCTGATGAAAATAAATTATAAAATTAAAAGTAAAATGGTTTTTTTTTGTTTAATTTGTTAATACATAAATTTTAAATTTTTTCCTTAGGTATAGACAAAAAACTTGACCTGACAACTTAGAAAATTATTTGAAGTTTTTTTCTTCTAGTGGTTGGTATCTTGACGATCATAAAACTTAGAGAACCAGGTAAAAAAAAACAGTTGTAAGACGTTATTTCTATTTTTGGTTACTTGAGGTAAGTAAACTTTTTGTTTCTTTTTTTAAATTTTATGACCAACATAACCGACTTCTATGCAATATAAAATATCTCGATATCTGGGATATAAATAGATGTATATATATATATATATATATATATATATATATATATATATATATATATATATATATATATATATATATATATATATATATATATATATATATATATATATATATATCGTACACCAGAAACAACAACTGATAATATGAAATTCTTACAAAAAGAAACATTTTGTTAAGATTAAAGATGAACAGGTGTATCTACATATATTTTCAATCGCACGCAACAATCTATTTTTGCAATAGGTAGGTATATAGTAGTAGTCTAGTAAAGAAAAAAACTATATAAAAAGCCGGATAAACCGTTTGTATGTGATAAAATCAAATAATTTCTACTTTGGTTGATTGATTCACAATAAAGAAAATTACGAAAATGTATATTGTCTGTATAATATCCGACGGACATTGGAATGACCATACACCATGTGGTAAGGCCCTCTCTAGAGAGATTATGTATTTTATGTATTTAACTATCGCTTTATAGCAGATAGTATTTTTGTATACTATGTGATGTGTACCAAATTACAGATGTCATCATTTTATCAAAATAAAATAAAGAAAATGACATGAGTTGGTTGAAAAATAAAATGAAAATAAGAGTGGGCTTATGTATATGGAATGTTTATCATTAAGACCCTAATCGTTGGCGCTTGTGTTCGCATGATTTTGTTTTATTTGAATTATTTTTGCCGATAGTGGGAAATTTATTTATAACACATTATGTATACAAACATTCTTTGCAAGGTATTTTTGTTATAAAAAACACGATTGAAAGCAATCCTTGAATAGTTGGATGGAGTTAACATGTGTTTATCTTACTAAATCAAGATATATAAGCTGGTAGAAGTAAGGTCTAAAATCTAGAAGCATATCAATGTTGATTTGTAGTCCAAATAAATTATCGTAATTAGTATATAGTTACAATCGGTTACTCAATCTTTAAGTTAGTTGGAAAGTTTTAACGAACCATTAATAGAGAGGCCCGGTAATAAAAGGGTTTTTAATATGTATCCAAAGGCACGTATGTCTACCAAAGGCACTTTATATGTCAATCCGTTGGATACATTTTTGATGACGCGTTCACACATTTCGACGGAAACGATCGCTATCTCTCTTTGTTACTTCACACAATCTAGGTGGCCAATCGACAGGACCATTTCTATATATAACACGTTCATCAAATTTAGATTACAATAGGTCGATTTTTAGACCCACTGTGTATCATGTTGCACCGTAGTGTTGAAACCACATATCATTAATATCTAGTCTTACAATTGACCAAAGTCATCTTGTTCCAACATTTTCAAAGCTCAATCCGAGAACATATGTCAAATCATATGATCGAGTGGCTTTAGTTATTGTGTTAATTGGACCTTATAAGGGTGCAAACCAAGATTCTTTCGCAAAATTCGACAAAGTGTGTTGTGTTTCACTGTCAGGGGAACATCTACTAGTGAATATTTCTAGACTCTTAGTTTTTCACTTATGATCCGCTTGTCTACTAGGATGATAATTATAGGCAAGCATTGGAATTAACCCTCTTGAAATTTATTCACCGACTCGAAATTTTTTTAATAAATTTTAATTACTTGTAAACGTTTTATATTCGTATACTTCATCCTGATGGAAACGTCATCTTTACTACAAGGTTAGATACTGACAGCTTGGTTATTTGTTTGCGGGTTGTACAGTGGAAAGTTTAAAGTTGTCCACAGTAGTTAAATATATCATTATTTTCAACCAACCTCATTTTCACAGATTTGAATAAACTTTCTAAAGCAAGCATTACATGGTCAGTCAAAGTGTTATTAATTACTGATTAAGTTACTGAATCAATACTTCAGTTATGTTTATTTCTTTAGACGGTCAAAAAATTTCATCAGTCATTATACATAGAAAGACACAAGGGTGTAACTTAAAAATATGGACAAAGCGTGCGTTAGCTTACGCTGTGTTTAAAAAAACAAACCGTAATCAACTAAGGGGTAGACTTTGGGTGATAGAATGGGTTGAAATAGAGATTAGCACCAACATTTCGGTTCTTGGCTCCTGGAAGAAGCTTTAAGGACCTAAAATTGTCTGTGCTTCTATCACCAGCATGTACATGATTCATGTTTTACATGATGTTAACTGTTTTAAAGCCGAAACTCGTATGCCGATATGTATTATCTTTCTGCTCTTCAATAACACACAAAAACAAACTAAGAATACAGAAAACTGATTTACCGTTTAAATTGCACGATCAATAATACTGTCAGTATTGTATGCCGTAATGGCGGAATTATGGAATTGTCGGTCATTCGTCAATATCGCCTGTCAATACTTCAGTATCGCAATTAAACGGTCAGTAATTTTGTCAATATTTGAAATAATGACATTATTACTTATCGCGTAATGTCCGTGTAAGACGTACCTTAGTAACCTAAAGACATCAGTTATTTTTCTTTAATTGTTAATATTGGAAGTCATAGCAATACCTTTTCGTCTTAATATTTTGGATCTGTTGTAACCATTTCCGTGTTTATTTCGTTGCAATCACTTGAAGTCTTTGAAACGAGCTAATAAATGTTTAGCTATTTAATGAACCAGAATAGTTGACAGCAACTGACTATCGTAAGATCCACTTATATCAGTGCCCAATCAATTTCATCGATAGCAATGTAAAAAAGGATTGTTCCGATAGTGTATAAACAACATTAAACGTTTTGTTATATATAGGTGCTATGCCACCGGGTTATGCGTGTCTTAAATCCTGTCTGTCTCAAACTGAAGTTGAAGGTATGTCTGTAAATTTTTTGAAACATAATATATGAGTATTATGCATTATCATATTTGTATTTGCAACTACACTACTGTACCACTTATCTATAAAACAACACTTAAGAAAACAGTCAGTCGTACATAAGAAGGCTACTGCGAAAAAATTGGAAGCCGAACTTCGAATTCTTTCGCAGTAGCCTTCTTATGTACTAGCTCACACCGTTGCACAGATCATTCAATAAGTCCGTAGGATAAGTAAGAAAAATACTGTGGAATTTGGTGTGTAATTGTGAAGCCATGTCTCATCCTCATTTGGGCGCGTTCACTACGATCTGCATCATTTGTGCTGGTACGACCATGTTTAAATTCAGCAATCCACTTCTCTACTATTTGTCTCGATGGAGCAGGAATCTGAATATGTTTATCAAGCCATTGTTTCCACTGTATTTTTTTTTCATCAAAAAGCTATACTCGGAATTCACTCTTTTCCATTTTTTTTTCAGAAACAAAAGTTGCTTTACACAAAATACTACAACTCACGGATCAATAGTCAGATTGCTGTCAAATTTATATATCGTTATAAGTATCATTTGAAGGTAAGTACTAAATAAAAATCACATGGAAAACATTTTAGTAACGCCATCTATGTGTCATCGTACGGACTTATTGAATGACCTAATAAATACACTATTCTGTGCTCGTTAGAAGAATATAAAAATCTTGTTTTATATTCGCCAGTAACCTTAACCAAAGATTTCGTCTGTCGTACGATTTGGTCTGTCACTACAATAACAATGGCCATGAATATACATTATACCTTAACCTTTAATTAAACAAACTTAAGATAGCACCTTCCATTATAATTAAAATGGATCAATTATAATGTGCTAATTTAATAAATGTCCCGAAAAAAATATTGTGATAGTAATATCAGTTAAAGTGATCATACGAACCTTGTTGTGATTTGTTAATTAAATTATCACTATAGCTACATTCGTTATCTTCGTGTGGTATTTCCCTGTGTGGTTTGCCCTACTCTATACAGTAATACTGTCTAAATACTTCAGTCGCCCTGTGCGTTCTAAGCAAAACAGTATACAAACATATACATAGTAACACTTTATAAATTCTTCAGCCGCCGAAGCTCTAGTTTAGTACACAACTAACAAATATATATTTTTAAAGGCCACTGTATTAAGTCACACTCTAACTTCAATAACTTTTAAGATTTTATCATACCTATGTGAATTCACAAAAATCAGGCCACATCATTTCCACTGTGCCCATATATACACGAAAATTAAACCACTGTAATAATCAATCTAAAAACGTTAAAGAAAGAAACGAATTCTTTTTAAAACAGTTACTTTAATTTTATTTTTTAACACCTTACCCTACAATTAACTACATTAATTAACTTATGGACATGCCGCGCATATGCGGCTGAAAATGGTAACGCTCTATAATTATACATATTTTCTTAATGACAAAGCACAAAATTATTTATAGTAATAACGATAATTAAAATATATATTCAGTTCCGTCAAGGCTAAATTTGTGTTCTTACAATTCTACGAGAAGTACGCGTATTATAGTCAAAGTAACGTAACAAATTATTCCAATTTGTCGTATTCGGTATCTAAGCACAGTAGTTTTTGTTTTGTCTTAAATATATGAATTAATTTTAACTTTAATTAATTTTTATATAAATTATTTGTATAATGAAAAAAGGAAATTGGAAACTATATATGTGTATACAACTAGTTGCTTGTCAGTATGGTTGTGTGTGTTGGAGACTCCAACACAAATGAATAAAATGAAAATTTATTGAATTTTCTATTTTTAATTTTAATTTTTTCTTTCTACTGTGTCTATTATACTTATAATATACTCTTACGTTTCTTATGTTGTGTTGTTGTTCTGTCTATATGTGTAAAATGGTTCGACTATGGGGGGTTTCCTATTGTTGTTCTATTACATAAAAAAAACAACAGTCGAGCGATTTAAAAAGAAAAATATACGAAACCAGCAGGAATTTTGTGTAAATATTGTTATACATTTTTTTACCAAGAGAGATTTGTATAATAAAATTTAAAATTAAATTAAGAAGAAATTTGGTACACTCACACACACACATCCACCAGTATGTGATATATGTATGTATGTCGCTGCCATGTCATGGTTGTTGCTATTTGACATAATTTTTCATTGTTACATAATTGAATCAAATTGCATAACTTTCTCTCTAAGTTTGTACATATGCGGGTGCTTGGACATGTGTGTTGTATAAACACACTTTAAATACCTGAACAAACTTATTTCGATTTCACACTCAATATGCATATAAATGGATGGCACTTGCGACTTAATAAATTGTACCTAAATTATCTAATTATGTCATCGAATATCTAATATAGTCAAGCTATATGATAGATAAAATGTTTTAATTAGTATTAATGACAATTTAATTAAAATAAATTTCATATGGAAGAATTCATTAGGCTGATTTTTTCGAAACATAAATATATAATAGAATGTCACCAAGGCACCAACTCGTAACATTTGTGGCACAAGCTGTTTAAAAAACAATTTTTTTTGTTTATTGATAACTTAATTAACACATCTTAATTAATCCCTTCGAAATGATAATGGACTGTATTACGTAATTAAATTGTTTATAAACTCTTTGTGTAAAAAATGTATATATTTTAAGCTACTAAGCACCAATGCGTTAGTGTTTACATAATGATTGGGTCAATTTATACAAATGTGTGGCACCCACAACATGAATTTACAGTTGTAACAACTTTGCAGCTGTAGCATGACTCTTTGTTTGAAAACATATAGCGTAATATAACTTTAAGATATCTCTAGAATTTATAGATTATAGCGTGAGTAATGATAAAAAGCCGAGGGCATTGATTACGCTTAAGTTATACGAGAATCTCTCAATTCGTTTCTATGCGTTGGTCTTACAGTTTATGGAAAATTTTGCTCAGTGGTACTTAGGTTTGGTTAACAAATTCGATATTGATATTTTTTTGGAAGGTTAAGGTTAAACATTATTCACTTTTGAAAATCATCTAGTTTTGAACAGTAATACTGTTCTTTATACTGGGAATCACTTATAATACAGACACATATTTCGTTTATCACCCCACAGATTAAGCTTCAAATATTTCGGTTATAACCTAAAATTTCAAATTAAGACACTATATATCGCAGAAGAAGCTGTTTGGTTGGTCCATATAAATGCTGTTATGTTTACAGCGTTGACCATGTATTACATTTGAGTTTGTTAACTTATCCAAATTTAAACAAACAAACGTAGTCTTGACAGAATCACTTGTGGTATCACAAAAGACTATTAATGTTAAGAGAAGATGCCGATCAAAACCATAATCGATCTGTTTTAGGCGTTTCAGAAACCGCACAAGTGGTTAAAGCTGCGGCAGTTGGAGCGGAAGGTACCGGGTTCGAATCCCGATTCGGGGCAAGATGCAAAATGGGGTTTTCACCTTCGAACGTCGGGCGGTACGGTGTGATCGGTGGTGTAAAATGAACATATCTGGATCCTCTGTCGTGTTTAGAATCCATGGGCCAAACCATCTTCCATGTCAGTACTATAGGCTGAATGGAGGTATGCAATGTGCAGATGGTTCTACGAAAACTCGGACCTATAGCCGTACATAGAGTGGTATCACAACGGACCAATCGCCGGTGTAAGTGTCCGATAGCAGCCACACAACCTAAACCTAAACCTAGGCGTTCCAGAAAGAAATAGTGTTTAGTCCATCTTAACCTTTTCTTTTGCGACATATTAGAGTAAGTTCTCTCGTTTATTGGATTAAACCACATCATTAAATTACATGTAAAAAACGAGACAGAACCATCTGCATTGCCATGTGATTGAAAATATTAAAAATTCTTAATTCCTTATGGCTTAAGCTCACTGATATATGTCAAATTTTTATGATGTGGTTTTATTGGGAACGAAGTTAAACATAACGTTCCACATCGATTAGAAACTCGTGGTCCACCTCTTGTTAATAAAGTTCGTCGTTAAGCACCAGATAAAGTGTAGTTATTAAAAATCAAAGACTACTTTGACAGTTTGATGGTTCAAGGAATAAATGCCAAGAATGAGCACATGGTTCACTAAGCTGCACTTGTGCAAAGGAAGGACATAGAATTGTAGTGTAGTAGTGTTATATGTCACTCAGGCTATATATTGGCTCATTGTGACTTCCCACTATATTACTTTACGTTCCGGCTATAGGAAGAAACCATCTGCACATTGCAAAGTTCCATGCCAGTCTATAGTAATGCCATGGAAGATGGGACGGCACACGGATTCTAAACTCAACTGGGTCTCAGATGAGCTCATTCGCACCACAGATCGTACCGCCCAAACGATCGATGGTGAAAATTCCTTTTCGCATTCTACCCCTATCGGGATTCAAACCCGGTACCTCCCGATCAATGTCGCAGCGTTTTAACCACTGCGCAACCTGAGCGGGCAAATACCAACTTGCTGATAACAGAATATATTGACTTTTTTAAATTTAGTACGAACATAGATTTTCAGAGATCATATTTGTCATCATAATACATTTTGATTTCGAATTTTTAAATGCAGGCCAATCAACGCAGTGATACATTAGGAATTGAATTACAATTCGGTTTTGTTTGGTCAACCGTTCAGAATTCCTTTCGGTCATGAACACGGATAAACGCTTTTATATTACAGAGATAACAGTAGCGCCCATATCAGGCATCCCAGATCAATTCACATATCTTTCCCGAATTGGTGTCTCGATTATAGGTTTTGATCACAGTTTGACTACAGTTAATAATTCTTAGATGCAACAATATGATTCAGATATGCTCACATGTATCTAAACCAAAAAATTATTTTGACAATCCAAAAAAGCTTATGTAAAGGGTTTTCCAATAAGACGAATTCATTTTGATATTTAAGAAAACCGAGTATTTTTAAGGGAAACTAAAAAGAGGAAGGTATTCCATCAACATTTGAAAACGATATCAGTCAAATGGCCGCCATACCTTATTCATGCAATTTTTCATGGCCAAATAAAAGTCTAAAGGTGTTAAAAACTCTGAAGGTGTTAAATCACAAGATCTCGGTTGCAAATTGTGGATAACTCTTCGAGAAATAACACGGTCAAAAGATTTTGCAAAATTGCGATTCGTTCCTTGTTTGGCACGTACCGCCATCTTGCTAAAAATCAGCGTCATCCACATCAATATATTCCAATTTTACCTATAAAAAAATCATAAATCGTTGCGCAATCCATTCTGTCACAGTTGCATCAGACACATTTTCGAAAAATTAAGGTCCAATCACTATAGCCCAAAAACCGCACCAAACAGTGACACGTTGAGGATGGAGAGGCTTTTAAAAAACCATTCTGCTTACTAACGTAGCCTATACGACGTGAAAATGGGCCTCAACACTGAAGATGATTTTTTTGAAAATCCGGAACATTTTGATGCATTTGAAGGAATCAATCAGCGAAGATACGATGTTTATGGTGATCGACCGGCTTGTTCTTGTGTTAACTAAACCTTAAAAGCCTTAGGTCCTGAGCCTTAATGAAAAGTACGGTGTAATGTCGTTTGGGGAATGTTTAATTCTAAAGTACCAAGAGGAATCGACAAAGCTGGCTTTTCTTAAACACTACAGGCCACAGCAGCAATATTCCCAGTTGTTCTTGAGCGAAACACACAGTTTCAATTCTTCACATCTCTAACTTGTCCCAACAGCCCATATTATTTTCATCAGTTTTACTATTGCTGGCCAAGAAAGTGCTTCGCGACGGCCAAAAAATTTTCACCGTCTTTGTATAGTGTATTTTAACAATTTCAATGCGTGTCTGAAGCGTGTAGTAAGGGAGTAGTTTTTATTGTCGTACCATTTGTAGTAAGGGAGTAGTTTTTATTGTCATATGTCAAAAGATCACATCTTCAAAACTATTCAAAATTAAAACTCTTATTGGAAAACCCTTTATACACCTGTTTTTTTTACATGTAAAAACCAAGTTAACAGAATCGTGTAGTTTACCCGCCCAAATAAGAATAACAGTCAGTTCAAGGTCTGGAATAGTTGTAGTCTACTGCACTGACTATTCAATCAATATAGAGCTTCACTTTCAATGTTGAATACAAGTTAGTGGTGGTCTTCAATTCATCAAGGTTAACACACAAAGCTATAGATTATTATCACGTTTGTTAATTTCCTGTTTTACCCAGAAATATTTATATTATTTATGTTATAAACACATATCTCGCACACACATCATTATCATACAATAGCGCGCATACAAATATGTTATATGTGTACGACTAATCAAAAATATGACAAGTACGAGTATGTCTGAGGGCTGGCCAATTCAATAGAAGTAATTTAATATTATTCAAGATCGTTTCAATTCTGGCACTTCATATTTAATTTTGTTACTTGGTGCCATTTAGATGAGCAACTTTAATTTAATTAAATGTTGTAAGACAATACCCGCGCAACCCGCCACATACACACACATCTATATGCATACTTAAATATAAACTTTTTATTGTACAATTTACATTTGGTTTCATTCTAGAGATGTGATATGATTCAAGAAGAAATATTTTCATATGCAGAACGATACATGAAGCCAAAAACAATGTGGGATGAATTCATAACAAAAATGTACGTCTGTGCAACAACAACACGAACAAAAAATATGAAATTAAATCAATTTTCATAACTTAAAGGAACATTTATGGGTACATACACAAAACATACATAAAATAAAATGGTTTATGAGGACAACGGGTTTTAACCTCTTTTGAATCGTTTGTATTTTGGCGAAGGACATGTAATTTGCATGGTTTAATATGTTTGTACTGTACCGCATCTATACACTTATATGTGTGTAACAATGTCCTGGCGGCGTGATTAGTTTTGATGTTTAGTCATGGTGATATAAACGATCAGCATATGGCAACCAGTTGCTATAAATAGAAAAGTTATTTATATTCCTAATGTTATGGTGCATATAGACATATAACGAAGTGTAGCACAATATACGAAATTTGATTATTTGGTATTACTTTATACAGTCCTTACCAACTGTATACTGTAGCTCTGGTGATAAATTCTTCCAGTTTGGGTTGTAAAACCATGATTCTTAAACCTGCTATTATACCCTCTGATATCGATGTTTCAGCTGATTGCTTGACAGCGTTATTCATTTTCCTGGTTCCAATTCACCTCAAACTTGTGTTGGATGACTCAATATATTCTCCTGACGATTGGTTTTCCGCTATTTTGTTGCAAGTGAAGCTTAACATTAGCATAATTTACTGTAGTTGATGCAACATCCAACACAAATTTGTACTTTTCATAAAGTTTGCATCCACCATCACTTAATCAACAAAATGTGCTACCAGAACTACATGACAGAACTTCCTTTTATAGCAATTTGTAACTATACTTCCGGCTTTCCGTTAATTTCTGTACTTTCACCAGAGACTGTTTGCAATTCTAATCCTCCTATTGAATGAATTTTATTTACAAAATAACTTTTTTCTAACGTCTGCATTGCCCCTGTATCTAGTTTTATCAGACTTTTCTGTTGATTTCTCCAGTTAACGTTAAGCCAACCATTGAAAAGAGATAGTATTCCATCTTTACTGATATTCTCGTTTACTGTCGGTAATCTTACAGGATTCACCTCTTTTTCTGATCTCTTGTCATCTTTTGTTTTTCTCTGAAACAACACTGACGGTATCATTGCTCGCTTACGTTTGATTTCCCAGCAATCCCTTGAAATATGACCGTATGTTTGTCACAACACCAACATCTTATTCTTAAACTTTGTTGGTAGCCAATTAATTACTCTTTTGTCGTTACCTCTTGAATTATAACTTTCTGGTTCCAATCCGACTCGTTGTATATTTTTACCTCTGGTTTGATCTGGTTTGATCTCAGTAAATGCATCTATTAGCTCTGTGTATTCAGGTGCCATATTGTAATGTGTGAGATTCACTAATCGCTCTATGTTTACAGCAAACTTCTGTAGTTTTTCTCTAGTTCCATTTTGAATTGCTCTTGCTTGCGATCAGCACCATATTTTCGTTCTAAGGTCATCTTTATTTTATCATGCAGAATCTGGAACAATCTGTAGCATATCTGCTGCATCGACTTTTAACGTCACTCAAGAGCTGCTCTGGTAATATATATTTCAAATTGTAAGTTAATCGACGTTGTTCCGTCACATGTCGGAAGCTTTAATCTAATTGGACTTACTGTATTGACAATTTGTGTAGTACCGCCATTAGTTGTTATAATCCTAACCTCCTTTTTCAAGTTTTATAGGAACCTTTGATCAGTCACTTCAAATTGTTGGTCTATTTGACATTTCACTATATCCACTGTGGCATTTAAAGATACGGACATTTCGGTGAACTTCTCAGTCACTGATATAAAATAATGTTGGAGTTTTTCTTGTTGTTCCAGCCTTTTCAATTTTTGATCTTCCTTTTGATCGGTCATCATTTTTTACTCTGTCCGGTTATGATTTCGGTTTTCAAATTTTCCTTTACGGTAATCAGTTTTTGAATTTTTCTGGTTTGGTTAGCATTTCGGTTTTCAAATTTTCTAAGCCACCCATTATTTCTTGTATTGCTGTCATAAACTGTGACACGATATTCTTATTTGTAGTTATTCGAGAAAAGGTAGTTCCGACAGTTGACCACACAATCCTACCACTGTAACCAATTGTTACGATTTTCCCTAGTAGGGATTCCAACCAAAATAAGGTTCGAATACTGGATTGTGAATCAAAATGCCACTTGCTTATTTTCACGAAAGTTTATTATAATCACAACAATTAACATGTTCATGAAAATCATTCACTAATACTTTCACTGGGTATTGCTTATCCCTATACTTATCACGGGTTTAATTCAAACTGGTTATCTACGCTTTCTGTTTACGTATTTATACTCAATTGTTTATTATTTTGCATGCATACTGCGTTTATGTTGCATTTTAATTACAAGCATTTCGTTATTTTACTGACTCAGAGAGGTCACCCGCATCCATAACAATATTAAGGCTGTTTTTAGTTCTTTAAAAATTCTTTTGAGTATTTTGAATCCTTAAGGGTTGATAAAATTTCATTACTCTTCTCTGCTCCGATAATACAGTGAAAGACTGACGCGTGGTTGCCTGCTTACTGTGACATTGAAAGAAGTGAAATTATTAAATCTGGTTCATATTAACCTTGATTAGTCATGAACTGTACCTATCTTATGATTATGGTAAAAAATCGTTATAGAATTTCGCTGATAGATGTAAGGTGTTGTTGGTGTGTCACCTCTGCCTGGCGTAAGTCAAACTGTGGGTTAATAAACCAAACTTGAACTTATATAAGTAGGGAGTGTCATTGAAAAATGTTTGGTTGTCATTCTTACGTTTTTACGAGGAATATCCGGTTTTTGATAGAGTTCGTTCATCTGTATTCGGCTTCGGGCCAAATAGCGTTAGTCAGTTATCAGTTCCAATGCGGTACGAATCTGCGAATTGAGATATAGAATCGTCCAAAAAAATATACTGCCACCTGGTTGTAACTTTCAACAAAATTATAAGCATAACTATTTGGCAAATTATTCAATGTTTATATACTGCTGAAACTCACACGCTCATAACACAAACAACCTATACGTAACTTCCTTGTTATTGAACTTTTTTTTATATTTATTTTGGTTAACCAAAATTCCATTTAGAATTAGAAACTTATATTCGTATTGTGTATGCTCGCCCATATCATATAAATTGATGTCGTCAAAATTGCAAGGTGTGAGGTTTATAT
This sequence comes from Tipula lateralis, assembly GCA_963932295.1. Classification (NCBI taxonomy): domain Eukaryota; kingdom Metazoa; phylum Arthropoda; class Insecta; order Diptera; family Tipulidae; genus Tipula; species Tipula lateralis. The sequence goes on from OZ010737.1 coordinate 12,480,878, forward strand.
TGTAAATATTGCAGCAACACAACTATAGAACAACACAGCACACGCATATATGGACTAGAAATCGATTTCAAAGAAAACCAAAACACAAAACGACAAAAAATATCGATCAAAAGTGATGTGACTTAAAGGGCGACAAAAGGATCGGTTTCCAACTGTGCCTATATCGTTATGTTTGAATGTTTTGTTTACGTTTGTTTGACATTTTATTGTGGCAAAAAAATTACAATACCCCAAAAACCTAAACACAGCACACAATTTTTTAATTGTATTAAATTTTCTTAAATTCTATTTAAATTCATAAGATAAAGACCGAGTGTAACAATAAAATTAGATTTTATGGGTATTACTGCAACACAATACCGAAATATAATTTATCGTTGGTATACATATATAGACAATTTTTTGGTTTCTTTCAGCCATCATCTTATACTTCCATTTAATATATTTAACTTTTTTCCATCATCATCATCATCATCATCATGATCGTCTTCTTCAACATCCAACCACCGCATCATGATACTGTCCAGGTGTGTTTATATATTTAGCTGTGTGTATACTGTACACAAGCAATAAAAATCAAAACAAATCTATTGTTCGCTCTATATAAATGATTTAAGATTAGACGGTATATACATGCATACATAGGTCCAAACATATAAACATCATAAAATAAGAATTTAGAGCATAATTGGTTTTATTGGTTTAGTTACGTCGTTTTGGTGGTTGGATACCTTACTCGCATATAACACATATATATAAAGAAAATTTGATTGATCAGATCGTTTTGATTCGGTTTCTGTTTAGTGTTGTTTCTTACAATATACACGAGTAAGTATGTATGTCGGTAAGAAAATTTTATGTTTTTGTTGTTAATTTTGATTTACATCTAATAAATCTATCTAATTGTGTACACTATTATGTTAGTCATGGGAAATTTTTTATGATTTTCATCTCTTGAAGTGGCACAACTATGTCATTAAAAAGTGAACGGTAATAAGATCTTGTGTATGTGACACCGTTTAGTCTAGAATTTTCTAGTGAATGCATTAATTTGAATAGAGCGGTTCGCGCCTTTATTAATTTTAAAGAACCAGATCTTTAGGGAATCTACAACTGTCTGGTTGTCAAAAGATTACTTTAAATACTACAGATATCACTATATTTTGAGCTTCGAACAGCTGGTCTAATTTATACTATTTTGACCCTGTTTCGTATTGGAAAATGTTTTCGAGGAATAGGTACGTGGCACCTGGATACTTTCTCTTTAATATTTTAATTAGACTGTATAGGCCTAAAGGAACAGGGTTTTCGGAGCTTCATCCTTCCACTCAATAGATTAACAAAGCTATGGATTACGCAAACCATAATGATATCGATCTCAGCATGCAGCTCCGATATAAATCCTAGAAACATGTTACTCTTGAGATACCTATCTGCGTCTGACCTAGTCATCTTGAAGGTGGGAAATTGTAAAAACCTACCTTTTTACATTCTCAAGACCAGAAGTAATTAATATTACTCTTGCCTTACGGAGTCTAAGTGGGAAAGTTTCATCCGGGATGGTCTTAAATCACGTTACCAAAATTAGTGAATTTAGGAAGAAAAACGGATTTTGAACTTTATAGACTCCATCTTAAGCAGTCACTTCTACCTTCAGTTATGAAAATTATAATGTGCGGAGAAATGGAAAAAGCCGCTGACAAGTTTGAAGAAACTTATCAGTGCCTATGAGAGGCATACTAAGAGGAGATGTCCTCTTAGTATGGTGGTCTACGGATCTGTGTACACTGAGGAAGCAGACAACAAATGTATCCCAAGTAAAAAACATTGAAATCGGATCTTTCTGTGACGAAATATATAGCCTCATTTTCCAAAAGTGAAAACTCTAACATAATAGATCGAAGTCAATTTCCGCACCAACAACCAAGTTTCAGATATTGGAAAGTGGTGGAAAATTTTGTGACAAAAGATCTAGACAAGATATTTTCGAGGCTGCTAAAGGAATGAATAGCAACCACCTTGCACATATCTTTGAAGCTAGTTTGACCCTGGGATACATTCTAAGTTAATGGATAAAAAATGGGTAGTGTTCATTCCGAAGGATGGAAAGCCTAGAAATGATTAGGTAAAAAGTTCTCGATCTATCAGCTTTTTATTTTTTCTACTTAAATGTTAAGAGCGATAAGTTGATAGGTACTTTAGGGATAATGCACTATTAGAAAATCCGATACATTCCAAACAATATGCATATACCAGAAAGGTAAATCTGTTGAAACAGCACAGCATGAAGTTGGATTGAGAAATCGACAACAAGGACGCTTCATTGGCAGTGATTCTGAACCTCGAATGTGTGGTGATTTCTTTCAGTGTGCGGATCACGGCAGCTAAAAGACATGGCATGGAGACCACACTTTTTCGTTGGTTTAGAGCCATGCTTAGGTCAAGAAGGTACTTCATGCCAACTTAAGTAGTTGAATAAGGACGGTGACCGTCCCCCTAAAAAGATATCTTTACAGTGAAGTTTTATCTCCGCTCTTGTGGCGTCTTGTGGTCAACTCACTCCTAGGCCAATTAAACGACAAATGATGTTACTACAAGGGTTATTCTGACGACATCGCCATAATACTGGTACGTTATACGGCAGTACTATAAGAACACGTCCAAATAGCGATTCTAAGCAGAACTCTGGATCTGTCAGTCAACGCTAGGAAGACTGAAATGGTTCTTTTCACTAGACGGTAGGCTTTGGAAAACTTAAGTCAACTAAAAGTAAGGTCTCTTCGGAAGTCAAGTATCTGGGAATCTTGTTAGATCGGAAGATTAATTGTTTTTGCCAATGCATAAAGAGAGCAGTTCAACAAAGCATGTATAACATTTGAATGAGCCGATAACCGAAACGCACACGCGTCTGGAACCAAGACTGTGAGGAGTTGGAGGGAGACCTCTAAATCACCTTCAAAGACTTGTTTGTCTGGGTATTGAGAAAACTATGCACATCATACCCACTGCATCTGTTGAGTGAGATTGGAGGCATACCTCTAGTCCCCTTGTGAAGGCGTGCTACGGAAACCACCGATTACTAACAAGGTAGTATATTTGGTATTTCATGGACTCTGTCAAATATGGAGGTCGACACATTACTGTTTAAACTCTCTCGCACACAAATGCTAACGAAGCACGCATTCGGGCAATTATTTTGTGTTATTATTACCAAAAAGCACATTTGGGGCTACAACACCCTTCGTGCCGTGCTTTAAATACAAAATTCTGAGGTCCAATTATTTGTCCTTGGTAGGTAGTAGGTACGCTACTGTCTTTTTGGCGTCAAATAGCCAAACTGCTCTGAAACCATTGTCTTCAACGATTGGGGGAGGAGAATAACAAACTGTTGAGCACTTCTTGTGCTTTTATCCTTCATACTTTTCCCATAGACTGCACTTTTTTGTATCACAATTCCTGTTTGAGGATCAACTGATGTCCTTGAGGATAGCAAATATTTTGAACTTAATTTGAAGGACAAATATATTTCAGGACCGAGAGTGTAAGTCTGGATAGGGATGTCACAATGGGTCTATCCGAGCCTGTAAGTGACACCTCTAAAGCGGGCTAAGGTCCTTATATAGAATTTCAAATCAAACCTTCCGCTTGATATATTTTCAGATTACACATGTGCAGACAAATTGTAAATTTTTGATATTTTGAAGTAAAGTCAAAACCACAAACTACAAATGCACATGCAAGATAATTATAAATCCATCAAGGAACCAAAAACCAGGTTTAAATTTCTTGCTAAATGAAAGCAAAACATAAAATAGGTTAATTCAGATGTTGAAGTATCAAATACCCAATATATGAAGAAGAGCACAATATACAACTTACTAGCCGATATATGATTAAAACCTAATCAAAGCCAATTATCACAAACCGCAAGAACAAAAGAAGAAAAACCAGAGAATCAACATCGTAACAAGAGGATCGTACATTTTAGTGGTCTTTATAAAATAAAAAAATAAAAACATTCTAAAGTATACGGTGTGGTACGTTCGTTCATTTCATCAGCTTGCCTGCATATGCCAATTACCATTTCACCACGATATACCCAACAAAAGAAAACCAGAATCATGATAATTATAATTCATTTTTAATTTTTTTTTTTTAGTGCGTCTTCTGTAACATTTTATGTATCGTGGTTATAGTTTGTGATGCAGTGATATTCTAGTTTTGTTGTGTTTTTGAAAAATATATTGTTAACAGTCCTTTTAACCAGCACAAAAAACTAGACAAAAAAAACTTGTAATTTATTATCTAATATATCTTTTATTATAATTTCTATTATTATCGAGGGTATACCTCTATATGTATAGGGTTTATGTATTAGAACCTAATAAAATACAAAAAAGGGATCGACGAAAAGGTTAATTATAATTCTGACAACACAGCACAGCGCAGCACAACACACACACATACTCATAAACAAATGAAATTCGAAAAGTTGTTAGACCAAACAAACCCGACCATCAAGTAACCTTTCGGTTTGGTTTATAATTTACAGCATTGCTATTCCGATGACTTTCTCCACGATCCTTTTCTCAATTTTCTCACAATAAATTGGACGATGTCTCGTTAATTGGAAGCATCTTCGAAAAATTATGATAATTTCTGAATGATTTTAGTACCGTTATAGCTTATTAGTACTAGAATGGGACAATCATTAAATTCTTAGGTTTCTGTGATGTGATTATATAAACGGATTGTGAGGCTACCGTTTTCAATATACTCTGTCGTGAGTGCACATTACGATTTCCGGTCAGGTCATTATTATTATTATTTCAAAAAGTTCGGTATACTAAAACGTTTGAACCTGCGCGACATTTTTATACAATGCTGTTTAGATCGAAATCTACAGTTTTATTCCCATACATCACCGAATTTAATGTAAAATTGTATTCGTTACAAAATAATACTTGTCATTTGCCTACAAGGGTTGTCATAAATTTAGTATCAGGTGTGATGGTAAAATTATATACACGGTTAATTAAGGTCATGCTTGGTAAGCATATGCCATAAATTATAGTTTTGTATGTAGAGGAATACAATTTGATCTATATAAGAAGCAGATATAAGGGAATTTATTTTCGAGGATCGTTCCTCTGGAATGATAAAATTTAATCTTCGAATAATTGCCTTTTGAGTTTATCATAGCTGGAAGGCAATAAACTGACTCCTACTGGTTATATGCATATTTGGTACTTCTTTAGGTCGTTAATTATTAGTATTACTTGAAATAGTTATATATAAGAGTCCAAAGGTTTTTATTTATTTATTGTAGAATCAAACCGACCTTACCCGTTCACACCTAACCCGTTCACAATCGCGCTTAGTTCTTCTTCGATAGATTTTTTAATATATATTCACCGGTTGTAGCTTAATGGCTAAGAGAGTTACTCATTTGTTGGATTCGTAAGGTCTTCGTTGAGACGCGATTAAGGCCGTTTACGGTCTTCTAAGCCATAGATTATTATTAATATATAGTTTAAATCAGTTAATCATTTCGTAGAACACCTTGTCTAGTTTGTGCAATGAGTGACACCTATTGCAAGACTGGAACCGAAAACCCTTCCTCTCAGACACGCGGTACAGACGTGAATTTTAGATTATTTATTGTTCTCAGTTGTTGACAGCTCCAGTCAAGAAGTAAAGGTAGAAAAGTACTAAGCAAATTTCAAATATGGAATTTTCGTGACACGTAACTGTATATTCATAAGACAAATTTTGTGTTTAAACGGCAACATACTTGCAACTTACGAGTTTTAACATTCTTGTCCCATATTTTGGTAACTATATTCTCTCATCATCAACAATTGGATATACTCAAAATGCAAATGATAGGTGAAAGAGAATTTGATCTATTGGGTCTCCTTGCCACACTCCAGTATCTTCAAAGCATCCGAAATTTTACCTTCAATTAGCATCTTATTTTGACTAATTCATTAGAAGTTTGTATAAAGGTACTAATTTTGACGGTATACCCAGATGTGACAGTATTTTCCTTAGAACGTTGCTCTTAATGCTGTCGTACGCATGCTGTAAGTGGACGACTGGACTATGTTCAGGGACGGTCTATCATTCTTCCCCGTAGAATTTCTCTAGGACCATGCTCAGAGTGGAATTTTGATCAGTCGTTGATCTGTTTGGACGAAAATCGCATTGATAATCACCCAAGAACCTTTCGATGTATGTTAATAATTTTGGAAAAAATCTTGTAGATTGTCTTCAACTAAGCTATACCGTGATAGTTGTTGCAGTTAAACTGATCTCGTTTTTACTATAGTGGAATGTTTTCTCTTGACTAGATTGTCGCAACAAGCTCAAATATGCGGTAGAATATATGATCGCTATCCATATTTAAGCATTTCGTTGCACATACAAATAAGTTTTCGTCCGTGATATCACGTTCCGCTGCACTCCATCATATTGTTTTGGTGGTGGTCGAGTCATCTCGGCGGTAGTATCAGACTGACGCAAGAGAGGTTGTAGCTAGGTAGGTGGTGTCTGTCTGTTTAAAAGTCAAAAAAATAATTTCTCCACACTTTTAGGACGGTTATGGTGCGTAACTCTCGTTTTGTTGCGAATATAGCGCTGTTACGTGGTTGTTATTCTGCAGTTATTTCTCTTATTCATCGATATTTATCTCTTAGGTCTGTATTTTGATGCTGTTTGTTTTTTGATGTCGTTCGTACCAATCCATTTTATTTTGCCTGCAGCCGATACAAGGCTTTTATCACGAGTATGTATATATACATACTCGCCTATAGGCATCGTGAGATTATCTTATTTTTTGTGATTGGTCATCATTGGCTAGTTCGCTCTTTCAATACAATCTTAACAAAGCCAAAGATTGAATAAGTCAAAGAATCGGGAACCGAATTTTTCCTCCAAGATTGCTTATAATGTATTTTCAAATGTGATTCGAGTTACTTGGTTGCTTAGTGCTGTGCTACTCTGAAACCTTTGATTGTATGTGGTTGATGAAATTTAAGCTCAGCAACAACCAAGAAGTGGTCTTAATCAATTTTGGCTTCACGTTTGGTTATGATGTCGTTTAGTTTGCAGATAATTTCCATTTGGAAAAGAGGATGTGTGCGATTTGATTGAAAGCTGTTCCCCGGCGTATGACATTCATGTGGGAAAAATTTACTGGCAACCACCAAATTGTGCAGAAATACTTGCTCAGTGGTGCGTGTCCCGTTGTTGTTTGATGTGCAGTTACATAAAAAAAATTTCCTTGGTTTGATCAGGCTTCTCCTCGGTGGGGGCATGAACTTTCAGAGAAGTACTATTAAAGTGACATTCATCTAGTAAGTGACGTTCAAGCTTGTTCGATATATCTCGGATTATTTTGGGCATTTTGCGAATTGCCAGTTATTCGCAATCATTGTAATATTTTGGAAAAACCAATGTCACACTGTATAAGGACATGAGGATTTTTTTACTCTCTATATCATGTTATTTAAAGCTTGATTCTGAAAGCAAGCACATCTGAAAAATCGATGATTATGAATTCAAATAAAGTTCAAATAAAACATTGACTGTGAACTCGACCATTTATAAGTATTATGCTAAATGTAGTTTCTACATGTTGTGTACCAGCTGACCAAGCCGATTTATCTAACTTAGTTACTCAGTTTTGTCGTTTCTTAAGTATAATTTACATATTTTTTATCAAATGCTTAACTGTGCCTAAAACACTGCTGAAAGTGTTAAGACCGCAATATATTTATAATCCTATATACAAAATGATTTCGATACCAGTTAAGTACACATAGAGACAGCGCCAAAAATTATAATTTTAATCTTCCCATCATTTTGCAAAACCATCGTGTAACAATACCATTATGCTAAATCGTACTTACATGGCCATTTTTAATTAAGCTACTAAACTTGGAAAACCGGCAAGCAAATATAATTTTGTCAACAAATCTGTTAGCCATGCCATTTTGTGCTAATAAATAATTCCATAAATTTAATAATCCTACATGTCATCACGAATGTCGAACGCAAATTTATCTGATAGGCATTTATATACAAGAATCGAATATATTCAACATTATCATAAAACATCATGTCTTATTGCTACGATATACATTTTGTTCGTTAATGTGAAGACATGTTTTGTTCCGTAATGGGAAATAACCAAAATTGGATTGATCTGTGAGTCGAAAAAAATTTTTTATTAAATAAATTATGAATTTATTAATTTACATAAACCGAACTTTTAATTTAATCTGCCAATTTAAAATTAAGACAAACCCATTACATATATGATGAAACTCCTTAAAGGGTTAAGCATCCACTTGATCTTTTTAATTTAAAATACGAACAAAATTCAGATGTGAATGACACATTTTAATTCTGTAATATATAAAACAAAAACAAATATATTTTGAAAAATAAAGCAGCTAAATTAATTTAAATCAATTAATATTCATATGAATATTAAATTAAATTTATAATTCTTTTATTTTAAGAACTTATTTATATATAGTATGAGTATATATACAAACAGATAAGATTCGATCCAGTTATGTGTATATTTTGAGAATCATGATTTTATTTGCATATTCAGCGATTTATGAGGTAAGCGCATGCGGCGGCGGCAGCGGCAGTTAGAAATTATTAGTAAGCAGATATAATGTTAAATTCCTAAAGATTATAAGATTTTAACATATTATTTAAATGCCATACTATTGCGCCAACCCACTTCTAAAACATAAAAATATACATTTCTAAGTTTTTGTGTAGATAACTATAAGAAACCAAACTATCACGACTGTTGTGATATTATTAGTCATGGTGGCATGTTAATTTTTTGATGTTTGTTGTTGTTGTAAACACTTCTGATTTATATACACCAATACAAAAAAATTAAAATGAATTTTTAATTAAATAATAAAATCTGGTTTAAAATAATAATAAATTAATAAAATACAAAAAAAAACTTTTATTTGTTTATAAATAAATAAAAATTTAGGTTTTTTGTATTTTTGCAATTTTAATTTTTGTATAAGAACACTGAGGTAAATGAATACTGGCCATTGTGTCGCATGTGGTTTTTTATAAATATGCAAATATTTGCGATTTGACATAAGCTTGGCGTATGGTAAGTAGTTTGAATAATTAATTATTTATTTTTGCTATCAAAAGCATAATACGAGTGAAATGGGCGCAGGAACTATTCTTATCGTAATTTTATTTATTGTTGGATTATATAATATGTCTATTCTAGAAATTTGGGTGGTCAGGGTTAGCGGAATATTAATTAGACATGGATCGTAACAAAAATATTGCATAGAGCTTTTTATCTATTGTTATTATTCATTGCCCAGCAGCCACATAAAATTGGAAATATTATTAATACTTCTTCAATTTTAGGTGCATTGGTCGTCTACTAGGCTTAACCACCTTACTCTGTTGTGGCTACAGCTTTTATTTGTTCGTAAAATTTACTAAGTTCTTTCGCTTCAGCTAGCATTGTTCTCTTCCATGTCATTTTTGGTCTTCTTTCTGATGGTACCAGTTCAATGACATGGTTTTTAAGCCTAAAAAATTTCAGTATTCGTCCACAGAAATTGGTTATAAACACCTGTAATAATTAGTACTGATTTCACACATTAGTTGTACATTATTTCGACGTGGATCAAAATTAAAACCATCAGAGTTTAGTTCAACTTTCAATTTTCATCCTTTGTTTGAGAATAATTTGATTTATTCTGTGATATTTGATAAATCACTAGATTTCATTCAAATCCCATTAAATAATAAACCTTGCAGCCTTATTAGCCAAAAACCATAGCACACCGAAAAGGAATGTTGGCGGTCCATTAATAATTTATTTTATCGTTATAGTTCAATCCAACCACTTGTTCCAACTGCAGCTCGAAATGATATGACTTCTTCGTCTTTGTTACGAACTATATTGACTATTGGTTCATTTTTATCGACAATTCTAGCACACATTTGACCTCTAGTTTCGACCAAAATTTTACTGTATCTGGCTCTTTGGTACCATCAATACTGCCCGATCATAGTACACAGCAGGACGGAATTGTTTCACAAAGCTTTGCATTTTGCCTGTAGTTTTTACCGAAACGAATTAACATAAAGCCAATCCTTTGAAAACTCGGCATTCCATAAAATTGTTTCAAGTACAACTGAACCGGCAAAAGGATACAAGCACATAAAATTGGAAATAATTATAATATTTAAAATTTAAGTGCTTGCTGGGGAATGAGTCGTTTTACATAACAATTTTGTTGTGAAATTTGTCAAAATTAAAACGACGTCAACTAGGCTTGACCATCTTACTCTATTGAGGTTACAGCTTTTATTTCTTCCTACGATTTACTAAAGTTTTTCGTTTCAGCGTTTCCTTCCTGGTCATCGTTCGTCTTCCTTCTGCGGGTTCAAGTCCCATGACATCCTCCTTAAAGTGTTAATAAAGAAGAGTTTCTGTATTCGTTTACGAATTCGTGTAAGGCACTTGGTTACGAACACATGTAGTTTATTTCTCACTTTTTCTGTGTATTTCCATAACTTACATCGATAAAGTACTTCTGATTTCACACACAAGTTTCACACTCGTCTTGTTACGACTCTTACGGTTTGTCTCCAGATTATTGACGGTTCCAACATGGATCAAAATAAAAACAAACCAGAGTTTAGTCCACAGTTGGGATTTTTCATGTAAAAAACTGCATGTAAGTTAATTACAACACCACAGTGCTATCTCATAAACATAGATAAATTCGAATTTGCAAAATCAATTAATTCACGTGATTATAGCATTGTGACATTTTGACATTCAGTATATAGTCGAAAACAATGTACACAGTTAATTATTTCATAAATTCTATTTCTAAAACAGTATGAAGATTTTATAATAGATGGTGCTTTAGTTACAATTTGATTTTATAAGAGATGGCGCGGTGCGTTAGTTTTTTACATGAAGTCAATTTTTACATATAGAATGTAAAAATTACCGTGTATAAATTAGAGACTTTTTACATGTAAATCTATGTAAATTATATCGTGTAATTTACACGTTTAAGAGGTGTCGTCTAACTTCCATTTTTTTTAAATAATTTGATTTATTCTGTGATGATACTTGGTAAATATCAAATATCATTCAAATTCCTTTAAAAGGTAAATATAAGAAATTATAATGATCAAAATGGAACTATTTATCATTGTCGTTTACTTCGCAGTATAACATAGCTTGAACCAAACCAATTGTTTCAACTTCAGCTCGAAATGTTATGTCTTCCCCGATTCGTTCATTTGTTACCTGGTATCCAATTTCTTCTTGAATCTCGTCCCGAGCTATATCGACTAATGGTTTATTTTTAACCACAATTCCAGCACACATTTCGATTCGATGGTGATCAGCAGTTTCAGTGACAAATTTACTGTGTTCAGCTATATAATACCAACAGCAAATGCCCGAGGATAGAACACAGCAGAACGGAGTTGCTTTATAAAAAGTCGCAATGTTTGAGAGTTGTATTGAAGGGAACGCTCGATACGCTGTCGTGTATCGTCAACAGATCCCATGACTCTTGCTTCCCATTTTGCATGTAAAGTTCCTATTTTTACCGAAATGTTTTTACATACGACAAATTCTTAAAAAGCTCGGCAAACCATTAACTTATAATATTCTCATTATCAACGCCTCTATAGTAAGGTACTATAAGTGCAACCGAACCGGAACAAAAACTATAACACTGTTTTATTTTTTATCCACGTGGGAATCGTGAATAATCCGGATACGAACATGAGTGTCGTAATAATTGGTGTCAGAAGTGGAATTCTAACCATTGCCCACAAGTGCACTGCGACTTGAACTTTCACTTTTACTTCGGCATTGCTTGTATAGGACTATGACACTAATCTAGTGCATACTTTTTATCACACAATTAAAGAAAGTAAAAGTTAGACTAAACTCTAACTTGGACTTTTAATTTTGATCCACGTTGGAATTGTCAATAATCCGGATACGAACCGTGCGAGTCATAACAGTATATTGGTCTCTGTGATCGTGCAGAAAAATTTCAGACTTTATGTATCATGTTGAAGGTATACTTTATATGTATGCGTTTGTTTATGTCTTCTTCTGTCCCACTTGTTTTTACTATTGTGCAGTAAAGGTATACATATTCATTTACATCTTGAATTTGTTCATTGTTGGCGTGCATCGGTGTGGTTATATTTGAGTTGTCACCTCATCGTCTGGAAAGTTGTGATGTGCTCCTTGAAGCCTTCAATATAAATCTTTATCGCATATATAGATTGAACAAGTTGGGCCATATACATGTGGACTAATAGTGCAAATTCAGACATGGCTGGCCTTGTAGTTTCACTCGTTATTAGAGGACGTGATAACAATTCGAAATCTCGTGAGATCTTGGATAACCATAAGAGTTCTGTGTACAATTAATAACAATAACATAATTGAATGTATTAGTTTTTATCCCACAAATACTTGCGTCTGAATTGCTTATCTTCATTATTGAGAATCCTCACTTTTGATTATACGATAAAAATTTATTTCTCAATTTCGATAAATTACACAATCTCCTGGAATGATTTAGAAAAACCCTGGAATGGGATGAAATTAGTATAACAGATGAACATTTTATTTTATTCTGGGATGGAATCGTGAGATAACTTCACACACTTATTTTTGAATATCTTCTCTTGACAACTTAAATAAAATGTTTACTTAATATTTTTGTTAACATTTTTAACATTTTCACTTTTTTTACGGATGCGGGTCGTCAGCTCAGCGATCCAACCAGATTTAGTCGCCTCCTACGACAAGCTCTGGATACTGTGGTGGTATTCTATGGGTCTCATGTTTTGTTCGAAATATTTACGAAACACGAATGCCCCCAACCACAGGGCTAAGGATTAGCTGAAACTGTACAGAGTGTTGATCAGACCCGTTGTCATGTATGGATGAGAGAGTTGGACCTTGACGGATGAGTAGAAAGATGGCTTATAACATTCGAGAGAAGAATCATGGGTGTGATATATGGCCCAAAACGCGACGTCGAAGGCACATATCGAGTTCTTTTCAATCACGAGATCAGGAATTTAATGCAAATTCCTGAAATCGTGCATGAAATCAAAGGACAGCGAGTACGCTTGCTCGGACACGTTCTGCGTGCTGATCCGAAAAGAATGATACAGCGAACCTTTAAGGGAGAGCCGCCTTTCGGTAGGCGAAGAGGTCGCTGTAGGCGACGATGGCTCCACGGCGTAGAGAGCGATCTGGCATCTTCAGACTGTCTACAACGGTTTGAAGAGCTGGCTCGTGATCGAAACCGATGGAGTCAGACTGTTGACACGACGGGCCAATAATGGCCTGTAAAAGCGCAAAAAAAAATTTACTTAATAAAGCGCCAAAAGCATCCAAACCAGGTGTCAAATTTGTTCAATCATGTTATGATAACGTTCTCCTTTAACAGTTACAACAACGGTCCATCGTTGAGGCGTCAGCTTATGGGTTTGGTATTTTTCTACAGAGCTAAGTTCGATAGTTCTCAATTTATCCGAATAAATTTAGAAGCTTAAGGAATCCATTGCAATACAACTGCTTACGTAATAGTGGAAATAAAGAAAAAACATGTAGTATATACTCTATCCAAACCAGCTGACGGTTATAAATAATTACCACATTATTTATCCAACGGTTTCAGCATTATCAAATCGCTTGTCAAAAACTCGTGACCATGCCAATTCCTTAAAGACTTAAGAAAACTTTTCACAAATTTTTTGCCATTATTAATGAATATTTTTAATAGTTACTGTTTTTTTCTCTCTATAAAACCAGCAGAACATATGTCAGTTACGCCCTCGAAAATACAAATCTGCAGTTTCTCTATTATTCCTGTATTATTATATTTAATAAAAAGATAAAGAACAATTTTAACAAAGTGTTACAATGTCTCGCGATATCAATAATAATTATTTGCTGTGTACGGTTTTTTGCTGTATGTACATACATAGGTATGTACATACATAGCTCGATACAAACATAAACCAACTGTTAATTTGTATGTTAAAATTGTTAAAAAAGAAAGAAGTAGTAAAAAGTATAAAACTATGCATTACTCATATAAATCATTTTGGAATAAATAAAACAAAAAATATTGATTTTATTACTGAAATTAATTAAAATATAAAGAAACTAAACAAAAACTGTTAGAATACTCGTATATGTTGGATAAATAATCATAAATATTGCTAAGGTGTATATACATACTCGTATGTGTGTACATATAGATTGTTTAATTAATTGGCCGTAGATATGCCTTCGTAAATTATTAAAAAAAACTTGTTTTCTTTAGTTTCAATAAATCAATAATTTTTAAGGAAAATTAGCAGTCAGAGGAAATCATAAATTTTTGCAACAGATGAGAGTAGTTTGCTGCTTCTCAAGTATATGCTTAAACATTGTATAAGTTTGGTTGCATTCAAAACTTCTATTATAAGAAAAACAAATGAAAACTTTAAATATCATTTTATTTTATAAATCGAATTTTTCCGGACTCTCCACATGAAACTTGAACCAACATTTTCTAGTTGTTACCTTTGGCAAACCGCATAGAATAAACTCACGCCAACCTATAAATTTGCAGATTTAATAAATGTTTTTCCGAACTTCCCACTTGAAATGGATGTGAAGTTTGTCATAGATCCCAGATTTCTTGCATTTGTAGGAATTACACTGTTAAACACAACTCCCATTTGAAAAATTACATTTTAATAAGAGATTCTTATAAGAAACTAATTTGAATTTAGAATCATTGGACTATGTAACACATAAGTGAGTTGGTTTCAGGTAGAAAGTATATTGTTCTAAATCAACCTGGTTCTTTGGGATTGGCTTATAATGGACATCGAATTTCTAGTAACATAAACTTAAATATGTGTACTTCACAAGAAAAATTTGTTCAAAAAATCCCAAGGTCACGTGACATTAGCCTGAGGTGATTTCAGATAGACAATATACGGGCAATATCATTTATACTTAGACCTGAGTCAACATCTATCGTATTGGCCGATAATCGGCAACCATAATTCGAATAAAATGTAATTAAATATACTTCGTAACAAAAATTTGTTATAAAATCCCAAGGTCAAGCGAATGTAGCGTGGGTGGTTTCCGGTACACAGTACACTGGTTCGTTTTCTTTTATAGTCGGACCTGAAACACTGTCTATGGGAATGGTCATATGGGAATTCGAGTCACATTGTACATCCCATACAATTTTGTTCGATTCCAAAGTCTAATGACTATAGCGTGAGTTGGTTGCAGGTAGACAGTATCCTTTTATAGTCAGACATAAATCGACGTCTCCGGGATTGGTCAATAACGGCCATCCAAATTCGAATAAAATGTAATCAAATCTGCACATGATAAATTTGTTCAGAAGTCCTACGTCAAGCGAACTTAACGTGAGGTGTTTTCAAGTAAACAGTCTACTGGTCAGTATCATAGACCTTAATCAACTGGCTTTTGGGGGAAAAAATGTGGCAAATATACTTCACAAGAAACAATTATTAAAAAAATCTCAAGGAGAAACGATTACGCCTGAGGTGGTTTCAGATAGCCAATATACTGGCCAATATCAAGTAGTAGTCAGACTTGGATCAACATCTCTAGGATTGGACAATAATGGCCATTCAATTTCGACTTCAATATACTTCAAAAGAAAAAATTTGTCGCAAAAATCTCAAGGTCAATTAATCGAATTTTCCCGAACTCTCCATATGAAACTTGACCCTAAATTTTTTCCATTGGTTAACAATTAGTTTAACAAGTAGCTTAAACTGAACAAATCCATCCATTACACTCTAGAGGTTGATCTATAGATATTTGACATTATCAAGCTGAACGGAAAAGCTTAGTAATTGTTTGATGCATTATTGCTTTGTTTTTTTTTTCGTGTGAAAACTTTTGGCCTACTTTAACAGCCTGTTTAAAGTATAATATTTCGTTTGATCTATACAACAGAGTTGTAATAGTTTACCAATATTGTAACTTAACCCACTCGTTTCAACATTGTCCTTGTTGAACCAGTTTCAATATTTTACCACACAAAAATATTTCAAAAAGCATTTAAAGCTACTGTTTAAAATATTTTTAAATAAAAACGATAACATTTATAAGGTTCGGGAACATTTTGGTCTGAAGTTTCGTTTAGCATTGATATATCTATTTTACAATGCATTTGTTTAAATAACTCACCACTCCATCATCTTATATATTACGTCATCTGATAACACTTTGAAAATCATGTAGAAAGCTTTATGATTTTTATCTGAGTTGTAAGTCCTTTATTGTGCTATGCAGTTTGATCTGGTGATGACGTCATTGAATGCCTAGTGGTTTTGTTTTGTTATTGAAAGCATGAGATGAATTTCCTATAATTTCATTGCTAAAAGTTATTTTTGGTGTTAAGTAAGACAGAAAGTAGTATTAAATTTGGGAGGTGGTAGCGCAGTCGGTATTGACGAGTTAAGTATACCTTAAACAGAACTGTAGGGGTTACCAATTTAAAGTGGCGTGAAACTTTATGATTTTAATCTGAATTATTTTATTATTCTAATGTTGTTATGATGGCTTTGAATGACCACTTCATCGAAATTATCAATTGCATCACATCAGGTATATGCTATCAGACTTGCAATACATAATGATTACATCTGGTTCAGATTTGTATATGATGGTTGTTTGAGACATATAGAAGCACACTTTAATTTAATTCGACTAAAATACCAAATCAACTCAAATTTGTGCACATCCAGTTACTCATCTTCCGATGGCTTCTGGTTTAATTTTATTTTCGCAAATATAAAGATCAAAAAACCAAGTATAAAGGCACAATACTAACCAACAAACAACTATAAAAATGAAACGAAACAAAATTATAAAAAAATATTAAATCGTACGTGACATGTCAAAGTGCTGGCATATTTTGTGACTTGAATTTTTGTCTATATGTTGTCTTGTGATTTTACTCAATTTCGTTCTGGCAAGATACAAACACCGAGAAGAACCAACACAAATTCATAGCTACGTATGTTTATATACACACGAGCGCATACATACATATACATCTCTCGTATACATACATATAGAAATGTTCGTTCGTTGAGATTTTAGATTTTGCTAGATGTTGTAAAAATATACATATATGAAGTTATGATATAAATTGAGATTGAGATCATTAAACTTTATTTCAAAAAAAAAAAAATTGTTATATGAAAACTTTAAGAGATGCGATATAATTCAGTTGTTTATGTAAATTTTTTTGTAAGTTTTCCGGGAAGTTTTATTTATGAGTTATGTGAGCTACATACACAGTTGAATCTGGTGTTGATGCTAAAATGTGATCGGAATATGTTATACGCGGGATAATTTTATATAAAAGCTATGTAGTGTTTGGTTCGTGATATACGCAATATTGAAAGTCAGTACCCAGCATGCATGTGTATTTAAAAGTTCACAACCATTAATTAATGTTCGAGTTTTCGCCTTCAAAAACACTTAGACCGAAATGTCAATAGTTATAAAAAAATATATGTATGAAATACGATTTTGGGGTGTTACCACTCATGAAACACATTAACCAACCTTAATTTAAAATAAATTAGGAAATAGACATAATAATTAAATGTTGTCACTATTTTACTGTCGCATATAGTGTTGGTTATAGTGCGGAGTTTTTGTTTAAAACTGATAATCTTATCACTCATATAAATCAAATATGTATAGCGTCACAAAGTTATGTACCTTTGAACAATCTAATATCAACGCATATAGCGAGGTTATACCTATATAATACCGACTGATATGATTCATTATACATAGATATACCACCTAGAAAAGTCATATTTATATCATGACACATTAATACAAAATTTACATAAAGCGAAAATAGTACAAATAAATGAAGTGCCACACCTTCCAAGTCTCTAATCTTAACTATTATGATTGTTAATATTTTGTTTTACGATAATAATAAATATATAGTTTTGTTATTTTAGATTTATTTATTTAAATGATTTGAGACAGTTAGATATAACAATTTACAGTACTTATTGTTTTAATGTTTGACTGTATATACCAATCTAGAATATGTGTGTTTGGTTACCATTTACTTGATATAGAGTGGGATCTTAAACACTACCGTCGTTTGTTAAACCGACCTACAGTATTCGACAAAATAAACCGTCCAACTAAGTTGATTTACTAAAAGCTCAATTTTTTTTAGCTATGGGTAAAAGAAAGAATTTTGACATTCAATTAAATGGTATGCTGAGTCCTGTTTGGGTCAAAGAGGCGTTAAAAAGTTTGACGAGGTCGAGGTGAGGAAGTCAAAAAAAGAGCTTTAAAGAAGAATGTGAAACACTTTGGTAGTAGTATAATGAAATGAGAAATTAAATGAAATCAAACAGAGAACATCAGAACTCTTAATTCTAAACCAACTACGCCATCCTATCCAAACCAAGTCCCTCTAAATAGCGTGAAAGTAAGAAAAGGCAAGACATATGCCCAAATGGTTAGTCGAAAGGAAAATATTAAGGTAGCGCCCAGTCAGGAAAATCATGTCCTGCAAGATCAAAGATTAGAATTTATGAGTGAGCTACTAAAACAACAAGAACCAAGACTAGAAACATTGGATTACATCGACAGGTAAAACTAGAGAAGTCTTTGACTACCTTAATTCTAATCCATACAAATTAAACAAGAAAAAATAATGCCACACTATTTATGAATTGCTACCTGGAATGCAAATTGTCTTGCGCAACGTATTTCAGAATAAGAAGCAATCTACTGGCCATCCAGATTTAACCCAATAAAGGAAGACTACATGAAACTTTTTAAATCGCTTGGTAAAAATTACACTATTGGACTTTAATGCAAAAAAATATATCCTGAGAATCAAATTGAACAACTCCCAAAGCAAGAGAGCTACTTGAAGCAGGCAGAACATTAAAGATAACATCTAAATTTTGACTTAATTTTATAGAATCATAAAATCTGTAATATCTCAGTAAATAGAAGCCCTAGAGCGATTTCAGCAATAATTTGGGATCACATCGAAATTTTGACTTAATGTGAGTCCAGAAGAAAGCCCACATACTGGCCTTCGGACCCAAATTAAATTCGACTTGTATATATATCAAGAGGTAAATATTTCCGAAAATTAATTAGCTGTCGAAAATGAACAAGGACTAATTAAAACTAATTGGGAATACTTTCGACAGCTAGTCGAAGAAAACGTCAATCTACAGATGCCGATCTCGAACGCATATATGATAAAAGAAGAGCTATACAGAAAGCGGCATGGGAAAGTAACTCCATCTAGCTATAGGTGCAACACATTTTCACTACTTCTAAAAGAGATTGATAATGAGTCAGTGGCTAGCTTTCTTAGTAACCTGAAAGATAAACCTGTTTGTATACCTTGCAATTCTGCTTAAGAGATATGCAATCAAATTATACTCAATTGTTCATGAAGAGTTGATGCAGCTTTTGAAGAAAATCTTTCAGTGGTGGATATGTTTTAGTCCTTTATTTAGTCCCTATTCTTCTTTAGTTTTATTCTACCAGTATTACATCGCCAATGTAGAAGAAAAAAAATCTAAAAGTATATCGCCAAATCTTATTAAGTATAAAGTTGATTGAAATTGATTTAATAATACATTTTATAAGGTTGTTAATGCACTTGTGACGATAAATAAACTTATATCGTAGTGCGTTATACTGTTAATATTCTAGAAATGAGCGTGAAATATTTGGAAAATTTAGAAGCATACCCACAACAATTATCCTTAACAAACAAGTAATGCTCTTCCGTACATTTAAAATTCTGCGGTATACTCGATGGAAGTATCTTTCACAGTAATGGACCAGCAAATATACTAGTCGTCTAGAGCTTTTATATTACATGACAATGCATTACCTAAGCCTTTCTATAGTGTTTTATGATTATCATTCACAATTGCAAAAGTAAGTTCGAAAGTGACTACAAAGAGGTTAGTGAAGATGTAATTGATACCTCTAAATTTTCTAATTGAAAATACTTGACGCAAAAACTTAAGACGATTCTGTGAATCAAGGGTTACAATACTATTACGAAAAATCCAAAAACACCACAAGGTGACTAACCTTTAAACACTATATCGTGGCCCTCGTAATATCATGGGTTTATATCCTCAATTATTGGGGGTTCAAATGAGTTATGATGGTTTATTTCCTAATTTGGAAGGCTGTTTTCAGAGTAATTGGTACATTTTATTTTATTCAAAATATTGTCCATCATCAGCTACGACTTTTTTTGCCTCTTTTAGGCAGCATATTGCATAAATGTTGAACAAATTTAAGGGATTATTTGGTATAAAGTCCTCTAGTAATGTGTTCGTTAGGTTAGACCAGTTCATATTAAATCATTCTGAACTGATCCCACGAGATGCACAGAGTTTGATTCTTGCCGTGAATATTCAAGTTGCCCGTTGAAGTTGATGCATGATTTTCTGTGCTTAGTGATACTGTAGTGCGCCTACTTTTCGTCTCCGTCATGATTCGATGCCATTCGATTTAGTCATTGGGGTAGTTGTTTGGCTTGAGAATTAAGACCAACAAGGATTAATCAGCAAACATCAGAAACTCTAGACAATTGGTGAATACCAATTGAAAAGCTTTGTGTGTGCTGCCCCATAGTAAAAGTCGAACGTAAATTTTGTATCACGACAATTAACCTGTTCATCAAAATGTATACTAGTTAAAATTGCAACTTCATCCTAAACAGGAGTATTATTTAGGGCCAAATCAAGTCCTAAAACCCGAGTCAGTTAACAGACTCAGGAATATATACATTAGGAGAATATGTAGTTATAACAGGTTGTAATATTGAAAGGTAACACCAAATTTAGATCACAAATTTTCTCGTTGCAATCTTCAACAGTAGAATGCATCAGCAAATGGAGCATACAATTTTACGTTGTTGATGATAAAGGATTACAATATGTTGCTGTGTTGATGGATCTCATAGGAAGCGCGAACCCGAATAAAATTTTTTTACGAATAACTAACAATCTGAAAGGGATACGATTTCAAGCTGGACAAAGGCTTTCACAATTGTCTGTAACGACAATCTCAAGGTTATTCTAAAAATCAATCATATGAAGGTCACGGAAAAACAAAAGCTAGTGCCATCTTGTGATAGTTACTGTTCTCATTAGTCTTACATACGATTTTGAAATAGAGATGAGTTGCAATCGCATGTTGAGTTAAGCGTGGTTTACATTTTATGACTTTTGCAGATGAATACAAAAAAAACGAATTAGACGGATGTAAAAGCTTGTTTATAACTGCAGAACAGTAATAAAATTTAAAATATTTTTTCATCATCGTTTCGTCTCTTATTTTTACACAGACTTCTGCGAAAATCGCTGAATATAAACCGATATGGTCGAATTATTCCCAATGTTATTCGTTATTCGTGGACGAAAGGCTACAATGCGATTTACTTGAATCAGAAAATGAACGACGAAATTTTCGAAGCATCAATTGGAACCTACAATTTTACATTGTTTTGTTGATGATAAGGAACAATAATGGAGGTCGTATATGTTGCTTTGTTGATGGATCTGAAGTGGATACGTTTACAAGCACCGATTTCGATCGTTTTTGTGAACGGCTTTTGCAAAATCGGTAAAGACAACATCGAGCTGGTTCTTAAAAACAAAACCCTATGTACAAAGGGTTCAAAAAGCTTTATGTTAGTCAAAAGTAGCGCAATCTTGTAATAGTTATGATAACTGATCTCATTAGGCTTATATACAATTTTAAAAAAGAGGCAATTTAAATTGAATGTTGAGTTACTCCCAATGTTTCGTTATTCTTGGAGAAAAGGCTACAATGCGATTGCTTAGAATCAGCAAATTAATAAACAACGACGAAATTTTCGAATCGGATTCTAACCCTATAGTAAATTTTCAAAGTACCACAGTCTCGTGTTACATATATGTTTGCTCAAGTATACATATACTTACCCAGCCCACATATATATTATCAAATCACAAGTACGTAATATTCAACAGCATGTTATACGTTGCACTTATGCCAGCACGAGTGTTTTTACAATGTTTCCCCCTTTTTGTTTCCCTGTGCCCAACATAAATCATATTTATTAATATTTAACAAGCTCTCTATATATATTATAATATATTTATTTATTTTAATACATAACAATTATAATTAAATTAATATTTAACGCTTCTTGTGTTGTTAATAATGTGTTAATCTTTAAAATAGAAGGCGCTTTACCTACGAGTATATATGAAACGAATGTGAAAATAAAAAGTGAAAACTTTTTTTTGTCGACCTCACATTTCCCTAAAAAATAAAATATATATTTATTTTTTACCTCTATATTTTGACAAATTACAGGCAAGCACGCTAGAATATTTTTATTTTAGTGTTTATTATATTATAATAATATATTTATATACACATTAAATATGTACATAATATTAATATTCGTGACAATAATCTCAATATTTATTTACTTAAGGTATTTGATATATTATTGTATACGAGTATGTATTGTGTGTGTGCCCACGAAAACGCTATTTTGTCTCGATATCGATTTTTGTTTATAAAAAATTAATTTCTAATTATTGAACCTCACGTTATTGTTGGTATAAACTTGACAGTTAAAAAAGCTACACTTTAGATTCATACCATATACGTATATATGTATGTATTTTGTCTAGTCGTTTAATATTACATAAATCATTTTTATGTAATAAATTATGTCAAAAAATTAAATATTATAGTTTGTAATTTTTTTACTATAGTTTGTGACAAAATTAATTAACTTTTTATTTTTATTATATTATAACTATTATGATTTGGTTTGTGCTTGGCTTGTGTGTTTCATGTTTAACCGTCTTCGAGTAGAGGTTGAGAAATTTTTTTTTATTTTGTCACGACCTTAATCTGTGTTTTGGTTTTTTTTAAACTTTTTCGTTTTACCATTTACTTAACCGAGGTATTTTTAATTACAAAAAAAAATTATTAACAAAGTTAATGTAACCATAAATTTTAATTAACAGGTGTGACAGTTAAAATTTTTGTCTGATATGTGTTTTGGATTTGATTTTTGTTTTGGCGTTAAGTTGAATGATTTTCAGAGTGCAAATAGTTTAGCACATTAGACCAAATTGATAAGATTTGTGTAGATAATTTTTTGTCAGGTTGGTGTTACATTTTGAAATTTGCCTCACAAGAAGATTTTTTTTATCAGATATCATAGCTTTATTCGAAGAGGCAAGGTGAGTTATTAGACACCAAAAGAACAGTAGATAACATAGTAAACATAAACGAACATATATGTATATATATTTATATATATATATATATATATATATATATATATATATATATATATATATATATATATATATATATATATATATATATATATATATATATTTATATATATATATATATATATATATATATATATATATATATATATATATATATATATATATTATATATATATATATATATATATATATATATATATATATATATATATATATATATATATATATATATATTACAAGATATGAATAGATGAGTAATACCGGCTCCATGAATATTCCAGAGGAATCCTCTATGAGGAATACAAAAAAATTCTGAATTGCGTTTTTTATGTTATATAGGAGAATAAGACAAAATCATTTATCCAGCTAGATTGAGGTAAGTTTGTGTTTCTGTCTTTTTAATCTTTATTAATTGATATCTGATGACGTAATAGAATATGATCGAGTTTTGAACTTTTGTTATCAAGATGGTTGCTAAAATTGCGAACTCGGTGTTGATCATATCCAATGGTAACATATGGAGAGATGGCTTCTTACAGACATAGAGGAACCATGCATGTTATATATGCCCATAACGCAACGTTGATGAAGGTTTGCAGAAAAAAGTCTTACTCGAACCGATAAGCATGTGCAACCGATAAGAAGTGAATAGTGGATAACTCCACCATTCACATCTTGTAAAATATTTGTAAAAGATTACTGTACATCTAGTGTTTGTGAAAGATTACAGTAGATGTTGATAAATTATGAAAAACTATATATATAATAAAATAAGTGTTTCTTTGAGCTTATGGAAAAAGTTTACACACGACTTTCGAAGTTCGTTATGAAAATTGAGCATGATCTTATTTAGAGCTGTAAAGCGGCGCATAGCTTTATATAATTTGAATAGTATTCTGAGTGAGTTGTAATTCGAGGTGTTGTTCGCTTGCATGTTGTAATTTGATTAAGCTTTGGATCTGATAATGACGTCAATGAATGACTGTGTGATCGAAAATATTAAATACATCTCATCAGGCATATGATACCGGACTTGATGTTCATACTGTGCGATTCGTGCATGCACGTTCAGTCAAGGCGCGACTGTGCTAGCGAATTACAAGAACTTTACTCGAAATATCGATTTATTAATTGATTTGATTGTGGCGTGATGATAAATATTTAAAATATAATATTTATATTTTAAATATTTATCATCACGCCACAATCAAATCAATTAATAAATCGATATTTCGAGTAAAGTTCTTGTAATTCGCTAGCACAGTCGCGCCTTGACTGAACGTGCATGCACGAATCGCACAGTATGAACATCAAGTCCGGTATCATATGCCTGATGAGATGTATTTAATTACATACGAATTATTTGGGTTACTCTGAGTGCCACAGAGCCTTCCTAGCTATTTATTTTATCAACATATGTGACACCACGAACCGTTTAAACATGTGTCAAACGATTAACCTTATTAATAGTTTACAAGCCATCAAATTTGCATTTCAAAATACAAACATTTTTTTCGAAGTCGAATAAAGTAATAAAACAAACTGAATGTCTCTTATAAACATATAGTACGAGTACATAAATATGATTTTGTGTATTCTCACAACATATGATTTTAATTTAAAAACACAAACAGTTATAAACGATGCAACAATCATCTCATTTAGATTTATGACATATACACATAAACGATATATGTAGGTCTGCATTGTAATTATCATGTTACAAAATCATCTTCCACACATTCTATATAGTAGTTTTAGCAACCAGCGAAATATTAATTCAAACTTGTGACCGCCCCAACTTATACTTACATATATTAATGCACGTTCAATTTATTTGGATCGCACGATAAATTTTTATGATACGTCTTATATATAAAGTTTCATTCGAGTGCCAGTCATTTATACATCACTGTAACCGAAGAATTTGTTATATAAGATCATATCGTTTCATCACCATACATAATTTATATCATAATTAATTTCCTCATTTTGATGATCAGAAGATTTTTTGTGTTGTGTGTCTTTTGCGTCGAGCATGATGTTTAACGCGAACAGGAAAGAACAAATCTGATTTAAAATTAAAACGATATCCCATAATTTAAGAACCATGCTATATATATATATATATATATATATATATATATATATATATATATATATATATATATATATACATACATAAAGATGATATGAAAGAAACAAAACGCCAATTTAATATTTGTACAAGAGTGTAAAGTGTTATGTAGATATGTACATGTATACATACATATATGTAGTAGCAAAGCAATATCAGCATCAAAGAGCAGCATCAACCAAAGTGGGGACGAATAATTTATCTGAAACAATAAATTTATGTTTATTTCAGATCGTATATCTATATATTTATTTATTATACATTCATATTTAATATTCGCAGCATAGAGTCGCAATAAGTTTTATAGTTTTTTTTGTAGTCGGAGAACAGTTGTCGGGTTGAAAGAATCAAAATTTTTCCAAACACTATAAAATGTATATACCCATTGTCTTAGTCATTATTTTTTAACACAAACACCCCGCACATATATGTTTGGCCTAATAGTATAGCGATAGTTATCTTTGTTTTTATAGTGCTTCTGAAATTTGTGCTCTACATATGATGAAAATCTGTCATCCGTTCGTTTGTGTATTGAAAGTGGAAACGCGATTTTAGAGTTATCTATATAGTTAAAATATATTTACGATAAATAAAACTGATTAAATTTCTAGATGATGAAGCAAACACGACAGATAAGTGATTCTTGTAGGCCAAATGGCGTGGTGAATTATACGGAAAGGAGATTAGGGTGTGGGATAATAGTGCCAGTATTAGAACGGCTATAGTTATTTTTTAAGATTCATTTTTAATTTTATTCCTTATCTGTATACTAATAAACCATACTGTATAGCAATACTAGACCGTGGAAATGAAATAAACCAAATCTCGTCTCTATAGAGACCTCCCCAACCCCCTTTACTACTGACCCTCCCAACTGTATTAAATTATATTTACTGCTTACGGCGATATTCGAATTTGATACCTTTGCAAGGCAAAGGTACTCCCTTAACCTTAAAATCTCATTCAGTGGTTCTGGGTCCTAGTTTAAATTGTTAATCGTTATCGCTTGAAATAAAAAATTTCAGCGCACAGTAACTGGCTCCAACATACGACATTTGACACTGTCTCAAATTTCCATAATTATTCGCCATTAATATCCATGAATCTGAATCCGTCCCGATGCTCATTCAGCAAACTGTAGACTAAACTCCTGCGGATTTAAAATTAAATTGTATTCTGAATCAATTTGATTGTTAACTGAATCTTGTTGCATGTTCTGTCTTACCAATGGTGCTGTAAAAAATATCACCACAGCCAGTCATTGTAGCCAAACATAATAGTTTCACAATCAGCATAACTTCACTGATAGATTTTTATATTGGCAATGTTTTAGCCAAGCAAATATTTTATGATCGCTTTTCATGTTTGCCAATCATAATTATTGATGCTTTAACACAGAATATATAATGAATATTTTAAGTTTTTAATATAGTTTAACTAAAAGAAAACCAGATACTTAGTCGTTTTCGATATTGTTAAGAAAAACCAGAATTTCAAGAATAAATACTCCTTTTCATAAATCGGAACTCTAGAAGAAACTTTCATCGTCAAAGACGCCATCATTTATATATACATACAACCAGATGTTGGGACCTTAGATATATTTCTATATGTTTCCAGTGAGATTCCATCCGATCCATCTTTAACATCTACCATGGTGTCGCTAGTTTTTCCTAAGTGAATGGTAAAAATTCTTGGGGTTATATATGCACTTATGGTTCGTATAAACCATATATTCTTGGGGTTATATATGCCATATGGTTTGAAACGGAAAAATATCATTAACTATGATGGTGACAGTATGGTGAGCACCGCTCGTCCAAACTTCTTGGTCACCATTTTATAGGCATCTCCCCATGGACACCCTTCTACCCGATTGCAGAGCTTTTACCAGCATTCCTTGTTTGGTTTCAATAAAGCCGTCATTAAGTTTCTGGCACATTTCAGCTCCTGTTGGAAATATATTTCCACTTGACCACCGGTACACCCATTTTCTCTCAATAATTTTCTTCTAGTATCTCAATTTCAACATGCCTTTCTTTTCGCATCTAGTAATTGGATTGGTGTTGTAATGCATCATGGATCCAAGTGACGATGAATTGCACAGCGAAAACTTTCTTGTTTGGCTTTCCTTATACTGCAGCTCCTATTTGGACTGATATTCTGCTCAACTCACCTATCTGGCTTATATGTAACCAGCTCGAACATAATTTTAACGATGATTACTAAGCTTCGAAGCAGGCTTACAACTCTTTCATAACCACAAGTAACGTTGAGAAAAGATCAGTAATTGCTTCTTTCGTTGGTTGGTATCTGTACTACGTTTAAACTAATAAGATTAAGAGGAAACCCAGTCTACAAACATTTGTCAACTGTTGTCTAGTACTTCACTTTCCCATAATGGGAACTTTGAGTTGAAATATCCTGCTATATGCTTTCCAGTTTTCTGCTTGAAGTTTCCGTCGATTTAATTTAATTTAACGCGAACTACGTTCACATTGTTTTGGATAGCTTTGACAACAAGGGTGTCCTATGCTGGTCTACTGAAACTTGAATTAATTTGTGTAGATGCATGACTAGCATCCACTTCTGTATTTGTTAAAACTTGACTTGCAGTTATGATCAAATTGTCCAGATCTGGCCTATTATGTACCTAACTTCATTTTTTGCTTATATGCCCACTCTTCCCACAGTTGAAATAGCAAGCAGTAGGATCAAGCTTCCGGCAGTTGGTATATTATGTATTTTGGTCAGCGTCTATAGCAGCGATGATCAGCGGAGCGGATTTGTAGTCGGCAAAAAGGCCACTAATTTCTAATGCACTATCTGCCGATCCCATTTCTTGGGTAATTTTACAGTAGCTTTCTTTGTGTCAGAGTAGGCCGGTGTTATTGATTTTACAAGTATCGGTATTCTCCTGCCAAGAGCTGCCTGTTTTACATCAGTCACTAATGAGTATCACTATTTGATACTCTGCAACTGCACTATCAACTTTTCCCACAATCGCCTCTCTAAAAGTCTAGACATTGTTCTTTCCACCCTTCACTCGGACATTGTTCTTTCCACCCTTCATGAGATCATGCGACTCTGTTTTGCTAATATCTACCAGTCTACCCTCTTTAATATCGACACCTGATTTCATATTTCTTAGCCGATGGACATAGGACTGCTCTTTTGCATTTACTATGACATCTCGTTTCTGTTTCTCATCTTTCCTTTTTGCCTATATTACCCTCAATATAATCATTCTCTAGCTTATTCGCTATAGTCTATCAGTATTGAGATAGTATTCAGATATTTTTTTTCCGTCCAGCGTCTTTATGAACTGCAACACTCATCCTATTGCGGTCCAGCACCTTAGTACAAAGAAGTACTGAGTACTCATTACTGTCGTCCGAGTCACATTTTGTGGCCATTTCTCTTCAACAATATCCTTAATTTCACTCGGTATCATCGCCGAATGCGTCCTGCTATATACCAATCATCATCACCTTCTATGTCTGTATAGACAAACAACGGTTAGGGGTTAATATAGGGTTAGGCATCTCAAGTTAAATTGATAGTCAAAGAATTTCATGTGACTCACAAAACATCAGAAATCATTACTCAAGAGCAGGCTCGTGAGTATGTCAATATAATTGAGTTTCCATATTAATATATAGGCCTAGTGCTTTTTATATATCTACATAATAAATTCCGAATTTTAGATTAAATTTATTTTGAAACTTGCACATCACATCACGTCAAATGAACGAATACTCTCTTTATATAGGACAGGCAAAATTATCCATCAAAATAAATTTTTTTTTATTGCATATGAGACCTGTCATTTTACTTGCGAGCAACTTTACTATAAGCGGCATGAATGAAAATAATATTTCCAGTGGTAATTCGCCGTGAACCGATTAAATGAATTACATGGCTATTTAGACACGATTATGTATAAAGTTATTATGAACAAAATAATTTTTTTTTTTAATGTAACCACTTAGATGCGGAGTAAAATTTTCATTTTGGCGTTAAAATAATAATGTGAGAGGAGAGATCCATCATATTAAAACATCGCGGTAAACCATTATGCTTTATAATATATATTAAGGTGTAAATAAGTTAACCTTCCGTAACATTACATGTATCCGTCTGTATAAGATGTTGGTATACAATTTCATAAACGCCAACGAACATTTTGTTAAAAACGCAAATCATGGTGAATACATTGTATATGGAAAACTCATATACATATTTGAATATTTGTTGCCAAAATAATTGATTGTTAATTACATCATCATCTTCATCTTCATGTATACATTGTAATGGTAAATTTGATTTGATTGTCGCTTTTGTATTCCCGTCTCGAAAAACACCCCCAGCCCAATCATACTCGAGCTTTGTGTGCTCATAATTATTGATTTTTTAATTTTGTATTTATTTCAATTTTCGATTTTCAAATATTTAATCAAAATAATGAGAATAACAATTTTATGTTTGTTTAATAGAAATCTTATTATTATTATTTTTTCTTCCTTAACAAATAACAATCGATGTACAAACGAATCGATGAATGAATTATTTAAAATAACATTGATTTAAGAATAAAATTAACCGACAAAAATGTAATTTAATTTTAATAAATTGTTAGCTTTTGAAATTACTATTATTGTTGATATATATTATTATATTATAATAACAATAGAAGATTTGAGATACATTTATAAAACAAATATTTGTATTTTATTGAAAATAATAAGATTTACTATACAATTCTATGACACAAAGAAGGTGTTTCGTCTGTTTTGTTATTCTTTCATTTTGTAATTAATGCAATTATGTAATTTTGTGTATACCTATACGAGATATATGAATTGGAATAGGAACGGAATTGGTTTGGTCTCCCACATATCGTTTCCAATATAATATTAGTCATTGTGTTTTCTTTGAAATTGGTTATTGCTAACGTAGGGGCATAAGTGCAAAGCCCTCTTGATCAAAATCGCTTTGATAAGTATCATTAAAATTCTGTACATTTTCCAAATACGCATTTTGATCCAAATTTGTGTTTGGTTTGTATGTAAAATGTGATCTGACCCAAATCATTGTTATGAAAAGCGGGTTGGGCAAAAATTAGCTATCACTTATAAAATTCCTAACAAAGTCGCTTTCGAAAATTGACGAACTGCTTCAAGATTTTCATCATCGAAACTTCAGTTGAGATCAGCATAGATTCAGGAACTTCCAATAAAAATCGCTTACTTAGTTAGTTCCTTACATTTTAGAATTATTTAAGAAATAAGGTTTTAAGAAACATAAGGCGTTAACTAACGTCGAGCCTGGTTTTTAATTTGGAAATAAGGTTTCCGAACACTGAAAATGCTATTGTCATAAAATGTATTTATTTATTTATTTACAGCAATTTCATATGGTCCATTTGATAAGCTTATTCGTTATAGAATGTACACTTTATATTACGAAATACACAAAACAGAGGGGCCTAGAACTTTCAATACTCTCACTTGGACTGATTTGACATTAGTTACTGCTGCTAGCAGCACGAGCTCACTTTAACTGTCATGGTAAACATTTGTTGTGGTTGTGCATTTTCCAACGACAGGCACGGTTTAGCATAACTGAATGTGTAGAAGCGATTCAACTGAGACTGCCAAACCTTTTTTGCATACCGGAGTCCATTAAATTAAATTCATTATTAAATTTGGAATTTTTTGTGTTGAAAAAATCATTGAACTTGACATGAAAGTAAATACTGTCCGTTCTGATTCCACTCTTATTGGTGGAATGATCAATAAAACATTAACATTCGCTTCGAATGAGACCCTCTATGATCGCATTTAGCTTGGATTAATACTGTGTTATAATTCATTTTCGAAATTCTCTATCTCTACGGCTCTCCATGAGCGGTGATGAACTACTCGATCATACGTTTTATAACCTGCGTCTGTTGCTCCATGTAACGTTAAATAATCGTTAGTAAATATTTTTATGCGGCTTCGACTGAACGGTAAAAATGTAAGATTTGTTCTCAGCAAAATCAGGAGTTGACGTTCAGCAAATATTTTACTACTACAGATGTTTCGATTCATCTCTCCTTTAAGCGAGCTATTAAGGCATTCGTCACTCACCAGCTAATGGGTTGTTTTTTTTGTAGCTTTTTCACTACAAAATGAAGAGCTGCATCACATGTGATTAGATTGGCATTCTCCGACAGAGAGCTTTGACATTTAATTTAAGAGCCAGCAAAACTGATACGAAACTTGAGGCCTGCTCAAATTCATGTTCAGATATTTGAGTATAGCTGGTTTTATGTCTTTCAAAGATGTAAGAACAACATATGATTCAATCATATCTACAGTCTGTTCCAGAGTAGTTTTGTATCTATATATCCAAATCTTTTCTTGCTGTCCGGAAATTTTGTTCTAACGACACAACCATTATCACAACGCTCGCTTCATCCGTAGTCATGAACAAACCACGTCATTTTATAAAGAATTCTCAAATTCGTTCCATTATATTTCTGCGGGCATTCGTTCAAGAATTCTTATCATACCTAAACTGCAAAGGTGTACAATCACTGGTAGTACTTTCGATGTAATATATATTTACATTCATATAATGACGTTTTCTTTTCGATGACAATTCAACAAAAGAAAATCCCGGGATTTTCTCTTATTAATCCCGGTATTTCGGAATCATAAAAAGTCTTGAGATCCTAAGATTGCAATCCCTACTTCAACCTTAACACGGAATAACTATTCTTCTCACCCTGCGTTTGTGGTTTGAGCCGAATTTGACTGTGCGTGTTTTGCTAGATCAGGAGTTTTTTTTAAAATGATTTTTCAATCTTTCATGTCGAACCAGCACTGTTCGGTGAGAATACACTAAAAAATGCATAAATAGTTGATTAATTCTCAACCTACTTACTAAATTAAACCTTAACACATTAAACTTACCAATATACTGAATATGATCACTTTATTCTGCCACCAGAGTATCAAATAGCGTCGTATTTATTACGATATGTTGATATAAGAAGTTGGTTATGGTACTACAACATATTGATAGCAGATATAATGGAAAGAGTTTGGATCTAGGATAAAGCTTTCTCTATTTTCTGAAAGATACAAATAAAGCGGATTATGTGCCACGTCAATGTATCGTTTGGTCATTTATAAGTGTAAGAATGATTTATATTTATATAGAGAGGGGTGAAGGTGTTTGTATGGTTCAAGGAGGATTGTTACCATAAGACTAAATTTTATTTAACGAAATCGATAGAACTACATAACGTTATCCTGTTGGGCGTGTAAATTACATGATGTAGTTTACATGGTTTTTTACATTCAAAATGTAAAAAATAATTTATGTAAAACACGTTTTTATTGGTTACATTGAGCCATCTCTAATCAAATCTTATTATATAACTAGAGCACTATCTGCTAATAAATTATTTTACTAAGAAGAACCAATCCGAGAGAAGATTGTGAATTAAATTGGGATCTTTGATCTGTGATTACAGCAAATGCTGGTACTAATACTTCTGAAATTACTGGTATAGCCCAAAGTGTATATCTACAACTCTAACAACTCAAAATGTACGGTCTTTGGAATGTCACATATCTTCAAGATAGTGGAGCGATCATAAATTTAATATATTAAATATGTAGTTACTAACAAGTTGATATGTATAGTCCTCGAAATAGAATCTGCAATAGTTAAGTTATTTAACGTCAGATTATATCCGCAAGGTATCCGTTCTTCGTTTTTTATATCAAGTGCAAGTTACTTTAGATCACTCGTTTATAAACTTGGTATTCATATTTCTTTATTCATGACACTCTCAAAGCAGTCTTTCTAATCGACGAGTTTCTAATCGAACAAGTTGAAAATATCTCCGTTAGTGTTAATTTTATCACGAAAGCTGGACAACAAACTCACAACATGCAAACAGTGTTTATACTTTTATTTTCTAATTTGTAATTTATATTTTATAAATTGTTATATAATTTGTAATTTAGATTTTATGAAAGTTACGCTAGGTTTTACATTATTTACACAATAAATGTAAAAAACATTTTTTCATGTAAAATTCCAACTTAAGTCAAAATATTGAGTTCCGGCTTAAGTCAAAATATTGATTTTGGTTTTATAAAAAAACCTACTATTTTGCGCTGGTTTGTTCAGGGATCATTCGTGATATGAATTTGCTTGCTATTGGTGCTATCTGTTGATTGACTAAGATAAAGTATGTTAGTTTTGTAAATGTAGAGTTGTTGAAAATTCTCAAGTTAATGAAGGAATTTATTAACCTTGGCATTTAAAAACTTGGCAGCATTTACAAACAGCAAATATTTGAATATGAAGGATGTCAAAACACTTTAAAAATCCGATTTCCGTAACCTCTTCGTCATTTATCTAGCTGTAAAGTTATTGAAACAACAGCGCCAGTTTAATAAATAATACTTGCACATAAAAGATGAGTGAAAATAAATTCATAAATAAGACCAATTAATTTTTTTTAAATAAACATCGTAAACGACAATATGCCTATACGAGAAAAGTATACATATGTATGAAAACACAAACCATACAAACTTTAATTGATGCAAGAAACTATAAAAAATCGATAATCGTAAATAAAATGTTATTTGTCTAATTTAAATGTAAAAACGTATTTAAATATAAATGATGCAGTCTGTAGTTTGTACAAACTAGCATGAGTACATACATCACTATTTGGACAAGTGATATAGCAACAAGAAAAATGAAGAAACATATTAGTTGGGAGGCTAAAGTGTTGCCCTGAACCTAGGACGTCATGTTAGAATAAAATAGTTAATTTTTAACATACTCGAAGCATATATAATATATATATATATATATATATATATATATATATATATATATATATATATATATATATATATATATATATATATATATATATATATATATATATATATATACAATATACATACATATATATGCAATATGCCTTTAGGTTATATTGCAATTATAAATTTATATTTTTATATAAAACAAAATAATAGTGTTAAATCACTTGACTTTATTTGTTTTTATTTATTTATTTTACATATTTCTCGACGTGTAAATAAAATATTAAATTTATTAATAATTATACGTTTTAAATAAATCAACTAAAAAATCTTTATTACTTATTTTTATTTTTATAACATTTAACACGGTTCTTTTAATTAATTTCAAAACTAATAAATATAAAAAATATAAATAAATAAAAAGTAGAAATATTTGTTATTATTATATGTATACACATGTACATTTATTTTAATACAAGCCATAGAAAGAAGTAGATAACGAATTTGTTGAAAAGCAGGCGTAAGATCTTTATCCACCATTTCCACCTTCTGTACGTTAATGAAAAAAATATTTTTTTGTTTTCCGTAATAAAACATGAAACAGTTTCAAACTTCCTTTCATAATAATACATAATATTAATTTTCTTATATTAAAAATAAAAAAAAATTAATGTCGAGATTTTAATAAAAGTTCCTTTAACATTAAAATTATAAATTCTTTATTTTGCTTTAAAATTTTATTGCCTTGGGTTAAATTTATCTAACATAATTTAATGTAATAAGTATGTATGTACATACACATAATATTTACGTTGTATTGATGCACAGAAATTAGGATTTTGTATGTTCTGCAAAGTGGAATTTGCATAGCACTAAAATTGGAAACATGAAATTGATGGATTTGAGAGTTTCGAAACATTTTCGTTTGAAGTTTGTTTTATATAACTTTTATTAATCTTTTCAATTAAAAATAAGTAAATATAATCTACAAAATTACTTTAAAAAATGGAATGTTTACTATTCTGTCAAGATGGAAACTATAAATATCTCGTTTATAATAATTTCGCCACCCAAAGCATCTTAAAGTTTTAAATTAGTCATAGTTCTAATAATAAAGTAGCATGAGGTCGAAATATCTGTTCTCTTCAAAAAAAGTTTCAAAAATGTTTGAATCTGCGATCACAGTTGGAATTGAAAAATTATGCAAAAAAACAGTAAA
The DNA here is from genome assembly GCA_963932295.1 of Tipula lateralis. NCBI lineage: Eukaryota > Metazoa > Arthropoda > Insecta > Diptera > Tipulidae > Tipula > Tipula lateralis. The sequence goes on from OZ010737.1 coordinate 12,516,549, forward strand.
TTACATAAAACGTAAATTACGTGTAAAAAACTAAGGTAACAGATGGCAGTGTCATTTGTTTTAAAATGTCACAAATCTACCTTTATTACATGCAAATTTTCAAACGATCAAAATTCAATCAATTAAAAGTGTCTTCGTTATACAAAAGTCCAAAGTTGTTATTGTTCACGGTAATTTTGAGATCGGAACCTCGAGAGGATTGCCGAGCAGTAAATTACTAATTATATGGATATCACCTCTCCATGGCCTTAGATTTCAACTTTCTAGTAACTGCATATTTACTACATTACATTTAGTACGAGCATATAATCAGTGGTTTCATTTGACATTTCAAAAACAGCCTTTCGGTGTGTTCGAGTTTTTGAATGACTTTTTGGACTCAGCAGTGTAGTTCAGAATACAATTCTTTTTTATTATATTTACAATATTCTCTTTGCTAGTTTTGTGTTTGTTATGAATGTGTCAACGGCTTCGATTGAATTATGTGGTGGAACGATGTGTTTAACCTTGTGCTTCTCGTTAAAAGATTATTTGTGCCATACAGATAATCAATTATTTGTTACTGATGGGAAAGAGCCACCAGCAAAACGTAAGGCTCTGAAGATAGCAAGAAAGAAAACTGAAAGTAAAATGCAAACTATGACGGACAGCGTGTTATAAAACCACAATAAATATGGTTAATGTATGCAGATGCAAAAATTGATGCTCACCCAAGATGCTCACTTGAGTTTTCAGTCAGTGCTTGTCGCTCATAACATATTTCAAATTAGTGACGAGAGTTCTGAACAGTCTAGCTTTAGTGCTGAACACGTTACCTATAACGTACTTTATATGACGTACTTTTCTACTACGCACAACTAGGTATGATCATCTCTCGATCACAGTTGGGATTTAACAGGTAAATTGCATGTAAATTACCATTCGTAGTGCCATCTGTTTTAAAATAACAGAAATCTACCGACGTACCAATGAAATGCGTATTAGTAAAATCAATTGGGTTTCTTGTCAACGTTATAAGCTGGAAAGAGATTTTTTAACATTCACCTAAGCCAGTTGAGGTTTTTAAAATATAATCTTAAATTATGGTGACATTCTTTATACAGTCGGAAAAAACTGTACACAATTAATTGTTTCATCATTTATTTATAAAATAGTAAAAAGATTTTTTAATAGTTAAAATTAGATTTGTTTAGAGATGGTGTCAGTTTTTTACATGAAATCATTTTACATGTTAAAAACCGTGTAAATTACATCATGGAATTTACTCGCCCAACTATGTCTGCGATTGACCTACATTCCAGTTCAAGTGTTTATTTAAACTTTAAATTGGACCCTAAACCGTTACTAAATTGTTCTATTCTCCAATTCTCTAATCGAATTATTTATCATTACCAGCAAGGATACATGTCAGTGGAAACTAATTATTTACTACTAACATGTATCCATTAAGAATTATTTTGAGATTTAAACAATAAAAGTATGATGTTTTGAGTTTCACACATCAATCTTCATAACAAAAAATGGGAAAAACTCAATCTATCTTGAATGAATCGAAAAATAACAGTTCAAGTTACAAGATTAAATGATTCAAAATAAGAGAATCAGAACCTTCTTATAGTAGTCCAACATTATGATTTTAATCAACATTGAACTACTACACCACGAGTGAGTCAATTTGTTCTTTATTTTATATTTTTAAGGCATCACGAGACTCATTAGAAAGGACTCATACCAATGCTTGAGTAATTCAACTTTAACAAAGTTCATTTTGAACCCGTTTTTTGTATCTTAAAGCGCGCATCCTTCTACACCAAATGCACCGCGTTAGCCAATATTTATGGTTCAAATTTTGAGATGGAAAATCATTTATAATTGGAATCTGAACCTGTTGCTGATATATATAGCGAATCTAATTGTTTTATTGGAAAAAGATCATATATTGAAACATAAATTCTAATTATGAAGGACTAACTTTTATTGAAAATGATAAACAAAAATCAGTCAGGTTTAACAGTAGACAAATGTATCGATAGCTTCTCAGATGTACGAGTCTTCTATTTTGTGAATGGATTTACATACTCGTAGTTTCAGTTTTCTTCTTTTAATATTTACACTCGGTTTGCAGCAACTCATTTATTTCATTCTGGTTCCCAAATAATTTCCATTCCACAAATCTATCATTATCCCCATCTCCAATTTCATGTTTGTCAATATATGTTGAATCGCTTTTAGAACATCTCGATTTAATTCAACATTGGTTAATTAACATAGTGTTGTATTGTCTCAAAGGGGGATGTCTTTACTGACCCTGATTTTGTGACAGTTGCGTCTTCATCAACTGTAATTGTTTCGAGTTATGTCGATAGAGTTCATTTTAAATTATGTCGCTGCTCCTTACGCTTATTTGTACATATCGTTTCCAATTGGGTTGCCCATTTCAAAGCAACATCACCACCGCTAGTATGTTTTCTTTAGTTTGTTTCACGCACATCACTCATTTGATTTCCAGCACAAATAATAAAATTATCGTCGAGTGATGAAAATCGTCAAAAATGTTGATGGATAATGCTGCCAAGGTGTTTAAATCCCATACACAAACAGTTAAATCAAACGAGGCTGAGACCAATTTATTTAGGGAATTATTATTCCATTTTATTGAAGCAACACCCATCGACTGGTCGACTAATTTTAGCTTCTGGAACAGTTTTGTAATATCCATAATCGTTATACTCGCATCGTCAGATGAGATGGCGAGAAAATTTGTATTTACCGAATTCCACGATATTGACGAAATGTACTTTCTTGTTAAATTATCTTCACAGTACACCATATCGAAGTTATTTATAAGATTAAGAATTAAAAAGCGTCAGTTTGTTGTACCAACTCTCTTTAAATTACTGTAACATGATACTTCGGATACTTCAATAATGTCTTTAATCGGAATGGGCAAAGTTAAACAATATAGTTAGTACTTCAAAACCACTCAGTTGCTCTGAATTACTTACGATGTTTTCGGTTGTCACTATCCAGAATGTATAAACAAATTTTCCTTTTTTTTATCGGAAGCGAACAGGGATAATACGGATTTTTTATCATCCGTAGTGACGTATAGGAACATTAGTAGGTTTGGTAGAATCGTATATCCCAATTTGCCCTTCGGTTGTGCTATACGCTAATATGTGCTCTTTGGTTGGATGCCAGTTATTCTACCCAATAACAACCAATTCGTAAAGTTGACAGTCCAAAAACTTCACGTATAGATAGGACATGCTGGTTTATCATTGTTGAGCAATATCACAAAATAAAAATTCTGGATTTTAAGGGCGAAAACAATGATACGTCAAATAATAAGAAAATGCATCATCTGCACCAGATATCAGCGGCGTGCCGAAAACTAAATTGTGGCTGAGCTACCAGAATGCAGAGTAACATTCCAAAGACCTTTTATGAAAGTGGGAGTTGATTACGCTGGTCCCATACTGATCTACCAAACACGAGGACGAGAGCAACGACTTCAAAAGGCATATATCGCTTTGTTTATTTGTACCAGTATAAAAGCGGTGCACAAAGTGTTAGTTCGCGATCTAACCACTGAGTCGTTTCTCGTAGCATTACGATGGTTCATCTCCCATCAGGTACACCAACTGACATATACAGTGACAATGGCTTAAATTTCATTGGAGCTAACCGCGAGCTTAAGGAAGTCTTCGAAATACTGAAATATAATACAAGCATTATAGCCAACTCGCTTTCGAAACAGACCATCAATTGGCATTTCAATCTGCCTAGGGCACCACATTTCGGTGGATTATGAGAGGCGGCCTAAAATCGATGAAATTTCATCTTAGATGAATTATCGTCAAACAAATATTAACTACCGATGAGTTTTATACCATACTTACACAAATCGAGGCGATAATGAACTCCAGACCGTTGTGTAGAGCCAGCAACGATGAAATAGATGTTCTAACACCAACACATTTTCTTCTCGGTTATGCTAAACTACATACCTGAAATCGATTTGACAGCTAGTAGTCCGTCAATCCAATCACGATGGAAGGTAGACACAACAAATGTGCCAACATTTCTGGAATCGATGACGAAAACAGACGAAAACAATGCACCATCCGCAAATGGCCACTGGGTCGGGTACATAAAAACTTTCCAGGGACAGATGGCAAGGTTCGCAACGTCGAGATATTCATAGGAAACAAGTTTTTCAAACGTCCCATACACAAGCTTGTCAAATTACCTATTGAAGATTGAACCTGTCCGTCCAAGGGAGGTGGAATGCTGGCACTTGCCAACATCCAAAACAAACCTTTTATATTACAACTATTTTACAACTTTAATTCTATCCAATTGTAAATCTGAAATATATCAATTAGAATCTCATTAGAAAATAAGAAATCCTAACATGTGCATCGAATTCACTTGACGTTTATCTGTTTACATAATTAAGTCGGATTCATGTACAAAATCTGAATTTGTATTGTCAAGGAAGGATTCCTATATTTATTATAAAATAATCAATTCGAAAAACCCAACAAACCAAACTACATATTAATAACTGCCCCGTGGTGGGCAAGACTGGGTTTTCGAATTACAACTAATTAATGAGAAAAATTGCAAATCATTTTTTGGTCACTTATTGTTAGATTTTCGGGAGATCAACACCAATAAAACAAATTATTTTCATCAAACCAATAAAAAGAAGTTATATTCTACAAAGTCCATCAGCCACCGGAATAATTAGAATTAGAATATTGTACCACATCCAACGTTAGCATTCAAGCAAAGTCATTCCACCGCATCAAAGTGGAATCAACCCGAGGACTTTGCCCAACATTTTATGGCGAGCAATAAAGCTTTATTTTGAATTGTATTCACATGCGATGTGATTGAAATCGAATTCGACTTCAGATTTGATACGTTTATAACACGTATTCGTTTATCACAGCATTGAATGTTATTCAAATCCATTTACCACTCGACAATATAATTTTATTACTATGCAATCTGTTTTGGGGCTCAATGCACTCCCAACTCTTTCGCAGTTCGCTTATTTACGTCCTTACCTTACGCTTTGCAGCCAAATCGAGGACGAACGGCTATAGGTCCGATTTTCCATACTGACATGAAAGATGGATCGGCCCATGGATATGTCACTCCAACAGGGGGTCATAGTTGTGTTCATTTTCACCACCGATCGTAATCAAGTGGTTAAAAATCCCTATTTCATCCCGCTACAATTGCCGCAGCTTTAACCAATGCGCCACCTGGGCGGTGACAATCTAATTGATTGGAGTTCCGGCCACTCGAATAAAAATATATTTTCATTGTCTTTGAGTCTTGTACAATATCCATTTCGAGAGAATGACAACGACCAAAGTAACGGGCATTTTACCGCGTCATGACTTATTTTGATCGTTGAATTTTCAATAAAACTATTATCAGTTAGAATTATCTTAAGTTCACCTTCATTCATGAAATTTAAGTTCCATTCAGGATTTGTTGAAGTCAAAGTTGTTTCATTCAACTATGAAACGATTATCACAAGTTCTGAAATTAAATTCCAATGAATTAGATGATCATGAAAGTACTGGTTAAGTTTTACTTGATCATCTGGCAGTTTTCAATCAAGAATTAAAAATTTAGACCAATTTAGGTGATTATAATAAATCAAGATAACAATGTCTTAAGTAATTCCATCATTTATTGCTTACTCTTTGGAGTAGTTAGTCCAAAGTAAGCTCATAGATTGTAAGATGCTATAAGTATAGTTATGTTTGATATGGTCATTTCATTTGATAGTATATTATTATAATAAATACTATAATTTTTAATGAATCATAAACGAAAAGAAATAAATTTCTCCGAGTCTTTAATAAAAAACAAATGAAATCTAATTTATAATAACGATTTAAGTTATTTAACAAAGAAAATAAAAATATGTCAAAACAATTAAGTTTTTAAAAAGTCATATATTAAATAAATAAAATAATAATTAATATTTATTAACGGCGAATGGCGCTGTGCATATATATAATTCATTAAATATTTTATTCGTTATCGCCGCATTATGATCACATTCTGTGATAATATTGTTGTATGTGAATATTTAAACTTTGATTTATGAGAACTTTTTAGTGTTTTCTTTTGTAATTTACCGTACCCATTCTTAAACACACATTACCTAATGTTCTAATTTTTATTTATTTAAAAAAAAAATAAAAAATAGTAAACAACTTTTGATTGTTACCGTATTGTACGTGTCACACATATTTAACAATGCTATATTTATATATAATTACAGATTGTTTTGTGTGTTGTATTTAGATTGATTTCGCCGGCTGATTACGATTATATAATTTGCTCAATTTAACACGTAAATTTCTTGACGCCATATTTTGTTAAGGCTAATATATCAATCGTGTGACTTTTTGCACATCGCCCGCGTTTACAACAATTGTTCTGTCGTTGTACATGTTATGTGATTATTATTAATTTGCAACGCGAAGAACAACTGTATACAGAAAGATATGGCAGGATAATGAAGAAATATGTGAATTTTTATACGTAGCAATATAAATTTAGAATTTTTAGAGCATAAAATTGTGGCTGCTTCTTAAAACAACGTATATATACTTTGTGTATATATAGAGCACTATGTACAGCACAATACATCCCAATATACTTTTGACATTGTGTGCTGTATATATTGTTGGTAGGTACTGTTTTGTAAAAAAAAAAAATTAATTTCATAATATATTTATTTTATTTTTCAAGACGTTCGTTCTTCTTGGGGTTTTTAATCTTAAAAGCATATAGTCATCTCTTGTATTTTATTCTTATTCTTATATTAAAGATGTTGTTGCTATGCTACATTACATTATAACATATATTTTACGTTTCGCAAAAGTAAAAAGCATGTGTATACATAAACAAGTGTTTTTTATTTTGTACAACCATAATTTTGAAGAAGTTACACAATTCCATAATTGCTTCAATGAATACAAATGACACGATCTTAACAGAGAACACTTTTCAAATGCAACTCTTTTTACTATATATTTGATTTGCTTTTTCAGTAATAACTTTAAATCGACCACTTACATAATAATTATAATCGATAAACACACCAACTGTTAAATGGAAAATGTCATAACTCGTTAGGCATAAATAACAACGCAGACCATCCTTGAATCGTCGGCCACAATTGAAATTTCAATTATAATTTCATTTGTTTTTATGTGTATATACGAGCACGTTTTTATATACCACATAAGTTTTCTTCTTTTTTTCACAAAGTGTTAACAAGAAGAAAATTTATTTGTTTTCACAACCAACTAATATGGTAAACGGCGAACGAAAGCAATGAATTGGCGTCGTTTCAAGGATGTAGTTAAAAAAAAAAAATAAACGAAAAATTAAATAACAGTAACAATTATAATGTCGGTCTTATTTTAATTCCTTCAATTTCAATATTATATGGTTATAAGTTGAGCGATTTTTTTTATTGCTCGGCTGCTTTTATCACCCAATAAATCATGAAAAATTATTATTGAAACGAATGAAAATTGTTGTACGTACGTATGCAATTTAATTCAGGCCCTTCATCGTGATTATACAAGCGAAAACGAACAAAAAATTAATAAACGGTTTAACCTTCATCTTTCTTTACTCTCTATATGCACGTTGTGATTCACTTATGTAGATAAGATGGAAAAATGTAATGAGAAATTTTTTTTCCTCTTTGAACTTATTAAATTTATATGTCGCAAGAATTTGTTCTGATAAGATTTTTTATAAAATGTAAATATTTAATTTGTTGACCGGTAACACTAAAATATTTGTAGAGGTTCGAATTGGAGAATACACACGGTCTTCGATCTCGGCTTTTAATCACAATCGAAATATAAGTACGGCTGCTCCTTATCCTATTGATTCTAAACTTTTTGTGTAAGCTATACACATCTTACAAAGATATATCATAGTGGGCTAGTAAAAATGAAGTGGGAATAATATGTTCAAAGAAGGAATAATATGTTTGGGTAAAACCAAATTTATTTTTTACCTTAGTCACCTTTTAGCTCGATAAACTTATTCAAATGTTTTTAAAATTTTACGACGTTTCCCAATCCCAACCCGTTAAATAGGAGTTTGTTGCATCGATGATCTTCTCGTTAGAGTCGACTATGTTTCCACCGAGGCATTTTTTCAAGTTCGGAAACAGGAAATAATCGCAGGAGACTGATGGATTTGAAAGCGTAATTCATGGATTTTACTTTGATTCTTAACAAATAAATCATCTTCCAAATGTAAATGGTTCTTGATTTATTCCTAGCAAACGAAGTCGACATCTTTAAAGTAAATGAATCACTGTCACCATTCACATGCAACGATATTCATCACAAATCCATGGAATTCAGCTTTAATATATCAGAAATAAACTAACACTGTGCAATTTCCATCGCAAGAACCAGGTTTACGACATAACTTTGCCAAAACTAACATCGTTGGACTTAAAGGCTTCTTGAATAATAAAAATTGGGACGATAAATTGATGGATTAACTGATATTAACACTAATATTAACAATTTCTATGGATTGAATGGATTCGATCAGTTTGTACCGCTAACAAAAACTACATCAATACATTAGCCATGGTACGATGATAACCTATTCAGATGAAGATAAACAAAAATTTATTGCAACTAAGGAACAATTCAATGCGTACTATGATGATTGTTTCAAGAAATACATAATCAAAGTTCAAAATAATATTAAAAGGGATCCCAAATATCTCTGGAATTTTTTCATTGACAAGAGGAAAACTAAAGGATATCCGGCCACTATGCATCTGGATAAATCATGTGCATCAGAACCCAAAGAAATAGCAAACCTGTTCTCATCATTTTCCCAAACAATTTACAGTCCTGATAATTCACCTTGTAATAATCATCCTCCGAATTACGCAAATTGTTCAATACATATCCACACGTTTTCTGAAGAGGAGATACTAACTGAAATTAAATCACTAGGAGGTGGCTGTGGACCTGATTCTATCCCTTCATCCATCATTGAATTATTGGCTGATGTAGTTTGAAAGCCTTTAAAACTCATCTTTAATAAATCATTGTAAACCGGAGTTTTCCCTGATAAATGGAAAATTTCGAGACTCACACCGATTTTCAAATCTGGTAAAAGAAATGAAATCTCCTGCTATCGAGGAATTGCAACCACTTCAATTTTAGCTAAATTATTTGAAATAATAGTCTGCAATTCCTTCAAGAAAACAGTTTTAAGCCATCTATCATTTCATCAAGATGAATTTATGCCTGGCAGATCAACTACCACCAACCTAGTTGAGTTTACTATAGCATTACTACTAAAGCTTTACAAAATCATCAGCACATTGACACCATATACACTGACTTCAGTAAAGCTTTTGACTCCATTCAACATCGCCAGATATTGATTAAACTTGACAAGTTTGGTTTTTCGTCAATGTTTGTCAAATGGTTTCAATCTTACTTACTTAACGAAGAGAAACCTATTTATCGAAATAACTGGTGAAAAGTACAATCCTATTTTGGCAAAATCTGGAGTTCCTCAGGGTTCAAATATTGGTCCCTATCTCTTCCTGATATTTATTGACGACATCACTAAAATAATTCAACACTCTTCCGTGAATTAACGATAAAAATGACTATTACAAGCTTCAAGAGAATATTGACAAGATTTGTTCATGGTGTGAAGTGAACCAGTTAAAACTCAATATTCAGAAATGCAAAAAAATGTCATATCATAGGAAAAAAAGGTGCAATAATTTCCAATTATAATATCAATTGATTAATTGATTGATTGATTGATTGATTGATTGATAGGACTGTAGAACCAAGCGCTAGGCAAGATTCCCGGATAACGCCGGGCCTATTCCTACAGCCGTTTACATAAAACGATAGGTAAGGATAGGAAGGTATATTAGTTAGGAAAGAGCGACCCGGTTACAGACACCATGACAGTCGGTACTAAACTACTTTTATTAAACAATCACAAGACAATCACAATTCTAATTTACTAGTCTGCAATCGCCAATCAGCATTCTCCAGTCCGCAACACCTATCTGCTCCGCTGTATTTTGAATAAAATTAAAACTAGATTAAAACTAAAATCCTAAAATTAATTTATTAGTTAGTCGCTCAGGAATCTGTAACTTAATTAATTAATTTTATTATTTATTTCAACTCCCATCCGCACAACTAATCTAATTAAAACATAAGTACAGAACTCTGGAAGAGTTTTTTTTTTTTTTTTTTTAAACGTATGGCTCAGGTATCTGAAACAATTTAATTAATATGATATGATAGTTTAAGCTATCCATTACGATAATGTATACTAGGGCGACAATCTTCAGCAGAACCATTTTCCTATTACATAATTAGTAAAATAATAAAATAATATAATTTGTTAGTAAGATCTATATCATTTTCACATTATCATTGGTTATTATTTTTATTTTTACTAAGAAGGACATTTCTAATTCCATCATATGTATTTGTGTTTCCTCAACAGTTGAAACTGGAGTATTTACGTTAATTATCCTGGGGTCTTCTCATCATATGCTAAATAAAAATTGCGTCTCTATATTTCCAGATCCACCACTATCTAACGCGAGGGGCAATATTTATTTATTTTATGACCCGACAGCATTTCATATACATACATTATGACGACTTATTAAACTGTCAATTCGTGAATAGGGTAAATTATTTATATAAATAAATAATTGAGTAAGTTAGCTATAACCTGTAACTTAGAGAACCCGATTATAAGCATTCAAACTACAAACAAATTCAAACCACCCTTAACAACGGGACACCATCCTACACAAAAATAAAAAGTGCAGACCTATATCTCAACCAACAGCCAACAAAACGATATCCATCCAAACACCCCACATTCCAGCGAATCCTCCGGCTCCCAACAAATCCCACTCGCGTCCAAAACCCCACATGCCAACAAAGGCTCCCAACCGCCACCGCAACTAGCTCAACCATCATGCCCGTCCCAATCACATCCAGCCACGAAACCTCCCTCCCCCCAACCACAGCAGTACCATGAGGCAAACAACAAATCACCAGCATGCAGCTACGAATACCTACAAAAACCGCTTCCTCCGAGACACTCCTGCACAATCCCAGCCCACTCCAGAATCGGGCGACATCCTCCAAAAATCCAGGCAAAACATCAAAACCTCCCAAAACTCTACAAAATTGAATGCTTCCAAACCACCACTGCAAAAGTGCTACAATCCCGCCGACATCCAAACATTCTTATTGTTCCAACTCCCCGCCCCTAAAATGAAATCCCCGCCTGACCCGTCACAAACTTCCAGACTAAACAACCCTCAAACACAATCCCAAAATGTACCTCCAAAATCTAAACACTCCTGTCCTACAAAATCCCTGAAGATGTGTACACTTTCCTTATTACCTTTGTGTCACACGCACCTGTGTGCTATACACACGATACCACAACTTATTCTATTTCGCACTCAAATACGACTTCCTATCAAATGGTATGAATGGAGCCCCTCGAAGTCAACACCAACTATTCCTCTTTTTAAAACTGTAGCAAATTTGAATCAGCGCCCACTGAACCCATAAACAGTAAAAATCAAAGCAGATCCGCCACACCTACAGCAAAGTGACACCCTGAACGTAGGCATACGCATCCTTTAAAACTCTCCAAAACAGGACACTCAAACCCGATACAAGACAAATCCGGCATTCTCCATCACCGGCAACGCACCCCGGTACTACGGCAGAAAACCATTCAATCCCGAAACCCGCGACCAAGTCAAGAGTAGGCCCGATTCGAACGACGAAAAATTAAAACCAACAACACTCAAATGTCAATGAGACTGAAGCAACTTCACAATCATGACTTAGAATCACTAAACTATCAATCCTGCAGTTCAATGGGAAGCCCCTTCGGAGGACGCCACTAGACTTCGGACCGAGCCGAAACCGAACAAGAACATGTTGGAGGAAGCAACCTCTATCGATACCTGGAACTACGAATTGATGGCATATTCGCTCCGAACCCCTCAGCACCTCTGCCGCTAAAAGGAAGCTTCCAAAACTAAACCCACCTAAGACAAACATAAAAATCAATCCAGCCACGGCAACGGCCGAAAACCCCCGCTTACATATGAAACTTGTAACACGAATAAAATCCACTGGAAACCAGAACATCAACCACCGCTTATATATGAAACTTAAAACACGAATGGAATCCACTGGAAACCAGAAGATCCATCATAACATCATGAAGTACTCAGACAAATAGCCGTCAAACATCAACCGAACCAAGTCCACACCTTGGCAAACCCAAACACCAGTAATAATATTAAAGGCACTGTATGTATTTATATATTATATTATATTATATGTACACAAATATAAACAAGATCAACCCTGTATACATTGCCCGTATACGCATTGCAATATTATTGATCTATACTGTCTTGATCTATATATGTATAAGCAAAAAATTTCCAATTATAATATCAATGGAACATTAATTGATGCGTTCAATCACCACAATTAAAGATCTAGGTGTAACATTTGTCAGTGATGTTTCATTCTCCAGACACATCGATCAGAGTATATTGAAAGCCAATTCCATGTTCGGTTTTCTTCGTCGCTGGACCACCGAGATTAAAAACCAAGATCTCAGCTTGAATATGCAGTAGCAGTTTGGTGCCCCCATAACGCTGACCACATTAATAGAATTGAGAGTGTACAAAAGCGAGTCTTACTCAATATATAAAAAAACAAACTGCGGAACTACAACTACAATTTACCATTCCATGAGAACCTGGCCCTCTTACCACCTTACACTGAACACTGTAAAGCATATAATATTGCAACTTTCGTTAATCGCAGTCAACAACATTGTGCAAGTTTTTTGGAAAATATACTTTTGGGTCATGTAGACCGTTTGGGCCGTTTATTATTCAGAGCATTAAGATAAACGGGCTTAGCAGAAATTTTCGTCTGCACAAGCTGTTAAAACTTGGAAAACATCGTATAATTACGGTGAAAATGAACCAATCAATATGATTGAATAAAAAAAAAATTTTGGCCACACACGTGAATTGTCTTAATGGAACAGAAATGTTTCTTCGCCAAATGCGGTCGTTTTTCTTTCAAAACATCGTTGAAACTGTCCAATAAGTTACAGTAATTGTCGCCTTTTTGAAGGAAATCGATGTGAATTATTCCATGTGCATCTAAAAAAAACTCTGATAATGACCTTGTTGGCCGATAAAATCGTCTAAGCATTCTCAGCGTAGATTCGCACGGGATCCATATTTCATCAACAGTTATGAAACGACACAAAAACTCCTGTTTAGTTCACTTGAACCTCATCATCAACCACACGTGTACACGTGCGCTGATAGCTATTTTATATTCAAATGAACGTTCATCTGAGATGCCTACTATCTCAGCTATCTCGTGCACTTTTGCTTCGGGCCTTGAAATACCGTATCATGGATTTTGTTCGGCATCAGTTGTGCTTGTACAAGCACAATGAATAACAGTAAACCACTTGTGAATCATTTTTATTGATGGTAAAGTGTGCTGTCAAAACTGAACTAAATGACAGATCTGTCTAAAAACGTTAATTTGGTTTGATGACAGATGGTATTGGCACATGACATCTGGCATTTGCTATTCTGGTGCCCTAAGTTATAATTTTACCAAACTTCTCACTTCGCCGTCGTATTAATATTTTACATCAATATATGAGGCGCTACATGATTCTTAACTAAGAAGATAAGTAGTAAAAGCGGAAGAAAAACTGACTTTCGTGCTCTAGTATAATTTTAGAAGACGATCATATAGATATTTTGAACTTAGATGCATTACAAAAAACTCCCCAAATTATTATTTAATGTACAATTCCTAACTACCCAATTGTCATATCATTGTTTTAATCATATACATACATACATATACCCAAGACGATACAAATTAATTAAAATATACTTAACACTTTTGGTTATTGTTGTAAACCATTGTGTACATATAGTGAATACATTTGCTAAAAATTCCAACCCAACACACAAAAAAAAATAACTCGACGCCATTATGGACACACAAGTTGAATTATATAATAAAACAATTATGCCTATCAGCTGCACATTATCTTACACAAAACCCCAAAACACACAATAAGCCTCGATGAAGAACAAAAAGAAACCGAAAAGCAAAAACATAACAAATTCGAGTACAACTTAATTTGTATAAATTTAATTTAATAATAACAAACAGCAGCAACAACAACATTATATATATATATGGGATAGATGTTTTGTGATAAACGAAAGATGAAACATGTAAAAGCTCTGTAAAAGCTTTTATTCTAGAATTATAATCTTTGTACTTGTCTGTTGATTTAGAATTTCTAATTTCCGTATATAGTTGCTCCATAGTAAAACTCCCAATTGAGTATTTCCTTCTCGCTCTCGAGCAATATATATAGATACGATATGATATGAATCTTAAGAGTAATATCCTTATATAAATGAATAATTAATTGGACCCATTAGATAAGATAATTTATATAATAAAAAAAAAACAAAATATGACACAACAACTGGAACCATCTATGTTTTATCATGCTTCTGTTGTGTTATGAAATAGATAAAACACAAATAGAAAATAGAATTATGTTTGGAATATCATTTCCAGCAAGCACTGTAATAAAATTATAATTTTTTTATTTATTTAAATATTATTGTTATTATTCTCTAGTTAGTTAAGCATATCATGCACAATTCTATCAAGATCCGTATAAACAGTATATATATATATATATATATATATATATATATATATATATATATATATATATATATATATCATATTAGATATATGTCATTTGTTTTTTCATTATGTAAATTTGTTTTCATATCCAACTAGTCTATGTCAACATTGTATAAGGATAACAAATGTATGGACATTTTATGCTTTTCTTGTTTGAATTTCAAAATATAATTTGCTGTAGCAAAACTTTATCAAAATAAAATATTTATTGTTTCCGTAAATTCGAAAATTGTTTTTTCAAGGATGGATAACCTTACAAATTATTAAAATATTTTCTTTAATAATTCATTGGGCAAAAGACATTTCAAGTACAAAGTAGTTTTCGATTCATATGTATAATCGATAGTGCAATTCTTGAAAGTTTAAAAGCTACAATTTTCCTTCACACATAAATTCAAATTAATAATTAACCATATATTTACCATTATTTTCTACACCATATATCGTTTTTACATAAGCGGTGTCCTGTATAATTTATAATTTTAAGAACAAAGGCAAATTAATTTTATAGGGGCGTCCTTAATGTGTAAAGCACAAAATTTAATTTTATTTGAGATTTGTGACTCTTGAATTTTAAAAGTTATTATCTTTATCCTTTCTTAGATATACAGGACAACGGTTCTTATCTTAACTCTGGGGAAGTTTATCTTCTCCGCATTTTTAAATTATTTTATTTTAAAAGTAAACGTAAACATACATAAAGCATGATTACTTCTTGTGCTTTGGTACACCATAACTTATTCTACTACGCACTGTTATGATAATGGGTAATGAAAGCTCTTGACATACATGAATCTCATTCCTTTATCAAACACTTACGTAGACTGAAATTTATTGCGCTTGGTCTCGAAAATCCTAAAACAAATATTTAGTTTTGGAGTTATGGACTATTCCAATGGTTAGTTGAATATTATTCCAATAAGTGTCTCGTTTACGTCCGCACCACACTACACTTCAACCATAGGGATATACATTGTATTATAATGTTAATTCGTTACAGGAAGTTGCTTCTTTCACGAATTGAAACAAGTTCTCTTTCGTCGTTTTAGTGGATCTTAAGCTGATGTGTGTGACGCCTGTTGATCTATATGAGCTTATATATTAATATTCTTCCATCTCATTTTTTCTGTTTAAATAAATATTATCCTTTAATTGTAATAGAAGAATTATTCTATAATTGTAGAACAAAAATCTCAAATTACCGATTTTTTCTTCTAAAAATCGTGAGATTGGCAGTCATTACTTCATCTAATGCGAGTTCAAATATTACTATGTATATATAGTAATTTAACCTTAGAGTTGGAGGACTCCTACGACACTCTTATCACAATTACACATTAGATAGACTAGGAACTAGCTAAACGCGATTAAATAAGGTCGATTAGCTAATCTTACTGTAATCTTATAACTTTGTGAAGATAGCCCAAAATTTCAGCTCCAAAAATAAAAAAAAAGGTACATATGGCAATACTTTTTAATTCTGTTGATACTATAACGACATTTTATTATAATTATAGGTTTCTCCTTATATATTACACTATTTATATGCCATAGGCTTACTAAACAAGATATTAAGAATATTTAAAAAAAAAAAATCAAATATTATCACCCCGATTCCCTTTGTCGTGTCACTTGTAGCGACAGACAAATATTGGTATTCTCCTAGTCGATTTGTTAGTCAATTGTCAATTGAAGTGACAAACTTTTTATTCTAATAGTCGTTTAAAAAATTTCTTGTCACTTGGAACGACATTTATATGCACGTGAAAATTTCAGTCGGCTTATTCAGTTGAAATTATTAGTATTTCTTGAATAATTCAGCGATTGACGTTCTTTGCATCAGGTCACTTTAATCGACTAGCAGAACACAAATTTATAGATGAAGTGACACGACAACTGTCGCGGCGAATTAAGTGACACGACTAAGGGAATCGAGGTGTATGATAAAATGTTCATACGTAGTTCTATAAAGAAAACAAGACACGTCATTCAGAATATGCTGAGCATCTAAATAAATTACAATTAACAACAAATTTACAGTCCACTGTACTAACATCAAATAAAATTTCAGAAAATAATACGAATATGAATATCAAAAAAATGTATGCATTACTTAATGATTATTCATTAAATTATTCCCAACTATATATTGTTTGATAGATGACTGGTTTAGAAACACGTACGATTTTATGAAGAATTGTTCTATGTCTAGGTATTGAGATATAGTTCATAGAAGTCAGGAACTATTCGTTGGCCCAACTATCGATGCATATATTTTGATAGGTGACTGGTTTAGGAACACGTTCGATTTTTTGTAGAATTTTTCTATGACTATATCTCAATTCCTAGACATAGAAAAATTCTACAAAAAATCGAACGTGTTTCTAAACCAGTCACCTATCAAAAAATATGCATCGATTTAGGGCCAACGAATAGTTCCTGACTTCTATGGACTATATCTCAATTCCTAGACAAAGAAAAATTTTGCGACATCATTGGACTATATCGCAAGAAGCCATCATAGAAATAATATGAATTAAAAACTAGAATTTTGACTGTTTCTACATAAGTTACAGTATTCATATTGCAGTTAACTAATATTATAATTACTTGTTAATTGCATTTTGAATACTGTTTATATTTATTTTGGTTTATACACAAAACTAGTATTATATGTTAATATATAGTCTATAGCAATTAATCAAAGTTCTTTACTTATCCTGACAGTCATTTTTTCAGCTGAGCTAATCTAAGCTATCATCAGAGTTACATTTTTTGGTCCGAGTATGTGAAAGTTATCACGATAGTAAATTTTTCTGGGCTGAGTATATGCAAACTATCATGATAGTTGATTTTTTCGTGGCTGAGAGTAAAAAGTGTCATGATAGTTGAGATAAGTGTTGCCATCGTTTTTTTCTGGGATAAATTCTGGGCTTACTTCACATACATTAATCTTATATAGTTGACTGACATCAGAAAAATGCTACAGTAGCGCTTCTTGTGTGCAATAACTGCGTTAATCCACGTCAAAAAAAATAAATAAAAAAATGTCTCTTGAATTGCTGCATAATTATTCATTTTTAATAAGGTTTTATTTTATAATTCGTCACCTGATTATTAGACGTGCATTAATTAGAATACTGAACCAGTTGATTAATGATTTCCCGTTTATTGAACGTTTTAGGTTGCGGAGCGATTCCTGTGTACCACAACATCGACTACTTGAAAAATGAATTTTAAAAACATTTCACTGGTCATAATGCAAATGAAGCATACAGACTTTAAAGTATATATTCAAATCCAGCTGACAAGCTAGATTTTAGTAGAGTTCCATTTTTTAAAATTAATTCTATTTTGTACGAGCAAGATGAAATTGGTTTTTCCACATTAAAATTCTAATTTTCATTTCAAGAAATAACAAACAAAACTGGCTCACTAAAAAAAAAAGGAACTAGAAATATCCAAGTCCAAAAAATCTTTTTAGTACTGAAATTGGTACGTTGCCAGCACACCCGATTGCCAAGGAGAAAATGAAAGATATTTCTGATCTTTTCCCTTTTCTGCCAATGGAAAATGTACAGTATCTTAAGGCTCTATTCAAAAACAATAAAACAAAATAATTGCAGTTTAGTTAATCCATATTATAGTCTCTCTAACGTATAAAAAGTTAGCCCAGGATTCATCCCAGAAAAACGAAGTGGCAACACTAAACTATCGCGATATATTTAAAATCCCAGTCAATCACTGTCAACCTAAAGTTTATCCCATCCTAGGATTTACCATCCCAGAAAAAACTACAGAGTTAACTATCAACCCATAATTTTCGCGCAGCTACCCCTACATCAGCAGAACACTATTCGAAAACAGTTAACATCTAGCTTAAAGCTTAATTGTGTCGCTCGGACGCATAGAAGTCTCATGAAACTAACTTAATTTCAAGATGTTGGTAGGTCACATCTAAAAAATACTCGCCTTATAATTTTAAGTAGAAATGTTAACTAGTAACTCGTAATAAAATTTTGTTTAATTTTATATTATTTTCCTATCATTTCAAATACAATTGGTTAAATGTATGATTTTTATACATAGTTTTTTCTTTGAACAATTTTAATGACAAATACTGGGAGGACAGTGTTATCCTCGGATACAGATTTTTGCATTATGTGGTCAATTTCTGGGCTGACATTGTTCGGATAGTTAACTTTCGCTATAGTGATAGCTAGGCTAAAATTATGTTATGGGCTGATAGTTTAGTGTCGTTATAATTTTTCCTTGGATGATAAGTTGATATGACAGAAATCCTGGGTTGACAGTTATATCCTGGGATGGAACAACTGTCGTGATAGTTTAGTGTTGCCATTTTTCAGTTTTCTGGGATAAATCCTGGGCTAACTTTTTATACGTGTCTGTCTCTCTTATTAGAAAAAATTTTGGAGACAAGAAAATTTAAAAACATTGCGAAAAACATTGTGATCAACATTTTATTTTATTTTTATTTTATGATTAGATAAATGCTGTGAACAAATTAAATTGAATTAATGAAATAAATGAAAAATAAAATAAATTTTGACATGACATTTAATAACTTTATTTAAACTAGATTGTTCCATATCAAATTCAGTAAGGTCCATATTCTACAAAATGAACAAATGTGTAACAGTGTAGATATGGACCAATTTGAAAAATTTGTGTTTCTGGAAAATTCCAATTATTGCGCCCTAATGTAAGCGTTATCTTTTCTCTTGAATTAATTATAGCTCTACGTATGCAGTCAAATTTTACAAAAAAAAAATAATAAAAAAAATCTATCGGGTACTATTTGGTATATTCCGTTTCAAACATAAAAAGGGCGATTTCTCGAGAATCAAGTAAATGGCGTATACACAAACCAATTTTCAGGTGACGAATTAGTATTTGTAGGAAATATAATTTACTAATTTAATTTTTTCACAAATTTAAACAAAAACATAACCTCAAACTGTCAATGATGTTATCACTTTGGCTCAATAATATAATGTCGCTGCTTTTACTTTCAGTAGTGTTTGATTTTGCCACACGATGTCACCACGTGTATTTATGTAATCTTATAATTTCTGTTGTATGATAGCAGCATTTCGATTTCTTTTAAACTCATTTTGATGAATGTAGGCTTCAAAATTTTGATAGATTAGTTCACTAATCGCGCCTAGTTACAAATTTCAAAATAAAAACAGATTTGCTAATCTTGGCTTTGACACACTATAGCTTATCTCGAAAAAATCACTAACCGTGCCTAGTATGTACATGTTGTGTTGTTCAATTAATAACTTAAAATTACAGATTATTTTCAAATAAATTAAGCGATTTCATCCCACTTCCTTATTCTTGTCGCTTTTTTTGTAATTATCCAAGAATGTTATCACAATTTTATGAACGTGAGAATTTTCAAACTAAATTATATAATTAATTGAGTGCAAACCTAACCCAACTATAACTAACGAACGATGACAACAAGTCAAACTGATTAATTTTGTACATCACAATGTCCTCGCAGAACTAAAAATAAGATGAAGATATGGGATTAAATCAATAGAGAGCTTAAACAATCCGCACAATAATAATCGTACATACTTCCTACAACAAATTAAATTATAGTGAGAAGCAAAAAAAAAACACAAAATCGTTCGCTCTATTAAAACTACAAAAAAAAATATTATTTAATTATAGTTAATTATTGGTGTCTACGCTTTCATTAGTACGTACTCAGTTGTAGTGTTATATAAGGCGGGAGAAAATTATGTGGACGATAAAAGAGTTGGATGTGTATATATAGAAACTATCAAGAAGTAATAAAATAATAATTAATTGGTATTTGAAGTTAATTTAATATTAAGCTTGAAAGACGACAAACTTTTTTTTTGCATTTCCATCTTTGTTATCTGGTTAAATTTAATCCCAGCTGGAGCGCGATATAAAATTATCATGTAGTGGCAATAATAAGATAATTATATGATCTGGAAATAACAGTATTTATGGTGGTAAATATTTTTTTTTGAAGCAGTTATTTTGTAATGCTTGAAATACAATGTCCGAATAACATATTTTATGTTCTTGCTACTTGTATTATTTATATGGGCATAATAATATCACAGATTTTCCAGTTAATTTTCTTTTCAGTTGGTTGATGTAAGAAATAGAAGAATGAACCAATTATAAAACTGGGAGGGGAATGGGTATGTTGTTTTTATACGATAGACATACCGGCAACTGATGATTATTATGATCGTACATAATGCAAAAATGAAACTTTGTGTAGACTATATATACAAACTGCTCATTAATTTTGAAGAGTCGTGTCTATCATGCACACATGTACATATGATATGGAATATGAACTTTTTGTAGTTATGAGTTTTGTCGTATTAATTAACAAAGTAAAAAATGTAAGTCTAAATGAAAGAATGACAAATTAAGCTTCGCTGCTTTATTTTCGAGATGTTTTGATTCTGACAATAAATTTAGAATTAAGTTAGTGTAGACCTCAAATAAATAGAAAACTGTTTTGTTATAGATTTGAATTACATTGAAGTATTTTGTATCTATATTGACTAACGTATTGGGATTAACTTTATTATTCAGTGAGATTGTTTACTTTATAACTATAAACCTAAAGCTCATTGATCTGAGAAGATAATTCCGACAAGCAAGGTTGCGAAACCGCACATCACCAAATAATTGTGAATTCGTGCATCGTTTGACTGTTTCTTCAAAATATGGTAATTAGATATAGTCCAGGTACAGTTGTTTCGTGTAATATCACCTCAGATTGTCATATGTATATAGCTTTTGATATATTTGAGTGTATGCCTAAAGTTTTATTGTATTTGATTTGAATTTAAAACAAAAATTTCAATTTTCACAAAAACACGATTCACAGATTTTTCTTATGTGTGTTCGATGTTTCGTGCAATTTCCATGGAAAAACCTATACTTTGATCAAATTCAAATATGGAAAAAATTTAAAATTTTCCTCGACATTGTATTATTGCGCTAGCATTTCATGGAAACGTATCTTGCCATGAAGGGTCACATCATGTGGGTATATACATATACATATCGAAAATATATGATATATGTATATAAATAGAATTTCCACCAGTGTGTAATGTGATTCTAACTTATCAAAATCAACCATACAACATATACGAGAGAAATTCAAAAAAAACCCAGAATTTGTTTGATAAATTAGAAGACAACAACAGCGGCAATATATAAAAGCGATTTCAAAGGAAAACTTATTTGAATTCTGCTCACGATGTAAACTTAAATCAAAATTATAAAGAAAAGAATTTTTTTATGTGTATATGTATGTGTGCTAACTGAAACGAAACGATACCAATTTTTATGTAATAAAAAAAATTTTGTACCCAATTTCGAAGGCAAGTAAAATTTTATCGTAAAGTGGAAAAAATACTTTGAATATTTGTCACTGGATTCACCACTTTTTTGTTCAATGCTAAGTTTTTATTCTTATATTGTTGTTATCATTATTATTATTATTATGTATGAAGTATGTACAATATAATATACTAAATTTTTTATTTAGTTTATGTTTGATAATCACGAAAATATTTCTTTTGATCCTTTTTTTGGTTAGTTGAGATTTTTGTTGAAGTTGTAAACCCCAAAATATGGATGATTAAAATTCTTCTTAATTATATATACCCGTATATACGTACATATTTTGTTAGACTAAAACACAAATATTATATAAGTAAATAAAAAATAAGTGATATTCTAAATATGTAATAATATTATTTTTGTCCAAAAAACATAAAATAATTTTTTTTATGTGTATAAGATTTATAAAATTTGTCTTATATGAATGTCATCCTTTTGATGTTATTTTCAAAAATACTTTAGTTTACAACAATTTTGGGCCTTTAGATTATTATTAGTTATATATATTTTTTTGTTTGATTTTAAGTTAAAATATTTATAATTTTCTTATTTCTTTTTAATGATTTAGCAAAATAGTTTTGATTGTAATACGAGTATAATAAATATAATGTATTAGTACAAATAACATTTTTGAAATTACTTTTCTCGATTTTCAATAAAATAAAATTTGTCGTTTAATTATTTTGCTTTGTGTACATAATAATTTTTGATTCTTTTGTGAAAAATTATTGGATACTGAACGTCCTTTTCCTGGTGATAAATTCCTGAATTTAAGAAATAATGACAATGTATATTTTTATATAACAAATAAAGCCAAATATATATATGAGGTTCGTGTGATTGATGCTTTTATACTATTTTCCTTAAAAACAACTGAAAGAAACGAAACTGACCATTGGAAGGAAAACGAGAATATTTAGACTCTATAGATAAAAGCTTCGACAGATAAAGCGTAAAGCAGATAAGAGCGTCGTCATACGACTAAGCCTTTAATTTAGTTTTGCTTCTTTGACATCGACAGTTAATCGAACTAATAAGAATAGCCGAATTAAAAACATGCGTGAGCTCTATATTTAACCAGGCTATCAGATGGTATAACCTTGGTAAAGAGGTATGACAGTTAATTGAAGTGAATAATCGCAAACCATCGCAAACTGTTTAAGGTCGTATATGCAAGAATTACGATGACGCCTTTCATACCTGTATATGTATTTGTTGGAATTTTAAATTAACAAATTAAAATACTTCTTCAAAATGTAAATTTATTTAAGCAAAGTATTTATTTTGTAGTAGTCTATAGTCAGAGAAAAACAAAAGAAATTATACTACCAATAACTTGAAGAAGGCAAAATAAAAAATTTATTAAAACTCGGAAGAAGTAACCGAAATGAAGCAAAATATTTCAGAGATTACATAATGAGGTTCTCCTGGCAAACAACGACCACCTTGGTTAAGTTGGTTCATCGATAGGTTACTAGGTCAGGTAAATATCCAGCAATCATGTCGGGTTTTCATATTTCTATTAACTTTTCGTGATGAGATTTAAAATTTTTGAAAGCTTATTAATACCATTATGGTCTTTTAAACGGACCTTTACTATTTTTGTACTTTTTTGTTGGTTTATATAGTTAATCAGTAACATCGACAAGTTACTGAAATGGCTTAATACGAGATGAGCAACCAAAGTTCGCTGAGTAGGCGACTCTTAAATTATATTTCAAAAAACCTAAAATACCAAATCATTAGCAATTGTTTCATGGAGGTTCTTTCCAAAATTCAAAAAGATTGGGAACAATTTAGAAATGGAGACGAAAATACGCAAAATAGCTGAAAATGGATCAGATGAAAATCCACCACTAACGGAAACACAAATTCCCTTTGTGATTCTCTTCGGTTTTCAGATTCTCTTCGGCAGAGACTATTTCTAAGTGGTCCGAAGATTCCAGACAGGGTATTTTTCTGTAGAGGACAGTCCGCGGATGTCGTCAAAATCTTCCACTCACGTTACTGTGGCTCTGGTGAACTCTGAAACGGGCTCTGAAATAAAATTAAGCAAAAATAGGTAAAGCTACCTACCTGTTGTCCGGTTGTTCGAGGACATCTCGGTCTATGTTTCCAATCTCGTCCTTTCATGAGGCACTTACCTAACAAAGATGAACGAAAGATAATTGTCACATGGCCGGCCAACTACACATAACATATGAGACGTTTACAACAAACATTCACAGAAAACAATAATAACAATGATTGAACACTTATTACATGAAACGATTACATAAACACAAATTCATTGTAAACAAAAACACAGATGACACTGATATACGTCAGACCAATGTCAAATATACCTCCAAGTTGGTTGTATCTTGATAATCAACCGTAGCTCAATTTTGTGTTAGAATGTAGATGGCGGAAGGAACGCAAAGAAAATAATTTATTGCCCGATGTACAGTGTGATACAGGAAAGTTATATAAGGTGATGGGATATTTTATTTTTGGTGTTTGCGTCGAGTCAAGAAGAAAAGTGGGAGTAAATAAAAGAGAAGCCAGTTATTAAGTGAAGGAAAAAAAAGAGATAGTGAGAGACCAATTTGTTGAAGTGGTCCACAAACCGAAGAGAATACACCAACGAGTTGAAGGTATTCGTTCCAAGTGCTTGTTCCGAGCAGCCTTCAGTACGGGCATGAACGATGGGTTGGTTCTTCCGACCTTTTGTTGTATGTCAAATTATTTGTGTCTTTCAATTTTTTAGCATAAGCCAAAAGAGATTAAAGCTTTATCAACATGAAATACAAGTTAATGAAATTAAAATTAAAAAACGAGAATGGTATCTCTCATCCTTCTAGGGATAAATTAAATAATCCACTGATTCCTTTTAAAACTCATCTTTTGTTATCATGTACATATATCCTTTTATTTATGTACGTTTATTTTTAAAATAAAATCGAAATTTAAAATTCGAAAAGGGTTTAACACAATAAAATGTGGGATAGATCAGGATTTCGTAAAAATATATATATTTTTAGATTACACATGCCTGTGATTTAAATTTAAGGATTTCTTTTATTATGGGATGCTTTCTATTGTAACATTTTTTATTGAATAAACATTTATGTACGCACAAATACAATAGAAAAAGGAGTTATATCCGTAATTGCGAATATATAAAGGGGGTTATAGAATAAGACTATATACACGTATTTTATGTGTAAAATTCTACTATACGATGTATAAGCGTATACATACATATGTTATCCAAAAAAAATTCAATGGCAAGAGGTACACAAGAATGAAGTCAAAAAGGTGAAATAATTTAAACAATATGATCAAAACTAGACTTGAGGTTGTTGAACATAAAAAAATATTTTATGGGTGGGGGGTTTGCTTTGTGGTTTGGTTATTTATAGGGATTATATGCGTTAGAAAAGACATTACCATGCATGTATGAAGTCATTTTATAATGCAACGAAAAATGAATTTTAATGAAGAATCTTTGGCATAGAACAGTATTCTGGACGTTTCGATTGGTAGTCCCAGTTTACTGGTTTAAAAGCGCACGATGAGTGAATTTTTGAATCGCAGGTCGTGGTACAGTACTCACAGCATTTGAAACAAATAAGTGGAGCAAGTGTTGGAAAATCTTTTTTTATTAGATGACTAGATCATGCGTTTTATTTCTTTTAAGGCGTCTTGGTTCTTGTGTAAAGTCAAGAAGTTGTATGGCTTGACTGTTGACATGTTGCAGTAATCTTTCATTTTTGTTGGCAAATTTTTGGACCACTACATCAATCCATTTAATATTAAGGTTGTTGTGTAATTCCTCGTTGGTAACGTTTAGTGGTAAGCATTCCTTAGCACGTTGAAATTATTAAATGATATGATTGTTAATTGGTTTAATTATCGATTCGTAGATAAGATGTTTACAGTACAGACTAAGTATAGAATGTGTTTCTATTAGCCAGTAAATCGCACGATGTTTTACTTTAATTTGCTCTGCTTTTTGTCTAACTTTGTGTATCCAGTTCATTTGTAACTCGTCCAAAAATGTTTGCTTAGGCTAAAAATTCCTTACAATTTTCTTTGTACTGGCGTTGTAAA
Source organism: Tipula lateralis (assembly GCA_963932295.1). Classification (NCBI taxonomy): domain Eukaryota; kingdom Metazoa; phylum Arthropoda; class Insecta; order Diptera; family Tipulidae; genus Tipula; species Tipula lateralis. The sequence continues at coordinate 12,542,987 of OZ010737.1, forward strand.
GAAATTATTTTCAACAATTAGGACAGGTAAACTCATAACTGAACTGAGCCAAGTTCTGGTTTTTAAGACGCATTTAGTTAAATGTTAATCTTATCTACTCTATACATATAATATACTTTTAGCTAATCAGTTGACGATCATTTTAACTCCAATTAAATTAAGAATTAAAATACATGTTTAACACTGTATTATCTCACGATATACAGTCTGTCTCGATATAACAATATATGTATATGTATGTACATCACACAGTAATTATATATATTTTTTGGGTAATTTAATACTGAACGAATCCAATTAAAAAGTCTTTCATATACGTAATTTCAACGAGATAACGCAATTAATGAGATATCCAAATCGATATTTCTTTGAGATTTATATATGGTTAATACCTTCGTTGGCTTTCTTTTGGGTGCAGATAAAACGACTTCTGTTTGTTGTGTTGTGTTACATTGATTTGATTTTAATAGATAAAATTATCAGATACTTGCAAGTCAAATATCTGTATATACATAAACGAAGATAATTACAAAAGAAAGAGAAACACCTTAATACGGTATTTTACCCATCCTTATACTTTAGTATTCCTTCAAGTTGTTCGTTTTTGAAAAGTTTTTTTATCGTCTTTTGATAAAGTATTATAAAATATAAAGTTCTTTACTTCTTCTTTTTTTGTATATCTTTTTCGGTATAACGTGACATTCCCTCTACTTATTTTTTTATATTTAGTTTAATTAGCACTTTAATTGGATAATTTATTTAAAGTTTGAAGAACAAGTAAACAAAAAAAAGTTTAAGGCGAACGAGACATATAAAACACACACACATATACATATACAATTTCAAGTAATTTTAGGTTTAAAAAATTTTCTAGAAAACAAAGTGTTGGAAAATGAGATGGAATAATTTCCATTTTAGTCACCATCACTTTATATATAAAGATGGATAAAAGAGTTACATAATAATAGTACAGTGTTTTCATGTACAATAGTGAACGTTGTTTGTATATCAATTAGTTACAGCATTTAATCCATTTTACTTTTATCTTATTTAGGCCGGTATGTGAAGTAAACATGTTGATAAAATTAAAATTCTTACCATACCCAGTACGAGACATATGTATACGTACTTTACATTAATAATCGCACTGAAACATCAGTTTGACTTGAAGCACATTTGTGCACATATACAGAATTATCAAAAATTAATAATTTTTTTCCAGTAAGTATACCGATAATTCTAATAACTGTCCATCCGAATACAATAATTATTCATGGGCTCGTATGCATAGCATATGCATATTGTAAGTGCAAGAAAGCAAATGATTTGGCATTTACATAGTCGTCCATCAACCAAAAATATATTCTAAATATAATGTATTCAAGCATATTTTTATGATTTTATATACGAGTACGTACATACATTATATACATAATAATGGCATAACGAAAAAAAAATATAAAACTAATTTTCTTCTTTTTGTTTTTCCTATTTACGTGAGTTGAAAATTATATTACAAATTATTTGTTATTGTTTGTGAAAATAGATGGAATAAGAAAAAGGTGAGGCAAAAAAAAAACTATATATTATCATAACTATAACATTATTATTATCACATTTTAATACTCTGTCATCGTTGATAAAATGAATATTATTATTATAATGATGGTAATAATAAGAATAGTAATAAACATCATCACACACTAAGAAGGTGAAGAAAAATTGTAATCTAACTCTTAATTGATGGTTTAATTAAATAATTTTTATTGGCTGTGCTCTTAAGTAAAATGTTTGTTAGTTTCGGCGTAGCTGTAGAAGTTAGGTTGTTAAAACTGATGACTTCTCTATAACGACTAATTTTAATCCCCTTAGTTTATACTCGTATCTTGAACTTGACATTCACTTGTTTTGAGCTTTTTTTGTTTTTTTTTGTAGTGTTGTCTGTCACTCAGGCTCTAATGGTCCATTGTGTCTTCCCACTATATTACTGTACGTTCCGGCGATAGGTCCGATTTTACGTAGAAACCATCTGCACGTTGCATAGCTCCATGCCAGTCTATAGAACTGACATGAAAGATGGGACGGCACACTGATTCTAACCACAACTGGGTCTCAGATGAATTCATTCTCACCACCGATCGTACCGCCCCAGACGATCGATGGTGAAAATCCCTTTTCGCATCCGGCCCCTATCAGGATTCGAACCCGGTATCTCCCGCTCCATGCCGCAGTGTTCTAACCAAAGCTTTTCTTACAAATATATCAGTTAATTTTAGTTTGGACAATTTGTCTAAAATTAAAATGTGGGCAAAAGGGGAAACAATTATATTATTAATATAATACTAATTATAGAAACCTGGGTTATTTAAATAAAAACCTTCCTGTACATGGACCACTGTACAGACCACTGTAATTCGGCAAACAATTAATGTAATACAAGATCATTAAAGTTATGCTTAAATAATGTTACAATCTATAGGTTCCTAGGTATATGAGCTTTTTGAAGCATAATTGTGTCTGGTGGCTATAATTTATTATATGAGGATGACATGTTTGATCAGTGACAACTTTTACCTTTAAACATTTTGTTTCTCTACATATTTTTCTACAAAGACACAAGCAACAATTTTGAAAATCATTACGCTAACTAACAGAACTGACACAAGACCGTTTTGTAGTTGAATGATGTTATACTACTCATGCCAAGAATAATTAAGCTTTCTTTATTAAACATAACTCATAGCTTTTAGTTACATACCATTGAAAATGGAGAAAGCTCCTCAAATGATTCGTAATAAAAATCAACTTCTGAAATATTATTTTATTCACCTCAAAATATTCAATTTGGCTTTTAAATTTATTTCTCTTATCAAATTGCAATAGTTTATTTAAATAGCCAAAGCTTTCGAACACCTTAGTATTATGCAAGAATAAGTATGTGCTACTGAATAAATATTTATCTGGAATAGGATAACATAAAATAAATAACATTATAAGCTTCAGCCGATGAAATGAGCTTGAATGAAAATGAAGGACACCGGAGAATGAGTTAAAGCTCACCTAATTATAACGTTATTATTATCACATTTTAATACTCTGTTATCGTTGATAAAATGAATATTATTATAATATTGATGGTAATAATAAGAAGGTGAGGAAAAATTGTAATCTAACTCTTAATTGATGGATTAATTAAATAATTTTATGTAGGTAAAATAGTTGTTATTACGAGAGATATAGTTTCGGGTTATGTTTAGCTGTAAAGTTTGGTCGTTAAAATTGATGACACTTTAGTTTATACTCGGACCTGAAACTTAAAATTTACTTGCCTGGACAAGCTTAAAGCTTTTGTTACAAATATATCAATGATTTTTTTTGGACAACTAGTTTAAAATTAAGAAGTGAGTAAAGGGATGTTTGTCTTTCGGATAGGGTTCGGAAATGTTTGTTTGACATAATTATCTTAACGCTAAATAATAGAACTGATCAGAAAGAACATAAGATCATAAAGTAACTAGTTCACTGAAGTCTTACTAATCATGTCAAGAATAATTAAACTTTCTTTATAAAATAACTGATAAAAGCTCCTTAAGTGGTTCACAAGGACATCTCATCTCTTAGTATCCAATTGCCAAGCTAAAGCTTTCTAACACCTTAGTATTATGCAAGAAGTAAGTATGTGACATTGCATAATTATATCTGGAATGCGATAACATAAAATAAATGCCATTATAAACTTCAGCCAGTGAAATCAGCTGCAATGAAACTTGAAGGTACCGGAAAGAAAGTTAAAGCTCATCTTTACCTGATAACATTTGACTAATCTAGTGTTTTTCAATTTATAGCGACAAGTGTACATAACGATAAGATCAGTTTTATTATAAATAATGTACAACAGTAGATTGTTATATGTATTGTAACGTGCCTCCAATTATATGGTGACAAAATTGAAAAAAAAAATACTATACAAATGCTCGTACAATAGCTTGAGGAGCAGTGAACTCGGGAGAAATTGAGCACAAGATCTCCAGGAAATCACCACCAACACTTTACACAAATCACATTTTGAGCAGGAAATGCGACGCAGTGAATGAAGAGAAGGACTCAAGGAAAATAGAATGTTGATGTTGAGAAGGAAATCACTCACCGTTAATATGTTCCGTCTCCTCAATATTTCCTTTTGTAACACGTGGTGCTCCGTTATCACGAATCACGTGTAACCATCTGTATCATTCTGTTGAACTCGATCCACAGACAATTCTTCGCGCTGCACACACTGTTCTCCTTGTTTGTTTTAATTACTCTTTGAACCGTTCTTATTTTTGTGATGAAAGGTTAATCTTTTTTTCTTTCGTACGCTAAAGAAAACACAATTGTTGCAATCACCATTTATTTTAAACATATAAATGTATATATTTTGCACATATATAATATATCCACATATAGCAGCACTCTGTCTAGTAGGTTAAATTCAAACGAAAAACAAAATCACTGGAGCTATGGCACAATCTGAACAACCATTCTCCAACTTCTTTTACAATTATTCGTTTTGTCCGTTTTTTTCCGTTTGCTCTGATGCTAATGAGTAAGGGATTCCAGCCATACTCTCTTGTCGCGCCTCGTGTTTCTTGTTCTATCCTTAACCGTCATCTTCCGTAGTGGTAGACTTGTTACTTGTGATGAGCCCTCGTGCGACGAAATATTTCTTGATCAGCATGGAAACAACCAAAATATTTTTTTTATATTGTTAATTTGTGAATATAAAAAACAATAATGTGGGATATAAAAACAAAGATCTGGGGTGTGGTTAGAACCGCGATAAGAGACAAAGGTAATTTAGCAGGGAATCTCATTCAAATTGAAATGTAATTTAGCAAATGGTGATCTATCTGATGTCGCCCAGTTATCCAACCCACCATACCAAATGTCACAATATATATATATATATATATATATATATATATATATATATATATATATATATATATATATATATATAAATATATATATATATATATATATATATATATATATATATATATATATATATATATATATATATATATATATATATATATATGTATATATATATATATATATATATATATATATATATATTGATATATATATATATAAATATATATATATATATATATATATATATATATATATATATATATATATATATATATATATATATATATATATATATATATATATATATATATAATACTTTTGATAAGCGCTCGAGTGAAAAAAGACGCGATCGTATCATTGTAAAATTGTTGCAGTATACAGCATATATTGAGACAGATTGATTATTGTGTTAAGAAAAATTGCAAAGAGGAATCGTTTTGCAATACATTATTATTTTAACCAAGCACGTTATAATTTCTAATTTCAATAAAATTTCGATTAAAAATTGTGTAATCTTCATTACATAAATAAATAATAACATTTTATTATTTCATTTGGTAATTGGTTATGCCAATATCATAAGAAATACCGTGTCTATACGTTTTAACTTATTCTAGGCACTCAATTCACCACATTATAAAGTCAAATAGAAAGAAGCTTTGTATTGTTGTTTATACATTTGATTCAAAAGCTTTGTATATACATAGATTTCGATATGAGTATGTAATACATGAAATAATAAAAGAAAGTAAAATACGGAAATAATTGTATTTTATGTATTCATTCTGTCTTTAATTTCTATATTTTAGAATTTTATTTATGTATGTATAGAGCTCTTTACCCCAATCATAATAACATCAATTTCATCTAAATAAAATAATAACAATAATAATAGTTATAACGCTTATTTGTAAAACAAAATCAATTCAGGAAATAGTTTTTCAAAACACTAAAAAAAAATTTATTTTGTTTTAAATAAGTTAGACTCATTAGCATAGATTATACCATCATCAAACAGTACTAGAAATTTCTATTGCGCTTATACCCCCACACATCATAGAAACTATTTTTTCAATTTTCTCTCGGAATTGTATAATTTTCATCTTTTCAGATATTTTCTTTTTTCCAAATCGATTACAGTCATTAGGTTTACTGACCATAAAATCATGTATACGAGTACATATACATAATATTGGCAATCCATTTGGTTCTATTTAATTCATTTCTAATAATTCCAGTATACAATATATTATGCATTGATTTGGAATGTTCGTTATTATTATCAGTGCGCTAAATTGAATAAATTACTACTATTATTTATTACAACTATATGGGTATGCTACATATCAGTGTAACGATGAGAGTGATGCATATATAGTTTTGCATTTCAAAAACGATTTGGAATTTGAAAATATAACCAATTAGATTTACATAAATCTGACTTAATTCTATGAACTGTATAGTGTTCGTTCTAATTTATAGTTTTTGTGGTATTAAATCCAAATTGGCTATGTATATACTCGTATGATAACAAAAACAGTAATTCGGTCAGTAGATGAGCTCTACATAAAAGAAATCGTGATGGATACAAAAGGTCTCAATAATACTGCTTCAATGTCAAATTTTTCGGACTGTTCTATTATCAGTATATCTGACGCACTTTTTTAGATCATAATTCTAAGGTAAAAGAGGTAAGTACATGTTTTGAGTTGTTGCCAATTGCTATGATGTATAATACATTACAAGTTGTCTGTAATGATTGGTACATCTTGACTGTTGGTACAGTTTTTTGACATGCTAATGTCGATTATACAACTCGCCGGATTGCTGAGATGGGAGTTTATTTGGATTTTGATGGTTTTCGTGTAAAGTGTCCTATACACATTAGTCTGATAGTCCAATTTGGTTGGAAGTTGCTACGTGTGTATACATGTTGGTTAACAAAAATTGGTCGGACGCGTTGGATAGAAATTTCCATCCAACTAACTAACCATGCAATCAAGCTGGATCGATGTATATTGTTGTCATAAACGGCATTGTTGATGTAATAATTTTAAAATAAAGTAACAACATAACAAAATAAAAATGAATGTCAAAATCATGCCAACCAGATTTAAACGTCGTCTGTACACAACATACCAAGCAATTAAGTCGTGTGTATGGAGTGCCAATTTGGTTGCATTAACAAACCAATTTAGTTGAACCAACCAAATTGGATCGTGTGTAGGGGGCTCTTTATAGAAAACTACGGATGTAAAGTATACGTTTGACGGCAATGCAGTGTGTAAAATTGGTATAATTGAATACGTAAATGCAAATAACTTATAATAACTATAAGGGAAATCGCGTCGATATCATGTCCAACATGTTATATATCTGGAGAAGTTTAAAAGATGGCACTAGTAGCAGTTTTAACGAAATGTTTATATTTTTTAACTGCAGTTTTTTATATTCAACGAATTATTGACGAAACCAAAATTGAAAATCTAAAATTTGTGATTTTTTGAATTTGAAATCTAATTTGTGAGTTTTTGCTGAAAAACTAAATATAAATAAAATAAAATAATTTTGCTTTAAATTAATTTTATTTTTTTATTCATCGATATAGTTTTCCACTGGAACAGTGTTCAGCTTCCGTTGGTCTCAAAATCAACGGGTCAAAAACCAAATATCTAATCTCTGGTTTTAGAGACCAAGACGCAATTGATTTCAGTAGTGGTAACCACACATTTGAAGGAGTGATGAGATTCAAGTATCTTGGATCTCTCATCACTCATGATAATAGTGTGGGCGAGAATATTAAGGTTCGCCTTGCCGCTGGCAATCGGGCTTTGTATTCTCTACGTCCACTGCTGAAATCAAAATATCTTGCAAATGCGGATAAGCTGAAACTGTACAGAATGTTGATCAGACCCGTTGTCATGTATGGATGTGAGAGTTGGACCCTGACGGATGAGTACGAAAGATGGCTTCTAACATTCGAGAGAAGAATCATGCGTGTGATCATGCGTGTACACCCAAAACGCGACATCGATGGCACTTACCGAGTTTTTTTCAATCACGAGATCAGGAATTTAATGCAAATTCCTGATATCGTGCATGAAATCAAAGGACAGCGAGTACGCTGGCTCGGACACGTTCTGCGTGCTGATCCGAACCGAATGATACAGCGAACCTTTAAGGGAAAACCGCCTTTCGGTAGGCTCCACGGCGTAGAGAGCGATCGGGCATCTTCGAACTATCTACAACGGTTTGAAGAGCTGGCTCGTGACCGAAACCGATGGAGTCAGATTGTTAACACGGTACGGGCCAATAATGGCCTGTAAAACCCGCAAAAAAAATCACTGCGTCGCTTTTTTAGGAAAAATTACACGTTTAGAAAGAAAATCAATTTTTACAAGTAAGAGAAACAATATATCGTTACCAAGTAAATATTCAGAGGTTTCGCTGTTTTGTGAGTTGTGAGTTGTGACTTGCTTCCGGATATGTAGAATCCACATATCGAGTCTTTTGTTAGAATAAAATTATCAAAATTGATTCCTACTATCATAGCATTCAAACTAAAAAGTCCTTTCTTTTTATAAAGGCGTATTGTATTCTGCTATTCCTTTGCAATTTTGGTGTGTGTTGCCTCTACACACGTTACAATTCGAGGCATTTTACAGTTGGAGTAAAAATAGAGTCTAGGTTCTGTATTCTTGGCCTTGCTCATTTAAGGTGTAATCGATTTTGAACAAAATGTCATCTAGGATACTAAATATTTCAGACAAAATGACTAGATCTGTCGTTTGTACCATTCCCGACCGACACCATTCAACAACTATTGTAATTGCTGTCAATTTTAATCCCGGAGTTATATAGAAGTCGATTTTACTTTACCTTTGGTAAATTGATTTTTAGCTCTTTCAAAACCTTTTTGTGTCTAAAGTTTTTTATAAATCTAGACAAAAATCAAATTTTAATAGGAATCACAATCACAAATTCAGAAATATCTTTACTTACTGGGTGTTCAACAAATGAAATTTATTTTCATCCCCAACAAAAAAAGAAGAAATAATCTAAGTAAACCAACGAATTTACAAAAAGTCAACCATCAGAATCGTTTAGTCATCATGTAAGAGGTGGTTTATCATATGCGCAAGTAGCTGAGACAGGAAAGGTCAGTTCCGGACCAAATTTGAACCCTACTCATTCGAATACTATGATGGAAATGATGCAAAATGTTATGAATGCCATAAACAAACTTTCTGAAAGGCTACAAAGATTGAAGCAGAGAAATTCTGCTTTATTATACTTACCAACTCCCTCAAAATGATATACCAAGAAAATCTGAGAATTGCTACTTGGAATGCTAACGGTATTAAAAATAAAAAGCATGAACTAGAAGCGTTTTTTTAAAATGCAAAATATCGATGTGTGTCTGATATCTGAAACACACTCCACCAGGCAATCTTACCTTAAAATTCACGGTTACCAACTTTACGAAACAATTCATCCGGATAACCAAGCAAGAGGTGGAACTGCTGTTATAATAAAAAATTATATTAAACACCGTGAATGCCAGCATTATCAATTACCCGAAACTCAGCTTACCATAGTAGAAATTACATCTACCAAACAACGCCTTCAGATAGGATCAGTGTATTGTCCACCTGGATATAACCTGAAGAAACCGAACTATTTGAATATCCTACAACAGTTCGATGGTAGATTTATACTAGGGGGTGATTTTAATGGAAAGCATGTTGAGTTTGGTTCTAGGCTTACAACAACCAAAGGTAACGAACTTAAAAATGCAATAGTAGAAATGGGATGTAACGTCCATTCCACTGGCAAGCCAACATATGGCCCACGGATGCAGGTAAAACTCCTGATCTACTGGATTTCTTTATATCAAAACAAGTTTCATCAAATTTTATTGAAGTAGAGGATAATTCAGATATGGACTCTGATCACTCTGCAGTGACACTTTCCTTAAGCGACAAGATAATTAGGAAGGAAACGAGACCAACTCTTGCCAATAAAACAACTGATTGAGCGAGCTTCAGATCTGAAGTAGAAAACAAGGTTAACTTACAAACACGACTAAAAACTATTCAGGACCTAGAAGAAGAGGTAGAAAATTTCACCGATATCATACAGATTACCGCTTGGAATAATACTAATGGAACAGTATCCAAAACCATTGGTAAAAGTTACCCAAGAGAAATTCGGAATCTTGTCTTAGAAAAAAGAAAAGCTAGGAGAAAATGGCAACAAACAGGGAGTCCATCTGATAAGTCGATTCTAAATAATAAATCACAACAGCTTAAGCGAGAAATTCAGAAGCTAAATGAAAAATCGTTTTCTTTGTATCTGGGAAAATTGACCGCTGATGAAGATACGAACTACTCACTATGGAAGGCAACTAAAAGTATAAAAACCCCAAATACGCAAATCCTTCCTATTAAGAGAAATGATGGCTCGTGGGCTAGGGATAACAAAGCAAAAGCTGAAGAACTTGCTAACCATATGGCTGATATTTTCAAACCGAATGAGATTGAATCGGATATTATAATCGAAAATGAAAGCAGCAATTATGAGGGTGGAATTCCTCTAACAACCCAAAAAGAAGTTACCAGTTAAATACAATTCAATCTGAAGTCAGCAAAGGCACCTGGATATGACCTTATAATGGAAGAAATTTTAAAGTAACTACCAAAGAAAGCTATCGCTAAACTAACTTACTTGTTTAATGCTGTTATTAGATTAAGACATGTTCCTTCGGCCTGGAAGGTTGCGGAAGCTATTATGTTACCGAAACCAGGTAAACCACCTAATGAAGCTAAATGGTATCGTCCGATATCACTGCTCCCTATCATTTCAAAGCTAATGGAGAGACAACTCTTGAAGAGAATGAAGCCAATAACAGAAAGCAGAGACCTAATACCGGGTCACCAATTTGGGTTTAGATGCAAACATTCTACAATTGATCAGGTCCACAGAATAACAGACATTATAGAAAAGGCGTTAGAAGAAAAACAAATTTGTTCGACCTTATTTCTGGATGTGGTAGCAGCTTTCGATAAGGTATGGCTCGAGGGTTTAATACATAAACTTAATGCTTTGCTTCCGGGGCCATATATTGATCTTATGTGATCATATTTATCTGAAAGGCTTTTTAGAGTAAGACAAGAAGATGAGTATTCTGCACTGAAATAGATAAGGGCAGGTGTTCCACAAGGCAGCGTTCTAGGTCCAGTCTTTTAGCTACTATATACAAGTGATATACCACAGCCCGACCACGTAAGCATGGCAACGTTTGCTGACGACACCGCGATACTATCAACAGAGCAAACTGTGGAAGAAGCGGCGAATAAACTTCAATGTGCAAGTGATGAAATTCGCCAGTGGAGCAAGCGATGGAAAATCAAACTTAATGAATTAAAATCTGCCCATGTCAACTTAACAAATAAATCATTGATTAATCCACCGACAATCAGCTTAAACGATGTGATGGTTCCAAACGTGAACTCTGCTAAATACTTGGGTATGTCTCTGGATGTTAAACTTAAATGGAAAGAGCATGTGAAGAAGAAAAGAAAAGAGCTGGATCTTTAGTATAGACAGTTGTACTGGCTAATTGGGTGAAGGTCAAAATTAAGCATATGCAACAAAATAATGATTTACAATCAGGTTCTTAAGCCGATCTGGCTATATGGAATTCAGCTTTGGGGCTGTACTAAGAATACTAACATTAAACTTATACAAAACTTCCAGAATAAGGTACTTCGGAGTATAGTCAATGCACCCTGGTACATTCGTAATAGTGATTTGCATCGTGATTTGGAGATTCCAGATATAAAACTCGAAATAAAACGATTTGCATCAAAGCATGAATCAAGACTAACGGAACATGTCAATGTGGAATCCTCTCGGCTACTGGATAATGAACATTTGGTTAGGAGACTTAAAAGAACCAAACCCTTCGAGCTCGTTAGTATGTGAGCAGCTACCTACCAACGAACAGGCACTGTGCATCGCTGGATCAACAGTGACCACATTATATTTTAGTTTGTAAGAATTCAGATGTAAATTGATGGTTAGTCTGGCAAGACTAGTTTCAATAATATAATAAAAAAAAAATAAAAATAAAAAAAAATCCCCATTTTTCACCGCTTTTCTACTGTCCAATATAAAACTCAAATATAATATTTTGACAGCTAATGAAATAGCAGTTTCATTGCGGATCGGTAGTTCAGTTTTTCGGTGGTTTCTCTATAATGCAAAAAAAAAGATTGGGAATCGAATGCGGATCAATTGGACTCCCACCGCAGTAAATTCGGTGAGTTGTATATTGGACATGAATATAATGAAACAATATTCACTTATAGTAACTCATCTGGGATATACTTATATACTTCAGGGATTTTAAGTATTTTAAAAGTATATATTTTCAATAATATATACATAACGTCTTAATATGGTAAATATGGGACCATCGAAATCGTTTCTCAGGTTTCTTGAGTATAAAAAACTATCAGAAAAACCTCTAATTGCAATAATAATTTAAACTAGAAAGAGAATTATTTTATAGCTGCTAAAATTAAGAACAGTTAAGCTTATTGGAATTATAGTTTTGTAGAATCGAATTCAATGTACTCCAAAAATCCTTATATGAAAGACGTTTTTACCTTAAAACACAATGTTGCAAAATTGAAAAAGATAATATTCTACAGGATTCCCAATGATGCCATAAGAAAGAATGTATTGAAAAATAGACAACTCGAAGCCGACAAATTACAAACAACAAAAGTACCACATTGTCATTCACTTAATCAAATTGATTTAAATCGAAAATCTTTTTGTTCGCATTGTTCGAATATAACAAAATTTTTAAATTAAAAAAATTCTTAAATCCTTTTTTATGCTACTGTGCTGTATATGTGGTAAACTTTTAGTTGGATGCACATCAAAGGGATTGTGGTTATTTGTTAATCCATTGAATCCTTTTTTTTTGTAATATAACAAGAATTATATAGATGAATAGACGATATAGAGACGACACAAAAGATGTCTGGTGCTCTTAAACCGAAATAATTGTCAGAAAAATGTACAAATCGAAAATTAATTTGTATCTTGTCTGCAACATATATTGGTTAAATTTCAATCTAGTCACACCTTCCAATCAGTCTATGTTCGTTTTGCAACATCTTAACACTTGATTTATATGTATATATACTTTCGATCTGTGTTGAATAATTTTTAACACTCAAAGCAAAACAAATAATGAAATAAATTTAAATTTCGATTGATGTTTTTTAATCGATCAAACTAAAAATAATTTTTTATGATAGATTACATTAAAGCATAAATCATAATTTTAAATTAGACAAAATAAAATTGTTGTTGGTTCGAAATCAATCGATTTTACTATTCAATTTTCTATTATTTATTTAATTACGTCATCTGCTTATTATTGAAAAGAGTTGCATTCAAGTTCATATATGTACATACATAATTTCATTACATAAACAAACTGTTTTAAGGTCAGGGTGATGATTTGCTTTGAAGTTCAATTTTTTTTTATGTTATTTGTATGCTCGTTCAACTTGTGTGTGCGATGGGTGAATGTTTATATAACGTGTTGTAAAATGAGAAAATGCAATCTTTAAGTGATAATCGTTATATTAAATGCAAGTATAAAGTGCTAAATCTTATCACCATCATATATGTCGTTTTTATATGTCGAATATACATCAAAATTTTATTACTCAATGTTCTCCAAATATATGTCGCCAGAAACACATATCACAGTAAACCGTTAAATATCAAATATGGTATCTATTTGACATATATGGGAAACATTTGTCTACTACTAAAATATTTATTCGATTTTAAAATGATTACTTAAGCTCACAATATAAACCATGACATTTATTGTCTTTAAAATATTGAAAGTTCGAACTATAACTGTCACTTTAATGTATCCCATTTTCATCTTAAAAGATTTCTGAAGCTGCCACGAAATTACATAGTAGTTTTATCAGACATCCATTTTAGAATTATAATATTTCTGGAAAATATTTTTAATGTCTTAAAAATTTACATATAAGATTGATCTCAGAACAACCACGGATAGAAATTTCCTTTTTTAAGATTATAAAATTCGTTACATTATTAGTTAAACCATTTTAAATGGTGTTATACTCGAGTCTGCCCACTAAGTTTGGAATGTTTAAGAAATGAGTTGATTCAGTAATCAGTAATCCTGATTAATTCAGTATTCCTGAAAGTTCACTAGTATAAAATTCTAGGTTCAATACATCATGGATTTTGGTACGACTAATTCGACTGTAAAGATAAGTATAGCGTCTTAAAATTTCACAGAACAAACTATTACTTTCTATTGCCTATTTTTGATTTTTTGACTGAGTGGTAATTGGATATTTAAAAGAGTTCGAAGATATATATATATATATATATATTGTGAAGACTAATGAGCCCAATCAGGCCCTTTTTAAAATTTCTGCCACTCTTGAACACTTTTCAAACAGCAATGGTCATATACTGTTTCATCAAATCTACAAAGGGGAACGGCGATACTAGTAAAACCAAAAATTAAATATGAACAAATAAAAATCAGCAAACAACAAAAAAGTATCGGTATTGAAACCTCAATAATACACAATAATAAAGCTCAACATGAAACATAGTCAATACCTCTACATAATTGCAATTTATTGCTCCGGCAACAATAACAATCTTACGGATCGACAGTTTGAAATAGAGTGGAACCACATTTTTGACGAACTAAACTTAATAAACCTAAAAAAACAAAAAAAACTTAATCAACCTAAATAATTATTATATTATCGCGGAAGACTTAAACGCTAGACACACATCTTGGGGTAACAGCACTATAACAATAATAAAGAAATGCGCCTATATCGTAGGCAGCAAAATAATAGTGTCACATACAGATCTCAAATTTATAAACCCTCAACACCAACTTTCCCAGCAGCCAATAGTTACTTAGATCTCGCAATCGTAGATACTCGGTTAACAGTAGTGACCAACAATAGAGGGGAAATACCCACACATCACTTTGAAAGCGATCATAAGGCAATCGAAATAGAAATAAGGCTATGAAGCTGGAAAACAGTCAGATTGACACAACACACCAGCAAATATACCAATTTACAAATACAAATTGGGATACATGGAAGAACCGATTGGAAAAATCTTACAAAAATCAACTACGCAAGAACAACTAATCGTGCATCACACCAAAAGATAGAAACCTCACAAATGCAGAAATTGAACAATGCATAGATGAACTAACAAAAATAATAGAAGCTAATCTAAAGTTGAACATCCCCAAAAAAATACGCTGGAATAATATGAAATGCTACACTAATACACTATAATCGAAAAACTATTTAAAAACATACTGAAAGCGGAAATCAAAAGGACCAACGAGCTCATCAAACAAAACATAAAGATACAAATCAATAAAACATGGAAAGACAAATTAGAAGCGATCAGGCTGGGGCCAAACATGTTTAAAGATATCAAGACACAGCGAACAATATGACTGAGTTAAATATTGATTGGAATAATATGCCAAAGTTGGGTTAAAATTATAGTTGTTTTAACGTCAGCGATAACTTAAATATTGTTGGACACTACATAGAGAAACACACAATTACCAATCCTATGCTAGGCAAAATAAGACATATGAAGTATTTATATCTAAATCTGTACAACAAATAAAACATCAACATTCCACCGAGTTAGCTAGCCACGTTACGAAGAGCTCATTTAGTACAGTTAATAGAGCTGAAAAACAACAATAACAATCGAAGAAGTAAAAAAAGTACTGGCAAACAGACAAACATGCAGTCAAACCGACAAATTATAGACCGATCAGCTTATTGTCAAATTTAGGCAAAGTATATGCAATAATAATATATAACCAAATTTATAATCATACAATTGCAAATCAACTAATACCCACGCCATTACCAACCTAACATCGCACATATGTAGCCAACGGAACAACAAAACATGTACGGGCGCCGTTTTCATTGATATGGAGAAAGCTTTCGAATCTGTTTGGCTAGATGGATTAATCTTTAAACTAAATAAAATGAATTTTGACATAAACCTAATCTACATATTACTATAACATGCTGTACAACAGAAAATTCATCACCACGAATGGAATCGAGTCATCAACAAAAACATTTAAAGTATACAACGGATTACAACAAGGTTCTATAACAGCTCCAATTCTATTCAATCTATACACAAAAGATTTAATAGACAACGAACAAATAAATTCAACCAGCGTTCACTCAATCGCCTATGCTGATGACATCATAATAGCAGGGACCTAAAAATATAGAAAATACAAGAAAATCTTCAAACAACAACTGATTTTATAAGTAATTTTTTACACACATGGAGGATCAAGGTGAACGCTGCCAAATGCGAAACGATCTTATTTAGAAGACCATATAAGTTCGCAAATAACGATACTAGGAAAAACCGATCAGCTTTGCTACCTAACGAAACATTTAAATCTTCAATTACAAAAGGCCAGAAATGCGATCTTTACTAATAAAGCAATTTTCTTTTCTACATTTTTTGAGCCGCAAGTAAAGAGAATATGCTATCAAACCATGATTAGACCAATCATATCCTATGGTTGCCCGGTATGGTCTAATTGCAACGATAGTTACATGGATCGTTTATGCATCTTCGAGAGAAAGTACATTCGCATTGCACAAGACAACACCGAAAAGCAGAAACCGGGTATCACCACTATATTTCCAATCGAACCCAATATGAGAAATTCAAAACCGATCGAATTGACATCCACATTATAAAATTAATAAAAAACAACATCAACAGGACAACAATAAAATGCGAAAATACCTTAACGTTTGGACTTTATTATACCGACGATAAGATAAAGATAGTAGAAAAAAACGGAAGCCTTCCTATACCTAGATAAAAAAGGACTCAAGATGATCAGCTACCCATAATATATCATGTTAAAAGACGACCACATAAGAAAGGTTTCGACTCGACGAAATTCAGGAATGTCAACGCAAACTTGCGATTCAACATTACATTCAAAAAAATTGAAAACAACAAGTACATTACGCAAAAAGCGAAATACTGATGGTTGGAAAGATGACAGTTACGTGAAAAATTCATCTTACATTTTTCTCAAGAAAGCTCAATACAAAATATTAATTAATTAAGAAAGATATTACTTGAACTTCTAACGGAACATTAGTAAGCAAAAATAGTTTAAGATCATGAGATTTTTTATAATATTCTATACTCATTGTAATTTGTAAACTATTATTAGCACAAAAAAAGAACAAATTTATAAAAAAAAACAAAAAAAAAACATTTTTCTAAAAAAAATAAACCAATTTGGCGAACATGCTGATGAGGTCGAAAAAGTGTTTCAGATATGTTCACGAATGATATAGAAGATGAAGATTATTTGCCAAATGAGGACGATACATCAGACATTGAATAAGAGCAAGAATTCGAGATATAGTATGATAGTGATGATGAAGAGACGGAAGTACAATCGACTGTTGGAATGCAGCCAATAGTCGAACTACAGCCGGCAAATGAAAATCAGTCAGAAATGCAAGAAGTATAGACCGATTTGAATATTGTGTTGGACCAAATGCAAACAATATTTTGTAAGAGCAAATGTTCAGCCATTATAGTACCAAAGGGTGAACAAAAAGATGGTCTTTGAGCTGTTTTACAATATGGTTGATGTAATGGCGCGGCTCAGTTATATTATTTGCATAGACCATTTCTAACATACAGATGCACGGTGAAAATATTTGTTCGTCCGCAAATTTAAAACATTTTTGGGTGGCCCATTATCTGTAAACATTCGAAATTCAAATATTTATAATGTTAAAGAACTATAAGTTATACATCTATGTTTAAGTCAATAACACAACTTGTCGCCAGTGCCGGTGGTGTTGACGTTATGGAAAAGAGAAGAGACTGCCAATTGTGCCATGTATATGATAAGGTTCGCCCCAAACTCGATACTACTAATACTAAATAAAATCAAATCTACATTTTATTAACTTTTGAACTTTATCACATACCTCAATAAAATCAAATAATTATTTAAATAAGCTCATATAAATATGTAATGGTCTAGCAACCAATGTGCAAAAAATTACATTGGTTCACACAAGGGTTAAGAGGATAAAGATCCGCAAGTGAGAGTTCAATTTGAATCATAAGAGTATTGTGAGTTTTAAGAGTGTTTTCTTGGTTATTCGTGTAAAGCAGAAATAATATCACACCCATGAAGCTTTCGTATCATATTATTTTTTTGAACCAAGGAGCTTTCGTATTATTTTGGTTTTTCGAGCTATAAAAGATATTGCGGAAACATTATTGATAAATAAAATAATTCTTTATAATTATAAATGTCAGATTCTTAGAAACTATAAAATTATAAAGTTCTAAGTGGACTTTAAAGTAGTACAATTATAAAGCTACACTTATAATTATTCTTGAGTTAATATTTATATAATTAGTTTTTCAACATGTAGAAGTCAGAAATCATAAAATAATCGAACGTGACCTAATGATGGAAAACGGAAATCAACGCTTATTGTAAGAGGACTATTTGTCATACATTCCTTAATTTGGATTTGCTAAGCTTGAAATAGCGAAATATTTTACGGTTTGAGCTCAGAGGTCAGACTAAACGAATTTAGTGTTCGAACATGATCCCTTTTAATTGAATACACGTAGACGAAATAATTGGCTGTCTAAAGAAGGGTTAAACCGCTTACCGTGTTTCAGTACATACATATATATATATGATATATAGTTCATTGTTAACAAAATGACTAAAAATACCACAAAAAACATAAACCTTCACATAAAAAATGATGAAAAATTAATAATTTAAATGAAATATTATTATAATATTCAACTCGTGCTTGTAATATTATTGTTGAAAATCTTAGTTTATAACAAGAATAGTTAAGTATATTTCGCTGTATATTATAATATTGTTGTAGTTTCTTCTCTGTACTCTATCATTATTATCATTATTACAATATACATTTGTTTCCCTCTTTTCTGCTATACCACACCACACAATTTTTCTTAAGGTTAGAAATTATACAAAAAAAAAAATGTTAATAAAACAAGAAATTTTCTTGTTAACAAGAAAATAAATAAATTAGAAATTACATATAATTATGATCAATTGACAATTTATATTTTATAATATGTATACATACAAAATTATAGTTTTTAACAATAATAAAACTATAAATTTTAAATTATGTTATGTAAATATTATGCTTTTTAATGATGTTTGTATGTACGTTTGGACGTATTAATCGCGTAATCGAAAATTGCTTAATCGAGCTATTGAGACATTACAATGTCAATACCACCTTATTGATGCATCTCACAGTTATGCAATTATGTTGGTGATAACATGATTGAGCATAATATGTAAAGTGGTTTAACACATTACACTAGAAAATTGACGTGGAATTAATGATTATTATATAGGCGGAGCTTTTATGAGAACTGTTGAATGATGTAAAGCTAAAAGTAAAATATTATGCTTTTGAGATTTTTAAAATTTTGAGGAACAAGGATTAAAATGATCAACAAAGGAAACAAAAACTGTAAAAATGAAAAGCTCAACCAAATCGTTTTTACAATAATAGAAGGTATTCTACGACATTGCAGGATAAGTTTATTCGGATACTAAGGTATTTGATTGGAACTCAACCAAAAGAAACACAACAAAAAGTACGTGATAAAAAACCTTGCAATAAACATGTCTTAATATACCATTGAACCGTAAAATGAGACAAGCCATTAAAGACTGACGTAGAACAATTATTAGTGAACTGCTCATTTCGGTTTACAAATGAGATTACACTTTAATCTGAAGTTGGTTTGAATATGACATAATTTTTAAATGTTAACATCTTTCACGGGATTATCGACATTTATTGAATTATAGTTGTATTATTTGGCTACATGCTAGAAAAATCAAACTGTAACTTAATCACAGTCGGTAGTACTATGGTGACGCCTTTTCAGGCATGTGTAGTACCTCGAGGCAGTCACATTGAACCATTACTCTAACTTTTAATAAACTATGTGGTAGGCGGTTTTAAATTAGGTAATATGTCTGCTCTATACTGACAATATGATAATTTTCGCTTCAGTTGCTAATTTATCAACCTTGTAAAGAGATCTGACCAAAATTTGATTTTAAACTGTAAAGCTGTTCAGATCACATCTTTATAGTTGGAAAGTAAATCATAATTATTGTTAAATGTTAGCAAAAGTCTAATTTTTGACTGATCTTAGAGTGACTTCTTCGGATTTAACATTTACTAGACATATCAGTTCTGGTTATGAATTTACTGATCTAGTAGCATTAAAATTATTTCATGCAGAATTTGCTCAATTTGTTCACCTATCAGGTTAGTGACCTTCATATCTTTGTCATTTACCAGAGTTGAGTCCGTTTAAAAGGAATTTATTGTGTTTGCTATCCAATTGTGTTTTTATTGTACTGTATTATTATTATTATTAAAGTTGGTTGGAACCCTATAAGGTTCCGCACTCAATGCCACAAAGGGCCCATGGTGCAAACCTAGGATTACATTAAAGCGCACAGACGCGTTCTGCAACCTTAGCAAACTGAAGCAGTTTGAACCAGGGCAGAGAAGACAGTTGATTTACAGGAATAAACCTGCAGCTAAACACAAGAGATCTTATACGGTCGAAAGCTGGACAACTGCTGATGAAGTGTAAACTATCGTCAACATCTTCCAGACATTCGTCGCATACGGCATCATTGGCCAGTCCCATGCGATGAAGGTGGCTTTTGAAACGGCCAAGGCCAGTAAGTATAGAGACTAAAATTCTCAAGTTGTCCTTTTTCAATGAAAGAACGTAATTTGTCAGGTTAGAGTTAATCCCTCTGATAAAGTATTTCGCCTTACGACAAGTAGCGGTAGCTGACCACGTCCGCTTTAGATTCGATAGGGTAACTGTTTTAATTGTTTTTTTCACTACATAAGTAGGTAAAGGCGCAGCTGGTTTAGGACCTACGAAATATAGGTGAGAATCAGTTTTAGCCAAACTGTGTTCAATTTCGTTGCCCTCAATGTCACAATGGGCAGGAACCCACATGACCTTGTTGTTACGACCAAGGAGATTTATAAATTTCTTACAATCCAGTACCAGTTTAGAGCTGGTTAGAAGATTGCTCAAAGAGTTAAGGACAGTTTTACTATCCGTACAAAATATAATCTCTTTGTCGTCGGCCACGAGATTAAAAGCTGACATCACGCAGTGAGTAATCGCAATTAATTCCGCTTGATGAATAGTAAAGTAGATCCCCAGACTTCCAGAGGTTCTCAGATCATGCGAAAGACAGTAGTAACCAAAGCCCGTACCCTGTTCAGTGGCAGAGCCACCAAAAAAGAATACAAGCGATTCGGATATCTGTTTGAGAAAATCTGGTGAGAACCACATATCCCTGGATGGATGAAACACCTCAAATGATCTATGGAAATTAAAGTCAGGCAGAAGCCTATCAGTTACCATGTCAAGTTCTGGCATTTCCAGTTTAAATTCATTAGGAATAGATCTATGGCCTGAAATAGTGCCGAGAGCATTCCACGCCCCAACACTCCTCAAGCGAAAGGCCGCCAAACAAGCTGTACCTAAAATGAAAGATTGTAACTGGGTAAGGGAGAGAATTAGCTCCACAGCTAGGAGCGGAGTTGAAGCCATGGCTCCAGTTACAGCTCGACAAGCGAAGTTTTGCAAATAATTGAGTTTAACAATTGAAGATTTAACTTTAACCACTGGCCACCAAACAACAGATGCATAAGTTAGCATTGGGAGAACCAGTGATTTGTAGATAAAATATAACAATTTGGGAGATAATCCCCAAGAATTACCAAAAGCTCTGCGGCATTGCCAAAAAATAGCAGTGGTTTTTTGTAGTTTAAAGTCCAGATGATACTTCCAAGAAAGTTTGTTATCCAGAAAAACTACAAGGTGTTTGACGTTGGCTGAGCTTTTAACCTTACAACCGAAAAGTGATGGTACAGGAAAAGCTGCAGTGTTCCTACGCCTTGTAAATATAACCAAGTCGGTCTTAGATGGGTTCACATGTAAACCTTTATCCAGACACCATCGTTCTATAATGAGAAGAGCGTGCTGAGTTAAATCTGATAAGACATTCAGATGCTTTCCTGAAACTGTCAGAACCAGATCGTCAGCATAACTTTGGGCAACAAAACCGGAATCACGAAAATTCACAAGAAAATTGTCAATGACCAGAAGCCACAGCAGGGGTGAAAGCACACCTCCCTGTGGGCATCCTCTGGAAGCCTTGACTGAAATAAAGGTATCCTCAACCTCGCATATTGCAATGCGAGATTCAAGCATACATTTAATCCACCTGATAATGTAGGGTTCCATACCAAATTTAGTACATGCATTCGTAATCGGGGCGAATGAAGTATTATCAAACGCTCCTGCAATATCCAGAAAAGTGCCCACAAGAAACTCGTTCAGTGCATAGATCTCTCAATTCTAGTTACGAGATCATATAAGGCAGTCTCACAGGATTTGCCAACTCTGTAAGCATGTTGCCTATTACTGAGCGCAGCGGTAACTAAATTTTGGTCTCTAATAAATAAAAATTACTTTACTTCTGCTCCAAGATTGTGGAACAGAACTAAAAGCGATACATGCCTGGAACAAATGAAGTAAATGTTCCTTAATGAGAGGAAATCCATGCTGTAATACAGCAGGAAATACACCGTCAGGACCGGCAGATTGGAAGGGTTCGAAAGAGAACACGCTCCAACGTAGGACCTCATAATTAATTAATCTACAGGCTAAGTGCCAATTGGGACTTACATCCAAATTGTTAATGACTACACCAAAATTGTCGAAAGTAATGGTTTTACATCCCGGGAAATGGGTAGTAAGAAGTAAATCACCAATCTTTTTCGAGGAAGTAAGCTTGCCATTACGTAGACGAAGTGAATCAAGTCTACATGTATTATTCCTGCTCAGTGACTTGTTAAGTCTAACTACAGCAGGTAAGACTACTGTATACTAATAAATAAATAAAACAAAACTGCTGTTAGATTTAGGCTACGAAATCAGGCTTTGTTACTCTGGCAGGGAAAAATTAATGGGGTTGTTCTTTTTTAGCTTTTCTCTTGTATTGAAAACCATGATGGCATGACAAAGTCCTGTTTGGAATTGGTCAATATGTGATTTTGGAAAAGGTTCGTTCACTGTAAAATCCTTTGTGACCGGTAAGATCACCTTAGGTATCTTTTTTAGCCAACGAGGTGGACGTCATTGGTGGAATGTGGAATCATGGTAAGATCTTCGCATCTCTATATGGTACACTTTTCTCGATAATCGAGAATATGTACGATTAGTGCTTATACTCGTTGGTTTTACTCTAAATTGTAGAGTAAGTGCCACCTACTGAAAATATTTGAACTGTTTGTCTTAGAATAAGGGTTCTATAAATTAAAGCAATTTTAAACCTGAAACAAAATGTTTATATGGTTGTTGTACGGAAAATATTTAGAAAGAATTTCTACCTAATTTCAACTATAGGATCTTAAAATAAACTATTTGAAACATCACATATCCTCAAGTCAGACATTAACATAAATACTAAACTTTATTTCACTTCTTTGAAGAAAATGGGTTAGCTTTTATGATCAAAAATATACTTCTCGTATATTTGATAACTTCCTGGAATTTATTGGTGCGGTAAAGCAATCTTCTACAAACGAAACGTTCTAATAAAATATATTTAAAAATAATTTTTTTCTACTAAAACCAAAACACCATTCTAAAATAGTTACCCTAGTTGGGTGGTCATATATGTTTCGTCCAAGTTTATTACTCCACAATCTCAATTTTAGAATCAGTACATGTTCTTGTCTGGTGATTGTTGTTGTTTCTAACACGTTTTTCTATCTAAATAATATAATATATATGTACGTATAAAAAAAAATTAAAGCTTAACATATTACATAAATGACACTTATACTTTTGTTATGTTCTTTTTAATTTTAAAATCCATCATTTATGGTTGAGAAAGTAAGTTGTACATATAAATACATATCCATGAAAAAACCTCTAGATATAAATATATTTTCTGTTTTTCTTAATTTCAAGACAACACCAACAACAAATGATAAAGATTTGTTTCTTGTCTTTTTATTTGATTTTTTTTCTAGTTATTTTTCATCCATTCTAATTAAAATAGAACAAAACTAAACCAAAACACAAATTTGTGTATCATACTTAAAACAAACTAAAATAGAGAAACACTGTTAAGAACCTTCTTTAAATTTCAAATATTTTAATCTAATTTGACCATCCAAAAAAACATAAAATTAATTTAAAAATTGTATTTCAAAGTGGAAGAAATTATTTTATATTTATTAGAGCGATCTTTAATGTGAAGCGGCTTGAGAATCAAAAAAACTATTTCTTTTATATATTTATGTATACAATTGATTTATTTGTTGTGAATGTAACATTTCTCTAACGATCTTATAACTTTTCCGTGTACATCTTAATTTATTTCAATCAAGATTTCATTTTATATTCTATGTTCTACACTGCTTAATTCCCAAACACCTCAAAATATTGATTCCAACACTTTAAATGTGAAATTTTCACATTTATTTGAGTTATTTACAATAACACGTAACAAGTCAACGAAGCTTTAACAGTTGCAACTATTAAGAAATAGGATACAGATTTATCTTCAATCATGAATGATAAATTCAACAAAAAATAATCCTGTCGACACCAAAATTGTTTTTTTTTGTATTTTCTTAAATACTAAATCTTTATTTTTTTGTTGGTTTTTCTATAACATAATACTCGTACCATAAGCAAATCCAAAATTAGTGTGGTGTAAATTTAAAATATCTTCATGTAATTCCATAGATTATGTTTCCATCCACCATTTTAATCCTCATGTTTATGTATCGTTTTTATCTATTTATATTTCCAGTTTGTTATGGATTGCATTTCCGTTTTTCATCATCATCTTCATCTTTAGTATCATTGTCTTAGAATGTTGAAAATGATTTTAATCACGAAATGTATATCGTAATGATATGGTGCATTTTAAAATATTATACAGGGTGATTGTTTAGTTTATGAGTTGGATGAATCATAAACTTAAGACGGATCAGTTTAAATATTTTACTACAAAGTGTTTGTATACATTGCTTGTTCAATTTTACTCTCGGTTAATTGTAAAAATAAAGATCATTCTTATAAAGACCAATATTGATATTGGTCTACAAAATAGATTCTAGAATTAAAAAATTAATTTTAATAATTGGAAATAATTAAGCTTTTATGATAAAGCTTTACGGTAAAAAACCTAATAAACATTTAAAATTTAATCTATGATTATTATATTAAGACTGTTTAAGTAGTTTATTCCCAGTTAAAGAACAAACATTTTTTCTAAAACGGGTTTAAAAAATATTAAAAAAATTTTGCTCATATCAAAATTTTTTTTATCGAGAATTATTTTAAACCAGATATGAAAAATATCTTAAAAAATTTTTCCTTATAAAATTTTTTTTCCAGTAAATCTAAACATTGATCAAGTGAATTTACGCATATCAAATTTTTTTCCCCGAAAGTTATTTCTCAACTTTAATTGAGAAAAATCTTGAAAAATATTTTAATATAATTCAAGTGAAATTCACTTAATTTGCTTATATTAAATTTTTTTCCTCAAAATTTTTTTAAGCAGATTTATCTCTTTAGTTTATGTTCGATAAGCAACTTAAGTTGTATTAAATTTTTTAAAAACTTTAAAATATTGTTCGTGGATATTTAAATTTTTGAAAACGTTTGTTCTATTTTTCTGGTAGAAAAATCTGTGATCACAATGTACTCAAGACCTCTAAAAATGGTGATTATTGATATAAAGAACCATATTAAAATTGCTTTCTTAATAGATTCAATAATTCAAAAGTCTATTATAATAATTGGAAACATCCAAGCTTTTATGATAAAGCTTTATAGTAATAAACCTAATTTTTCTATTTTTTCGATTTATATTACTGGATTGTAGACAAACAAATATATAAATACACTGCAGTTCACTTGAATAGAAACGACGGTTTTTTTGGAACATTTCGAAATCGATCCAATTTTTTCAATATTTTTTTTACAGAATAACAAGTTTTGATTAAGCAGTAAATATTTTATTTTATTTTAACAAATTTATTTTTTCATGATTAATTTTGCTTTCTTGTTTTTTTCTAAAATAATAGTAAATTTGAATGTTCACTTGAATAAGAATGATTAACTAATTTTATAAAAAGTTTTTTATTGACTAAAAATTTAATTTAGTTCGATTTATTTTTAAAAATTAATTGAGTTTACATGGTTTTTATAATGTGTACTACTTCCCTTATTAAAAATAACTTCATACAACCTGCTTAAGATGGAGTCATACAAATATTTTAAATACTCTAAAGAAATTTGATTCCAGGCTTCATTTATCGCCTTAATAAGGCTTTCTTTATTGTCAAATTGTCGACCTTCTTCGTAAACTTTTCGAGTTGGCTGTCTCCCACATGTTTTCAATGGTATTGAGATCAGGAGAATAAGGAGACCACGGCAAAAGCTCTACATTTTGCTGGTATATCCATGATTTGATTATGTTAGCTATATGGATAGGGGCATTATCTTGCTGATATATCCATGACAGTGGCCCAAAAGTATCATTAAAGCGGGGAAATGCTTATTCGAGGATGCCCTTGTAAGTTGCTGCGGTCATTTTTCCGGTTGGAAATGACAAATCTCTCGGACCATAAAATGATAAAGCCCTCCACACCATAACGGCTCCTTCCCGGCTGTGGTGTTGCTAAAAACTTTTCCTCTTTTCGAAGGTCGTGAAAATAATAATTAAACCCATCGGGGCCATCGATGTTAAATTTCTTTGCATCAGAAAAAACGACACGTTTCCATTTTTTAGCCCATGTCATTTTTTAGCTCGAGAAATCTAACCTTTTCTGTTTCCTCTCCTGATTTAGAGGTGGTTTCTTTCGGAGCTTTTTTCGAATATGGTGATCTGCTTTTTTAATCTGCTTTTTTATACTGTTATTCGGCTGGCCTCCACACCAACTCTAGCTTTAATTGTTGCACAAGATAGTGCGCAATTGGATAATGCCCTTAGTATGGCCCACTTGTCGGCGGCAGATGTGGCCTCAACAGTTCGGCCTTTATTGTTTGAGACATATTCTTTTGGATTTTTTGTAAAATTGAAGATAACAGTCTTACTTCTCCCTATTTTATCTGCAATTACTTGTAGAGAGTAATTTTCGCTGTGTCGTACTTGAATTTGGGCTATTTCTCTCTTACTTAGTTTTTTTCCTCGACCCATATTAAAAAATTTTTATGTTAAATTGGTAACCTTTTTTAAAAAAATTAATTTAATTTAAGTTTAAGTTCTTAACACTTCAAATTTATTGATAATATGGTCGTTTCTATTCAAGTCAAACAAACAAAAATGTGCTTTTGAAGAAAAACCAAAATAAACCAAAATTCTTCTGGCCTACTTATTTATTTTTATTTAAAAATTATGTATTATAAACAAGTGCTAATCCTGTAAAAGTCAATCTTGGAAAAGTTGGACCCATTTGAAAATATTTAAAAAAATCGGTTGTTCCTATTCAAGTGAACTGCAGTGTATTTAAAATTTAGTATATGAATTTTGTACGAGTATTAAAATTGTTAAAGTAAACAATTTAGTGAAAGAACAAACATTATTTCTAAACCAGATATAAAAAAAAACTTAAAAAATATTTTGATATAAAATATTTTTCCAGTAAATATTGATCAAGTGAATTTGCTCATATCACAGTTTTTTCCTCGTTGGCTATTTTTAAATCAGATTTTAAAAAAATCTTAACAACTATTATATTTTTATACATATAAATTTTTTTTCAAATAAATATTGATCAAGTGAATTTTTAATCTTTGAAAAAAATCTAAAAAATATTTTCAAATAAAATATTTTTCAAGTTAATTTCCTCATAGTAAATTTTTTTCCCCGAAAAGTTTTTTTATGCAAATTGATTTTGTTAAGTTTATGGTTGTTGAACAATTTTGTGTTTGAAATTTTTTTGAGGCAAAAATTTAAAATATTGTTCGTCAATATTTAAATTTTTGTAAACGTTCGCTCTATTTTTCTGTTCGAAAATGCTTCATAATTTTAACGCTCCTATGAATTCTTTTAAATAAAACCAAATCCAAACAGAACTTAGTGAACATCCTATCTTTTCAATTATCAAAATTACATAAATTCATTTTATAGTTTTCTTTATATACCGCAACACTAATTATTATAATGTCACGATGATGTGCTTCGTTTATATGAACAAGACAGAATAACCCTAGACATCTACTTAATGTGTAATAGAAAAATATTAAGAAAATAAAATAAGAAAATTTTATTGTCACAAAATAATTTCAATTATCATCTTAATAAATCTTTATTAGAACGTAATGGTGTTGATGATTCTTTCTCAGATAAACAAAAATATATATAATATATCTAATCTTAGCTATACGATATATAAATACGAGATGAAATTATATGCATCCCATTTATATAATCCAGGTTGATTTAGATTTATTTTATATTTATTTAACATAATAACAAAAAAAAACTATTTTTAGGAATATGTTGGTACGTATATGCATGTATATAAAATAACAACATTGATCTCTCAACTCAAAAGTTAAGTTTTTTCGGAAGAAGGCAACATAAAATAAAAATATATCAAACAGATATATACAAGAAGTCACCACCATTGGGATTGTGGGACATAAAATAAATTTATCATTTTGGATAGATTTAAATTTGTTATATTTCGAGATTCAAGTGACTGTTGATAGTTTTTTATACTCTCTCGTCATTTTGATATATATATAAAAAAAACTTGATCCTAATCTATTTGGGTATATGTACAAACACACACATACTCACTCACATATACATATAAGTGTAACATGATATTATATTTTGATAGGATTAAAGATATAATTTTAACTTTAGATTTTGTGTCCCTTCGTATATACGTTGAAGTAAAACCAAACTTAAATGAATCTCACAAAACTGTCAAATAAATTTTAATTTGTTCCATTGATTCACATCATTTACGTTTTTAATACGGGAAGCTCTATATTGTGGCTTTGGTCGTTTAGTTAATGTTATTCTTATATTTATTACGGATTTTATCATTCTTGATATTAATGAATGAAGTTTAATGTTTATTTGTTTCTGGGTTACTGCACGTGGAATTTTTCAAGGCGACGTGTGATTTTATCTTGATTTCAAAAACCGATCAATTAAATTTTAATTTATCGATCTGTGCGGAGTGTTACATGTAATTTTTTCTTTTTGAAATCAAAAAAACACTTTTGTTTAACCACCAACCAAATAAAGCTATCGTCATCGCGGTATATCGGCTCATTTTAAATCAGCACAGCGTGTTTATAATATTAAATCACCTAGAACGAGATATGTATCAGCTTACATGATTGTGTATTATATTTTTTGAAGGTGTATAAATCGTGAATAACCGTAACCACCCACGATATCAGAAGCTTGATATACTATAGACAAGTCATATGAAAGGAAATTAAATGGAAATTCAATTAAGAGCATGCTGTTAATTCTAATTTATACAACGAAAAAATTATAACAAATTAATTTTTGCCATATAATTGTTTCTTCTGTTGATATTGATTAAATTTTATTGCTTTAATTACTATTAAGGCGCAAAGTACTCAACACGAACATATGTATTTATACATTATTTTGTTTATAATACATATTGAAAACTCCCACTTCCGTTTTTATTATGTGTTAAATGTTAGATCAAACATATTGTGTCGCTAATTAAGTTTATGTTCAATCACTTTGAATGTGCGATTAATCTTTAGTTACAAAGAGAATAGTTAAGAGCTTATTAAAATAGTTGCCAATTGGTTCTTAAACCATGTTCAAAAAAATATTGGACAGTACTAGCTGAAACAACGTTTCTACATAGTTACCATTTATTTTCAAACTGCCCGTGAATTTTTTTAAAAAGGGCATACTCTGTTAGTGGTTAATATCAGATAAAGTTACCTGAAATAATATTGGAATTAAACATTTTTGTAATAACTTAGGCCGAAAAAAGCTTGACCAGTTATACCAAACAGAACCTACGTTATGAAAATCAAAGTATTGTCTTAAGTAATTCTTCGAAAAAAATTATTTTTTCTCAATTCAACTAATAGGCCCAATAGTCTCATTATCCAATAAAATTTTGACGAGGCATCATGTAAATAACTTTCAGGTGCATATTCACTTATTAGACATAAACAGTCATCCATTGTATAGTGTTATAATTGATCTTCTTAAATTCTAACGTATAGAATAGGTCTGATAGGATAAAAACATACGATTAATGGATTAAATTATTTTTCGAAAATTATTATTTTTCGTCAATCGAACGTTCGATTCGTTAAAGACTAGTTTCATATATTGTTTAATTAGTCGCACTAGTTTTTTAATTTTAAATGTAAAATTAAATCAGATTAATTAAAACCTAGAGCGTACTATATATATAACTGTAAATATAACTAATTAAATTGCTCTATTTATAACTTTTATAGCTTATTTAATAGTGTAACTTCAATCAACTATAATACTAGTGATTGATATTGCTAACAAAATATTTCCAGTTTTGCCGCTGTCACAAATTTGAACGTGCTGCCGTTTGGTTCAAAAAATTATCAATCACAATTCACCCAAGCATTCTGGCGGCTAAAAATAATAGTGTGGATACTATAAATATCGTTAATAAATAAATTTTATGACCAATAAAATAGGAAAATCGACGAATTAGTTCAAATAATGAGTAAACAGAATAACTTTAGAACAAGAACATTTTTATTGTTATTTTAATTCTATTAAACAAATAAAATTTCGCGTTCGCGTTGTTACTTCAACCATTATTACTTTTTACTTGGTTAGTTAAGAATAAATACTTTAATTAGTTTTAGCCTTAAGATATTTGGTTAAGATTTAGAATAATAAATTATGATGGGTGAACATGTTTTAAATTTTAATATTTACCAGTATTAATAGTTGTTGTTGTGTAAAAGCTTAAGAAATCTATATAATATATACAATATTTGTTTTTGTATTTACTATGGACATAATATTTTTATTTCTGATTATTATTCTGTGTGTATATATGTAAATGTCTACATACGTATGACCAAATGAAAAATTGCTCCGCAGTAAAATGAGTTCACCTGTTGCCCTGAAGGGAATTTCATTATATGTATTTGTTTGGATCATCTTGGGTATTCAACAAATGTTATTAGATTTATTTAACGGTATGTAGGACGTAGGTTTATGTGAAAATTAACACATTAATAAGTATCGCGTAAGTGTAACTGTAAAGACGACTAGTACACTTTTCGTAAAGGGGGAAGATGGAAATATGATTTTTCGGCAAAGTTTATGCAACAAAAAACTTTGGAATTGT
The DNA here is from genome assembly GCA_963932295.1 of Tipula lateralis. NCBI lineage: Eukaryota > Metazoa > Arthropoda > Insecta > Diptera > Tipulidae > Tipula > Tipula lateralis. The sequence continues at coordinate 12,574,579 of OZ010737.1, forward strand.
GTCGAAAACACTTAGTTTAATCTCCCAATATAACGAAATTTTAATAAACCTATCTCAAATGTTGATAATATATCTACCAATCATTCTAAAAGTGTCACTTGATCTGTATACATAATTTTATTACGCTCATTGTTAACTTTGTCAATATATACGCTAAATTGTATTAGTTTCACTTTACACATCAAATCAAAGGAACAGATGAATTTGATTACTCGAAAAAAAAACTTATTTTCGAATATATTACAAACCATTGCTGTAGTTACCCCGACCGCACCATCCCTACTCGATTAAAATATAAATATTCTATTACATGGAGAACAAAAAGTGTGATTTAATTTAACAAAAATCAAGTCATCTTTTCAATCAAAAATTATTGGGAAAAACAAAAGTGAAAATGAATAGTATACGTGGTATCTATGTAGAAATGCCGAAAAAGCGGAAAATGTGCTAGAATTTCAAATGTCTTTTGTTTTTTTTTTGTTGCTGTTGTTTTGTGTTATTATTTTTAAATCAACGTCAATCACCAACCTCGTCTATTTTATGTTTTGTAATTTGAAAATTTGATTTTTCATTTTCTCGTCGTATTCATACTCGTATTGTTTGCACTGCGTGTTACCCTTATTGTCAATCACATTGTACAAAAACAACAAAGAGTACTTTTATAATAATTTTTCAAAATGGTTTGATTTTGATTTTTGTCTGTTCAATTATTTGACAATTTACACAATGGTAGAATGTATTTTTAATAGCTTATCTGTTTTGTGTATATAATATATTGAATGTGATTCTGTGTAAAATTGACACATTGTATTACTGTTGTGGGTGGAGAGTTTTGTGATATTCAGTTTTTTAATTTGTGCAAAAATGTGACAAATCTAAGTTTTTTCACACATTTAATATAAATTTAACTTTGTCGTATACAAACTGAAATTCCCACCAATTCTTGAAAATTATGAATGAATTCTATTTTTACTCGAAATCAGTGCAGTCAGTCCACGTTCTGAACGTGCATAAATAATCCTATAGAAATATAAAAATAGCATATGCATGCCAACATTGTCGAAGAGCAAATACCGATTAAATATTTTATTATATGCTCAGACCTTAGGTGAATATAAATATACGAAAAAGTTTAAAATATTTCCAAAATATATTTTTTATTATTAAAATTCATTAATTTTGTTTGCTTCAGCAGATGTTTTCGTATGATTAATATTCACATCATGATAAGAAATATATAAAAAATTGGCAATTGAAAATATTTGAATATTAAAATATTCGTTTTAGATTAAAATAATTCAAAAGTCGTCAGAACTGCGATTTCGTCACAACCAAAATTTATGACAGTAATTTTTATTTGTTATTTTAATTCTTGAACATCGAGAGAACGAACCATGTATACACAATCAATTTATAATGGCCGTGATATTTAAGGTTTCGGAAAATACTAGCAATTGCTTACCACCTCAAAAAAGCTAGCATTTGCCGAGAATTACGCATTTCTTAAACCGAGATGTGATCGCTTAAAGATTTTTCAGGGAAAAAACTACTCTTCTCCAAAGACGTTTAAAGCTTGTAATTGTTTTCACTTCCGGAATTTTGACCATATTTCAACCTTTATTAGGAAAACTGAAGAATTTGTTGTTAAACTTTCTGTATTGCACGCCTTGAAGGTCAATGGGATGAAGTAAGTGTACATACTTTATACATTACAAAATCATTAACCAAGTATTTGTACTATCTATTTTTAAAGTGGCTGCATTTTTGGTAGTTATGTTAAAGGTGCTAGTATTCTGTGGATGGATAAAATTTAAATATACCAATAATGAAAAAAGTACTGGTAAGTTAGTATTAATATATGGTGAATTCGAAATTAAATTTTAGTTAATAATAAAATAAATGGTTAGTTTTTTACGTTTAAAATTTAGATAGTGGTGTTTCCTAGGACTCGATGATTTGAAATTGTTCAGAAGCATATTAACTAGATTATGGTTGAAAATATAGGAGGAAATATTAGAGTTTGTGGCTGGTAAGTAAATTACCTTAATTTGTAAACCTAATAAATCAACCAATCTTCTATGTCAGCACTATATAAACGCCTATAAACAATATATCAAAATAGATTTTGTTCAATGTACTTGCTTCTTAAAAACAGTACATATACGTTATCATTCTTCTTTCGTTCCATTTTATAACTGGCTTCCAAGATGCCAAGTTTTCAGCTGTATGGAAAATACACATTGAAAGTTTCGATAATGTTGTTTGCTAATTAAAATGTAATAATATTACACACATTTCAAGAAAAGATCAAATAACTGATTGCAGAAATTGTGCTTTTGCTTTTAACCATCTTCTACTTGAGCTTTCGTCTCGCTAATCTATATTCTTCCCGTTCTATTTTGGCCGTGTACCCACCTCTCACTGTTGATTTAGTGTATCTTTGTTATAGTTGTAGGCAGCTTTTTTTAAGATTCACTAGCCGAGGATCCTATTTCTCACGATGTTATGTCATTTCCAGTTTCAATTTACGCTATAAGCGTATCCTCGCATAGCTTAGCTACGATCTATAGTGTAACTCGACAGATGCCCCTGTTAGGTTGTCTTGAGCCTTGATGCACACTGGAGCTAATGTACATATTGGTGATCACTACCAGTGTAGGCTTTGACCCGCATATAGCTTGACTTTCTAAAAGTTGATACGCAACCTTTGTTGATCACCGAAAGCTCCACTCTGGCTATCATTTCTAAGACATATCGTAAACGTTCATTCCCCATTCAAATGCCTTAGCGTTTAAATGTCTGGCTTTGACGAAAGCACCGCCTAGTTCTCTTATTTTATATTCTAGGTGGGTATTTAAGCTCGGAAACTAGCTAACTACCAGTTCGGTTATGGTAAAATACCAACTCCAAAAAGTGATACTATTGATTTTGGTAAGCACAACTCTCCATTTCTCCTTTATGTTCAGGTCTGGCGACCAATTGGCGTTGGTTCTAAGTTTATCGGAGCGCTGGTTCTGATCTATTTCGATACTGCTCACTGATGATCTTATAGGGTATCTTATAGTGAATCTTAGTTGATATAAATGAGATAATGTCGTCTTACTTCTGTGAAGGTTTCCCTATAACACATTCAACTTATCATTATCTTCCTGGCATTGTTCATGGCCTGTCTATATATTTGGTGGACACCTGACCCAGTACATGATTTATTTTTGCAGCTATGATTTCATGCTCGGCACAGAGGAAGTGCTTTAACTCTGCTTGGCAGTCCTTGAAATTACCTTTTCCTCCACATTTAGAACATATACCCAACTGTTTCATATTTGGTCCCTTGGTGATCGCTAAAACCGTAACAAGCATCGCATCTTGTAACTATAGCTTTCCGGATGAGTGCAGTATAGCCACTCTAGTTTTATGCGATCAGCTTTGAGTAATTCAGCTACTTCTCGGGCACCGATCTGCACAAACGCCATCCGTTGTTCTCTTAAATTTGGTTTTGTTATAGAGATGCTTCTACGCTCCAGTGGACTGCTTTTTCGGAGGTCAGCAGTCGAAGTCCCTGATTTCGAGTTATTTTCGGTTATAAGCTTCGAACTGTAGCTATTTTTCCCAGAGCTCCTGTTTAAGCCATACAGAAGTTTGTTTTATCTCCTGTATTTGCATCATTTGAGTTAAGGTATTAAGGAATTTCGGATTCACGTTTTTCCGTATTATATACCTTATATGTTTAGCCCAATTTACTTTTAATCAGTAGGACTGCCGGTTAAACTTTTGGTTTACGAAATCTTTTCTTTCTTTTATTATCTTTAGGTTCAGATGGCAAATTTTTGGGTTGTTGGTCATCACCCTATATTTTTTCCTTTGTACGGAGTCTGGTTCAACTATGGGCTAGAAGCGAGAAAACTGATACGTTTGGTTCCTGTAGGTGTTTCGACAGTATTACTTTGACTTTGTTTCGTCGCACCTTTGTAAGCCGCGGGCATAGAGAGGACTTGTTCCATTGTCTCATGTCTTAGAATAATTGCCTTCAAAATATCAAATAATTAGTGATCTGGTTACAGATAACTAGATTGGGTTCCGGCATGAGGTGAATATAAACAAAGCTGAACATCATGGTAAAATTAATTAAGGAGGAAGGACGCCTATGTTTATTTATATTTAATTAAGGAGGAATTTATTAATGTCTTTGTTAGATCACACGTCACATGGATTTCGATCACCAAATTCGGATCCTCGCATTACATTTTGTTTGTTAAATTTATTTATCTTTATATAAGATATAAATTATATGTAAATCGTGTTAAATTATAATAATCATCTCCTATCAACATATCAAACAAAATTTATAAACACGTTGCTTGATGAAAAATTTTACTCCATAAGTGTTCACATAAAACGTAACGAACGTGCTTCTGATGTTATTATAAGATAATCTTATAAGATTACACACAACTCGGGCTACTGAATATAAATCTCAAGTTGGCGATATGATCAGTAACAGTCGTATCACATATAAGCATAATAACCATAAATAAATTGTATATCTTTTAGTCTTGATCAAAAATCCTCGACCTTACTTGGAATCGCGCACATTTATAGAAAACTATTTTCGATTTGAAAATTTAGTGATCGCACCGTTGTTGTTGTTATTGTATTAATCTATTTATCATCTTCCGCACTCGTACGTATACGTAATATACTCGTGTACGTGAATTACCAAAAGATTAATTTGCCTTTCATATTCTTGTTAGCAATATAGAAATCCATTTATGATTTTGTTAAGAAGATGCGCTTCAATTTAAATTTTCATGCTCTTCTTAAAAAAATGTGTATATAAAAATTCACTGCAACAAGCCCAAACAATAAATCATTGGATAGTTTGTAATCAAACTATTTTTTTTATTTTCTCTTGTTGTTGTATTCGTTTGAGAGTTCCTCTTCTGCGCTTTATGTTTTCGACTTGTTCTTCTTCATCGTATTTTTCACTTTAGTTCCAAGGTCAATATACTGAAACTTTTGTACAAGTTTTTTTTTTAAATATAAATTTCTTGTTAAGTAAGAAGTAGGAAAAAAAACATATGATGAGTCTTGAATAAGAAACGAAAAAAAAATTCTTAACAAGAAGTCGTGATGATGAGGAATATATCAGTGGATCTCATTTTTTTTGTTTCTTAATTTCATGAAACTCGTATAAATATATTTCTTACGTTTAGTGTTGTTGTTTTTAAATTTTAAATATAATCCATGAGAGGACATTTCAATGAAGAATTAATAACAACATCGATGAAAATAACAAACTATTTCTCGCTTTTTGTAAGAAATGACAACACGACATCAATAATATATAGTGTATATGTTGAATTAAATATATATAACACAAATGTAATGCGGTTGTGATTTTTATAGATCTTGAAATGGTAGTCTTTTCTTAATGATTTTTATCTACGAATACATATTCCGTTTCTGTATCTCTCATATATTATGTCTCTCGGTTTTTATTTCGTTTGTATATACTTGACTAGTCCAAATTTAATTTATGATGCGCGATGATGATATGTTGATGCGTGATGAGATGACAACAATGAAGACGATCTGTTATGGTAATGAAAATCGACTATCCAGAGAATAATATATTTTGTAACCGTCGTCCTTTAAAAAGTCACAATTTGATTTATATGTATTCGGTTGACAAATAATTTCACACTATCTGCCAGTAATCAAGAAAGAAAATGGCATGAAAACTGTTTACATATAAAATTGTTGTATAAACGTTAAGTATTTTACATTTTTTTGGTTTTAATTAATTGGACATTTAAAAATAATTTATTGGTTTCTCAAGTGTTTAATTAATTTCCAATTTATTTAACGAGATTTAACAATTTTTTTAAAACCCAACTGAGATATTCTATCAAACGTCAAGCGGATGGTATTTTAATAATATCCGAACAAACTTAGTGCTTGTATGACATCCGCATGGTACTGAAAGTAACATGCTTGCTAAGTCAGTCGGGGGTCTCGGGTTCGTTTTTCGGTGGTGACCAAAAATCAAGAATGGGTGTTTTAAAATGTAAGCGTATGTGGGTTGAATCGGCCCTAGTGGCATTGAGTTCTGGCATTATAACCGCCAAAACTCTGCAAATGCGAAACGGTTTTCAGAGAAAAGTACTAGCAACAGTATAAGCAATATTTATATACAAGAAATACTTTGAGTATAATTTTAATATAACTGTAAAGCTTTTGTATTCCAAAGATTTGTGCAAAATTCAATCGATTAACGAAATAATTAACACAGGAATTGATATATTATTTCAAAAGAGCTTAGAATGTTTAAAATTTTGCGTACAAAGTTTCTTTACCATTTTTTTACCTTCAATGCATACCACGCAACACATCGAACCTATATTTATATTTTGTCTTCTGATATATGTTGTAGGGAGATGATGATAAACTTTTCAGTCTGCAAAATTACCATTTTCCTATTAAAAAAATTCACATCGATTTTTTTTCTGTTTCCAATGTTCAATTTCTGTTTAGTTCTTTTAAAATAGATTAACCTATTGAACCCTAATTTTTCTTATGTCAATAACAAAATAATAATAAAACCCATGTATGGTATATATAATATGTATCCGTATAAACACAGTATATGATAATGATTATGTTCTCAACTTGTTGTTTATTGATAGTTTATTTATTGTTGTTGTAAATAAAATACCTTTAAATAATATTATTATACAAATGCGGGCTCATAATTTAACATGCAATCGAAATTCACATGTTTAGAAGAGTTATTCTGTGTGCGCGGATGAGGAAAAGAACATTTCGAATTTTTATTTTGGTTGAATATGCTCTTGGGATTATGTATTTTTGTTGTTGTTGAATTCTTTGATGAGGGTATTTAGATTACATATATAAAATGATCCCAAAATTGTGTACATAAGCTGAAATACCAAGAATAAATACCTAATCTAAAAGTTGGTAATTAAAATTTTGATTAGAATTTACTTTGAGAGGTATAACGTGGTATATCATCGCGCAGTACACAACCAAGAGGCAAATAAATGTGATGCGCGGTACTGCTTTAGATAATTATAAAAGTCTATATGATGAAAATGTGTTGCAACAAAATTGCCCTGCTTTAAAAAAAAACATCAATTGCCGCGCATATACATATATAACATTCGATACCACCTTTAAAAGGTATCGCGTCCGACATGTTATATTGACAATACAATCTTCACATATTTAACATAACTGACAACATGCACATTGTATATATAGACTTTTCATACAGAGTCGACGCACAACAATTATCATTACATTTTTTTTTCTTCTTAGGTTGTTTGTTTCCTCTTAATCATATATTAACATCACGTTACATTTTATTTTTTAATTCAACTTTATGTGTATAAAAACAAAAAGGTAAGACGAGGAAGAAAAGAATCTTAACCTTTTCGATATATAAAAACACAAAACCTCCGAAAAACTCATAAATCTGTGTTTGTTATTTAGAATAACAAGTGGCTTTTGGGTTTGGCTTCTCTCTTGTTATTTTCTACTTTCGGTCTATCGGTAAGTTTTCATACAACAACAATTCTATGGATATGTATATCTTAAGATCTAGTTCAGGTTTCATAACGATATGTTTTCGTTTTCTTTGTATATAAATATTATTTAACTCTTTGATTCTATGAATTGGCATAATACATTTAATCTTCTAACTTTTTTCATTTCAACTATTTGTGGATGCGATTTCTTTTTGTGGTTTTGTTTTAGGATTTTCGATTTCTTAAAAGCTTATTTATTTATGTTCTTGTTGTTTTGATTGTTGATCATGTCGTATGTGATTTATATTTTTAGTTAATTAACTTACTTTTTATATAGAATACATCGTGTGGTTTAAGTTAAGTTTTACTTCTAATCTACAAATTTGGTTGGCAACCTTTCTCTCAAAGTTTATCTCAAAGAACAATTGCTTGCAAAGAAGAGCAATAAAGCGTTTTTTAGCCAAATTATTAAGAAAAACATTGCAATTACGGACTAATACAATTACAGAATGGCATGAGGTTCGAATGTTTGTATTGGATAGAAAAACAGTTTATGAAAAACTTAATTTATTTAGTGTGAAAGAACTACCTAATCTAGTACAAAATTTTAAACATCAGATATATTTATTCCTATGTCACCGACCGTAATTATATAATAAAAAGTTTGTTTCATATTTCACTCCTTGGATTTTATCTCGTCACTGTTTGCTCTAACTCACGTAATCTTTGGTTAGATTATTATTCATGTTAAATGAGTCATTTGAGCTAATTCCACAATAAATAAAACATATTAAAAAACAATAAAATAATGTATTTAATGTAAATAAATCATAAATAATTAAACATATCCTATTGATGAGTATGCTGGCGGAGGCCGTTGCAATTTATAATTCGAACAAAAATTCCAACATGCTCCTTTTTTCGATTTGCCACACATGTCATAACAATTCTTTATAGATTAACAATAAATACAAGGTTAAAATTGATATAATAATGGTATAACATTGGGGTACTTACTCGAACAGTGTTAGGCGCAAAAACTGAACGTTCAGTACAAGCCTTTGCGCAATTGCTAACCAATAAAATAAATGCAAACACAAAAATAATTTTCATGATTGGTAATGAACAATAATAACGATACTAAGCTCGGCAGATCAAACTATTAGACTTAGTGCTGGAATCGAGCTAATTGATTGTATATAGAACCTGTGGTAAATTACTATGTTAAATTTAACCTGGTGACATTGAATTTTTTCAACATGCGTATCGACATTTAATGTGAGTCGATTAAAAAAAGTGTGCAGCTTATATTTTACTTGACTTATATACCATTCAATTAGTAAATAAAATTAATATTTTATTTAAAATGATCTAGAAATAATAGCAGAAAAAATAGAAGAAGAATATTGAAGAAAAATTCTTGAAATCCTTGAGTTTATGTAATATGGGCTTGTGTGGTCGGTTTATATTTCCTAGTTTTGAGACTAGTGAACCAATATATTACTCATTCCATTAAAAATTTGCCATCTTGGAAAATTAAATCACCACAGAATTTGCTTCACATCGAAAGATCATCAATTGAAAGGTTAAGGTCCATCCGTGCTCTAGAATTTGGGGCAAATCTAGGAAACTTATTCTTAAGAGATAGCTGTTGAAGTATAATATTCTGATGGAGCTTATCGAAATAGGCTTGAACTTTAGTTTAAGCCCATTTTCTGTTTTTCATATCATTTAAATCGAAAATAAACGAAACACCACAAATAGTATCTATTTAATCGGAGATCATCAGCCTCTACGATATACATAACCTCTGCGCCACCATACATACTGAGAAAAGTCCATCTGCCATATGCACGCCTATCTCCAGGCCAGATTCGAAAAATAATATTCTAAAACTCACTCATTCTCACACTGTACTCTCTTTTTACTCTCTCTTAACGCATCACTTAAAGAAATTGAATTCTGCCTATAATAATTTCTAGGCTTTATAGTGTTTGTCATTACAATTACCAATCAAATAATAATAGAATTTTTTATCATATTAAACAGAAAACATTCTCTTAAAATGTCAGAATCATCATTTCACCAAAACACAACAACAAAAAGCCAATTTGGTGTTACGTGTCATTTTTGACAGAAATTTTAATTGAAAAATGCCAAAACCCAAAGCATAGACCAAAAATAAATAAAATTTCAAGCAAAACAACAAAAATACCACTCACGACATTTATATGTACGAACAGAAAAAATTGTCATCATTTTGATAGTTCAAAGACAATATTTATATGTACATCGCGTCGTTTGAATGTGATATTTTTTTTAAACATTTTGACTAATTAGAAATCTAATTTAACAAACAAAAATTGATGATGATCATCGAAGAAATAACTTTACACACACACACAGACATCCATCGAGAAAAAAAAGATTCAATTGATGGATTACATATGGCCAACATGCTAGTTAATTATATTTGTGGATATTTGATTCTGTAATTAAAATTAGTTGCCAGATTTTGTAATTAACCACTTAAAGACAAGTATTAAGACGTATATAATATGATTTGAGTAACAACAACAAATCATATTATATAATATACACAAATCGTATATTATGGATTGTGAAATGAAATAAATTTAATTAATTTGTTTGGCAACAAAGTCATATAAAGTATAGGCGCACTGTGTTCATTAAACAAACTTAAGATCATATAATTTATTTCTACAAATTTTTTGTTTAATTAAAGTGTTCATTAGATGTATATTATGCGCTATAATTAATTGTTTATATAGTTTATGAATTTAACTAGATTTTTATATATATACACAAAATCATTTCAAAAAGTCTATTAATAAGATTTTATTTGGTACATTGTTTTCGAGTTTAATTGGTTTAGAGTATTAGACTCGAATTTGGTCATCAAACACATAATTATAGATACATAGCTGAAATTAGTTTGCCGAACGTGTTAAAGATGTTACTATCAACTGACCAATGTGTTTGATTGGATTAAGAGAATCTGTAAAGTTAGTGCTAATTTATTACTTCCGTGGGATGGCTAATATTTCACAAATAACACTGTTGCTTTCACCAACTGTTAAATGCTACTCAACCTAAAGCTTCGACATTGATATATGAACTTTAGTTCCCAAAGGATAATTAATATACTTAACTATTTTAGAAGTACATACTTTATGTTCAACCTATTTTAATTATTGTTAACAAGCCAGTCACTATCAGCAAATACTTTTAGAGTGGTCATTACTCGCAGCTTAGTAAAAGCTTTATACATAACCTAGAATCGAAAGTTCACATTCGCCACGAAAAATTATTAGTTATCAAAAGCAAAACGATTCAAAAGACGTTGAATCTTTATAAAAATCTACTCACAATTGGACTCCGTACAATAAAACATTTTAGTTACAACAGTGCCATCTCTTATTAAATGTTAAAAATGTCATAAAATTGACTGTGTACTCGAATAATTATCTCTTTTCATGCTAAAAGACTTTTTATGTGTTCGAGCCGACTCAAACAGATTTATCTGGTTAAGTAGGTTTCTGTCATATTTTGAAGCTTTATAAAGGTGAAAAAAGATGATATTATAGCAGTATAAATGATTTTGGCTTTCAAAACGAAGATAATAAAAGTATGAAAATAATCATGATTAATCAGTTAAATAAAATATTTAATTGCTAGTTATGATGCTAATTTTAATAACAAATAAATAATCGTATTAAATTATTTTAATAATTTTTAAAAGTTTTGTTGTAAACATATTTTTGTAAAATACAAGAATTTTTTATGTTACCGGTCGAACTGATGAAAGATTATATTAATTGGCGCGAGAGTTACTGGCTTTAAATACCATATAGAAACAGGGCTTGTCTTCCGCAACAACGCTATCAGTGATCTACGTTTTACAGAAATGCTCGACATAGATCAATCTTAGAGAAAGCTGTGTCTTTGAAGTCGCTGCCAACATCGCAAGATAAAATGTTAAAACTGACGTGTTTCTGATCGGAGCAGTATTTGAGAAATTCTTCGAATTTCTCAAATACTGCTCCGATTTTAGAATCACCCTGTTTTTAATTAATAATTAGTTTTATTTACTGATAATTAATAATTTATTCGTTACACGTAATTTTATAATTTTTAATGTATTTATTTATAACCTATGGTTGTATTTCTGATGATTAGTTTAGTTTTGATTTATAATGATTATTTCAAAAACAAGCAAGTAATTAGGGATATGACTGACTGGAAACTTACATACAGATACATAATATTTATGTGTTAACAATTAAAAAACATAAGTTTAGTTGATTTGAAAAAAAATATACGTTGTATTGTTTTATTTATAATTCGCTTGCTAATTAAATTGTGTTAATTTAATTTATTTGTAAATCTTGTACTTTAGCATATTTATACAGAACACGAAGAGAAATGTGAAAAATTTTAATATTCGTTTAATGTATAAAAAAAAATAAAAGAAAATCAAAAATATGTTTCGAAATAGACCGCGTTTTCGCGAATCAGTTGTTTGTTGTTGTTCAGTTATGCCTTTCCATTCCATGATTCTATGTGAATTTATGTTTACCAACGGTACTTTTGTTTGTTATTTTTAATTAGCACTGTCATATGTGAATAGGTTTGTTAATTATATTACATATGTTTGTGCGGGGAAAATTATATAAAAATGGGCAACATTTGTTTGCATATTACGTTTTGATTTATTTAATTTTGCAAATTGTGTTGCATAAAGATGGGAAGAAACGAAAAATCTTTGTCGGATTAATTAACATATAAATATTAAAAACAGTTTTACGATAGTTTTAATTTACTCTCAATTTTTTTTTGTTGAACAGGAAATCTTATAAGTTTTATTGTAGCTGAACGTGCGCTATTCAACAAGTTTATAATGACGCTCAATACATATTTAGCATATTTTTCGGAAAGGTTTATAGAACTTTAACCAAGTGGTTGAAAAAACCATGAAGAGGATTTGCTTCAATTATAAACGTTATTATTGCCTAAATAAAGTATATATTATACCAAAGTTTAACGTTCTAAGTTTTATTTATACTCGTATTAATTTTACAGTAAACTGAGAAGTTGTCACAATTCATCCAGGAGAATTTACGAAATCAATAGATTGGTAGGAACAAAATTTATAGTTGATAAGTAAAGATTTCATATTTATACAGCTTATATATTTAAAGGTTTTTATTTGAAGGAGATTCTGGTAACTCATTAGAACCTTGAATAATTACTCTTTTATTTCCTTCTATATAAAATAATTTAAGGAATTCTACACAAAAGTTCGAAAGGATTTTTTAATCCAAATCAAACTACGTCGATGGAATTTGTGGTATAGCAACAAAAATAGCGACATTTATAAATATATTGTTATTGTGTGTAATAATTCCACCAGAACAACTACTTTCGATACCACCCGAATTCTACCTTGATTGTTTTAATGTCATATTTTGAGACGAATGAAACCACCAATTGGTTTCAATATTTTTCTTAAACCTTTCATCAACAAATAATTGGCAAACATGAAAATTTTATCATTTTCAATCATTTAACTTAAACATCGTAATTGATTTACTTTACCTATGTAGGTACGAATATTTATTTCCAAAATATAAAAAATTAAACTAAAAACAAATAAAATCTTTTTGTTTATTCATTTCACGTAATTTAATTTAATTTCATTTTTTTCGAGAAACGAAGCAATGCTTGTTGTGTTGTTTTTGTTCTTCTGATTTTAAACCGATGAGGAATATATGGTACGATAGTAAAAAAATTCTTAAAAGAATACATTATCATAAAGATTGTGTGGGAGAAGTGTGGCTTAGTGGAAATATTTTATGTGCATGTACTAACGAGAGAGGTACAATGGTTCCAATTTGGAATTTTGGTAACATGCGAGACAGACGTGTATGATTATTGGTATATGTATGTATGTGGAAAGGTAAACATAATTTAATGGCATATATGTTTGATTATTGATGTGAAAGATAATTTATGAAAACAACTTCCTTTTAATCATTGAGTCTTATACACAACAGTTTTTGAATAGAACGAAGAGACAAAAAATAAAATTGTCGAAAGGAAATATTGAAAATAATTGGATTTTGATTTCTTGGAATGAAAAGGCCATTTTGGAACTATATGAGTTTTATCTTATATTGAAACCATTGATGTATTTAACTATCCAGGGATTCGAAATGAGAATAATTATACTGTAACATAACTAAATGTGCAAAATGCAAATTAACATCTCCAATATCAGTAATAAACGATATGCACTTTATATAGATATATAACAGTGATTCAGAGCTATTGCACAATTGTTTGGTATTTGGTTCATGGTTCGCACAAAATTACGGCTGATTTATAGAATTTTAATTTAGTTTCATTAATTCTCATTACATTATATTGTGAATCGCCTTCTTTGACCCCATTATTTCCACTCAACGCTGAAGTACAGAAATAAAAAGCGATTTAACCATATTTGTACATCAAACAAAAATAAATCATAATTTTTATTTTAAATTAAGCGGTATGGAAATTAAGAACAATAAAAATGTTTAAGACAAAACAAAATTCGAACCACAACACAATCAATGAATATAAAGATAAATAAATAAAATTCAAAATAATAATAAATTGAAAGTAATTAAAATGTAATTAATTCGGTACGTTGCCATTGATAATTAAAATGTGTTCTGTTTAATTTCATTTCTACATGGTTAACTATTTTATTTTTTTTTTATTAATCGTTGATAAAGATACGTACACATTGGATAATTTGTGATCATTATAATGCAAAATAAATTCATTTACATTTGAGTGTAGATACAATGAGAAAAACTTTATGTTTGAGTTGTTTGTTTGTCTGAAATCAGCACACCGGCGCGCAAAATTTTTTATTTTCCAAAATGAAAAACAAAAATTTAATGTAAAAATAAAAAAATTACGTACGCTATATAATTACAAAACAAAATATGTAGTAAAATAAAATTATAAGCAATTGAAAATCAATCAAATTCAAATAAACAAAATATAAACAAGTAATAACTTTTTATTTAGAAAAATATAAAATAAACTTATATATTTAATATATAATTAATTGTTTTACAATGATTCATGGAAATGCAATTACAATGTTCATTTATGTATTATTATCAATATTACTGTGATGGATTTATTTTGCATAACAATAAAAATAAAATTTTATGATTTTTTCGAATGACTTATAATAATTGAGCTTTTCGTTATAAAAAATATAATTTAATATGTTTGATGGAAAGCATCTCTTGTTTACTATTTTTAGGCTAGTTGTTTATTATGAGCTCGGATTATTGGTTTTTAGCCAGTTACTAACAAATAGATTTACTAACCTAGTCCATATCTCATAAAGGTTTGTATTAATAATGTTTTATAACGAGAACCTCTTAGAAGCCGCTACATTTACTCATCGTATATACATACCTAAATAAATATTTATAAAATACACATTATAAGTTGCCAAAAATACCTCACCTTATTCCAATTATGCTATAACAATAGTTCATAATATATTTTTACAACCGAAAACAAGTAATTTCACAATTTCACAAGAATTGACTAATAAGTTGTTTATTTTAAAACTCGCCCACCTACACTTTGTGTTTACTTGCTGTGGCCACCCATATATTATCTCTATAAATTAACATACGTTATAACAAATTTACCATAACAGTTTCTTAAATGCATTTAAAAACCAAACAACAACACAAAATACTTATTAATTCTGTATATTATCTTAAATTATTTTAATTCTTGTATTAATTTTTTTTTAAATATGTTTATAATTCATTAATTAACGAAATTATCAATTTTTATCAGTAAAACTATTTTATGTTACTATCTTTTGTTTGTATATTTGTTAATTTACATTAGATAGTTTTTTGTTTTTATTTATATACTCGTACGTATATAATTGATAAAATGTCTCTTTAATATTAAATAAATAAATAAATAAGAAAATATCGTATTTTGATTTTATTTTAGTTTTTCCGCTTCTTGATTTCGTGATGTCTTACGGAATTACTATATCTGTGTGTGTATATATTATATATCGTACATAAACGTATAGTGAAATGAATAAATTATTATTTTTGTCTAATAAAAATCTCTCGAAACATTTCGAACTAATTTATCAAGTTGAGGTTGTGCTGAGCAATGTAGATGTGTAGTAGAAAGTAGTAAGTAATTTACCAGAAGAAAAAGTGATTTATATGTTAAAGAAAATTAACCGCAAATTAATTAATCAAATCTATTTTTTATGTATAGTCGAACATACTTGGTTGAGAATAGATATTCGATGTTAATATAGGAAAACGTTAATGTACGATTTGTATAAATGTTATTGCGTTCGTTGGTTTAAGGAAGACGATAAGGATATTATAGATGTGAGTGGTAGAATTGATTATTTGTATGGTTCGTTGAATTAATCATTTCTGTATTTTATATGGAAACACCATTTAGTTACTCCTTGTAAACATATTACGCTGTGTAATCAATTTATAAATCTTAATGTCTAAATTATGTTGGTTTATCACTTTTATTGTGGTTGATAAAATTGTCAAACACACAGAAAAGAGTTGTTTGAATTAAAGTTTTTAACCATGTTCGAATTGATTACTTTTGTGAACTTACTTATAGTTTCTTCCACTATACCATATTGTTTACAACATAACCCCTAACCAATTTTCTACGATGCAGCATCAAAACAAATAGAAAATTTGAAAAATGATCCAACAGATTTTGCAAAAATCGATATCGTTTTGTACACTAAAAAATCGAAGTGATAGCAACTTAGCATTATTATATATTTGTACACTGAGTTGAAGAAAAGGCGCCAAAAAGACGGTTTAACATTTTCCCATCCCATTTTCGTTTTTGTGTAGCAAAAAAAAATCATACAATATTCACATTACACCATTAGTCGTCAGAATTATTTGTTTTTTGTATTTTGTACAAGAAACATAGAAACAAAATTGTTTTCATAGCATATGGAAATATCATAAAACAAAGGAAAAAGTTTTTAATTTTTTTTTGTTCGGTTTCAATATTTTATTTGTTTTATTCAAATGATCTCGTGATTGATGCAAGGACATAAAACATAAAAATTTATACACGAACAAAGTTTTTGTGTTTATTGGAAATATGGTAAATTTGAACATTATATGGTGAAGTACATAAACATTTTTGCGCAACAGTCGGTACATTTTTTTGTTTGTATAATATAATATCCACGTTCCCAGTGATGAGGGAGGTTGTTGTCAGTATTTACCATTTTTAGCATAAAAAATCGAAATTTAGTAAAAGTAAGAGAATGTGACAAAATAGGATGCTCTGTTGGAGATTTGAACTCAACGTTCTCCTCGACTTCAATGTCTAGTTTTAATATCACTTGCAACGTTATAAGAAGTCAAGAATATGCTTTGTAACTATTTAACTTAATAATTTTTTGATTGTATTATTATTTAGGATACTAGAAAACAAGGTCCAAGATGTCTTCGTTTGATATAGGTACTTAAATTTACACAATTAATTTTAAGGCAACTTTTGCAAGATAACCTCTCTTCTTAGAAATAAATATATGTTTCGATAAGAAGATAGCGATCACATATTGTACCGATTTGACAATAGACATTATATTGAGTATAAAAAAATTTGCATCTCGTGTTTATACGTACTAGTACTTGTATATGTAAACTGCAAGTCTCCAAATAAATTCGAAAAATAAAATTAAAATAAAATCAAAGTTTTCAATTTAATCACGATTTTAAAGTTTTGTGCAAAAAAAATAATTTTTTTAACGAAATAAAATATTATATTATGTATAAAATAAACATATTTAAAACAAAACTTTTTATTTAATGTAAAATTTATTCTAAAAATATAAAATATAAATAAAATCAATTTTTATGTGCATTCTTACGACATTTTTTTCGTTCTGTGTATTTTGTTTAAAGTTTTCTGGTTTCGTAAAAAAAATTTGTTATAACAAAAGTAATAAAATAACTAACTAAAAGTCATTAAAATATAAAAAATACACAAAAAAAAATAATAATAAATTCTACATACATTTCAATAAAGTATTTTATTTGGTTTGGTTTGTGTCTTTGGGATTTTGTTTCCCAATATTTATCGTCTCGTTTATTTATTGCAATTGCATCGTGTCGCTCGTATGTGAAAATCGATTGCTGCAGTGTATGGATAAAAATGTCGTTAAATGAGTATTATGGCCGCCACTCAAGGGATGAATTAGGTTAGTGCAAATTGGTTGTATTTACTTTAATGAAACCATGTTAAATACATAATATTTTTAATGAAGTGGCTAATAAACACTTTATGAGATGGCTGGTAGTAAATTTATCAATTTTAAACGGGATGTTGAGTGCACATTATTTTAGTATAGATGAAGCGTTTATTACTCTCGTTTATTGTGTTTATAACGTCTGCTCTGATTAATTTTGTTTTCAATACTGCTACGATTTTAATCGGTATTGCTTTCAACGTTGTTGAATTGGTCGAAATAATTTGTTTTATATATAATTGATAGGACGTGGTATTTGCTAGTCACTTGAAAAGCCTGAAGCAAATTTTGAATCACCAAATAGAATAGAAATCAGCGATTTGCTGTAAACGATGTGATACAAGAATGTTTTTAAACTACGAAATTCCGATAGACGTTTCCAATAGTTCTACCTAAAAATGATTGTACTGTTTTTATGAGTATAAAGCTATTTTGACATATTTTCATGCAACGTAAAGCGTTTTGCTTAAAAAAGTAATTTATCCGGGCCAAACATTTGTTCAGTTAATAGTGATTCATGATTTCATTAAATGATATTTGCATGTTTCTAATGTTTAAGTGGATTGAACTCCAACATTGAGATTAGTTCATCTAAATTGCATTTTGTTGATTGCAAAAAATTTGTCTTTCAGCAAGTAACCATTTAGTACAAGATTGTCAATATTAATATAAGTATATGGTGAATTATTTAGCTCGCATAATGTACCAATATCACGACATCGATTCCGTATGGCCTAACAAAGCCAAAATAATAAATATTTTCAAACTATAAAAAGCTGTATTTGTTATGAGAAAAAGCACAGAAAAACAACATATATGATTTTAAATCGTAAACTTTTTTTATGTCGATATGAAATTGTTCTGCTTTTTCGCTTAAGATCGCAAACTGATAAGAATCTGTTATATTTTTGTTTTGGTATTTTATTAGCGATTTCGAGATTAAAAACAATCGATAAAAATATTATAAATAAATTGTTTTGTTATTTTCTTGTTTCAATAATAAATTGGTGAACACTGAACAAATAAAAACTATAGATTAAGTGATAAGCTAAACTATATGAGATCATATTATATATATGTATGTACATAAACAAAATTTGTGCAAAACTATATTTTTTGCTTGGTCCAAATATATTACAATTATGCGTCTCCATTAATCAAAGTATATATATATATATATATATATATATATATATATATATATATATATATATATATATATATATATATATGTATATATATATATATATATGTATATATATATATATATATATATATATATATATATATATATATATATATATATATATATACATATATATATATATATATATATATATATATATATATATATATATATATATATATTTATATATAATGAAATTTTCTATCAATCAGATGACATAATCATTGATCCATTTACAATACTAAATTTGCTGTGAGCAAAAAAAACTCGAAACAAATTGAATATTGAAAAGGTTTGTTTTTATTCTCACCGATCCTATTTAATTTATCATTAATCAAATGGCAAAAAATTGAAATTGTTAAACTTATTTTAATATTTATTTTTAAATAATGATATGATCTATCTATCTATCGCGCATTCAAATATAAATCGATCTGAAAAAAAATGTATGACAATTTTCTTTCATATAGCGAAAATTATGATTAATGATTGGCAGTTTAATTGTCGAAAATTACTAAAAAAAAAATTTTTATTCGATTTATATATTTATAGCTAGTAAAGATTATTGATTAGGTTTATGGAAGTTATTTGGTTATGGAAGTTTTTTTTAACATATATTAATGTAGCGGATTCGATTGGGATACAAAACTTCTTATATTGGGAAAAACTGAATACTACTATAATATTTTTTAAGTTAACGATAGATCGATTTATTTAACGTTGAATTACTGCACTAATCTTTCTAACGTAGTTCCGAAACCTGAACTCATTATGTGTTAGCAATGAAGCTACTATAATTAGAAGTTATTGACTTACTTTCAAGTATTGATTATATAAGATTTATGTATTTTTTGATAATGATGAGATACGCTAATTAAATTGCATAAACAAAATTAGCAAATATTAATTTATGCCACTATATTAATTAAAATAATAACGAGAACCAACGAATTTAATTTGTATAAAAGTTGCAAAACATAAAATTTATCGTCCCTGTGATTAATTATCGAAAACACGCAACGGCAGCACAATCGTATTGAGACATTCTCCTCGATTTATATGCAAAAATTTCGACCGTCTATATACCTCATATCCGCAATTAATGACAACAAAATTGTATACTAACGAGATAATACGGTTTCGCCACCTTTCAAATTTAATCGAGAAGATTTAGATAAAATTGGCAATATGCACATATAAAAATATTTTGCTATTCTCGTAGACAATGTAGACATACATTTTTTTTATTAACCTTTAACCCATAAATTTACAATCGTTTACCAAAGTCTCGACTTTTCTGTCAAAACATTATAATTATTATATCTTAAACATTGTTACAAGCAGCAACAACAATACAAAAAGTCAATTGTTTAAGTCTACATTGTTTATTTCTACCTCATTTCCTTTCCCCATATACGTAAATATATACTTAATTTGAAACATTAATTATTTTGTCTAGATCAATTTATAATAATATTCAAATTATGTAAAAAGTAATTAATTTTATTTTTAATAAAGTTTTCTTACAATTTTGGTACATAGGTAACTCGTGTGTAACTGTTAGAAAAAGTGAAATTTGCATTAGGAAATATACCATGCACGTATATAGACATGTCTTAAACCAGTAATTAAGACCATCATTAATGGAATTCGTGCTAGAATTTCATGCTCTTATTTGACATACAACAAAAAAATGTATTACATTATTATGTATTTAACTAAGTTTTGTACATATATATGTACGTCATGTACATCTTATGTAATTATAAAGATATTGATTGGTTTGTGATGAAAAGCTTTCTATAGGTAATCATTTTTGTTCGAGAATAAAAAAAAAGTGATTGCCGCAAACTATCACAATTTATTTATATTGTTAATATTATAATGTATGTACTTGATAATATTTATGTTCATTATTTATGTAACTATTTTTAGTTTTGGTTTGGAAATTATAATCATATAGAACTAAGTAAATGTAATGTACTTATGTATACATGGATTTGATGTTTGAAACGTTTAATGAAACTGCATTATGTATGATTTATATGTTATTAAATAAATGGTTGTATTATGAATATTTGTCCATGTTTGTATGTAAAAATCACTTTTCTTGTGGCAAATATATATACAATGTATGCATCTTGTGCATGACAATAATGTTGTGTTTAATAATGTGCCACAATGAGTTAAGATGACAATCGAAAATTTGATTATCCTCAAACAGTGGCACAATGATAAGCCAGATAAGGGTTTTCAGGCCCACACCAGACAAAAGAGTTTAACACCATTTCATTTAATATATAGTTCATGAAGCTTAAACAATTCAGATGGTTTTAGTCTAAACTTTTCAAAGAAATTGGTCTAAATAAATTTTAGCCAATAACTTCACATATAAGTGTAATGAACTGTTGGAACAACGTCATTTTGGCAATAATTATTTCTTTATCAATACGCTTATTATATTCATCTTAATTCTCGATATACAAGAATTCAAGCATCATGTTCGATCAAACTAAAATATCTGCTTTAATTTTAGAATTTACATAGTTCCGGTTTTATTACGATGATACTTTTCTTAACAGGAAACCAACAGTTTTTAAGTTTAATACAAAAATATAAATTTTTCATATTTGCTATAAATAATGTAATAAATCAATACATCGGATGTTGAATTTGTATAACAAAACTTTTTTGAAAATGAGAAATATTGCTTCATAACTCTTCTATATCGATTATTATTCTGTGAATATACTTTAAAAAAGGGTTAATTTTGTAATTTTGTATTCTTTCCGGAAACGAAATAAAAGTTCCTCAATCGTCGCATTTGCATCAACCGTCGATACATTACAAGATAAATGATTATCAAAAACTGAAGCTTCTATGTTGGACCAAAATCCATTTCTACGATATTCTTTTGTAACTTTTACTTATGAAAAGTCTTACTACGAAGACATGAATTGTATTGTTAACAGCGACCTAATTTTCCTAACTGCATGACTATATGTATTATATATGTCAAGTTCTTCGATATTTTATATTACATTGTGCTTGATCGCATACAGTTCTTCGAGTTACTTTCTTCTATACACTTTCTGTAGTAGTATATCATGTAATCAATACCGTTACTGTACTGAATTGTAGTGTACACACTAGAGTTTTCAACATCGAGTATCGAGTACTCGGGTACTCGGGTATTTTTGATCGATTTTAAATACTCGACTACTCGAGTGTTTTTTCGCGTGCTGAAATTAAGCTTAAATTCGTAAATCAATTGAACGAAACTAAGAAATTTAGTATAACCGTTGATGAATGAACTGATGTTTTGATACGACCATTTTGAAATGTTACGGTTCATTCTACCGCTGAACTTCGTTCTGAAAGTACGAAACGTTGATGTCGAACCGCACCGCTCGATAAAATCAACCAATACCAACTTGGACGCTGCATTAGCAGCAATGAAGCAGTATGGCGCAACTTATCATTTCCTATATCTTCTTGAGAAAGATGCACATTGGGACACGGCTGATGCATCGAATACAGCTAGACCACAGCAAATACACACCTTATTTGCCATAATATTGACAACTATATTCAGATTGAAATACCCGGCAAAACAAAAAAATATGTCTACCTTCTATTCGTTTACGCACCAGATGGAAAAACAAGAAATATTATTCTAGAAGTGATGTCGAATATATATGTATTCGACAGCACTTCAATAAATATCGAATTGAAACGAAACTGCAATATCATAATTTTGAGTTATAATGTCTTTCCTTCAAACTTATTTTAGTTGGCAGCGTAGCAACACACACAGGGTACAGCTAGCTTTATATTAATTAAAGCCTTAACATATTATCAACAATGAGACAAAAGCTATTTATAACTGTACCCAACAGAGCTTTTTATTGGAATTATGATTTGGTTTTCTTCTTAGATACGCTAAATGATATACTTCTATACATTTTTTTAATTTAAACTAGTTGATCTAGAAGCTTATAAAAGCATATTTTCACTAAAGGTTTTATGATTTTGCGGTGACTTTTATGGTTTATTACAAAAGAAGATTGCAATTATTTTTGCGACTAGTTGATTTATATAATAATTCATTCGGAATCTGGTAAATCAATTAACTGGTTTTACTGTCCAAATATCTTAACCGAATTACCAATAAATTCAAATATTTACCGATAAATTGTAGCTTGACAATTTTAGAAAAAATAAAACAAATAATTTGTTCAAACGAGATGAGCCAGTTCCTTTTACATTATTCAGTCAAACCAAAACACAGTCGGCTACTACATCAGTACTAGTTAAAAATTATATCTAGAGGTAAACTGATGATTCACTCACTACCGGCTGTAAAATTATAATGCGTAAAATTTTGTACCTCTTATGATTTACGACTGTTACTAACCTCCAAAGCATACTCCGTCCCAAAATCGTCAAATTCAATAATAGTTTAAGGCGAAAAAATTCCTGATGAATTTCTTAAGCAAATTGCAAGCCAGATAAAAATGATATTCATTCACACTCGACGAATGGACGTGCAAATATTCTTACAAAATTTAATTCCAACAAAATTATCGAATTTATGACTCTCACGGCTACAAGGAAATATGCTTCCAAGTGCGTCGAAATTCTAGAAACAAATTGCAAGCATTTGGAATTAATTTTAGTAATGTTGATAACATCAGATGGTGCAGCAGTATTGATAAAGGTGGATCATGTTTAAATACTCATCATTAGTTATGTTTTACGCATGGTATCCAACTGGCGTTAATTAAGTTTTGTGTAAAAAAAAGATGCGTTTTTTGAATTAGATAATGAAGCTATTTATTCAAGTGTCTATGAATAAAAGAGTAATCATAATTTTTCTGAGGGTTAAATGTAATAATAACAGATACGATATATCTCATAATGACTAATATCCGGTTTACGACGAGTAGTAAAAATACTCGGATAGTCACCCTCGAAAACAAAATTAATTTAATACTGGATAGGAAAACCTGCTGGAACAGTTTATTGACTATGCTGGAACGGTACTTCAAATTAAAATCTGCTATCGACATAAACTTTTCAGAACATGAATTAAATATAATTAATGAAATTATAAATAACATCGGTCTTATAAACACTTGTCCACAATAAAACGTGGAGAACGCTCCAAATAAAATATTAAGTGACATGAAAAACTCGATGACCTCGTTAAAGTTTTAAGTTGTTGTTTGGAAATTATGTTAAAACGCTATTAATTTACTAGTAAAATACCGGGTGAACTTTTATCTTTTACCGGTTAGTGGAAACTTCGGTAAATGTGCAACCCCTAGCTGGGAGGCATAGAATGAGAAGTACCACAATGCATCGCGGTGGGCATAACGGTGTTGCATATGTGCTTACATAGTACCAAATAGTGGTGGATATTTATTTAACCATTCTTGCAAATATGACTACCTTACTACGATATTAACTGTATATGTATTAGCTAAACTCGTGAGAGTTTAGAAATATTTTGAAAAACTACTGCAACTTAAAACTAATTTTTGTAAATATACTTAAGCCTTAGATAGTTACCTTATGCATGAATTAAAATTAAACTCAAGTAAAATTTTTAAATGTTTTGTAAATAAGCCAATAAATAAATATTAATAAACTAACGTTTCGTGTATTATCTAAAAACATGCTTCTACGCTCATTTTGTAATTAGTTTTCAAATACCTGGATCATGAACAGAATCAACTATAGATTTGTGAAGATTTTAGTTTCTACTGTGAAAACTAATAAAAATATTCATAAATTAAATTAATTTCATTCATTAAATTACACATTTTGTTACTTTAATCTACCATACATAAACGAAATTAGTTATGTTTGTTGTTCTGACTGCTTTTTCGACTGTATATCTACATATATACGAGTACGAGTATATATATATATATACTTTTTCATCTTAATTAAATCACTTAAATTATATTTAAGATTAATCCTATCTCAAAAACAATAGAAACAAAAAACAACAACAAAAACCTCTTAATCTAATTAAGTATATTAATTATAATAATCAAATTTAACTTTTATATTGGTGGAGCAAAGATATGGGGATACTCTATCTTCCCAGTTATCTTATATAATAATATGAAAAGTTTTATACGAAAGAATGTACCACAACACGATATAATATTTCTGAAATATATATTATACGAGTATTCTGAGATCCGGAAAAGCATATTACAATATTTTCACGAATTTATTGTATTTGTGGTAGATTTTTATGGCGATAGAATATTTTTTGTTGTTTGCGTACGTACGTACATATATAAGATATGTATAACACTGCGTTATCAGCTATACATACTTATATCCTTGAACACAATCTGGTATATGAACTCGTATAATACAAATTCTAATATTCGCAAATCGTTACGAGTATGTACGTCGTACATATACACACAGTCTGTTTAAATATATGTAATTTTATTCCAAATCATTAATTAGGAAAATTGATTTTCTTTGTATTTCATTTTCATTCAAATTTTTTTTTTGTTTGGAAAATGTTCAGAAAATTTAGTATGAGAGATATTTTGTGTATGTCAAGATAAAATATACTAAACAAACACATACATATATACTAAATAAATTATATAAGCACACACACACACACACAATGAATTTAATCGTGTTTCTAGATAAAGGAATAAACAAAAGAAATTAAATAAATAAATTGCACAGGGCGGGAGTACCTCCTTTATATGTATACATTGATGTTATGCGTTAGTGTGTGTCACGACTAATGCTCAGAGATTAGGCGACATAATGGCGCCTATAATCTAATGCCTTTGGATAAATATAAAACAATGACGAACAACTCTTTCATTTATCATGGCAAACAATTTCTAGAACAAATAGTGTTTCACTGTAATTGGTACTACACAGCTTTATAGACACAACATAGTTTTGTACTTATAGTAAATAAAATTTCCATTCGAAATGTTAACGATTAGGAGAGACTAAAAGATAAAATCGTTTAAATGGGAATGATATATAGGGGGTAGGGTGGATTACACTTATACATAATACTCGTTTATATATAGAGAAACGAACGATTTTCTAATCCTAATGTCGATGTTCACTAAATCGTATTACAGCTTTAATTTCGGAAAATAAGTGATTTAGTGATAAAAAGAACCGTGAAAAAGGGGTATGATAGCTAAACAATACGAAAATGTGATTTGTTTCAATTAGGAAAAATGATGAATCAAGACTAAAGATAGTGTTGCCACACTTAAATACATTATTGTTTAATTGTTTCGAAAAAAGTATTATTTCATTAGAATAAGGTATTTGGGAGATGAATTATAAAGTTTTGTTGTACGATTTAAGGATTTGGTTTCGAATTCAGTATTAGGGTTGGTTTATGGTATGTATATGCAAATGAAGAATACTGATTTTAAAGAGTATATATAAATTAAATTTAAGTTTATAATATTATACAACAAATCGAATTTAAAGGGTATCTTCTGTTTTGAAATATTTTCAAAATAACTGCTCAGAATGTTAGGACTTTTCTTGAAGGATTCGTTAAGATGTCTTATATTTCGGCTTCAGAAGTGATTCAATATGATTAGTTCATCCATCTGGTTACGAAGGGTTTTGCACAGATAGTTTCCTTAATTCCTTCAACAGAAATCTATAACCTACCACAGCTTGATAGTAAAAACATGAAGTTTCGTGTCAAAATTAGGCGTGGTATCATTATTTAACGAAAATAAAATATTTCACAGCTACGTGTTAAACAATTACCTTTTAAACGATTTACACAGTCAAATTTTTATACATATTTCGCGGTGATCCGCCGTTGACACTTTGACAGATTTCAAAACAAGTGTAGGCATGAAAATATTTCATATTTTTTATTTACCTAACCAAAAACTCGATTACGAAACGCATCCATTCTAATATTTTGTTCGAGGTGTTTGAAAATCACACGTTAAGTTGCATAATTAATGTAAAAAAAATATTTTACATAGAATATCCACAAAAAAATCATAATTAATTAAAAAATGTGGTATTAATGGCAATGGATTACTTAACGCTTAATGAATTTATTTTTTCACTCATTAAAAAAAAACTAAATTGTTTTAACCCTCTGGGCTATATTTTGTACTATTTAGTTTACGACCAGATATTATAATTATTATTTACAAATAAATTTTAAGATATCGTAAGGTGATTGCATTCTATAAATTGATTAAATTATTATTTACACCCAGCATCGATCGATCTGAGTAAACAAAAAAACTGTGATGGAAATTGCTTAACACACATAATTTTTTTTATGTAAATACACTTTACCTCGATCATTCATGCGCCAAACACACAATCAATCAATCGATCCAGTTCTTTGTACAGCTAAATGTTTTAGTATAATTTTTATGCAAATAACGTTTAAGGAAGGGTAAACGATCTAAGAAAAACGTCGTATTTATTCCACGGTACAGCAAGTGAAAGTGTGACAATAATTCAATTTATTTTTTCTCAAGCGCTAATTTTAAGGCGGAATCTTGGTTTTCTATTTCTTCTTTTAAATTGCGACGCGATGTCGATTATACCTTTTCTTTATGTTAACTTAAATTTACAAACATGACATTTTTAGCAAATCGGTTTTGGTAGTTGTGCGCAAAATATGACTTTGTTGTTTTTTCGATTTATTTGAGAATTTACATGAATAGGAAAGGTGTTCACGATTCGCTATAATAACACACGAATGTATCTAAAATGGTAAGAAAAAAATCGTATTTTCGTATGAATATGATCAGTCTTAAAAAAACTTTCATTGCGCGGTACAAACACAAAGTATTTTTCTTATTTAAATATTAATTAATTTGACAAAATTAGCAACACATTATTGATTAAAGGAAAGTTGATTAAAATGGCTATAATGTTCAAATATAGTCAATACTATTTAAATTTATACATTTTGCTAACAATGAATGTTATGCTGGTCTAATCAAACAAAACATAATTTGTTTGGTTTCTATTGTGGAAATCTATATTGTAACTCATTCCTTATTGGGCAACTTGGGTAATGCAAGTTACGTTATCCAATGCTTTTAGTGGTGTGCAAAACCACGGTTATAAGGCATTTTTTTCAGATTCACAGAGTTTTTCAAGAGACTGGACCACAATATTTTGACCACAATAGTCAAATGATAAAAAATAATGGCTATTAGATAATTCAATTAATATAACAACTTAAACAATTGACTTTAGCAGATTAAAAATTCGAAGCTTTTGCTATTTTGTCATTCTGAATTAGTTTCAATTATGTTCACTCCCTGCGAAATACTAAAATGTTTAGATAAACTATTTAAAATATGGTAATTTTACTTTTTATATGGCTTGTGACGTTCGTGGAAGATGATGGTTTGGGGAGAGCACAATTCATATAATAAATATTTAAAGCTCATTTTATACAGGTATATTGAAATAAGATACTTTATCTTGACCACTTCAAATTTGTCCTTTCAATGGGAAAACACTTCAAAAGTCCATAGTTTGATATTTGCTCATCAAGTGTTATTTATTGTATTGAGTATGAGTCACGAATAGGCCTTGATGAAATGAAAATTGTTTAATAGGATGTAGTTGTACAAAAACAAAAATTGATATGATCGGTTTATGATAACTTTTTGGAAACAAATTGAAGCAATACCATGCATGGACCAAAATAATAAATTACTAATTAAAGATAAATTAACCCATCATTAGTATTAAGGCAGTTATTTTAATATGTTTGGTATTGACTCTTTCTGTTCGTGGTATTTATGTAAAACAGAAAGTTGGTGGCAGAATCATCCAATTGAAATCATATGTATTGAATATAAATTATGAGATTGTCGTTTTCCAGTATTGTGTTTATCATTCAATGAACACCAATACCTCGCTTTGCGTTGTTTACTAATTTTCACTGTGCGTCGTTAGATTTTCGAAGTTGCGTAGTTTTGAAATCAAATATTCAATTTTTTTTGAATATTTTTTTTCTTATAAATGGCACTACAGATGGCCCTTTCTAACTGAAAATCCACGCAATTTCAATAGTTTTTTTTGCACTTTGTTTTGCTAATTTTAGAGTTCAGTTTCAATTAGTGTGTTCTGCTTTTTTTTTAAAAAAAGAATAATAAATTTTTATAAATATATACGGGTTGTTTTTGTTTACAAAAAAGGAAAATATTTTTCAATTTACTTATTGGCAGAGTTATATTTTTTTGCATACACTTGTAAATTTTTTTTTAGCAAGTGAGTGGAAAGGTCATTGCTGGTAGAATTACCAAAAAAAAAACTATCAGCTTAGAGACAAAATAAGATATTCTGCGACGATTTGATAAAGGAGAGAAGGCTGTGAAAATAGTAAAGGCTGTTGGTCTGGCTGCAACAACTGTCTGAGCTAATAGAGATCGAGATGGGGATAAAATAAGAGAGACTGCAAAATCTGCAACATCATTAGATGCTAAAACAATCACCCGTACAAGGAGTGCTTTGATGTCTATTTGGATTGAAAATCCAGTTGCGCAGAGAATACCATTAAGTAAAATGGTAATTCAGACGAAAGCAAAAAGCTTATTTGATGACATAAAAGTAAAGCAGTATGCAACGAAAATGCTAGTGGTAGTAATACAGACAGGAATGAAACATTTGCAGCTAGTCAGGGCTCGTTTAAGAGATTCAAGGTTCGAGCAAATCTGTACAGAATTGCTCTTAAAGGCGAAGCAGCTAGCGTTGATATAACTGCTACCCAAACAGAGTTAAAAGCGTTAATTCATGAAGATGGCTATGATTCGAAACAAGTTTTTAATGTTGACGAAACTGGGTTACTTTGGAAACGTCTACCTAACAGAACTTTCATATCCAAAACAGAAAAATCTACGCCAGGATTTAAAGCTAGCAAGGATAGACTGACTCTTCCTCTTTGTCGTAATGCAAATGGTGATTTTAAATTTAAACCATTTCTTATTTATTAATCAGAAAAATCAAGATCTATGAAAGGTTGTTCAAAGAATGTGCTTCCTCTCCACTGGCTAGCAAATTAAAAAGCATGGATGACAGTATCATTATTTCAAAACTGGGTTTCAACTTGTGCTATTTCAAAAATTAAAGCGTATTGTAAGAAGAAAAAAACTTTAAGTCTTTAGTTCTTGTAGACATTGCTCATGACCATCTAGTTTATGTAGTTGAGTTGTCAGAAAACGTTAAATTTGTATTTTTGCCGCCTAATATTGCAATCAGTTATTCAGCCAATGGATCAGGGTGTAAATTTAAAAGTTATTACCTTCGTCGAACATTTAAACTTCCCTTAAGTGAGACTGATGGACAAGATAAGCCGATGCTAGAGTTTTGAAAAAAGTTCAACATTATGAAACCCATAGAAATTATTTCCGATTCGTGGGAGGAGGTTAAATCATCTTAAATGAATGGTGTTTGGCGCAAAATATGGCTTGAGTCTAATTTTGAAGGTATGGAGGAGACTGATATAGATTAACTGCCAACCTCGCACAACCAAGAGTTGTCTAATGAAGAACTATTGCAACTGAAATTGCAATTTTCTAATGAAGAAGATGACATTGACCGTTCAATAGAAATGTCTGACCCTTCAAACAAATTTCCAAAGCGATGTGTTTGATTGACGAAGCTATGGAGATATTTTAAAAAAACGATCGAGAATGATAGTGGAAGGAGTTTTAAAGTGTCCCAGGTGGTAGCTACGAATATCAATTGCTACAATGAAATTTATTTGATGTTGAAAAAAAAGCTGTTCAGCAAACATTGGGCCATTTTTTTGTGAAAGAAAGCCTATCTACGACAACAGCCACTATGGACTCATCAGACAGTGATTAATTTTTATTTTATTTTAATTGAATTTGTGTTTGTTTTGTTTTAAGTAATTTTGAGTCGTTTCAGTTTGCGTCGTGTTTTGCATACTCAAGGATGGTACATACACTGGATCTCCATCTGAACACGAAGCTAAAAATCTCCCCACCAAATCATTATTGTTTGGAGATGAACTTCATTCTGCTAACAAGACATGAAAATTCTGTTTTCTTAAGATTGCAGTTACTTTTTTGACAGCGGTCACATTCAGTTCAATCCTAATCTGGATTTTAAGCAATATAAATTTAATTTATAACCTAGGCCAATATACCATTTTGGAAATAACTTATTTAAAATTTTAGTATCAACCAACTCTAATTTTAAATTATATTTAAAATACACGTACATGTTATGCCCAACTATGGCTGGTATAAGGACAAAATCGCAAACGAGATAAGTACAAACGTAAGTATATGTACATATATTTAATGATCGCAACAAAATATTTATAAGCATTCATATGCGTATACACAAAATTTAAATCATTAAAAATCACTTAAGCAAATATAATTACTTTGCATTTAAGAAACAAAAATAAATAATTTTTAATTTGAGAACGAAATGGTAATAAATCCAAATCATTAATGGTTTCTTTGGAGTCATTAAAACGAAGAAGATATTCCAACTTTATGCATGTCCATGATTTGGTTTTTAAATATATAGATTTGTTTGTATTATACTGGATGGCTGAATCGAGTACATGTACGAGTATAAATTTATATGCGAGTTGAAAAAATTAAAAAATTCGCGCAGAGAAAATTCTGAAACACACAATTTGTTCATTGTCCACACAGCATATTGCTAATTTAAATATATAAAAATTTATTTTATTATATTAACAAAATCATAAATAATATGCGTGACTTAAATTCGTTAAATATCACACAATGGTATTTTATAGTTTTGTTCATCATTATTGTGTGCCGGCCCCAGCAATGACACATTACAAAAATTATAAATGGAAATTTCAGATTTCGAGGAATATTAACAAAGGCATATTTTCACATGGACATTTTAAATTTAAGCGCGGAAAAGGAAAATCCATATATTTTTGATTGACATTAAAATACCTGCCACCAATCAAATAAAATATGTTGCTATATTTTCCAATAGCCATTATACACGATTATCAACGAGCTTTCCCACACATAAAATGTAAAATTATAAATTTTCATTCATAAATCAGAAAACAACAACAACATTGCTTTTTTTTATAAAAATAAATTAATCTTAGAAAATTTCCAAGTTAATATTTAAATTAAATTAACATATCATATGCACATACAGTAATTCTGTGTTCGTACACAGATCATCAATTATTTTCCTGTATTACATATGTATATCAACTTAATGATAATTATGCAAAACAAGTTAATTTGTCACGTCTTAAATATTTTAGATAAATAAAATCATTTTTTAGGTTTTGTTTTTGTGCCAAAGAAAAAGTTTTTGTTTTGTTATAAATAAAATTAAATATAATCACGATTTATAACAAAAAAAAATCAATTTTTTTATAAATTCATGGAATTGACATTTTTATTGTTTCGAAAATATAAAACAACAACAGCAAAGGTTTGTGAAAAGGTTTTGGTTTATTTAATAAGAGTTACGTAACTAACTAACTCACAACAAAGTAATTGCGCGGCAGTATAGCGAGCTAAATGGAGATATGGCATAATTGATATTTTAATCGGGTCGCGCGATTGTCGTACATAGAATAAAATTTTTATGATTGGCTTTCATGTCTATATCGATTAAAAACTAATAAATTTTATCAGAATGTCAATATCTTGAATTAAGTCGAGTACAATAGAATTACTCAAGCTAAATAATTGCGTCACAAGGACCTATTTGGTTAAACGTTTATTTATTTAATTTTCGAAATCAGCTGGTAATGAATTACTATATCTTAGAACCAGCTTAAAGGAGATCTTGGCGAACGTAAACAAAATGTCATTATAACAAGATAGACTTCTTCATCAACAAAGGTATAGACGGTAATTACATATACCTAGAAAGCAGCGACGAGATTATACAACTGTTATTATGACGATCAGTGCAACGATTGTTAAGAAAACAAGTTCACCATGGCTAACAAACAACAAAACCTGCTGGGAAAAATTTCAGAAACTAATTGAGGATAATATTAATCTCCAAGTGCCAATTACAAATCCGATACAGCTGGAAGAAGAAATAGAACAATTTAACAGCGTCATACAACAAGCGGCGTGGAGTAGTAAACCATCAAATACAACAAAAACACGCAAGAATGTTATTTATCCCTTGGAAGTTAGGGAATTGGTAGCAGCAAAACGAAAAGCAAGAAAAGCTTGGCAAAGGAATCGAGCGCCTGAATATAAAACTACTCTAAACATTTTGTCCAACAAACTAAAGCTGCTAATTAATGAAATCAAAAATGAATACATTAATAAATACCTAAGTAGCCTGTCTGGGGAAAAAGATACCGAGTACTTCCTTTGGAAAGCAACAAAAATGTTAAAGCGACCTAAACTTCAAATGCCTCCAGTTAGAAACGATGATGGAACTTGGGCTATAAGCGCAAAGCAGAAAGTAACATTGTTTGCAACTCATCTTGAAAACACGTTCCAGGCTCTACCTAGACAAACAGTAGGTGAAAACATACCACCAGTACATAAAATGGACAACTATAATATAGCTGCTGTCACAGTGCTCGAAAAGATGAAATCAAAACTAACCTAAATGCAAAGAAATCTCCAGGATATGACTTAATTACAGGACAAATAATAAAAGCCCTGCCTGAAAAAGGAATACGAAAGCTACTCCTAATAATTAATGCAGTATTCAGACTTAAACACGTTCCAAATCAATGGAAAGTCGCTGAGGTAATCATGACACCGAAACCAAAATAAACCATTAATTGACAAAAATTCGTATAGTTCGATTTCCTTACTCCCAATAATTTCATAAATATTCGAGAAATTACTGCTTAAGCGACTCAAACCAATAATTGTAGAAAGAAATCTTATTCCACCTCATCAATTTGGCCTTAGCGAAAATCATTCAGCAATCGAGCAAGTGCATCGGATTACAAACATAATTGAAGATGTACTTGAAAAAAAGAAAGTTTGTTCTAGTATTTTTTTGGATGTAGCACAAGCTTTCGATAAAGTTTGGCATAAAGGGTTGGAATACAAATTAAAACGAGATTTACCAAAGCAATTCTATGAAATACTTAAATCTTACATAGCTAACCGGCACTTTCGTGTTAAACTAGATGGTTAATACTCGGAAATAAAGAAACTATCGGCAGGAGTACCACAAGGTAGCGTTCTGGGACCAACTTTATATGTACTATATACCTCTGATCTGCCAACGATAAAAAAGACAACTATAGCAACGTTTGTAGATGACACAGCCATATTAGCAGTTGCTGATAACATAGAAGAATCCATAAGCAAATTGCAAAGAGCTACTAATATGGTCAACACTTGGACGAAAAGGTGGCGAATAAAACTGAATGAAGCAAATGTTAATTTAAATTTCACCAACAAAAAGGTTGATTGGGTACCAGTAGAAGTAAACTCCCAGCAAATTCCATATGCAAACACAGCAAAATACTTAGGCATGACTCATGACGCGAAACTAAAATGGAAAGAGCATGTGAAAAAGAAAAAAGAAGAATTAAACATTAGATACAGAAAGATGAATTCAAAGTCCACCGTGGAATAGTAAATGCACCGTGGTACGTGAGAAATGACAACATCCATAGAGATTTGAAGATGGTTTTCGTTAGCGTAGAAATAAATAAATACGCAAGACAACACATGCAACGGATTAGTCAACATAAAAACACTGAAATTCGCCGAATGTTAGATGACACAAATCCAGTAAGAAAGCTGCGAAGGAAGAAACCACTTGATCTACTAGATCCAACCTGGATCGGCTAAAAAATAAAATAAAATTATGTAAAAGGTACTAGCCTAAGAGCTATAACCCTTCAATCGTGAATTTAAATAATAATGCAAGACAAATTACTAGATGGTTTGTAAATCAGTTGTAAATAAATAATTAAAAAAAAAAATTATAACAAGAAAATAACCAGGAAATGAAAATTCAACTAGGCCTAGCTTTATGGAATTCTCCTAAGCAGAATGGAGTTAATCTCCAAACAATAATGATTTGGTGGTGAGATTTTCACCTACTTGCTCACACAGTTTGCTTATATTTAGATTCAGAGTATGCATCACCCTTGGCTTTGTGTATATTATTTGTTTTTAAACCTAAACTAATTCTTGCCTGGAAATTGATTTATATTGAATGACAAAGCTAATATTGTCGTGTACTGATATTTGGTAGACCTTCCAAAACTCATTTTTATGTTGGTATTGAATTACTGAAGCAGTGTAACAAATGGACTGATTTTAACGAAAAAACCAAAAAGTATAAGATATGATACTAAATATACTAAGATTGGTGCTTTCACGAAAAGCAAAACAGTTGTTTAAGCGTAATGATAAAGTCTAAAAAAAACCTTACACAATAAAACTATAAATAAAGTGGGATAAAAATATTAAAAGTGATTCTCTTGACCGTTGGAAAATAAACCATCTGTAAATGATAGCTCTGATATCCACTAAAAATAGCTTATAATGTTCATTTGCATGACCACTTGCTAATAGAATGAATTGGTAATAAATGGTATGTTTGAGCTCAAATGATGTTATTCATAAGTTCGAAGAGTTAGTTTGAAGAGCGAATCGTTAAACAACATCACAAATTTTAAATAACTGTAAAACAAATTCATGCTTCCATTAGAATGCTGAATATCAAAATCTATAAATCAAAATAAATTTAATTGAAGATAAAAAATCTCTGAAACAATTTATGTAGTGTTCTCAACGAGAAATTGAACAAATAATCTCAAATGGTAAATGTCAAAGCATCGTTATACAAAGTAGTTCATGAAATCACAAAGTATATACCATACTTTGTATAAACTATACATCTTGACATTCCAAATTTAAATTTTTTATGTATAGTTTCTTTTAGATCCGCCATCATAATTTGAAACTAATATTCCATTACTCAATTCTTAATTGAGATCATCGTAAACAAAAAAAAAATTTCTTAAATTTAATTTCAATCACGTTATCACGTTAAGGTTATTGAAGCAAAAAATAATGGTATAAACCACTATTACTTCGTGGAAAGACATAAAAAAAACGAGAACAATAGACTTAATCATCCATTTTGATTTACGGCTTTCATTTGATCTGACACCCAGAATTTATTACCGTTTTTATGTGTGTAAAATCTACTTGCTATATAACAGATGAAAAACTCGCGCAATTTCATTTAAAATTTCATGGAAATTAATTATAATTACGTTGGTGTTGACAAACAGTGACACTATTTCGAATCGTTCGGATTTAGAGTTGTACAGTTTATGAAATCAATTTATTTATCTATTTCTTCTGACTAATCAATAAAGTAAAATCAATTCGATACTTTGTTTCGATTTTAGTTGTTTTCTAATACACTTAGCATTCTAATTTATATATTTCCCAAGACAAAACAATAATAAGAAAGACAGTATAATAATATGCCATTGGCTCTTATAATCGACCATAAATTCTTCGAATTTTTATTTGTTTCTGACATTTTTTCACGAAGACGTTTTTCTTCTATATATATAACATACGATGATGAACTATATTCCAACGCAAGTAGTTTTTTTTTGTAACATATGAATGAATTATCAAAAGATTTAATTACCGTCATGTAATTGTGATAAATTAATTTGATGCGTTCATAAAATAATCTTGTGGGTTCAAACAAAACGGTTGTCACTGGTGAATTTAAAGATGCACACAGATTTAATTATAAATACAACCATCAAGGTAAAATATCATATACATATACGACCCAACAATACCGTACAAGCATGTACATCACAAGAATCATCGTCGAATCGAACAATCAGAAAATTAAAATTCATTTCACATTCCAGCTCGTTGGTACAACATTAAAGTATTTTCATTCGGTCTGGGTGTTTGTTGTACTCGAGTCCAAACAACCAAATAAGACATACAAATCCTTATTCCTTTTATTTTAATATCTTACCTATATATAGAACAGTAAGATTTTAAAAATCTATAAATATTTTATGATTTAATTTATATTTTATATTCTTACTTGTATTAGAGTTGTGTAGTTTCGGATGGGCTCATTCATTTTATAAATTCAACTCATGTACTCATGGTATCTTCAATTAAATTTTATTTCTTATTTTCCTTTTATAAGAATTAAAATTTATTGGTAGATATATTAGGAACATTTTTCTGTTAGCGCCGTGCCAGGATTGTTTGAAAGATTGACATATTTATTGACTTAAAGAAACATTTAGACAAATTTAAATGAAACGTGATTTTTAGTAATTCGTCACATTAACTATGCTGTTTTTGATATTATTTAAAACATAAGAAATTTTATATTTTATTAATAGACTTTTGGAATTCCGAATAAAAATTGTATTCGAGACGCACAAAGATGATGAAAGTAACTTTTGACGTGTAAACGTGGTTATCTTTATATAATCGTTTTATAAGCGATTTATAGACTTAACTTTAATAACTGACAACCAATGTATCTTGAACTCACCAGATGTATAATTATGTATAGGGTGTTAAATTTTAAGGGCCGTTGATGTTGATTTTGAATAAAGCACAAATTATTTAAAAAATTATTGCCAATTCTCTTTATTATGATAAAATAGTATAGTTCAATTATGTATGGAACACTTTATCGGTTTAATGGCCAAAATTTGGTCCTTTTGGCACCTCCACCCGATGGTCAAAATTTTCGATGACGCTTAGGCATAATTGAGGTTCTATGCCATTAATGTGCCGAATTATCTCTTCCTTTAGCTCTTGAATTGTTGCTGGCTTATCGACGTACACCTTTTCTTTCAAATAACTCCAAAGAAAGAAGTCTAACGGTGTCAAAACACATGATCTTGGCGGCCAATTGACATTGCCACCACGTAAGATAACACAGCCATTGAATATATCGCGCAAAAAAGCCATTGTTTCGTTAGCTGTGTGGCAAGTGGCACCGTCCTGTTTAAACCAAACATCGGCCACAACCATATCTTTCAATTCGGTCCATAAAAAGTTGGTTATCATCTCACGATATCGAACACCATTCACAGTAACTGCCTGACCGGCCTCATTTTGGAAATATGGCCCGAAGATGCCGCCAGCCCATAATCCGCTCCAAACTCTTTGTGGGTGAATTGGTTTTCCGACAATCACTCTTAAATTATGATTCGCCCAAATGCGACAATTCTGATTATTGACTTCTGAAAATGTGCCTCATCACTGAAGATGATTTTTTTCGAAAATTGATCGTCCACTGTTGCCATTTCTTGCCACCATTCTGATCATTGACGACGTTTGGAATGGTCAGAAGGCTTTAGTTATTGCGTCAATTGCACCTTATAAGCGTGTAAATGCAAGTATTTATGCATAATGTTCATCGACGACGAGCGTGAGAGGTTCAATTGTTGGGCACGACAACGAGTTGAGATGAACGGCTCTTCGCGAACCGCAGCAATATTTTCTGCTGTAGCAGCTGTACGAGCATGTACTGGTGTTTTAAAATCTCCTACAGACCCAGTTTGCTCAAATGTTTGCAAGATTTTTCCGATTGTACGCACATTTGGACGATTAAATTGACCGAAAAAATCACGAAGTGCACTATATGAATTTTGATTTGAACGCCCATTTTCATAATATGCCTGAATAACTTTAACTTGTTGCTCGACACAATTCTTTCATTAAATTACTTCAAAATATTGTGTCTGCCATAAATCTCCAAACATAAGAATAGTGTATTATCTTTCAAAAGGGTTATTACTTGATAGCTGATAGATGTATATATGTTACGGTCAAAGCCCGCAATGCGGCGAATGTCCGAATTTACCGGTAAATGTCCGAATTTACATTGGTAAATATATGTTCAATCTGCAAATTTAGACTATATTCACATTAACTCTTTCATTTTTTGTATTAATAAATGATTTCGTAGTAGACCCTAGTAGACCCTAGAATGATTTCGTAGTAGACCCTAGCATGATT
Source organism: Tipula lateralis (assembly GCA_963932295.1). Taxonomy (NCBI): domain Eukaryota; kingdom Metazoa; phylum Arthropoda; class Insecta; order Diptera; family Tipulidae; genus Tipula; species Tipula lateralis. Next base: position 12,613,735 of record OZ010737.1, read on the forward strand.
TTCTAGAATTGTAAAGGCTTGGATAACTCTCACGGTCACGTGGGCGGTCGCTGCGCTGCCCTGCGCTTAGCCCTCCGAGGGGCTTTAGATTTCAACTTCGAGGGACGTAGGAGCCGGGATAAGCAAACATGTCGCACTGCGTGCCGCACGCAGGAACGGATTATATAGAATCTATTAATGGATTTCGGTACACATTTTGGTAAATTCGGACATTTACCGGTAAATTCGGACATTCGCCGATTTCGAGCTTTAACCGTAACATATATATATATATATATATATATATATATATATATATATATATATATATATATATATATATATATATATATATATATATATATATATATATATATATATATATATATATATATATATATATATATATATATATATATATATATATATATTCACACGCTTTTAGTGTGATTTTTTAAAATCACACTACGATGAAAATTAACTACAATAATTGAAGGCAACAGATAACCTACAATTAAATTAAAAATTAAAAAAGAGGTTATATATATATATATATATATATATATATATATATATATATATATATATATATATATATATATATATATATATATAACCTCTTTTTATGGACCAATTCTGGAACCATGTAAAATTGGTCCGATTTATAGGTGGTCCGATTACAGAGGGAAAAAACTTAAAAAGCCTTATGTTTGTTTTACATTGTGTATGTCGTTCTCATATATACTTCAATCATTCGTAATTGACGTAAAAATTGTCATTTTAACCTTTACAAAAAATGCATAAAACCACGTGGTAAATTCAAATAACAACATACACACATGTAGTTGAATCCAATTCTAGATAATGCAGGAAAAAATATGAGGCATTTTTGCTCTGCGTCTGTTTAATAGATATTTCCTTTTTGATGAATTTTGAAATCATGTTTCTCTAGTTGGTACAACATCTCGTCTATTTGCTTTCACTGGCATAATCATTGAGTTCCCTTAATTTATTTTGGATCTCGTTGAATGTTATATGTTGTGTAGGTGATAAATCGTTTTATAACAAATATAACAAATAAATCGATTTATAACTTGATAATTAATTGAATAAAACATAGTTTATTCCCAATTGTCTGCTAATAATTCGCATATTTTTATATCCTTATCAACTCTACGAAAATCTGTTTCTGATCCGCAAATTTCAGATGAAATCTCAACTCTTGTCCAAATCCAGTTTTTTTTGAAGTAAGTAGTTATCGTTTCTGTTGTTATTTTGCACCAAGCCTATATTAATTATAAACATGGAAAAAATTGAATTGTTTTCCTAAATTTTCAGCTCCACTTGCTTCGTCAATAGCTAAAATCAAATGATTCATCAGTAGTTTATTGGGACTTTTAGTGACCTCCTGGTCTAAGAGTTGTAATAAAGATGTGGTAAGAGAAGGTGTTCGAGAGAAAAAACTGAAGCTTTACATGACTGTATTCTTTGTTTGCATGACAAGTTGCACTATCCAGAAAAATAATTACTCGTTGTTTTTGTTCTACCATTGTGTTATTAAACTTTTAAATCCACATATTCTTCGAATATAACCGATGTCCTCGAAACCGTTTTTTATTGAAACGCCAATAAATATTGTATATGTTTTCAATATTTAAATTTTTGAAAGCTCTTAGTTTTTATGCTTTTTCATCGATGAGAAGGAGTTCCTTCTCGTCTCTATGATTGCAAAAGTAATGCGACCGTTAATCTTTCCTTACACATACAAAAAAAATGTTTTAATTTTAACGTTCGAGATGGCGTTTCTCGAAAAAAAATCCCGTTTTCTCTATATATTACTATTTTTGGGCTCGTAATCATGTGTTACTATATTAAATGCCTCGCGATAGGTTTCCAATATAGTTATATCCACTAAAGCCCCTATAATAATTACCTATACCTATAATATAATAAAATAATTTGATGCTGTTTAATCTGATAGATTTAACAGTTCATCGTATTTTAGAGCTTTTGAATGTAGCTATCGGAAACCATTTCATTAATTGGTCTTCCAATACTCCATTTCTGGTTCAGGAAGATAATCTGTTTCTGTTTATAGGACCAAAATTATCGACCGTCGATTTAATTGCCTCTTTGTTTGCTTATCGTGGAATTCGAGTTTTACTGTTCTTGAATTTCTCACTTAATTCTCTTTGAGATATTTTATCAGATTCTGCACTTTCAACTGTACACTCTAAAAATTTTTGTTGAAATTTACTACAATAATTGTAGGTTATCTGTTGCCTTCAATTATTGTAGTGTAATTTTAAAAAATCACATTGAAAGCTTGTGATTATTTACATGTTAAACGTGAGTAATCGCACAATTTAAGACTGAAATTTCTATAATATTTTAAAAGTAGAAAAAATACTCGTATAAAATGGAAAAATCCGCTAAATTAGTGTAAAATTGCACTCTAAAAAAAAGAAAATGATGGTCGTAAAATTAATATTAAAATAATCGTAATTTTGTGTTCATTTTTGCCTAGATTTACGATTGATATGAAAATTTACTCCAAAAAGATGCACCAATAATATTTTTCAAAAAAAGGATATAAAATCAAGCCTTATGTTCTATCTTTTCATTGTAAAATTACAATGAAAGTTGCTTATTCCACTGCAAAGTGTAATGAATTCACACAATTACGTATATTTACACCTTATTACGCAAAGAGAATGTAATTTCACATACATTAGAAGTAAAAATTTGTATAGCAAAAAAAATCTAGAAAATATTTTGATTCAAAATATATGTATTCGCTAGTACTGTAGCAACAAAGACTCACAATATATATACAATGACACACAGTGCCACATACTACAAGTCCGATCGCATATGCCTGATGAAATGGATTTTTGATCTACACGATAAAACATCTTAATCATAAGACGTCATCAGATTCGCAAAACCGGGCGTTAGCTAGCGCGAGTCCACGTCACCGAATATATACAATAAGAGAAGAGGGGGGCGACATACAATTAAAAAAAACAGACACAACAAACGTTCAAACGGCTGGTTTGAATAAATCTGGCACTTCCTAACTTAGATTGTCTATTTAAGCCTCTTCGGAGTTTTTTATACTACCCAATTAGTCGCATTAATGCAAGTCAAGCCTTCGAATTTATTTGTAAATTTACACACGAAATACTGATTTTCCAACAAATTATTTCCGACTGCTGGTGAAGTTTGCACCATTTTCTCAGTAATTTTACAAATTCTAGTGTATTTATGATTTACAACAAACGACATAATATTATATTTATCAGACTTCAATGTAAAATAACATTATTTTTTTAGAGTGTGTACTATTAAGAATTTTTAAATAAACTGTGGTTAAATTTGTTCAAAATCCGTTAAAGATTTGATTGATTTCTATAACTTGAAAAACTTTATATTCAGAATTACTTTTCTGAAATGAAATCTAGCCTCCAATTAGGCATGACGTCATTGTATCATTGCAATACCTGTTAAAAAAAAGATCGACATCATTTCATCATTCATCAAACATAATGTACTATCCAGTTAGGTTATAAGTCGGGTTGTCAACATTACTCTAGCGGATTTTTATGTTATCCTAAACTTGTAACACTCCAAATAAAATTAACGCTTCTATTTGTAAATTAAAACAGAAATAGTTTTAAACAAGTTTTTGGTTGATAGAAACAAAGATAAATTGTAAATCACTACTGCAGAGTAAAAAAACGATGGACTTTTCGGTAATTCCCACAATTTTTGAGTTTTTTACAACGCTTATCATGTAAACTACTACGATTGAGTGAATAACGTCATTTTCCAATAAACAACAACGCGAGTGTGTAAAATTAAAAGTGGTTCAGTATTTAACGTTCAGAATTAGAAGTATAAAATACACATTTTTAGTGTTTATTCACTTTTTGTTTTTAGAGTGATAGGTAATTTGTCTGACAATTTTAATTCCTTATATTGTCTTTTCAGTTTGTTCATTTTTCTTATTCTAATGAATTACGTTCAAAGTTGGATAATATGAGTGATCTTAGTAAATTAATTAAATATTACGATGAAACGATGCATAATGCATAAAGCGAGCCATTTAACCGATTATTAATTTTCTAATGTTTTTATGAATCGTTACGGTAATTTAATCCGTTGATTTGTGGCAAATAAAAGAGCAAGAATAAATGGATTTTGTTACTTTAATGATCCTAAGTGCAAGGTGTAAACGTACAAAATAAATTGTCCGATTGCCGAGGCATTTTTATGGAATGGTCCGAATAGGAATTGGTTCGATTGAAGAATGGTCTGTAAGTGTTAATATATATAAATATATATATATATATATATATATACATATATATATTTGCGTCTTGTATAAACATCTTCCACTTAAAATATTTTCACCTAATAAAATATAAGTTTTTACAATCGATTAAAATTTTCCATCACTTTCAAATATTTCCCACCCACTTAAAAACTCGTAAAATTATTACAGTACAATGATTAAAACATTTATCAAATCATAAAATTTTCATTTAATTTATATAAACAATTTGAGACATTCATATATATACTTGAAACGAAAATTTAAGTAACAGTTTGTGATTAAAATTTTGTCAATAAAATACGAAAAATTTAATTAAAATGAAAAACTTTAATTAATTAAATTTATATACTTATGTGTGTTCTAAATTAAGATAAAGTGTAATAATATGAAGTCTACATGTAACAGTAAATATCAAAAAAAAAAATGTGAACATAAAATTAGATCTATATCTGCACATTATTATATACATATAAATATCTATGAGTACATCCATGAGTATGCATTTACATAACACTTACTTAAAGAAATTATATTCTTGAAAGTAATAAATTATAATTAAAATTCTGTTTATTTTTTGTTCTGCACAATATTTCCATCTTCTTGTATACGTCTCGTTCTCCTTTTTTATTAAAACATTATTTTTAAATATAAATTTAATTTTTTTTTATTTTATTTATTAGAATTTGATAAAAATGAAAATATATAATATTTCTAGTTTATAATACATATTATTATGTACTATAGAGAAATTACTATATTAATATTAATTATTATATTTAAGTAAGTACGAGTAAGTATATATACAGTATTGTGTATACATATAAAATTTAAATTTATGTATTCATATTTTCCAGATGGGGAAGTACGTATTGTAAACTTTTCTATAAGGCGAAAATATATTTGGACAGTACAAAATATTTTTGGCACCCGATACAATTCGGCAGTAAGAAAAATATTGTTCACGTAAAGTACAAATTTTTATTCGTACCACAGCTTAACCCAACAATATCATCATCTTCATTTTATATACTGCCACTACATTTGGTTGTGCTGCCTGAATAATTTTCTGCCAAATTATAATACATAATGTAGTTATTTTATATATATAAGAAGGGTGATGAAAGTTCATTAAATTGCTTTTTTACAATACAAACTGTAATTTTAGGAAGTTATATATTTTATGCTGAAGTTAGTTATGTATAAAATTATTTTAATGTACTGGTTTTAAATTAAATAGATATGAAACATATCTACAATTGCCTTTATGGTGTAATAACTTTATGTCGTAATGGATGTTTGGTTATTTCTAAACTGGAACTAAGTAGACAAGTTCTTAAAGCAATTTATTATATATTACCAATTTTATAATTGTTGCTATATGGTACAAAAAGATTGCAAATTCTTTTTATGTATCCTAACTATGACTTTATCTAGTATAGAGATACCTGGTTGTGTCTTTAACTACTTTCCTTTCAATTATAGTTTATAAAAGTGTCAGTGAGAGCATAAACATATCACTTTGTTGTGATTTATTGAAACTGGACAAATTGTCTGACATATAGTCAAATATTAAGACAAAAACCACACACACAAAATTTTTTTGTGAAAATTCTGAATATTATTTGTTATTTCACTCCCCTAGACATGCTAGGTAAAGGAATGGTAGCGAACAAAGCTTGAAAGCTTAAAACCATTTCCCTAGGATTTTATTTTTGAAATATTATTTAATAGTCAACTGCTCTTCACAATTGCTTTTGTTGAAGCATTATCGATCACCATTTGTTTCAATTATTCATAAAACTTCTTTGCAGAAGTCTCAAAACTCTGTAGTCAAAAGACTCTGTAGACTTGTAATTAAAATGTAGCTGGATATTCACAGAAAAATTCAGCCAGTACGCTTTGGCTCCCTTGAATTTATTTTTACTTCTAATTGCTTTATTTTATTTCTAATTGCTAAAAGTATTCGTGTACGTTGTTAAAATAATTCATCTTGGCGTTTTTGAGACTTTTATGCTGCTCTTATTCTTCTCGATTCAATTCGCAAGATTTTAAGTCTTTTCCCCGCTGATCTGCCGATCTATTTGCCTGTAATATGTTAACTATCGTTTAAAATTTCTTAATCGTTGATTGGTTTACTTCCTTAACGTGTATGAAACATTATTTCGTTTTTTGCAGGGACAACCATGCGCACTTTGTCCAAGAAATCTAACATTTGTCCCATCAGCTCTTTTCAATGCGTTTTTGAATGCGGTAACCTCGTTTGGAAGTTTCATTCTCGACGCATGTTCTAGTGTGGGCCCTTGCTCTGTATATGTTAACATTTCTAATCCTTCTTTTAGCTATATGCTGATGATACGCAATTTATACATAGTTATTTGAATTAATTGGATTATAGAAGTATCTGACAGAAAAGGTAAATATCGCATAATTTATTGAACTACTCAGCACGATATCAAATGGCTTTTGAGTATAGCTTCACTAGAGAATCTAGTGGTCAACTGAAGTTCCGGTAATAAAATACATGACCTAAACAAAATCTACAACATATTCTAACTTATTACTAAATCGTGAGTTTGACGATCAATGGAGACGCCCATGTCTATAATTCTATCGTTTTATAAATAATTTTTAATTTGGAGATATTTCAATCACCATAATCGATTTGGATTAAACATTTGAATCATCTTTCGTATAATACTGATTAATTGATGTTCGATGCCAAAAACATTGACTACCGAGTTCAATGCATTTTTCAGTAGCTTATTCAACAAAAAATAGGATCTATACGTATTCGAAAAATTTCAATGTCAACAAGACGCAGTTGTCGAAAGTCAATGACAGATATTCCGGATGAAGAAGCGACACCCAAACGTGAAAATCAAATACAAAATGAATATTCATTCATTACCGCATATGGTAAACCGACAACATCATACACATGATCCATCACAGAAGACTTGAAAACCAAAAAAAAATTGGTTAATCAAACGGTTTCTGTCTTATGTAAATTTGTCGAACTTGGAAAATTGTAAATAAAAAACTTGAAATTTAATGAACTTCACTAAAACGAAAGACAATAAAAGAATGCAAGTTAATTATAAATACTCGAAATATGAGTATTATTATGCAAATATACGTATGTACGAGAGGAGAGTTTGGTCTTAAATCAATATTTACTTATTTACTTATTTTATCTAACAAGAAAATTCTATTTTATATTCTAAGTGACTCGTGGAGTTAAAGTAGAATGTACAAAAAAATATAAAACAACTTAAATATTGTTAAATTATAAAAAAAAATTGCGTTATTTTACCACTTTACATAAAACACTTGGACCTCCCGTAGTTCGAAAAATCACTTCAGACGTAAATATAAGACACAAGTAACAACAACAACAAAAAAAATGTATGTATTCATTTTATAAACACACTCTATTCATCATGATCATTAAAATCATCATCATCATCATCGACGTCATCATCATCATCATCGTCGTCACTATATGGTTTTGACTTATTCTCAGTTTTGTTTGTTTTTATAGTTCTTATTTATTTATTTTGAATTCAACAAGAGTGTTTTATAAATAAAAATAACATTTCATAAATTTATTCTTCAGATTCGTTTTTGAAAATAAAATTTTTTTTGTCAGATTTATTTCTTTATATGTCAGACGAGGAGAAAATGTACAGTGAAATCAATAAAGTTTATGAATTTTAAGTTTCTAATTTTGTTATTGCGGTTTAGGAGAATATATATAGTTAAACAAATGGTTCTCGTTTAATCCAATATTATAATTTTAAAAAGGAATGATAGGGATAAGAGGGAAGGGAAGGATGATCTCTTCCAATTACCAAAAAACTGTCTGGTTACCAGAAATATTGCTACTTCTGAAAAAAACTAGTTTATCAAAATAAATTTTATCGTATAGTAATCTAATGTTTGTTAGTGCATACTAAAAACTTTGGCACCATGAATTAATAGCTTTCGGACGTGAATTTATTAAAGGACACCAGGGGGGCAGTTATGAAATAATTCGATATCGGGTATTTTTCGATATATCAAAAAATCCGATCCACCGCGAATTTCCTAATTCGCAAAATGTTTGGTCAAGTTTGTCAAATGAAAGCAGGAAGTTTGCAATAATGTGGTTTGTAGTTCACTTAAACTTGCTAAATTGAGTTTTGTTGTTGCAGTTTAATTGATTTGACTAGTCAGATGAAATCTATTAATGAAATTTTGTTCCTTAAACTATGGAATACACAAATTCGATGATACCATTGACACATATCTGGTTTCGTAACCATGATTATGAAACTATGGTTTTCGGAATGGGAATACATGACACACTACAGTTCTCATTTCATTTGACAGTTTATAATAATTCATTAAAATTCTTACTTTAACTGTGTGGTTTAAAAATATTTTTTTTTCGCCCTTCGCCTTAATTTTCCTATTTTCTTTGATTTTCCTTTTTTTTCAATGATTTTTCATTTATTTATCGAATTCTGTATTGATTTTTTTTGTAAACTTCAAATTTTATAAAATAAATAAATAAATATATAAAAAAACCAATATTTATAGTTTTCGGTATTCACTAACTGTAGAACTGTGGCACTGTCAGCACTAAAATGCCACGGGATACGAAAAAATAGCCTATTCCGAAACCATGTTTAAGCCAAGTAGCAAAACATGGTTAGCAGTGACACATAAGAACGAAATAATGGTTAACTCGAAACTGTAGCTACGACAGATATGTCACCGCCCAAGTGGCACAGTGGTTAAAGCTGTGGCAGTTGGAGCGGGAGGTACCGGGTTCGAATCCCGATAGGGGCAGGTTGCAAAAGGGATTTTTCACCACTTGATTACGATCGGTGGTGTGAATGAACACAACTATGACCCCCTGTTGGAGTGCAGAATCCATGGGCCGACCCATCTTCCATGTCAGTACTATAGGCTGGCATGGAGCTATGCAATGTGCAGATGGTTAGGAAAATCGGACCTATAGCCGTACGTCCTCGATTTGGCTGCAAAGCGTAAGGTAAGGACGTAAATAAGCGAACCGCGAAAGAGTTGGGAGTGCCTTGAGCCCCAAAACAGATGGCATAGAAATAAACGAGAAAAAAACCAGATATGTCTTAGTATTACACAAAATGAAATTCGTTTACTACATATACCAGTCGGATTTTGAAATTCAATTTTCGAAAAATTTCGTTTTGCCTTTTTAAGGCCGATTTAGATTTTACAATATTTTTCCACAACATATTTTGTTGCTTCAAAAAAGCTACGCACAGTATAAAAATGCCTATGAGAAAGAAAGATTTATAATAATACTAATTATAAAAATTTGTTCTTCGAGATGGTTTTAAGGATTATGAATGAGTTATACCAGAACCGACTAAAATAAAGATGGCTCTGGTTATACATATATTTCATGTAATTAAAACGTATATATATGTTACGAAATGTTAACAGTTGGCACCACAATCTAAAATCGTGACGGTATATTATCAACTAATTTTTCTCCAAAGCTAAAATGTGTATGGATGTGTAATAAGCATTTATTGGATTTGAACGAAAGTGGGTGTTTCCTGATTAAAGTTGATAACAATCCAACAAGAGCTTATTGATAGCAAAACAATTTAGTATTAGAATGTTTAGTTGGAATCAAGATACATCCATTCAAGATGCCTTGAGAATGTTTAGTTTCGATAACCTAGCTTTAGATACATATAAATATATAAGGAGAAGTAACAAATACAGCAATGCGTGGGTTTCAGTCTCATTAATCAGGTATCGCACTACCACAATTATTTAAAAAACCGGCTAATTTACACAAACTTCAAAAGATTTTATTCATTTCGATATTATTTGCAATGTAATAAAAATTCGTGAAATGATAATTTAGTAGTGGATTTTTTTTATGTCACCATAAAATATACTCGACCCGACTATATTTTATAGTATGTTTGACGTTTTTGCTCAAACAATAGCTCAAAAAAAATAAAAAAATCCTTTTTCAAATAAAAATCGCAATGTACTAATTGCTTCTTTTTCCAAACATTTTTTGTTGCCAACATTGAGTAAAGTCTAAATTGGCCTTTAGTTTCATAATAGCAAAATTCGCTTTCGGATCCGATATCGAATTTTTCAGAGACCCTGCAGAATCAAAAACCCGTCGAAAATAACCAAATTTCATACTCATAAATAACAAAATTTCATACTCGGGCTTTAATCTTATCAAAAACAATGAAATGATTAGCTCCAATAAAAGTTTTTCTCTGAAATTTTAAGAAACAAACAAAGTTTAATAACAGACTAGAATATTTATTAAGATTAGCAATATGTTGTTAATCACATTTCCAGATAATCTACTAATTGACAAGTCACTACTCACTATCCGATCAGTACATAACATTTAATGATTTTTAAAAAACTAAATGAACAACAACAGTCCTAAGTGTCATCTTAATTTTTCTAAAATCTAAACTATAAACATGCCAAAGGGGCTTGTAGAACAAATATAGAAATATAGATTTGTCAACTATGATTTATATATTCTAACAGTCTTGGCTTCATAATATATTTACAGACGGAAATCTCTTGTCAAACTAGAGTAACTCGTTTAATAATTAATTTCTCGTTTTTCTTCTGATTTTAACTAACTTCTAACAAATCATTAACGTTGACACCTATACTGATAAAACATTCTTAATGATCAATTAGCAAAAAAAAGCCTTCTTGTCAACAATACTATCGGTCCAGCACAAGAGTTCTAATTATATTTGAAAAAATTGATGTGGTTCCGAGAAGAGTAAGAAATCAAACAATATTGACTGAAACTGTCAAATTCTCTTAAAATGTTTAATGGCAACTCTCTATTGTGTAGCACATTTCTTCGAACTGAAAGCACTACAATTAAATTACCTCGCAACAAATACGATTGATCGCTGAAACTCGCTCATAAGTAACCATACTTACATTATATAGTTCTCATGTTTAACAATGGTTTGGTATAATGAAAGGTATGTCCAGCTTTCATTCATGTACCTTAAATATTAATACATGCAATGTGTTTACATACCTTAAGGGTATTAAAATCATGCAGGTAATAGACAGATAATTATAATGATTTAGTGCCAACACATTCGGGTCCAAATAATTGGCCGCAAGGATGTAAATTTTTAATAAATTATACTGACAATTCTACTGTTAACGGACATATCATCATTTCATCTCATTAGTGTTTTCTTATTTAAAGGTAAAAAAAAACGGATGTTATAAATAAAATGAATGGACTAAATGTATTGGAGATGTTGTTGGCCATTTCAAAAGACAACCTATTTACGTAAATATATATACATACATAATATTGTAGACAAAACAAAACATTATATAAAATGGGGGAGGAAACCCAATAAAACATGAAAACGAGAAAATTATGCAAGCATGCAAGGTGTATTGTAATTGTATATGCTGCATAAGTTATGTATTTGGTTCCACATTTTACATATAATTGTTACAATAATACTCGACTCGTATATACAAAGTCCTGTGTTCATATGGAACAGAAAGACAATTGCATGTACTTCTTGTACATGGTTATAGTCATAAGGTTTGTTGTTTTGTTTTGTTTGTTTGTTGCACATTTGTATGTACATATGTGTATGAAGGTATTATAATGTACATAAGTTGTATTTATATATTTAATTTTAAATTTGCAGTTTTATTTTTAATTTTTATGAAATACGTGAGTGTTGTTATATATTTTCGGAAATGAAACTAATTAAGTTTTTATTAATAAGATTTCAGCTTTTTTGTGCTGCATGCCACGTCAAGCTGTTCCAAGTATATGCATACCCTAAACAGTTAAATATACATAATATAAATGATAATTGGGAACTATGGAGTAAGTATAATTCAACAATTGATATGTTATGTGCAACGAACCAAAAATTCATGTTTTGCACACAAAACTGTCTAATTGATTGATGATTGAGATATTTTTTATACTTAAGCTAAGAGGTTTACAAAAAAATAAAATTTTAAAAGGAAATTATACATAATTAAACGAATTGTAGATTGCATATAAGCTTTTGTGTATGTATATATTTACAGAAAGAGTAGAACAGTAATCAGGTATGAATTAATTAGATTTTGGAACAATAGGTGATAAATTTTTATCACACATAAATTGTTTAATGACTGTTCAACTTCAAAGTAATCGGTAAATAATATTTGATGTTTAAATCAACGAACGTGTTAGCATGCTGGTTAATCTTTATTATTTCCGCAATGGACATTTTTGGTTTTGTCATATGTACTACTAGTTTTGAATGTCGAATTAATGTTTCGCTAAATGACACTCTGGTGAGTGACTAATGATTACTTCAACATTTATATGGCGGTAAATTTAATGTAATAAAAATTTGCTATATCAACACAAAGTTTACGTGATTGCTTTCTTCTTTGTTATGTCTTGTGTACATGAAGGTCGCCATATTTAAAATAAATTTTTTTATGTAAATACTTGGTACAATCATCGGTTATTAAATATGAACGACATATTGTGTGTTAAACAAAAATGAAAAGAACATAAAATGCTTGTATAAAAATAAGAATCTCTGCTGCAAAATAAAATTTTGTTCCAGTTCACTACAAGTTTATATTTCAACTTAGAACTATATGGAACAATTCTAGGTTTTGATTATCTGTTCATCAGATGATAATCCCCAATTCCAATATATGAAGCCCAGAAAGCAATGAGCTATTATATATTATAAGAAATAAAATAGGCGGTTTCGGGCTCATATAACATAAAATTGTTTAAGGTAACAAAAAAGCTCGATTAGACAAGTGATAAAAATCATAGTGACCGTTTGTTTCAATCGATGAATGACGTTATCAATTTTAGAGGGAAATCTGCTTTGCTTACTAATTTGATTCTTAACTTTATCCTTCTTTAATATTTTCAAAATGACATTGTACAACAACTTAAGAAGTAACTGACAATCTATTTTTGTCCAATCTATTATTTTGACCTCACATTTTGCCTACGCACAACATTATTCGTTGTAAGGACTAATGCTTTGATAACATCATGCTCAAATTCCAGCCATATGGAGAAACTTCTGTAAAAAATATATACTTTTTGAATAAAGATATGAAATGTTGATCATTATGAAGCTTTGTTTTGATAATTTACCTTCAATGCAGTATTCAGAATTTTATAGTTTTATAATTATGTTCACTTTAAAAAGATGGCTTAAAACCTTTAAACCACCAAAAAATTAGGACAATTTAACCAAAATCTTAGTATTTTTCAACCAACCAAATGCCTTAGTAAAATAAATAACTAAACTCTTGGTTAAAATAATTTTTAACTTTTAACGAACCAACCTTTGGTTATTAACATAAAACATTAAGTTACTTTAACAAAAAGTATTTAGTTGTTTTTTAAATATACAAAAAAAAACTGTTTTTAGTTACCAAATAAAAAAGTAAAATTAACCAAAAAAAAGTAAATTTCACATACGACTTAGTTAGTTTCAACAAATTTTATTATTTGATATAATCCTAATTTTAGTCAATATTTATTTATTAAAATATATTTTTATTACATTCTTTTCATGTTTTCAAGCACTTTCCTTTCGATTAAGCCTTCGGCTTCAGTGTATTGTTAAGTGTGCAGCAAATATATGGTATACTTCTCATTTGACGAAAATTTAACAAACGAACCCGGTAAAATATCATCATCAATCCATATTGTAAATTATCATCATACCATATTCGACATAAACAGTTGTGCGATGGAAATATTCACGATTGAAATGCACCGCCAATACAGGATCTAAATGGGCCGGAAGTATTTTTAAACATTTAGCCGGTCATAAATTCCATATTCGTACCGACTCGTCGAAAATGCCCGTAAAATTTAAAATAACAACAAAATACATAGTTATTTTGCCCTTCTAGAGTCTTAAGACATTTGCCAGAGCTTATTTACCATATTTTAGGGTTTTGTCATCACTCGCCGATACCAGTTGCCGACTGTCACTTGACAATACAACATATGCCCAATTTGTGTGCTTCCCAAATGTTTATTAATTTATCGGCTGACGAGCTAGCCAACCATTCTGCGTTGGGGCTTAATTCAACCGCCGAAACAACGTTTTCGTATGACAGGCTAATGTAAATTTGAGTGTATGGTTTGGTTTCTAAAAATAATTTAATACTGGAATTGTTATTAAATATTTTATGGCAGAAGCTTTGAGTGATGAATTCGTTAAAATAGTATTCGGGCCAATTTTTTGTATTTGAGGTTGCTCACTATGTGTGGTCCCATTTTGCTTAAATAAATTAATTCTGTCCAGCTACAATTGAACAATATTTTCAGAATATGAGTGAAGCCAAATCTTATTTAAACTAAAAACTAAAATGGTGCTTACCAAATAAATTCAGATACAATTCATAATTTTTTGAGAAAATTGGTTATTTATTTTTGGAGTATCGTCCAAAACTAGGAAGCACAAATGTGTTTTCGCTAAAAAAAACAACATAATCTGACATCTAAAATTGCATTTCTAATAAAATCCTGTATCCTAGTAACCAAGAATTTTGTTGATGTGAACTAAATATTTTGTTAAAACAAACCATTATTGGTGAAAAACATACTTTCAATATATTTTACCAAAATTGTTTTAAAAAATTTCTGACAAAAAATTATTGTTTGGTCAATGTTACTAAAATCTTAGTTTACACTGCTAAATTGTTTGGTCAAAACTAATAATTAATGAAAAAACTTAACTTTGTTATTTTAAATATATTCTTAGTACATATATGTTATTTTAAAAACTATTTTTTTTTAGATAATTTAACCAATGTCACGTACCAATATTTTGGGTAACTAAATTTTGATCAATTATTCCTTTAACCAAGTAGCAACTTTTTTATTTTTTAAAATAAAGTAGAGAATTGTTGAAGATAACCAAAAAAACTGGTATTAAAGTAACCAAATTGCATTACTAAGATTTTGGTCATAATATTTTTTCTGAGTGTGGTTAGCATTCATCTAATAATACTGGTGGACCAAAAGAGCTCCGAAAGTTTTTTTTAAAGAATCCTTTTTTTATTTCAAAGGATTTCAGATCATATAATTAAATTGATAAATTTAACCAGAATCGAATTCAATTTAAATCAGAGTGTTATATCTGGGGGCTATTATGAAATAAATCCGAGTCGGATTTTTCTGTTAATGGATATATCCGTGCTATTATGAAACTAAAAAGCAAAATCGAATCGGATTTTTTCCGACTGCACAAGACAAAATCCGACTGCTATTTAGTTGACGTATTTTCTTTTCGATTGATCGCATTTTAACGTTTCATAATATTAAGCAATAAGTTATCGCAATTTTAAGAATTTATTTTCTTCAATCGAATCGGATTTTTCCGTTAACGGATAAATCCGAGTCGGATATATTTCATAAAAGACCCCCTGATTAGTAGACTATCGACGAAGAATCTAACAAATCGACCATAAGTTAATGATATCAAAACGATGTTTGCCATATGTGGTTTTTGCGTACATGCGTATAAGATGCAAAACTTTCCAGAAAATAGAAAGTATTCTTAAGTTTGGCAAACAATCCCTTAACTAAGTTAAGTTAAACCTGGCCACTATATATTTTCGTTGGTATTCTGATATCCAAAAAAAAATCGTTAAGTATAGATCTCCTCCATTCCCTATGTGGTAAAAAGTTTGTTATTTATTGTCTTTTGATTGATCCATTTTTGCAAAACAGTGGTAGAATCTGTCCAGGAAATAGATTTTTTCATTCAACGACGTTTTGATACTTTTAAAAGGTCGTATAGTTGGTATATAGAGAATAACTCCGATAACACCTAGAGCATTTCCATTTCTAACAAACGCCTTTTGATTTCTAAAACAGCTGATTCAATTGAGCAACTAGTGAGCTACTTTACAACCAACATAAATTCCACACTTGGGGTTAATTATTGAATAAGCATGAAAGTTGAGTTTGAGCATCTCGATGTTGTATAATCAAATTTGTATATAGCATGATGTATAAGAGTCATATATTTCAAAATTGACGTTTAAACATTCGTGATTTGTACTCAGTCTTAACCAGAACCACCTGTTAATCATTTCCAAATTATTGTAATTTTTAAAATAAATTTGACAAGCGTATCAAATAAAAAAAAAATTGTGATATAGCTACGCTAAAAATCTAACAATTCAACCCAAATTAAATTCAGTAGCACTTATTTGTAACATACATTTATCAAGATATTAAGTTAAAATTCGTCATACTCAATTTCAATTCAATGTATGTCTAGTTCATTTGAATATTAAGATCTAAAATCAATCCCACATATTACAAAAACCAAAAAATTTATCTTCAACAACAATCTCCTTTTATGTATGTATGTACATACTTACGAATTATATACACTAAATACCTTAATCAAATTCCATCAATCTATCTTGATCTCATCAATATCTGTATACGAAATGTGTTCACTATTATATAAGTGATATCAATCAAGAAGAAAAGAACAAAAAACCTCTTAACGATTTGTTGATTAGCAAAATATAACCTGCCAATTTCATTTCTAATGTATGCATATGTGTATGTGTGTAAAATAAAAACGAAGACGACAACAATCGCTATATATAGGAAATCGAACCAAGCAGAAAACTAAGTCGAAGAAGAGAACTAAAATATCACGATTGTCAAATTATATCATTAGTTGTGCAACTGATTGTACTATTCAATTTCGATCAATTTTTTTTTTTTTGCGCTCGAACCAAAAAGTTTACCACTTTAGGAAAACTTGTTCTAATGACGCGAGGAAAAGTTTTTAATTTTGCAGAGAAAAAAACTTTAAACTTATCTGGCAAGTATTAGTTCTTGTTTTTTTTTTATTTCGGTTCTGGCAAGTAAAAATTAAATGATGATCTAATTTTGTATTGATTTCGAAATTTAAAATTATTTTTTTTGTGCTCGTCGAGAAATACCCAACTTTATATTTACAAAACTTTCTTAATCTTATTATTCCTTTCATTTGATATAAACTATTCTTGTTTGGTCCAATTTTTTTTTTTTTTTTGTTAAATTTCGTGTTTCTGTTTCACAAAGTTAAAATTGTAACTTCACAGCATGGTAAATGAAAACTAATTTGTTTTTAGTGTATTTTAGTTAATAATGACATTATTATTATATTTATTATTATTATTAAATTTTTTATTAAACATTTTTAAATATATATTCTGATGAAGATGAGAATTGATTAGAAATTAATAGAAAGTTTCTTGTTTTGGGTTGGATCTGTTATTTTACACAGTGCTTCCTCTCTATTGATTGATCCAATTAGTTATAAGCACTTTCGTTGTACCATATAAAATGAAGAAAAAATATGATGCGATGACTGATGGCATTTACATTGTGTTGTCTCTCGAACAACAATTTTTTTTTTGTAATTGAATTTTCTGGCAATCAATCGATGTTTTGATACTTAAGCTAAAATGATTATGATTATAACTGCTGTGTCATGTTTGATGAGTCAAAATTGTATATTTTCTTCTTCTAATTAATCTAAAAATATATTTATTTATGTATGTATACGTATGAAGCTTCAGGATATATGTGTGTGCGTTTTACGATGTATACCATGCTAATTGGTTGTTGTTGTTAATTAGTTCATATCCAGCAGCATTATTTTTTTTTCGATACTCATAAGAATATACATACAATCGTGAGAAAAGGAATGTCGAGAAAGAATATAACAATCAATATTTTTAAATGCAAATGAAGGCTAACAGGGATCTTATATAACATGGTTTGATCGTTTTTCTGCAAACTAATGAAATCCATTCTAATTAATTATCAAACAAATAAACACGTTGGAATATATTTTTAGTGCAGGTTGATGGCACCATTGTTTACACCTTAGTATTTATGATCCAGTTGTAAGGTTATGCATGAAGTTTAACAAAATTAGTTATTTTCAGAAATGGCTATTAACATGTGGTTTGCCTGCAGATATATTTTAAATTTTGTAATAATTAACCTCGATGCATGACGAAAATTATAAAATGAAACGAAAGAAAGACATTATCAAATCTGCCATTGGAAAGTTATTTATATTCTTTATAAAAAGGTGTTACCATTTGCTAATATTGGGAATCATACGTAAAAGATTAGCGAAAGAAGTGGTCACAATTCACGTCTGAAAAATCATATAGCACTCGTTACTTTTAAGTCTCCTTCTTATATAAAGTTTGTCGGTAACGATACGAAAAGGTAACAGGATAAATGGTGCGAACAGAGTTAAGAACCTTAAAGTTGTTAAACTTTAAAGTTGATGAAATCTAGTGAGAAATCTACTGTTCCATTGTACAGAGAACCGTAAACTACCTTTGGTGGATATCTACATGTTTTGTTTAGCAGTTTAGTGCACTTGTTGGTATGGCTTATTGGTATCGATGAAATGCATGCTGATTGAATATCTGTAAATGTAGTATATATTTGATTTTAATGATTATCAATAAAAATATTTTACAAAAATAACAGGTGACTATAAAAAACCAAGTGTTATCATAATCAATGTACTCAACATCGTATTTTTTCAAGCCGCTTGGCAGATAAACTGGTAATCGATAACTCCACTGAGTTAGGTGTGAAAACGATGTACTTTACATAGTTTTTAACGTGTAATTTACATAGGGTTATGTTTTACATTCTAAATGTAAAAAAGTAAAAAACGATGTTATGTAAGAAATCGGACTCGCCATCTCTTATGAAATCTAACTGTTACTAAAGCACCATCTATTATAAAACCATCTTACTATTTTGCGGCTAGAATTTGTGAAATAATGTTCGACTATATACTGAATGTCATAATAAATTGTTTTAGATTAGAATTATTAACAGGTTAATTCCGTTAAAAATCCCCTTAACTGGCTCGGATGAAGGTAAAAAATTCCTAACGTGCTTCTGAAAACTTACAAATTTTATTTGATTATGATAATGACTAACCGAACGTCGGTTGGTTTTGGACATTTTACAACAGATGGCACTGCAAATGGTATTGTCTTCGTTTTTACATGTAATTTACGTTTTATGTAATCTACGCTGTTTTTACACATGAGATGTAAAAATCCTTTACATGTAAAATCCCAACTTTGTATAACTCTGATAATCTACTAAATTATACTAGATTCAGTAACAATCTCAGATTTGATAAGCACTCATATATTTTGTCGTTTAGCGTCTAGCATTAGTTTAGTGGCATTTGGACAGAATATGCATGCATAGATTGTCGTTGAACCATTACTATAATGTAACCTTTTGAGTGTACCAACATGGAAAGTCAAATAAAAAGTTTAACTTTATTGAAATTAATTAGGTCACCATGCTTTATCAACATATAAAGCTAAGCTAGCAACGTTTGTTTGATTTCTTAACACTTTTTCTGAGGTCTGACTAAGAGCTTGAATTACCAGAAACAAGAGTCGACTGTTAGTTCTCATACTTAGCACGCGAACATTATTTACCAGATCTAACCAAATAGGATATAATAATGTACATTAAATAATAAAATTCTAGCTAAACAACTTTCCGGTACAGTAATCCAATTATCGAAAATGTCTTGTTGTGAGTTGCTTAGTGTTTCCCATGATTATAACCACCATACCGTGTTCAAATTTGTTGCTATTTTATAATTTTAGTACAAACATAACATATATATACACACACAATATGGTTAATTATTTGATGCTTTCTGTTTTATGTACAGCATAGAAGAAGCCCTTAGTAATATCCGCTTATTCAAGTAAATTTACATTCAAGGAAGTAAACCACTATATAGTTTTGTCCCAATTGAGCATATACGAGTACATACTAGTCTGGAATTCTGTTGAAAATACCTTTCTTTTATACAATCAAATTATAAAATTTCCATATTTTCCACGACCAGACAAAAATATAAAAACAAACAAACAAACGTAATTACAAAAATTAATGATTAGATGCTGTGGTCGAATGTAGTAATGTATGTATACAGTTAGAGCACCCAAATGAAATGCGCTACATAGACAACATGATTAAATTGGTGTTATGTTGTTGTTATTTTTTTTATGAAAGTATGCCATTTAGTCATAAATTAATGATAGTTTAGATAGATATTTTAAGTGCGCAGACACTTCAAAGTAAATGATAAAATTTTCAATTTTCTCATTCGTTTTGTTACCGAAAACAAGAAATTAACTTCTTATATAAAAAGATATTTTTAAATTAAACTTATGAATGAAATTTTTACAATATAAAAATGTTATATGGTTTGTGTTTTTAGCTGACTCTTTAGAAAAATATTTTAATTATTTTATGAATTTATTTATAAATAAATATTTTGAAGTGGTTATTTGTAAGTGCCAGCATCAACATTTCGATGCTGTGTGTGTTTATACTAACAAGGTTGTCAGTCGGATGATATTAATTGATATTCCTGTTTTTAGATCAAATACAAATCAACTATGGATTCTTCGAAATAATGTTGGATGAGCTCCTTATAATTTACTGACTAGATTAAAAAAGTGATCAAAAGTGTAACATAATGAGAAAGATCTGTAACAATTTTATGAATTGTTAAAAAATCAATTGTGAATGTGTATACTGTATATCTGTAGCATGATAATACGACATTTGACATTATTTTTTACGTGTTAATATAATCTGACGGATTTTTTTGGGGGTTTAATCTTAATTAATATTTGTTCTGGTTTCACGGTATTTTTGGTCGGTGTGTAGGTATTTTTGCGGAAATCGGTCCGTTTTCATTTTTTTTTGGTTGCACGTTAAATTTTTCATTTCGATGTAAATTTTTTTCAAGATAGACTTGAGTGAGTTTTTTTTCGTCTGAAAAACAAGGCCAATAGGAATTTAAATTAATTGGTGATAAGGCTAAATAATGGTTTTCGAATCAATTTGGGTGATACGCTTAAGAACCTATAAAGACGATATGAAATTTGTAGATGTAGAGTCATAAAGATCTTTTGAAGGGAAAAATTTTACACCGGGCATTGTGGGCGACCAAATTTTTAACGACAATTTTGTGCAATTTCCGATCAATTATCTTTGTTTTGGAAATAAATTTCCAATAAATCCCAACGTTGCCCAAGCGTAAATCGATTCATTTCTTTCAGTGGAGATAATATACTGAATTTTGTGACAGAATAAAATGATATAAGTATTGCCAGATTCGAAATAACCGGTGTTATTGAATAAGTGGTCCTGTGTCCTGTCGATTATGATACAGGAACACCATCGACAGTTACTTTTATGCCCATATGTGTCTAAATTTCCGCATCAACTTTCGACTGTGGAAACAACGCGACATGCAAAAAAGATACATAACTTGGATTAATATATTCGTGTTCGGATGGAAAAGCGGTGCTGATTATGGTATGGATAGAGATGAATATCTATTGTTTTAAGTGTAGTTCTATACACATTTATTTTTTTGTATAGTTTTGCCTTTTACACATTTTAACCTTTTGTCCATGTCAAATTATAATATTTTTCAAAAACTTTGAATGAAAAAGATTTGTTGGATTAGGAAAATATTAGGAAGGTTATTTATTTAAACAAATGAAAGTGCGTTGTATATTTGATGAGTTTGCACTACCCAATGTTCGCTTGAATAAACTCAGTGTTTTGCCGTGGAAATTCATTAAGACAAGTGAAGGATAGCTGGAAATATAACATGAAAACTATATCTTTGTGAATTGCTTTGTGGTTGTATAACTAGCGTTTCAGGATATCCGAACGAAGTCACAACCATCAAGAAACGATCAAAAAACCAAAATTATGTTGCAAAACGATTAAATAAGAATACATTAGATACAGCCAACATTTTTAACAGACTTAACATGGAGAAGCTATAAATGATAATACCAAAACTATACGAACGTGGACAGGACTTACTAGTACTAAAAAATACTAGATAACGATACTCGAGTGCAGTATGAATCATTAGGGAAGTTTATAAAACCAAAAACCAATATTAATTTTTTTTGTGCAGAATACTGAGTCTGTATATTTTCCATATTGCATTGATATATAGAAAATAGGATTTGGGTTATAAATATATTTTATTTTATGACAGGATTTTTATTTATTTAACATGAAAAGGAGAATAAAACATAACACATTTCATATACAATAAATAAAAATACCATCTATACATAATATAGTAATACCAACAAACAGAAAAAAAAATATTGGATGTGTGAAAACCAAAAATAAACAGAAATGAAAATTTTTTATGCCATATTTCGTTCTGCTGGTTATTTTTTATATATCTTTTATTTTGTATTTCCAATTTTTCAAGAACAAACATCTTAATACGAAAATAAAATACACTTTGGAAGCTATATAAAGAGATGAAGTATCAAACTGCTTTTTGGATATAAATTTTTTATATCCAGATATAATAAACCAGTCAACATTAACAAATTATTTATTTTCATAAAATGAAAACCAGTACCATCTATATACACTGTGTGTGTGTGTGTGTTTTCGAAAGGAAAACTTATTTTCATTTGGCAGACGAAAACAAAGATGATTGGAGATGAATTAAAAATTTTTTTCACCACCCGGGTTACAGTGTATATATATGTATGTGTTGTATACACGATGTTTCTATTGCAAAACATAACATTGGCAATTTTTGGCCAATGTTAACATTTGTATATGATATACAGACGTACACAAAGTCCGTGTACATCGACTTAAAAACCAATTCGTTTGAAATTATTCGAAACCAGAACTATGGTTGTCTGTTTTGTGTGACATCAATGGTATAATTGTTAACTTCATGACTTCATACTCATATGTTTATACATATAAACGATGTGACACTCTTAATCTGTTTAAGCCACCTTCTTCAAACGATTTATAATTTTTTCGTTATACAATTAAAATTTTAACAATAATAATTATGCAAAACTAATTTATCACGTACGTAGTTAACAATCGGTGGAACGAACAGCGACGAGAGTAAAAACAAAATGAAAATTAAATTTTCTGTCACACACTAACATGAAATCACTTTGATCTCGGAGCCAAAAAGGAAAAATATATATTTTTAAAATTAAAACGAAACGAATCATAAACAAAAAAAGTACTCTCTAAGGCTGAAACACAGCTAAGATTTTAATGTCTTTTAAACAGATGGGATGATAGATTTTATTTGTCATTTTATTAATTACACAGTAGTACATGTGTACGGACTCGTACAGTATATAGAGGAAAATTATAATTTCTAATTTAGTTTTTTTTTATCCGTCTTCGTTTGAAGATCAGACAAACCGTTGTCATTTTAATTTTAGTTTCCCTTTTAATTTTATGCTAAATAGAATAAAAGAAAATGTACGCAAAATATAAATTAGATGCGAAGATGAATTTTCTTCATCTTTTATTGAGGTAATAAAGTATTTTTCAAAACCGTTTTATTGTTTTTGTGTGATGGGGAAAATTATCTGTTGATAAATTTATAGTTCTAGCCTTGTGTGTGTGCTCGAAATGATAGAAAATATTTTGGCATATGTAACGATATTTTATGATAGGTGATGACTTTATATTATATTATTCTGGTTTGATAATTTGGCGTCCGTCAATCAATTTATAGCACATCGTGAAAAACGTGAAATTTAATTATTGCCCAAAATGATCTTCTATCACTTTTCGAATTATTTCCATATATAGTATATTTGACCAATAATAACCAAGTATTTAATAGTTCAACCCGACTATATCGTATTGTTTTACTGTAAGCTATACTATGGTTGCGTACATAACAGGAAGAAATTACTATCGACTATAGACTATTTCTTACAACTTCAACGGATTTGAATTAAAACAATGTTTTCACATCTATGGAGTTCGATGTTCTGACCATACTTCAAAACGGTAGTAGTTGCTTCAATATAATGATTGGCCAACCTTATAGGATTAATTGTTAATTGATTAACAATAGCTTTGAAAAGAGATCATATATGAAACGAACATTAAAGATGTGAAAGAATTCGTTTGATCAGCATAAAAGCAGAAAATTGTTTCCAATCGTAACACTTTTACCGCACCGCCTGGTAGAAACGTAATCGTAAATGAGTAAAGCTTGTCCATTCTCGCTTCTTCTGAATTCCTGGAAAACGGGATCGATATTTGCATCTATCCCGGGATTTCCCAGCTTTTAAGACGATACGAGACGAGTTAGGCATTTGTTTAAAATATACAAAAGGACAATTGATCAATCAGGAACTCATTGATGAACGAATTTTTTTTAGAAATCCACCAGCTAATAAAAAATTTCATTCGTTTTCAGTTGACGTTGGTCTGATGGTTGATTGATATAGAAAAATAGTTATTTTGTTCCTTAAAGGGTTTAGGGTAACCGTAATCGTTTCATTCAATTCGGTCGGTAAATCGTGACTCTTCAACTCATTTGTATTACAGTCACTAACCTCAAGCACATCTTTATATTCCGGTTCAATTCGATAAAGTTTATAAGCAGAAAGTTTTTTCCAAAATGTGTCATATCACTTTTTGATTGCATTTTAAAAAATGCGTCTTGAATGGAATTTTTTTTGAATTCAAATATACTCTTGTAGAAATTTCCTTAACAAATTTCGGAACTTATTATTGTTGTTAGAGTTTTCAGATTTTGAAACAAAAATGCTAAAACACCTTCGACCTTTACTAATGCTTCTGAAGCCACTTTCACTGGCTTTCAAACATTTTGAATTTCGTCTATATTATTTATTAATCGTTCGTCTCTCATTTCAAAGAACTTTAACCCTTTAAGTATTTTTTAAATAAGATTTTGCAATCTAGAGAATCGGTCCAACATACTCTCTGTATTTCACCGTATACGGTTCTCTAGGAGAAGATTTAGTTCTAAGCCCTCAAACTCAATAATGCATATTTTTGAAGTATTGATTGCTTTACAGGAGAGTTTCTGAATAATTCGACAATGCAATTAAAATCAGTTTTAAACCTATAACTTTGACCAGTCAAATGTTTATCCGAGTATATACATGAGATACGATCAAACTTTCCTCCCTCTTCAGTAGATTCTACATTGTCGTCTAAATCAGAACTTTCAGAAATATTGTTTTGTTTCACTCATAATTGTGAGTACAAGTCCTGAAAACTGGAAAAATGGTGTCGTTTTGATACTATAAAAATAGTATAAAATAATAGAACAACTCAATCAAGCATAAATTGATCATATTGTATATAAACGCCTATATAACTTGATAGGAGGGCTTCACTTTGCAAAATGGTACAAGTAAAGTCGTCTTCGCTTCGATCAAGGAATCCAACCGTACTTTCGAAACACCCTGTATACCTTCATAATCATAAAGTTCCTGAATATCACTTATTTTCCAATAAAGGTTTCGACAGCTTTTTCAACACCACTATAACACCTGCGACTATTCGATAGCACTGCAAAACTGTGAGTATCACAAACAATCAACGCTTTGATAAAATATCTTTACGTGAGGTCCAAAGAAAAAGAGGGTGTACAATGATATACAATGCCCAGCTCAATAATATATGAATAAAATCGAGCTCCGAATCGAAACTAGCCAAAATCTTGTCTTGACGCATGTTATCAAGACACACCAACATTTAAATCTGTTTTTTCAATCTCAGTTCTCATCTATGTTACAACATTGTAAAATTCGCAACTAAACCAATGAGTAGTTTTTGGTTTATGCGTGATAGCCCGCGGTTTTCAGGATTGTATTATACGTTTGCTACAAATTGAATGAGTTAAACAAATTTTTCGATTAAACAAAATCGTGTCGGTGGTCGGTCATCACGGCGGTTGTGTCCAATAAAATACATAAGAAGATTAACAGTTATACGTTATACCAAAACAAAGTTATCGTTAAAGCTTGGCTCCAATTTAGTTTAGTGTTTAATTTGAATTTATGTGTCGCACGCATGTCATATCAATTTCATTTCAAAGGATTAATCTAATTCAAAAGACGTTTTTCTTCTCGTCTAAATAATTTATTTATTTATTTATTTTGTATATTTTTAATAATAAAAAAATCTCCTAAATGGAAACAACAAATAGAACATATATTATATAAAAAATTCCAATATGTAATATCATCTCCATATTAAGAAAGTCTCACCTATCTTAAATGCGGATTTACTCGAAATAAAAAACATAAAAAAAAAATTCTTTTAATCCGCCTAAAAACCAATTTTATGCTTATCAAATTTCAAAGTAAATTTTTTTTTTAATTTGATTCCACAAAATTACGATTCTTGGTTTCTTATTTGTTGTATATAAAATACATAATCAAAATAAGAGATAAATACAGTTAACAACACTTTATACAGACATATATGGATGAAAGACTATTTTTGTCTATAGTTAAGTTATTATAAATAATTCAATCTAACCTTCCAACATCTCGCACACACAGCAACAAGAACATATATGATTAGCATAATTTTTTTTTTGTTTAGAAGCATCGTTATCTTTTGTGTCATAGTCAATTACTATTATTATTGTTATATTCGGATAGACAAGAAACATACACATAAACAAATTAGAAAAGAAAGCATTCTTAGCGCTGGATAGATAGGTACGTTTGTATATATAGACAAGGTGTGACATCTCATCATACAAACTAATATGAAATTCAAGATAAATCACATAATCACCATCGGAAAGATGAACGAACGAAAAATAATGATATTGATGATGATGATATATTGGGAATATCTCTAAATTTCTTCATCATCAGAAAAAAATATGCTGGACCTTTTTATATAATTTTTGGGAAGGGGGCATCTAAAATATTCAAAGATTTTCTGTGTCTCGAAACCTTAAACAAGTAAAAAAAAGTATTTCACTCTTATTTATGGATTATAACATTTTTTTTTTTTAGTTAAATGATTGTTGTGGACATTTTTATGGATAAGGTTTTTTTTCGGATAATTTTCTGTTCAGTTTTTATTTTTATGATGATTCTCTCGGATTCTTCCAACCAAAATGAACATGATGTGATGAAATTTCTCGTTGCGTGTATATCGAAATGTTTATGTGATTTTTATTTTTGGGTTAATAAATAAAATATCAATTGACAAACCTTTTTTCGTTTCGTCTGTTAAATGCTAAGTTTTCTGGATTTTGTATGTCTGTAATTTATAATAATGTATGGTCATCTAAAATTGATTTTGAATGGGTTGAAAACCACACGCAGGTAGTATATAGGTTTCGAATATATTTTATTTCTTTATGTGTCGAAGATGTATTTTCAATTAAGTGATTTTTATGCTTATAAAGTGTTAGATAACAGATAATTTTGAATAATTTTTCAATTTTGGTTATTATGCAAATGAAAATCAACTGTAAAATTATTTAATCCGATATTTGAATAGTTAGTGAATGAATTTTTTCACACTCTCGTTAATGATAGAAATTATGTTTTGATTCTGTGGGGAGTGATATAAGATCCAATAGCATTCAATGTTATTAGCAACCATCTACTATAGGATAAGTGTTTGAATCAAGAAGTTAAAAAATATTGTTTTGAAAAATAAATTAAAGAAGGCAGAAAATTACTCTAGAACCCATTTCCACGAAGGACATGATATTTCAGTCATATTCAGGAATCGGGTTTGAGATTCCAGAAGGACAGAGCAACCTCGATACTTTCTCTGCCAATGAGGGTAAGAGCAATTTCTGTTCAATTTTAATGATATTCTTCGTCCACTTTTAAAATCTTACTAAAACATTAAGGTTTTGCATTACTCTTTTGCATCCTTCCCATAAATTAGAAAAGTAAAATTGGGTGGAGTGCTTTCTCCTTGCTTGCAATTTAGTCAAAAATCTTTTCAGCCATTATTGGTTTTATGAAATGAAACACTCTGCTTTGGGCGTGTACGTGCTTACTTACTTGAGAAGAATATCATATTTTCTGTTAGAGGTGTTTGTCGACTCGTACACCGAAAAAAAACATTGTATAATATTAACGACAGAGTCTTCGTTAAACAACTAACGAATGAAATCATTAATGAAACGACAAATTTATTATTGTTACAGATTTTTGTTATCTTAATATAAAATTCTTTAAATTATATTTTGATATTCAAGTAAAATCACATTATCTGAACATGCTTTGATTAATTGAATTAGATTTTGACAGTTCAAAGAACTTTCATTAACAAAACTAAAATTATTAATTTTTATTAAGATTCGTTAATACGTTTGAAAATTTTTAATTAATCGTACTAAGTAGTACTATTTTTTCTTTATTTAATAATTTTTCTTTCAAAAAATTGGTATAGAAGTATAATATTCTTTAATTTAATTAATATTTGTTAAATAAAAAATAATAATTGAAAACATTTATAAAAAACCAGGCTGTTAAACGGTAAACCTCAGTTAAATAATAATAATATTTGGATTAATATTAATTGTTTTGATAAAGCTTAATTAGGTCTAGTACATTTCATATAATTAGACAAATTTTCCTAATACTAATGAAGGTTCTTTAAAACAAATAATTTCAATGCAAACATTTTATTATACAACTAAGATCTACCGTTTAACATTTTTCAATCATAATTGGATAGTCAATGTGGAAAGATGCAACGTACAATACCACATTTGACACGTGCTTAATTCTTGTGAAGTTTACGTTAATTTTGGTAAACTATTAAGAAATTGGAAACAACCAGATAGTGTTAAAAAAATTATAATAATATTAAAATAATTCCTATAAGCTGAATTGTCAAAATAGGTATTTGCAACGATATTGAAAACAACAAGTACCTGTCACAGTCTAGTCCCAAGTTTATTTTCTTATACTGGCACTAAGCAATCATATACTGTAAATATGATTGATTTTAGTTCTTTAATATTGATATATTTTTATATATAAATATATATATATATATATATATATATATATATATATATATATATATATATATATATATATATATATATATATATATATATATATATAAAGCGCTCGCGTGGCGCAGCTACACGTGAAAGGTATATTTGTGGGAACGAATATTCTTTAATTCAAATATCTGTATTTTATTAATACTACTACATTTAATTAAATTTCTTTTAAAATAATGTAATTAATGTTAATTAATATAATTAATATTTTTTAAATTGAAAATATTTAACTAACAATAACTTCCTTAATGTTAAGATGATTTAATATTAAAATCAAATCCAGATTTAACAAATATTCATCATTATAACAAACATTAATTATTTCTTATTTCTAAAATAATTGTATTAATTAATAGTTGTTGATTAATTTTTTGATGTTTGATTAATAAAATTGCATAAAATTAATTAATTATTCGTCGGCTGCATATAGACGACGAGTTTGTTTAATGAACACCATAATTCGTTATCTATACACAATTATTTTTTTCGGTGTAGTTTGATATATTTTTGCACCAAGTTGTTATAAATTATAATCTGTTAATTGGAAGTTGATCTTATACAATAATTCAAGTTGCTCGGTATATGTGACAGTTGAAAGGTTTTTTAGATGGTTCTGAAGTTATTGCTCTGAATTCACATATAATTAACTAATCGGTTTTCTTCAACTTGAGTCAGTTAAAAATTAAAAACTCAATTAAAACAATATTGGAATGCTGTGAAACTAAATTATACCTTAATCAGATGTAATTATTCAAGTTATTTCAACAACCTCGTATGCCTGTGAAGTTAAAGCTAACTAGAGTAGAACTATAGCTTTAGAAAAACCTTAGATTCAAGTAACTTTCTGTATACACGTCTGCAGTTAGAACTAAAATAATCGTAACTAACATAATAATCATAGTAAAAATTTTGATGAAAACATTGACATTGAGGAGCATTAACAATTGACTTTTAGACAGTTTCAGAAAAATTTTAATATTTGTTCAAAACTATTTGCTCTAGCCGCATTTCAACTGAAACCTTACAAAACCATTTATACATATTGGTGCGTATTGTAGGTAGACACCACAAAGAATGCTTATACACACAATCGCTGTTTATGTCATCCCGAGCATGAGTTTTGGTCGTCGACGAGAATCGAACTGGAGCCCACGGAGAATTGAGAAAGTTACCTAACCACTAAACTACAATCGGGACAGTATCCTAAACAAATGTATTGTAATTCTGATCTTTTGGAAGGCCTAAACCAGAACTAATTACATACCAGAACTATATCCAAACCATTAAAGTTTAGAGTTAATTATTTTTAGGATAGTAAAGCTTGCCAAAGTCGTAAAAATAATAAACTATTTGAAAACTTTGGAAACCTGATCTAGCCTTTTAAAAAAATCACAGTCATTGATGATAAACGTATAAGGGTCTCGAAATATTTTTTTAACAAAATCCTAAATACTTAGATCAGTTGGTGTTTTAGTTAGTATGTGGATCACACTGTAAAAAACGTTTATTTTTTGTAAATTTATTACTTAAATTATAAATAAAATTGTTTATTTATAATTAAATATAAAATTATTATATTTAGTTGGTTCATATGTGTTGCTTCAAAAATTCAAATTTTCGCCTGAATGTCATTGTTGTCTAATTTAACCCACATTGTTGGTTAGGATTAGACTAGATCTAACATTAATTGCGTTAACCTCGTATATATACCTCGTATTTTTATATATATATATATATATATATATATATATATATATATATATATATATATATATATATATATATATATATATATATATATATATATATATATATATATATGTTTTGTTTTCATAGTAACCTTCGTCGACTGTGTCGCGTATTATTTTTCTTTTTCCGATTTTCTATATATTTAAAAAAAAACAAAAAACTTTTGGATGTTTGGAGAACCATTTAAACGTTCAGATAAGTGTTGTTCCATTATTTCATTGGATTGCTTCCTTTTTTTTATTGTTACTTATTTCATTTCAGGTTTTTGGCCCGAAATCAAAACTATACATTATAAATTGTAAGTATTGTCATTTTTGTTTCACGCCATGTTATTAAACATGTCGATTCCCCGTGTCGTGCTGTGGTCTATGTTGACCGGTAGGTCTCAATCTCTTAATGTAGGTAGCTTGAATGTGCAAACTTTGTTACCCAATATTGACGAAATACGTAATTTTTTTTTCTTTGCTTTTCTGAAACTTTTTTGTCCCCCAATGTCTCAGACTCAGCTCTGGACATTGAGGGATTTAATCTAGTTAGGAAAGATAGGGTAGTTTCCCCACTTGGCTATGGTGGGCTGTTTATGTTTATAGGTAAACACCATTTTTTGTTAATAAACATTTTTGTTAATAAACGTAGATATTTATTTGGGACTGTGTACAACCCTCCTATTACAAGCAAGAGGTGTTATACACAATTTAAAAAATCCGTACTAGATATTAAACTTTTATTAAGCTATCTCACCTGCCAGTATGATGAAATATTAATCTCAGGTGACTTCAATTTCGATTTACTACAGGATAGTATGTTCTTTGCACAGTCTTAATGTATCAGTACATAATACTGGCGAGCCAACTTATTTTTGTCCAACCAATAACGGTATCACTTCTTCTCTTATTGACCATGTTTTATCGTTCACCGATAACTCTATTTCTTTTTTCAATCAATTATCTTCGGCTTAGGATCTCATCGTGACCTATAAGTATTCTCTACTAATTGTTACTCTCGCCCGGAGCTTAAAAGGTTTTAGGGATTTTTCTAATATAGATGATTCTCATTGAGCACTAGTTTGTTGCTTGGGATAACATGTTTCTCTTGATTCCTCTACTAGTCGAATCCGGCTTTTCAATGGATTTATTAATTCAGTTTTCGATAGTTGCGTTTCTCTTAGATCAGTGGTTATTAAACCTTAATCTCCTCCATGGATGTCTGGAGAAATTATGGATGCAATCAGATTTAGGGTAGATAAATTTCGCTTATGGAAAAGATTAGGAGATAGTTAGATATTTTTAGTCTACAAACAAGCTCGCAATTGGGTAGTAAAATTAATTAGGGTAGCCAAAAGTACTTTTTTCCAGGATACATTAGATCCATCTCTTCCTCCCAAGGTTTTTTGGCGTAATGTTCGAAATCTAAGAGTGATCCCAATTTAGACCTGTCAGTATTTTAAGTTCCATTGAGATTGTAATGAAAAACCAAATTCAGTCCCATATAATTGATAATAGTTTACTTTATGTCTTTCACTCTGGTTTTGGAAAGTGTGATGGCACGAATACTGCATTATTGAATATCAGCGATGATATTCGGAGTAGTATGGAAAACAGGTAACTGACTTCTCTCACTTTGTTAGATTTTTCAAAGGGCTTTGATTCTTTAAATCAAAACATTCTCTATAACAAGCTTATCGCACAATTTTCCCTTTCAGCTGCTAGATTAGTTATAAATTATTTATCGGACCGTTCACTGACGTTTTTTTTCGCAATCTATTGTTATTTACAAAAAATCGTTAGATACGTTTTCGTTTCCTTGTATTAATCTTAATGGGTCAGTAATTCCGTTTTCAAATACTGTTAGGAATTTGGGGATAGTTTTTAACAAAACTCTTACATGGGGTGATCATTTAATAAAAGTTAGTAGAAAGGTATTTGGATTACTTAGTTGTTTGTATAAAGTGGTAGGGTTTACGGATAGTCAGTTTAAAAAGAGAATGTTTATGTCCTATCTCCTTCCGCATTTTCTTTATGGTGATGTTGTCTTACTTGGTATGTTTCAGGAAAATATGTCTATTCTAAAAAGATGTTTTAATGCGTGCTCTCGTTTTATTTTCGGAATTAGGAAATTTGACCATATATTACCCTATACTAGGCTTGTCCTTGGTTGTAGTTTAACTAGTTTTTTTGAGTTTCGGATTTGCGCTTTTATTAGGAAGCTACTAAAAACTATAAAAACAAATTATTTATTCAAAAAATTATTATTTAGCAGGTCGCATTACGCCAATCTACGATTGCTGCCTGTGGGAAATTCTTCTAGGTCTTTAAATTCATCTTTTTTTGTTAGAGGTATTTCTCTATGGAATTCTGTTCCATACAGTATTAGGAGTTTGAGATCTGCCGATACGTTTAAGAGGTTTCTTGAATGGCGTGTCTGAATGACAATATAATTAGTTTAAGTTAATTATTAAGATTTTTTTATATACTGTCTGATCCCTGCTGCTTATTCCATTGTAAATGAGCTTGTACTCAAAATGGGATGTGCGTGCATGATGTTGACTATTTGCAGTTAAAAATTTAAGAGTTTCTTATGCCTAATGGAAGTAATAATTTTTTACAAGTTGCTTCCATATGCGCTTTTCCTTCTTAATCAAAATTATAAGAAAAAAATATATATCCTAAAAATTATGGTGATGAAGATTCAGATGATATTTTTTGAATAATTGCCTTATTTATCTGGCTTAGGATATTAAGGCATTTTCGGAATGACTCCTTGTACCGGTTCTAATTTTTGGGTGTCATTTAGATAAGTTAACTATGAAAGAATTCGATGGACGTGCTATAAGAAATATAAATAGAAAATTAAATAACTTTAAAAATTTAAGTTGTATGATGCTATTTAATAAGATTAGTTAATTAATAGTGAAAATGCTTTACTGATGAACTCAGTATTTTTTCGTAGAGACAATTATGAACAATTTACGTTTTAAAAGAATTGATTCTACTTAATACTTTCATTTTCATTTTCACTTTCACAAAAATTTATGGTTTATGTTAATCTTGTCATTGAAATTGTCGTAAAATTTTTGGATGGGAAAAGGCATTTGAAAAATAAATATTTGGATTAATTTATTTTAGATAACCATAAAAATATATTTGCTTTACCGTGATTAGTTACGTTTTAGATTTCCGATTTTCTTCTCGTGCAGTAAAAAAATTCTGTTTCTTCACAGTGCACACATAATATTTAACTATATCTGCACACTATAATAATACAGAAATTAACATCTGCAGCAAATCTATAATAATACAGAATTGTGTAACAGCAAGCAAGCAATGCCATGAAATATTTATATTTCAATTGTACAAAATAAATAGCAAACATTCAATATATTATATATAATGATATTGATATTGAGGTTAAGTACAATTTATGTTTACTTAAATTAAAAATAATTATATATTTTCTTTATTTAATTAAATAAAAAAATATATATATTAATTACGTACGACAGTTTAGAATAACGTAATTGTCATATTTTGTCAATATGTGTGTTGGTACAAATAAATAACAATCAAACCGTGTGATTTTAATTTTATAAATTATTTCCTATATATTTATAAAATAATTAGTTTAATTATATAAAATACACAGTTTAGATACTATATACAGGTATATTACGACATATTGCAGTGTCTCAAGATTATTTACATCGTAAGATAAAAGTGTCTAATTTTGTCTAAAATATACGCGGTACGATAATTTATATGTTCGCGACATGCAAATAATTTTAATGTTTTGTTATTACATAAACATAATATATGCATTGTCTATTGAGTTTTGCATATATACTGGTACATACACAGCTATTATTTTTGTTATTATATTCGTTTAATGATTATTATTTATTTATATATTGTATAAATAGAGCATATAGAAATTAAAAATAAAAATTCCAATAACACATAAATAAATATTTGAAAATTACATTAAATAATTTATTTATATATACGTTGTAATAATAGTAATACTAAGTGTATATATGTACATATATATGCTTCAATTGTTATATGTAATTAATTAATAAATTATAGAATATATTGTATTTGTGCAGAATGGCAAATCGAATGGATTATAGTAGTACAGTGTTTAAATTTATCTTTATTTATTAAAAAAAATAATAACAAAAGAATAAAACTATTTATCGATATTGGTAGCCAATGTAAATATACAAAATTTTTAATTAAAAAACATAAATATAAAGTTGATGCTGTATCTACCTGGTAAATAGTAAAATTTTATATAATACGGAATCATATTTGCTTCTGTAATTAAAAATTTATTTATTTGTGGCTCTATTGGAAATTTTTTTTTATTGTGACCTAAGCAATTGCAATAAAGGAAACTGTTAAAAATTAGATTTTTTTTTGGTTATCTAAATATTCTAAATTATTTTTTCTAATTTTCGTAATACTACGTTATTCTGAAAGCTTTCATTTTAGATATACATATGTATAACATAATTTTAATATTATAATTCTTAAAAGCATCTTCTAGTTTTGAAACTTATTTTGAGCTTTCATTTTCAAGATCGTTTGAAAATAGTCATGGTCGTTTGAAATCCTTTGGAAAAAGGATTTTTGAGCACGGCCAGCAAATTATATGAAAAATATGATGCTATATAATGATGCTATTTAAACAACTTTTCAGTATAGAGTAATTCAAGTTCACTTGCATTGCGCTTTATTTTAACTAATCATATGACAAAAACCCACGTTTTCCATACTTCTTCAGGATAAAGATAAATTTTTAATCAAAACTATAGCCATGCCAGAAATCGATATCGTTTATATTAGGCTTCTGCCTGTGTTTAATATTTTACAATCATTCGAGGTTGTTTATCCATCCAGGGATATGTGGTTCTCAGCAAACGTGCTCAAACAGATATTCAAATCACTTATTTTCAGGTGGCTACATTTAACATAATTTACCTACTGTTTCCTTTAAACTTCTTAAACTTTATTGAATTTTAATGAAACAGCATACTTCGAAGGTTAAGGAGGAGCTGACAACAAGCAAGAGGTTTATTTAAATACAAGTATAGTATGTACTGGGCTGTAATACTATCGCTACCGATAATAGTGGTGTAGCAACTAAAGATTTGGTTTTATTCCCAAATGGAACTTAGCCTGCAGATAAATTAGTTATGAAGTCTTGTGTTGGCGTTTGCTCTCCTTTAAATCATTCAAATCTGCCGGTCCCGATGGTATATTCTTGCTGAATTACAGTATGCTGATCCATAGGAATGTGTTCCAATATTTTCCCGGAGAAGTTGATCAATTTTTATTCCAAAAGTTGGTAAGTCAAACTTTATCAATCCCAAAACGTTTCGGCCTCTTTTGCCATTAACTTTTCTGAAATCTGTAAAGGATTGATTGATGATAAGTTTATTAGGGACAAAACATTTAGTTACCGCTCCGCTCAGTAACAAGCAATATACTTATACATTGGGTTAACCCTGTTAGACTGCCTCACATAAACTCGAAACAAGGATTGAGTGATCTATGAAGAACGAGTTTCTTGTGGGTACTTTTCCCGATATTACAGAAGCCTAAGATACGACATTCCTCTCGATTATAAATGCAGATAACTAAATTTGATATCGAACCTGATTATCAGATTTAATTCTACACGCTCTTCTCATTATATAGACTATTGATGTCTGGCTAAGCGTCTACATGTGAACCCGTCTTAAACCGAGTTGGTTATATTTCAACCTTTGTCAAGCCATGGTGCTTTTCTTGATAGTGAATTTTGAGATTTTTAGCCATCCAATCCACGCAAATATGGTTCTCACTAGAATTGTTCAATCAGATATCCAAATCACTTGTATTCTTTTCAGAGGGATCTCTCGTTCTCTCTCTCTCTCTCTCTCTCTCTCTCTGAATAGGGTACCGGGCTCGGTATCTACTGTTCATTGTATGATCTGAGAATCTCTGGCAGTTTTGAAAATACTGTACTGTTCATGAAGCGGAATTAATTGCGGTTATTCACTGCGTGATTTCAACTTTTAATCTCGTTGCCAACCATAGGGAGATTATATTTTTCACTGACAGTAAAACTTTCCTTACCTTCTCGAACAATCTTCCAACTAGCTCAAAATTGGAAATTTTTGAACTTTCTAGGTCATAACAACAAGGTAACGGTCAGGCGGGGTTGCAGACTGTTTGGCTTAACCTAGTTTTCTCTTGTTTCATAGAACCTGAACTAGCTGCTAATTTGCCTCTTCACATTATTAAAAAACAATCAACACGTTGCCCTATTGAATTTAAAAACGCCTCCGTGTCGTAAGAAGGTTCAATACTTGTCAGAGGGTTTATGAATATGAGTTTCTACCCTCACTGGCCATCGTCGTTTCAAAAGTCATCGTATTTAATTCCATGAATTCTTTGCTCTAGTTCAAACTGCTCCAGTTCGATAAAATCCAAGGTTTGCAGCATGGGTCTTTATATCATTGAGATCGTATCCCAATAATAAGAAATAAACAATAACAATCCTTGTACCGTATATATGTGTTTCTATCTAATGTGGGTAAAAATATCCCACTGACACACATCTAGAATTTAATGATTGGAAAATTTCTTATATCCATAACTATAAATAGAATATATTTTATTTTATTTCATTATTATTATTATTTGAATTGGCTAATACTCGTAAAATAAATAACTCTAGTGTTATGTGAATAATACAAAATATGCAACCATATGACAAAACACATCAACTTTATGTGATCTAAATTTCGAAAATTTTCTTATGAATGAGTTTATGCTGAAAAATATTTTTGTTATACTTTCAATTTAATGTACACACACACATAAGTATAACAATATTTTTTATTTATTTTTATAATATTTTATATTTATATATATATGATATAAGATGACAGTTATTTGCATATTGTTACTATATCAGATATAGGAAAATTTTTATTATATTTTTCTTCTATACATATTGTAACAATTGTTGTTATCTTTACGATTAAGTAACAACAAAGTATTTTATTTCAATAGAATTATTATTCGAGTATGTGCTTTCATTATTATATTTATGGGATATATTTGAATACATAATTATGTTATAATGTTGTGTTCCTGAAAGTGTAGACGGTGTGTTGCGTAATATAGTGCACAATTGGAACAAGTATGTTTTGTTACCAACTTCTAAACAATATGGTTTTTAAAGATCACATCGTCAAATGAGGAAGTCAGGAAACGCGACATGGGTGATATAAAACTATGTCATCCGATGAATATTAAATATATGATCGTCATACAATAATAAATTATATAAAATATTTTTAGATATTAATCGTGGGAAATACATCCAGGATCTGTCGAGATACATATATAAAATAATTTTGAGTAGGACTTAGAATATTAATTTGATTAAGTTATAGAACAACAATACCGATTTAATCGTTCTACATAAATTATGTTTACAGTATAATGTTTTCGATTTATTTTCCAAGACAAAAAATATTGCTATAAACAAAAATGATTTGGGATGTGATTATTTTATTTGATCCGTTGTCTTTATTGTAGAGGTATTATTCAGTCGTGTATGATAAATAAATACAATCAACACTAATAGCAATAATAAATCCTCTTCAATTGTTCCACCCACATATGTGGTATTATTGTATATAAAATAATTATTTATTTTTTATTCTTCAGAACTTTTTTGTTTAAGTCGTATAACTCAAATGAGCAACATGACTCTTGGTACAAAGTAAAATAAAAGCAAAACCCTCCTGTGTTATTTGAAACTATCTCAATTAGACATCAATTGACTCAAGTAAGATTATTATTATAATATTCAATTTAATTTCGTATTAAGAAAAATAAAACAAAATAAAAAATTAAATAAATAACAAATCTACAATAAACGACAAAATTATTAAGAAATGTATACATAAACCTACCGCATATTAATGTTCGACAACAACAACATAACATAAATATGAAATTGTTGAAAAGATCATTTTACTTTGTTGAGAAGACACCTACGACTGTGTGTATGGTTAAATTTTATAATTTTAAATTCTTCAAGTTTATCTCATTAATTTATCAAAATTAAATGTTAAGATTTTTTTTTGTAAACATAATTGCATGTACGTGCTTTTATAAACTGTTAACAACTACCTTGTGATTATCAATATCTTTAATATTAATATGCGATATGATGAAAGGTAAGAAAGCAGACAAATAAAATTAAAACTTGATGTGTGAAATTCCAAATTAATTCTTAAAATATACACAGTCGATGACGGTCCCTTTTTGGTATATGGTTTATATGTTGTTAGTTGATTTTCGATCGAGGCCAAATATTTTATACGAAACTATCTTTACAATATATATATAGTCGTTATAGATAAACTATAAAGGCAGTAACTCTCAGTCTAAAAATAAAACAGCGCAGTGACATCAGAAAACCATATTCAATAATTTTTGAATTCAAAATTACACGGGAAACGAAGAAACGTGAAAAAATTAGTATCCTATCAAACTTATATTCACATTATAATATACAAGAGATCACAAAATGAATACACAACCCATTTTTAATGTTTTAAATCAATTTAAACGGTTTTCATTTTAATCAAATTGATATAATACGCAAATTTCAAATAAAAACATTTTCAAATTGATTAAATTTATTCAATATATTAGCTCAAATCACCCTTAAAATAATTTTTCCCTTTCAACCCTATAAATATAGATATTTTTCCAAACAACCGAACAACTGAAATACTAGAAGCAAAAAATATAAGAAAAGAAATTCTGTGTGCTTTCTACGAACCAACAATAAAAACCATTCATTCGTGCTTAATATTCAAATATACTTAAAATTTATATAACAAAAAATATAATACGTCTAAGAAAATTATTATTATTTTTATTAAAAATATATATTTTGTTGTACATAGTAGAAGAATACATGTACGAGTATGTATACGTTATACAAACATATATGGTCTATAAAACAGATATATGCATTTACTTTATTAAAATAGTTTTGTATTGCGGGAGCATAACGTATACAGTAGCGAGCGGCAGTATTACAATTGATGTTATTGTGATGATCACTCAACTGATCGAAATAATTAAACTTTTAAAAACGAGTTCCTGCCGCCAAAAAGTCACGTGACAATGATAAAAAGGGAATCAAGCAACATGAACAAAATGTAGTTAGCATCCTTAAATGTGACCATTTCATTATTTCTTCAAAGAGAAGATTTAAAAAGCTTAGGTAAAATTATTGAAATTATACGAGGTCAAGTGACAGAGCACTCATTTTTCGACAAACCTCAAAAAAGGAGTTATGTTGTTTACAAGCAACTAGTCATTGTTAATGGGCTGTGAAACTATTTGCGTATCGGACCATAGCACGTTAGAATGAAACTGGTAGCATCAAAAAACGCCATGGAGGTGGACATTCAAAACCAGCAACATAGCAAGTTCGAAAGGTATATGCCGTAGTTTAACAATATTCATACGATCAAATATAACATATGTGGCACATTAAAAAAGAATCTATGAATTAAGCTATGATTGAAAAAATACAAAACGTGCAAGATTTAACGCTTGCACAAAAGGATTTTGGTGTTTTGTGACGGTTTTTTTTCTATAGAAACGATTGGACATTTTAACAAAACTTTGCACAATTTTATTTAGGTTGTGAAATTTAACGGGTTTTTAAAAGAACAATGCCAAATTTCTTCAAACCAACAGCCACCATATTTTCCTGGCCTTCACGGAGAGACTCGATGCTATTATCCGAACAATATGCCGCAACTTCGAGTAATAACTTATATATTTTGTTAAATTTGAAATGTTTTTACGGGGATCCTTCATAAATTAGCAACAAAGGGGGTGTTAAAGGTGTAGTTGCAGGATTTATTTACAAAATAGAACAAAATTCAAATGAAGTCTACCGCTGACGTTGTGAAGAGACTAACATTTGCAAGGCACGCGATAGTACTTAACTGGAAAATTCAGAACAAAAAATATGGAAAAGGCCAATTCTCATGAGCTTTTAAATTTGAAAAATATAAAACGGGTCATACCGTTAAAACTATAGCTAAAACAACCATAAATAAGTCATCTCAAATTATTGACGAATCTGTTGCCTTTTTCAAAGAAAATTGTAGGGTTTATTTACCGAAAGCGGAAGCCACGTAAAAAAAAGGATAAGATCTGCTGCTAAATAACAAGAACCGTATAGTCTTGACACAAATAACTACTACAGATAGCCAAACTTTATGGAGAAATCATGTATACTAGACTGAAATAAGGGGAATTAATTGTGCCCTGTGGCCCTACTCTGGTAATTTCCGGGGAATACGGTATTGGGGACAAATTTTATATGTAATTAGAGTTTAAATATTTTTTTTTCTGGCATACTGAGGTAAAAAGCTATGTAGTGTTAAAATAATTAAAGAAGGCGGAAATAATTCCAGAACTCAATGCCACTAGAGGACCACGGTTCAACCCACATACAAATACAGATTAAAAACACCCAATCGTGATTGATGAATCGTCACCACCCCGGGATTCGAACCCGAGACCCCCGAATGACAGAGCTAGTACGCTACCTTCTCTGCCACGAGAGCGACCGATGTAGTGTTAAATTGGGAATAATTTTTCCTTTCAATTTTGGTATGGAAAAATTATTCCCAATTTATAAATATTTACATCGAACTTTTTTCGTCAGTAGGCCGGAAAAAATATATTTGAACAGAAATTTCATATAAAATGTTTCTCCAATTCCCTATTCCCCAATTTCTCGTGGAATTACCAGAATACGGCCACTGGAAGAAAAAGCTATATTTGAGTTTTATTTTATCTTTTATTCCTTTACCATTGATATTACGATAAATAAAATTCAATCAAATCTATAAAACTAAGTTCAAACACATACGTGAAATCAAATAAATGTTTCATGTCACTGCGATTAGTTTCATTCAGGACAGTAATTGAGTTCGTCATATTTTATACAAAATTTATATACAAATATTTATTTATCGTAATATCAATGCTAAAGGAATGAAAGAGACAATAAAATTCAATTATAGCCTTTTCATCCAGGTTACAATTATTTTCCCTTTTTTCAGTGTAGTATACATGATTTCTCCATATAGTTTGGCTATCTGTAGTAGTTATTTGTGGTCTTGAAAGAAATAATATTCCCGAATGATTAAAAAATATTTCTGTGGAAATTTTCTGATAGCTGAAAAATCTTTAAATACCGAAAAAATAATTATTTCGGGAACCATACAAAACTTAAAATTACTTGTTAATTCAAGAATTTGGCGGATGGATGGTACGTTTGCCGTCGTACTATTCATAATGCGACTATTCATAATGATATATATTTTACCATACACTATGTAAAGTAGAGGATATATTACAGTCCTTAATGTCCAGCAAAATAAACAATGTTTTACTGAAGTATTTAATGAGATATGCAAAATTTCTTGCGATAATGGAATAAAACTAACACCTAAATATATAATCGTAGATTTTGAAAAGGCGAGTGTTGCAAAAATTTTCTTTCCAACCACCGAATTCAAAGGCTGCTTTTTTCACTTCGGTTAAAGAATATGGTAAAAAATACAGGCAGAATGATTGGCCGCAAAATAAAGCGAAGAAGAAGGATCTAGTATTGCGAATGCTAAAATCTTAAGCATACCTGAGTGAGGAAGAATTTCCGGAATATTACGAGGAATTAAAAAAGTCACTGTCGACTTAATGCCAAACAATTTTCGAGTGGTTTGAGAAACGACTAAAAACCATTTTGTTCATCATTCGTTACAATTTTGGTCTGTACTCGACCTGGTCTGTATTTTTAAAAGTTTTCGACTTGAAAAAAATAGTTGATGTTAAAATAAATTTTGCGGCAACATTTATTTCTAACATCGACTATTTCCCAAAGTTGACATTTTCGAGTCAACATATTGTCCTTAGTCGACATTTTTGGTAGTCGATGTTTTAGTAGTCAACATTTGGTAATCGACATTTTAAATTTCAACATAATATGGGTCTGTTTTTACAATATACTGAATGAAGTTTTAAAATAACAAAATAAAACTTGATAAATTTAGAGCAGTTTTGATTGGTAGCACCAGTGCCTACTCCTGTATTTACAACCATATTG
The DNA here is from genome assembly GCA_963932295.1 of Tipula lateralis. Taxonomy (NCBI): domain Eukaryota; kingdom Metazoa; phylum Arthropoda; class Insecta; order Diptera; family Tipulidae; genus Tipula; species Tipula lateralis. Next base: position 12,657,031 of record OZ010737.1, read on the forward strand.
ATTCAAATATTCAATTCGTTTGAGAGAAATGAGTATAAAATAAGCTTTAAATATAGTCTGGATCTTATTTCCGAAAATCATGTTTCTATATATAATATATATATATATATATATATACAATATATATATATATATATATATATATATATATATATATATATATATATATATATATATATATATATATATATATATATATATATATATATATATATATATATACATATATATATATATATATATATATATATATATATATATATATATATATAGATATACATATATATATATATATATATAGATATACATATATATATATATATATATATATATATATATATATATATATATATATATATATATATATATATTCTACTGCATGGAATGTATTTATATATAGTATGTTGAAAAATAACTTTAAAGCAGTTCTTTATCACTGAACCATCTATTCTTATAATAGACATTCAAATGAATCTTCTCACCATATTTTATATAAAATGCGACCAACTACTTACCCAATATATTCTCAATTTAAAATTTTACAACAAAAAAACAGTATTTATCGAAAATCAATAAATTTTGTTCTTTTATATGAACCTACTATAGACGACAAAAGTTTAAAAAGCACACTTAAAAATCGTTATGCTTTTTCTGCTGTATGTATTACATATTATATAACAGCAGTATGGAAACATAAAAGAACTATAAAAAAAATTACAACCGAACCAAAAAAAAAAATAAAATGGAAAATTGGAAAACGACTAAAGTTCTCTACCATAATAAAACATATTTCATATTGGCTAAATTACCATAAAAGCAAAACTGACAAAAATATAAAAGAAAACAAACACACCAAGAAAAAGCTTATTTAAGAAAATTGCAATATAAATACTTTATTGTAACACAAAAAAATTCAATAAAGTTTTTTTTTATTTCTACGAACTACATAACCATAAAAAATACTCAATTCCACTGAACGAAAACTATCATATACACGAGAAAAAAATTGAAAATTGAAATTTCTCGAAATAATAATAAATTTTATTTTATCTAATCCACATACGAGTATTCACAAAAATACTTTCCTATTTCAGTTGATATTTTCATTAAGATGCTTTTATATACAGCGGCTTACATTGTATCAAGCAAGCATTCGAGATTTATTTTATTGCCCAAAATCCTTATGGAAGAGATACAATATTAGATAATTTAATTAAATTATTTCCTTTGAAAAACGAAAACATACAAAATAGATTCTGTAATAATCTCTTAAATCAACTGTAACATTTTGTGCATGCATAAATTTTAGATTCATAATACATGTTGTAGTTATTGTTATGAGTTTGTTTGTTTTCGGCTTCTTGTATAATGACTAAAAAGCCAGTCATATCTAATGGTGTTCTATACACAGTTACAGTAGAAGCGAAATACATCAATTTTTTTTTGCAAACAATTGATTGTCAAAATTAGCGAATGAAATATTTATCGATCTAGTCGTATTTGCGACTGTAGCCAATCAAAATTGACTGTCATAATTTTTTGGTTTTCTGTCAAAATTAATGTTCTTGTCAAAATAAGTAAATGAAATCAATTCGAATGGTTTTAAAATGGACATAATTATAAATGTATTGGTTTCGAAAACAGCTTCTAACTTAGATCGAGCTTTATTCAGTTTTAATCACCGAATTTACCGTAAGAAGTTCTCGATTTATTGACAATATAACAAAGGGTGAAACTTCTTGATTTACTATATCAGCGCAAAGATTATTACCTCGCTTTATAATACCAGTACCGAGTACGATTTCCAAAAAAATGATCAATGAATTTTAAACGGTTAGCATGAGTCTATCGAAGACATATTACATAGTTTGATATTTTGGTATAGATTATACCAATGAATTTTCATATTCGAAAAACTTGAATATTTACAAAAACAAGAATGACCTTTCCTAAAGGCCCCAACATCATATTCAATCTATAAAATTCAAAAGTAATATATAAGAACCGCGGGTTTACTTTCATCTTTATATTTCCGTTGAGGGCATTACATGAATACTAGTTCTGTCAAGATGGATTAAGTGACTGACTCGTTAAATGAGTGTCGTCTTTAATTCTAAAATATTTTAAATATACATTTGGGTCTACTTTGGGCTACTCTTAATTAATCCTAAATACTATCCTCTATTTTCAGTACACAACTAATAACCAAGGGTGTAATCCACCCATAATATAAAAATTGCTCCTCCGGAAATTTCACCACTCAAATTGTAAAATTTCATAATTTTAAGCAAATTTAATACTAAATGCAATAATTTTGAAAAATAAAAAAGTTAAATTTTATTCATCCTGCATTTTTATTTGCCAGAAATTAACATACTTCATGAACTGCAAAAACTTAAATTTTAAGAAATTAAATGGCTTTGTAAAACATATCACGCCGGTTCATTTCAGTCAATACATGATATATAAATGTTTATTTTTCGAAAGCTGAAATGTTAAATAAAATTTCATTAGAACATTTCATTAGTTGGTAAAATATGAATTTTGAATATAAATTAGCATCGAAAATGTGCAATTACCTGTTTCATTTTGTCATCAAAATTAGATGAAAAGTATACTTATAAATATATTTATAAAAACATATATATATATATATATATATATATTTATAAAGTATACTTATAAAAGTATAAATATATTTTGTTATCATTTGAGGCTCTTTTTCATATAGCAAATGGTACCAAGCGAGATTGTATGCCTACCACAAATGTATTTGTCACAATTAAAAAATCTGGTTTTAGTTTTGCGATCGCTTTAGTAGCTGCAAATTTGACATCACTGTTGCTTTTCCGCCTTTATTTTCTTTTGCATAGGTTATGTGGTGTTTTAAGGAAATTTGAGAATATCCTGGTTGCTGACAAAGATCATTTGCAGTAGCAATTTTACTCGCAAATTCAATGCAGGTGGCCTTTACATAAGGAGGAAATGGCTTACACATACTTCGCCGATCATCATGAGCTTGTATGAGGCACAACGCGAGGACCTTTATAAATACAGATCTTTTTTTATAATGTAGTGGTGGATTTACGGTGGACAACAAAACTATTCTTTCATCGTTCCACCTTTGCCAGTAAAATAATTATCTGATTCAGTCAAATTATCAGCATCAGAATGTAGTTCTTGTTCTGTGTCCGACTCATGGTCACTACTTATTTCTAGATCATCGACGATTTCGTATTCCCTACCGATGAATTCTTCCTCAATGTCTAGTTCCACTAAAAGCGGCCGTAGCCGTTCTTGTTCCCTTTCGTAACTGTACATATCAAATAAATATAACGCATATATAAACCACCATATAACTTTACCTCTTGAGTTGATACAGTTTTTACATACCTAAAATATTTAAAAATTCTTCAAATGCACCCAAAATCTTATATCGTAATACTAACCTGGGTGTAATCAACCCAACCACTTTTTATATTCCACGATGTAGGACAGAACAATACTTTGAATGACAGAACAACACTGAAATATATATTAAATTGCGGGGAAATACCTAAATATAAAATACAAATAGGATTGAAGGTAGTAAAAATTCATTAACATTTGATTTTTTCGACATCAAATCTAATTGGGTGGATAACACCCATAGGATAGTAATGTAGGGTTAAGGTAATTGAAAACCTGATGTTATGTAGCTTCACTGGCAATATTTAGGCGATAAAATAACACTTAAACTATTTACAATCAAGACAATATACAATTATTTGTCGGTAAGTTCGATATTATCTCGAAAATAACTTCTTACAAGATGAACCACTCAGTTTATACCTTACTCAAGCATAGGTAATATTATGTTATTTCTACTATTATATCATTACTTAAGACCTTGTAAGGTAAGAATACCAACATATTTCGGAAGTGTATTTGGTCATACATATTTCAAATGATCTGAGTAATTCAATTTTTAGACTAAAGAAAACCAAGTGATCGTTTGACCAAACCATTCAATAAACCATCTTCAAGTGATTGGTAATCATGTAATCACATCTTACAATTCTTCGAAACATAAATTATTTTCTACATGCTATTTTTAATATTTTCAACAATCTAACTCCATCAGTGTCGATCACGAACCAGTTCTTTATACTGCTGTAAATAATAAGATGTCAGATCACTTTATAATAAGAAGATACGGATCAGCACGCACAACGTGACTGAGCTAGTTTACTTTCTATCCTTTAGAAAGTATGTGCTATCAACGTTGCGTTCTGAGTCGTATATCACACGCATTATTTTTATGTCAAATGTTAGGAGCCATCTCTCGTACTCTTTTTTCAAGGTGAAATTCTCATATCCATGCATGACCCTCTGTACAATGTAAGCGTATCGGCATTTGAAAGATATTTTGATATTCAGAAGTGGTCGTGGAGGATTTATAGTGCAATAGCCGGCGGCGAAGCGAAATTTGAATTCCTCTCTCACACGATAAAAGTGTGAGAGAGGATATGAAATACTTGAATTCCATTCTTTCGATTGTGTAGTTACCACTACATAATTCGATTGCGTTTTGGTTTCTAAAACACGAGATCAGATATATCTCAATTCTCTGCATGGCAGAGAATTAAGTGGATCCTCAATCAACTTCATGCCTCAATCTATTTCATTAATTGGTCAGATTATTTCATTAATTGGTCAGATTTAAACTATTTGACAAAAATCGTAATGTTGCTGCTTTCTAAACTATTAAAGTAAGATCTCACCCATAAATATACTATCCACTTTCCATTAAATCACGGTCGGCCAACAAACCATTTCAAATGAAACTACAACAATCTAACAAGATACAATTAAGTCATATATAGGTAGCATAAATATTACACAATTAGATTACACAATACGTTTTTGCATAAAGATAATCTGTCTCAATGTACAATGTGAAATTTTCTCATGTGTATCGTTATTACAATATGGGTAATAGTACAGTTTACTGTAATTTCCACTTTCATTTACCTTAACATACGAGTATACAATAAAGAATTATGTATTGCAAATCCAATGAAACATAACAATTTTATCAATGATTTGCGGTGATCCGTATAAAAACTAAGCTCCGTTGTGGTTTTTGTGTTCGAGCTGCATTGGGGAACAGCAAAAAGTAGATCAACAATTTCCTGATTTGATTGTTTCGATTATATATTGGATATTTTTATATGATTTGTTAATACTGCGCTGTGCTCTTAATATGTTGTTGTGTATTATGAACAACGAATTCATGGATTCGGAAGAAATATATAAATAATAAATCAACAGGAAATTAAATCGTGAAATTAATTTTTTTTGTTACTGTTTATATAGTTTAGTTGGTTTTTGATTGTTTTACAAATGATCGGATGATAAAAAAAAACAATAAAACATTATGTATAATAACCTTATTGATTTTTTACCTTTTTTTCGTGTATCGGTTAAACAACATACTTTTTTTGCTATTTCATGAAACCACAACTGAAAACTATTCGTTGGAAAATTAGTTTTTTACAATTTGTATTTTACACTACATGTAACCTCAAACTATGTTTTTGTTTAATTTTATTTTGGTTGTGTGCAAAACTTTTTACCACTACCGTATACAGAAGCTTACCTAATTGGTTATTGTTTTTTTTGACTGGACACTAATGTTGTCAAAGTACGAATGTTCAAGATACTTGTACCTCGTATTTGTACAGATATCACAGCACAAAGACCGATATCAAAAATAAATTAAATTAAAGATGTCATTAAATCACGCGCAATTATAATTTAATTTCAATATATGTACATACATAACAATTGATTTCGGTATCTTCTTTACATTCGAGTCATTCAAATGCCAATCAAATATTTATATTGACGAGCAGCAGGGACACAAAAAAAATTAAATTTTTTGGTTCAAAGGACATAGAAATGTGTCAGTTGGATTCTCGTTGCCATTTTTTAATGTCGTTTTTTGGCTATATGTATATACCCATCACATATAAAATATATTGTACATGAAACTATTGAGCTTTCGGCTGATTTTGAAACTTCAATCGATATAGTATGTTTTGGTTACATATTTATGTATATAATAATGTCGATGGTATAATGATTCAAATAAGACAAGTTAATTCCACTTCCTCAGGATAATATTTTAAATAATTTTGAATTTAAATTGTAGAATATTGATAAAAATTAGGTTAATCTCTTCAATAATACACCAAAATTATTTGGTTACTTGCTAGTTTATAAACAAAGTTTGATAGAAATTATTATCTAGTCATTTTATGTATGTCTGATAGGAAAATAAAATTCAATCTGAGGCCAGCCAAATCTCCTGGAAAGGGAGGAATTCTAACGTTTTTACCAAAGAAAGCTGTCGTTAAATTAACTGTTTTGCTTAATGCTGTAATTAGAATACGGCATGTGTCTTCTGCCTTGAAAGTGGCGGAAGCTATTATCTTACTGAAACCAGGTAAACCGCTGTGTGAAGCTAAATCGCATCATCCGATATATCTGTTTCTCATTATAGAAAAGGCATTAGAAACCAATTCGTAAACTTCAATGTGCATGTGATGAAACTCGTCAGTGGACAAAGCGATGGAAAATCAAATTTAATGAATTAAAATCTGCCCATGTCAACTTTGCGAATAAATCATTGGTTAATCCGTCACCAATCAGGTTAAACGATGTGATGGTGTCATACGAGAACTTTCTCAATACTTGGATATGACACAGAATGTTAAGTTTAAATGGAAAGAGGATGTGAAGAAGAAAAGAAAAGAATTTGATGTTAAGTATAAACTTAAGTATAAATGTACTATAGCTATTAAATTAGCTCAACAGAAGGTCAACATTAAGCATATGGAACAAAATACTGATTTACAATCAGGTTCTGACGCCGATCTGGCTATACATGGCATTCAGCTCAGGGTCTGTACTAAGAATACTAACATCAAACTTATACAAAACTTCCAGAATAAGGTACTGCGGAGTATAGCCAATGCACCCTGGTACATTCGTCATAGTGATTTGCATCGTGATTTCAGGATTCCGGTATAAAACACGAAATAAAAAGATTTGCAGAAGCCTCTCGGCTACTGGACAGTGAACATTTGGTTAGGATACTAAAAATAACCAAACCCTTCGAGCTCGTTAGTATGTGTGCAGCTATCTACCAACAGATAGGCATTGGTGAATCGCTTGATCAACATAGTCATCACATTATAGTTATGTTTTTAAGAATTCAGATGTAAAAATAAAAACTTATTAATGTTATTGTTTTTAAGCGTTTGTAAACCACAAAATAAAACCCACTGTTGGTCATTATTTGTTTAAGTTCAGTGGTATGGAAATTAGAAAGAAACCTACTAATTACTTGACGGAAGGTATTCTCAGGTTATTCATGTCATACAAAATCGTTTGATATGTATTCGAGTATACTGAAAGAAAAAGTATGTTGATATTAACAAAAAAGATAAGAAAATTTTACAAAAAAATAAGTTCAAATACAGCCAACTTAACGCTTTGTAAATTAATACAATTTTACATTGTAAATATCACTTATTGCAAAGTTAGTAAAGTTCCATTTATGAGTGGTCAATATAACCACATGTTCTGTAACTTTACTATGCGCTTTGTAAAATTTAATTAAATTTAAGTATTAATTTAACAAACCAATCTTGTCTCTGATTAAAACATAGCATAGTAAAACTAATTTTAAGTTTGTTTTAAATATGAAAGCAAGAAGTAAATTAAATAAAGCACCATTGTTTAGAATAACATTGCAAATCTGTAAATTTTAAATTAAATTATTGCTTCTTTAGCTTAGCCCGAATCAAATTTTAACCTGATACTAACGTCATATTAACTTACAAAACCGAGTTATATATATATATTTATATATATATATATATATATATATATATATATATATATATATATATCCTTCATTATAGTACTTCTACAAAATAATAACACAAGATATTTATTTAATAACTTTATTTTTCATTAAATAATAATGCAATTACAAAATTCAATAAATATATATAAAAAATAAAATAAAAAAACTTCTATTTTCCAAATCATTTATCACTGATGGTACTATGTTGTTGTTAGGTTATTAAAACACTTTTAGATGATTTTAAAACATGAAAACTACCGGTTGTGCATTTAAGTTGTTGTCCTATAACTGACAAGTTTCATAGGTTCATCTGGGCCATATTTAAGTGCCTTTGGGCTTTTCCGCTTTTATGAGTTCTTTACTGTAGAAATCTAAACAAAAATACAAATATTTATTAATTTAATAAAAATAAAACAAAAAACAAATTAAATTAAATAAAATTTAAATTTACTACGCAGATAGCTTGAGTAGGTTGACTGAAAATATTGAAATACAAATATTGAAATTAATAAAAAATTAACAACTATTTTAACATACCATTTTAACGTACCAAGTAAACGTTGAATTATTTCAATTCTCAGAATTTGATTGGTTGTTGGATAAGTACTAGTGAATACATCAAATCACGACTTTTATTGTTCAGACATGTTCTGCTTCCTCTAATATTTGGTTTACTATTTAAAAAGTACTTAAAAAAAATATATAAAATAAATGAAACGTTTTATTTTACAATATATTTATTAGAACTTACCTTAAATTAAATTAAGATTTAAACTTAAACACTTTTATTTATTTATTAAAAATCAGAAGTAGCTTGCACAAACTCTGTCGGAGCTAGACTAAGAAAAGAATAATTTTCCTATTTCATTTCACGCATTACGCCATTTTACAGCGGTTAATTCAATATTTTTTGTTAAGTTAACACAATTTACACCTAAAATTTACATTAAAAATGTTGAATTAACTTCACCTTAGTAGCATTAGGTTTGCTCTTAGTAAAATAGTCTTATGGATATGCTATAATTTCATAACCATAGAACTAATTTACATAAATGCTAAGTCAATTTTCAAGGATAACTTTTATAAGTAGTAAGTTTGGTTGCAAATGCATTTTTACGATATACAGTAGAATCATGATTCATGCAACTCAATTAAAACCAAATCAATTGCTACTATCGACCATGCCGCATGTATCGAACACTTAATTTGCTACTTGATTTCAGAGGATATTTTATTCATCAGTATAAATTTACAAAACAACGATAAAAAAAATTGAAATTTTTATTTGTTTTCAGCAAATATACAAAACAGCATCTTCTCCTACTGTTTGAAGTATCATTAATTAGTCTATTGTTGCAGAATTCGGTTTCGCTCACTCCTTACTTTTATTTAAACTTTAAATATCATCTTCAAGTTTTAGTGATTTCAAGTTAGATTTTGCTACATAGTCACTGTCACTACTTTCTTCATTTGATACAGCAAAATTAGAAACTAAATTTACTTTACCTATCCAATTTACAACATTTTGTGACGAAAGTTGATTTGCCAATAGAACTTGTCCTACTACCGTTTGTTACTGTTGTACATTTGTAAATTTGTTATAAACTGAATTCCATGGCTGTGAATGTCATTGCACAACTCATTCAGTGGTATTTTGTTCTCAGAATCCCAATCAACAGATTAGGCCTGCATTAATGGCTTCCAGCAACTTTGATTTGGTTTTAATTAAAATCACAAAAAATTCAAATTGATTAAAAATCTTAATAGATTCATTTAATTTATTAAAAAATCTTACAATCAAGCTTGTACTGTATGTATATATATATATATATATATATATATATATATATATATATATATATATATATATATATATCTATATATATATATATATATATATATATATAAATATATATATATAAATATATATATATATATATATATATATATATATATATATATATATATATATATATATATATATATATATATATATATTTAGTTGAGTTTAATATGTTTTGCTTAGCACATTTAAATATCTGTTATCGCTGTAATCGAGTGATGTCAGTTTTTAAATACTGCGCACATTTTTATCATATTTTTATATCTATATATAAAAAGGTAATAATAACATATTTGTGCTGAACCTATTTATCGAGGCTTCTTACGTGAATATTGCTTAGCATTAGTAATTAATAGAATCTATAGCTTAGAGGCCGTAAACGGCGCTTACATCGTCTCAACTGAGAACTTATGAACCATTTAAACGATTGGTGCACATTGTAGGTGGTCAGCCCAACGAATGTTTTTACACACAACCGCATTTTATGACATCCGGTGGCATGTTAATTTTTGGTCAGCGGCGAGAATCGAACTCGAGACCGCGGTGTGATGAGAATCGCTCTTAACCATTAAGCTACGACCGGCGACCAGTAATTAATGCATCTAAATTGTAAAGTTTGCGTAGCAGCTAAGTAATTTTTAAAACATAAAAGAGTTTTCATAAGTTTATATTTTACATGTCAATTTTTGAAGTAATAACCTTGCAATAGCCCATTTTACTTAAAAAAATCACGCTTTGCATATGAAGCTTTAACAAAAACATGGTTTTATTTACATTTTTTACTTTACATGTCAATTTTGCAATAAAAACACTGCATTTTTTTTCAGTATACTTTGAAAACAGATAAGCAACTTATTATTGATTAATTTGATCTAAAGACCTAGTTCAAGATGCACGATCAGAAATTATAAAGCTGCCTAGCTGCTATTAAATTGCTTAAAAATGTACTAAAAGGCATTAACTCATTTCAAAATATTCTTGCCAGGTTCAAGCTAAATTTAAAGTATTTAAATTATGTCTTAATTTACGTTATCGGAAGTAGTTCAAACGAATAAATACACAGTAAAAAATTTCCATTGAATTTTACACGCTTTTAACAGTGGGCAAATTTGCCTAGTCTTTTCATGTAATTTTAAATGGGTTTTTAAAATTACCATTTACAATTAAAACTAATTGTTTTAACACGTATACTACATTACATGTTTAAATGATTAATAACAGGAAATGTCCGTAATATAACTTAACAAAAAATTTAAAAATCATTATTTCATCTAAAATTGCATTGTTTAGTCTGTAAATGTTCGCACTATGATTCAGCAATTATGCTTAAGAAATGTGAATATAAGTAATTCACTTGTAAAATTACATTCCTAAATTCGTAAATTTTCATATAAATTTAAATTTAGTTTAAAATTGCATAGTATAGTATGTAAATTTCCATAGAATGGTCGACATTATTATCCTTCATAAATGTGAAAATGAATAACTCGCTTGTAAAATTGCATTGCTAAATCTGTAAATTTTCATACCAAAGCTAGTCAACGTAAACCTTTTTTTGACAATTACGAACCCAAAATGTAAAATTAAACAAACTTTCAGATTTCGTTAAACAATTATATATTTATTTAAAATTCTTTTCATGAGAAATATAATAAAAAATTTATATGTACATGTATATACAATATACATGCATATTATATGAAGTTATAAATAAAAAATTATAAATTATAATTATTCAGATTGGCCACGCAATTCAAGGCCACGCAAATTTCAATTTTCAATTTGTCAAAACAAATTTAAAATACATTAAATTTATACTATTTCTTTTATAAAATTTATGATTTTTGCCTTATAATTTGATTTTTAGATCTGGAGTAGTCTGTATTTTAATTAAGGCATACCCTCCAAAGTTTGAGATAGCTCGGAGGAATATTCTCGCCAAAAAATATAAAAACATCGGTGTCGTCTACTTCGGTTCCATCAAATTCCAGTACCAGCTTCGACCCTTGAATGCCTGCAGCATTTGCTAAAATAAAAGAATAAACTTAAAATACTAAATATTTAATTTGAATATTTCTATATTTACCTTTTTGGATTTTAGGAAAGAAGTATTCAGAACTCCGCGATATCTAATTTGGTTCACTTATCGTATTCACACTCGGGTTGTTTAATTTTTTTTCCTTATTAAATTCGTATTCGTCGTGTCTAAATTTGTAGGGAAACACTCGTTTTTTAAAGTAAATTTTAATAATTATTAGTATATATACATACCCGTTCAACTCAAATCACTTTCACGTTAACTTATAAAATTTATTAATTTATTTAATAATGTAAAATTGATTTACAAAAATACTATAATTTTTATTTTAATTAGAAACGACATACAACATGTCTGCATTCCGTAAAAAATATATGAGTAATGAAATGATGAATGTGCTTGAGCGCATCATTTTCGTTATATTTCGGAATTTTTTCAACGAATGTGCATTGTAACATGCAATACTATGTAAAATTGAATACTTATTCTATGATTATTAAATTTTTATGGTAAAATTACATGAAATATCATTTAGTATAAAACAGATTATTTTTCTAACAGGAATTTGAACATTTGTTTTGTAGGTGAAATTATAAATAACAAACCTTATTTAATAATGCGTCTCAAAACCAATATATTCACAATTTTTTGATGTGATTTTCAATTGGAACTTTAAATTACTACAAAAAGCGTGTAATTTTATGTCCAAAACATTTCAATTCTAATTTGTTATGAAAATTTACAATAAAAATGGATTATTGAACTATATTTCATGTAAAATTTAGTAAATTGTGTAATTATACAATATTTTTGTATTTGTATCAACAAAAGCATGTAAAAATTGCATTTAAAATTCAATTTTTTTTTTACTGTGTATATTTCTCTTTCATTTTAGGCTCCCATCGATGATATTACTTATTTGTTCCAGTATTGAAACTGCAATATGTCAGGAACGATTGAGTAATCTGTTTATGCGCTGTGCTATGATTCAATATGTCTCTTGACTAAAAACGAGATTTTATAGCTACATTTTCATCATGGTAAAGTACACGAACGAATAACGTTTATAAATAATTAAAATTTACAAAAATTCCTATGTCGGTGAATTCCAATTTTTGGTCCTATTTATCGTCCCAGTAGACAAAAATTTCAGTCTAGTGTTCTCTTGTTAGTGAGACTACAGATTGATCGAAGTAAGATCCTTAAGATCCAGTTAACACAAGACCTAAACAAAATCATATTCAGTGATAAAGCAATTTTTTGCTAAATGACTTCGTCAACAACCAGAATATGCGTAACTGGTCAGGTGAAACCCTCATGTGCTTCAAGAAACACCAGTTCATGCGCAAAAATTAACTGTTTGGTGGGGTTTTCATCGTGGTGGAGTCATTGGACCGTTTTTTCGTTGATGGAAATGACCATCACGTTAAATTCAATAGGAAGAAATGTTGCAATGTTGTTCCTTTGCAAATTGCAAGGGCTAAATATTTATGATATATGTGGTTTCAGTGACATACACATCGAGTCTAACAATCTACTTATTGAAATTTTAATTCGATGAACGTGTTATATTCAGAAATGCGGTCCTGTCTATAAATGCCGCCTACAGATCGTGTGATTTAACACCTTCAGACTTTTTTATGGGGTTACGTTAAATCATTATATAATTCATCAATTAAACCGTGTAATAACATAAAGATATTTGAGAGCTATATATAACTATATCAAATTATATTAACTATTTATAGAGCTTTAATTATTTGGATTGCCGGTTTCGCACTTGTATATGATTGATCTATTACATACTGTCTGTATCATTCTGATTCAAACAGCTAGCATAAATAGTAAAATCAGAAAATGCGATTAAATCTAATCTTCAACATGATCTCCGGGATTAATCCTATTTCAATGAATAAAATTTTTCCTTCTTAGGGTTTTTGGAGTTCACTCTGACTGTGATGTATATTTTAAAGTCGCCTTAAATGTTTAAAAGCTTCTAATTTTAATAACTCGAGTGAGAAACTATAGCTGTGGTATAAGTATGGTCGAATAATAATTTTTTTATTCACTTTTAGACGATCTAGTGTCTCGGATCGGCTTCGGCTGTGGTATGTCGTATCTTAGACAAAACTTTATAGTTAAGTCGTAACTTATTGAACTATAATTGTGTATGGGTACGGAACACTATTACTAAATCACAGTCAAATGCTCATACTCATACACAATAAGTGGAAATATATAACAAAATACAAAAAAACTGATGTTGATTTATCACTGTTGGTTATATTTTATATTATATGAAAAATACCATTTTTGGAAATCAGCAACAAAAAATCGAACTTAAATACTTAAATGTGTTACATTTAACAATACCCAGAAAATATTGGCCGATCAATAAAATTACAGCAACAAGAAAAATATGTACAAGCAATTTTCTCAATAAAATTCCTCCTATATATTTATACCGTCGTGGATTCCTCCTTATCTAGAAGAAACAGAGAAACAATTTTTTTTGTTTGGTTTAGTTTCTGGTTGGTACATTTGGTTTGGTTGAAGCTGTTGTGTGTTATGTTCAGAACGTTTTTTTTTGTTTTGTTTGGTTTAACAATTTTCAAACAATCTGTAACATATCTTAGTGACAATTTTGTTTTTATGTTTCTCTCAACTTTAGTTTAATTCTTAAAAACATTGAAATTGAATTGAAAATTTATTTGTGTTTTGTTGTGTCGCCACAAGAAAACTTTAAATGGTTAATATTTCCGCTTTGATTTTCGTTTTGTGTACAATTTTTTTTTTTTTGGTTAATACGAAAGATAATCACTTGATTTATTTTCATCGAGAGTATGGATGCTTTTTTATATGTTTGTGAGTAAAAAGCTAAATTCGTTTTGATCTGCGTTTTTTCATACAATTAATACTAAAGCAAAAGGCAATTGTTTGTACCCAAGTACTTAAAACCACGCAACGGATATAAACAATTGTCCATTATATATAATTTTGTTCAAATAATTGACAAATGAATTTGTTAAATTAATACATTTTTATTACAATTAAGGGCATTATGTTTGATATGAAGAAGGAACATGAAGAGTATTTATTCATTGTACATCAGAATATCTCTTCCGGCAAAGTTCGAAGTCTAACAGCAAACTTAACCATTCTAAAATCCAGAATATCCAAAGTTTTGTTAAGAAAAATATTTAATTAAGAAACAAAAAGTTTTAATTGAAAATAAAAACAACTCAGCTTTTTCAAATTTATAACTCAAAGCACTTTCGTTTTAATTTTGTTGTTATTTGAATTGCACTCTACTCGCTTTACTTACCCATAGCGCTCGTTTAAACTTAACTATCAAAAAATTATAAAACTTATCCTTTACAGTAGATTAAGCACGGCGATGCTATTTATTAATAGTTTTCTTAAGTTGAATTCCTAGTCCTACACAGTAGTTTACAATTCTTTATTGAATCACAGTCTTAAACTCAAATGGCTTTTAGTAGCGGTACATGTCTTCAAATAACGCTTGTTTGTACTGCTACGAGATCCTTTTTCTTTAATCGAGTGAATTTTGAAACCCAATTTTCAACGAAAACCAAACCATTTTCATGTGAATCTGAAACTATAAAAATCGCACCTACACCTCAACAAAATCATGTCAAAGAAAACTATCTCAAAGAAAAGCTTCTTACTGTTAAAGTTTCTAAGTTCTTAATTCTGAAGCTGAAAATTTTGTTTTTACACGGATGGTTGACAATTTTGTCTCTCTTCCAATATAGTGTCTTTTAGGTTGAACCGATCGTAAGCTATAGATTGAATGAAATAGGGATATTGGATTAATTAGGATTAATCACGTTAAAGTAGATTTATTTGCACCCAACATGAATATAAAATATATTAAAGCAGATTTTACCTGATATTCGTTCAAATCTATAGATTATGGAATGGTTATAGCCACACGATGCATTCAGTTAGCTTTCCGAATTTTCAGTTCTGGTGTTGGGTAAATGCGACATCTTAGTGTAGGAAAACGGGTAACTATTACCACATAAGGTGTCTAGTTCCCAAGAAGATGATTATTCGATTTAATATCCCATTGTTATTGAATAATATTGCGCTTTCGTTCATAATTAAATTAGCACAATCTTCCACAAGATCAATTCGTTCTCTTAACAAGCAAAATCAATGCTTGCAATAAAAAATAAAAATTTTAGACCTTGATGAAGCCGCCTAAATAAAAATCAAATTAATATTTCAATTTAATGTGAAACGTGAAATTCATTCCAATTAGATAAATTTAAAAATTCCACCTCTTCATTTTCCGCACATCACCCAATCCATAACCGCTCGTTATACTATTATTAGAATATACATGAATGAAAATCAATCGAATAAAAAAAAATTATTTAATAAAAATTAAATTTAGAATTTTTATTAAAAATCGTGAAATGAATATTTATAAAATGTTATCCTTTATGCTGTATATAGTGAGAGTTATTATGCCAGATGACGTGAAAATTATATGTGTATAGATACGAGTGTTTAACTCACACACCATTCGTATATCTTTAATATCTTTATGTATGTAGTTTCCTTTTGGTTTCTTATTTAAAACATCTGCAGTTCGATAATAATTACAATACACGTGGCTTAATGAATTTCTGGATGGCGAGTTGATTGTCTTATAATTGAAGGTTAGAAAGGGGCAATGATTTACCAAACGCAAGTAGCAAATTGATGATATATCATCACAAATATTATTATAGGTTATGTTACACTGAGTTCAGTAGCATTTGACTTTGTACCACCCACATGCGGCTAATGATCCAATATAACAATATATGTATAAAGCAAATCCGTATTTAAACTTAATTTCAAATTACACTTAATACCTTATTTTGTGATAAGATTATTTTATAATTTTGTAAATTAATTAAATATAAAAGAAAAAATTTAAAACTATTTAAAATTTATATCGAATCACGATATGTAATTATGTATAGACAAAGCATAATATAAAATCGATACAGATTTTGCTTAATTTAAACAAAACTAAAATTGTAAAATACAAATAAAATAGTTAAATGTCAACGAAACTCGTTCAAATAATAGTGTATATATGTAGGTACTAAAATAGAAAAATCAGATTATGCTGCACAAAAGTCTTAAATCGATTGTATAATGGGTAATGAAATGAAAACCAAAAGAGCTTTTTGTACTGTTTACCTTTGATTTAATTTTTTGCATGAGTTGATACTTTTATAAATTCCGAATTTTACCGAACTCTCCATCCCAAACAATTTTACTACAACTAACTGACTATATATGTATAATATACAGCCACTGTGTGTTCCAGGACATTAGTTTTTTGTCTATCTAGATATGTATAAGATTAAATATTAATCAAACATAATTTTCAAGAGTCATTAGAAATTTTTAAAAGTTCTTAAATGTTTTTTTGTGTATATATTTGTATTATTGTGTAATTCTCATGTCGTTCCTCTTATATATAGCCGAGAAGAGTAGTAAGTCACAAAAAAAATGATTTGAAGAACTAAATTAAATATAAATCATTGATTTGTATTTACTTTGTTTTGTACATATAAACACACATATTCGAACAGAACGACAAAAGTATTAAAGTAGAACTGGGATATAAGGGTACTTACATATACAATGGATGTTTGTCCAACAGAATTATTTTGTTTGTTTTATAGTTTGGTCGTGGTTGTTAAAATATTTGAATTTCTTGGTATTAAGATGCAAACGAATTATTTATACATATAGTGTATCAAGAATTATTAATCAACTTAATTATAAATGACATAAATGTTGAGAGTTAATTAGGGTGGGAAGAGTCGACAATCGATATGGGGGTCATCCATACCATATTACAAAGTAGAAACTAAGGCGAGTGAATAACAATGAAAATTGAAAAATTGTTTATATAGACAAAAATTGATTGCCTCTCATTTATTACTGTGCATAGCATTCATCTACTTAGCGATATTGCAATTTCAAACAATTAATAATGCAAAAGAATTATTATAATAATAAGACAGCAAATCTATATATATAGTAGGGCAACAGAGTATATAATAAATTTTCATGAATTACGAAATGTGCATATACTCCTCGTAAAAGAAATTCTTAAGTTTCGTATTGTTGTTGCAAGATTATATACATTTTTAACTTTTTAAGAATTTTTTTTTATTATTTTTCTGTTTTGAAATCACGATTTTTTATAAATATACCGTGAATTGTTTCAAGGTATATAATATATATATAAAGGTATTTGTATAATACACAAAATAATATAATTTTATATAGAACAACAAATTTTTTGTATATAGTCGAGATTTTTACCATGAAATGGTTATAAGACGTGCACTTTGATGATTCGTATATCGACCAAATGTGCAATATATTAGAAATATTACGGTACTAGTCTATAAAAAATTATACTGCTTTAATTTTAATTAGTCATGTTTTTTCGGAATAACTACAGGTGCTATAATGACCAATTTATAAACAGTACGCTTACCAACCAAGCAACGTTTTCTTAACAATATATCTTGGAAGAGACAAAGTGCTGTCTTTATAACTGTAATACTGGTCGATACACTAAAGTTACTCCATGTGATCCAACAAATTATTTTAGCCATTATTACTACTTCAGTGATAAAAGTGTTTTTAAATATCCGGCACCCTTTGCCACAATCAGTTTTTTTGTATAATGACAGTTAAATTTCCGCAGGGATTTTATTGGATGAACTTTTAACAGTGTAACATTTTTGTAAGTTATGTTTTTCAGAGATCATCTGTCAGCTAACATCGCAACATTGGTTTTTATTAACTTGTAGAATCACAACGACTTGTCTTGTGAAGGTCGTAAAAAATCAGCTGTTGTGCCAAAAATATCGATGCTGTATGTAAACTCATTGAAGAAGATTATCATGTGACGTATCGTGTAATTGAAGCACGTCTAGGCATTAGTAACACCAGCATACATACGATTTAAATGAACATACGATGTATGGATTCTACATTTATTAACAGGGCTTGTGTCTATTGAATTAGCCACATGTGTAAAAATTATTTGGATCGTGATAGGTACACAAGATCTTGATGGGTCACGAGTCATGGATATGTGCGTATGAATCAGAAAGAAAAGGGCAATTTTTGGGTCTTCCAATACAAAAAAACACACCAACAAATCGGTCAACTGTCTCTTGAAAATCAAAAAACAGTCAATTAAGCTGAGTAGACGACTGTTTTTTTGCACGAGATTTTCAACTTATTGAGAGAAAACAACCCAAAACGGCGAATTATTTTGCACAACGATAAAACGAGTTCACACACATCACATCAAACAAGCGAGTATTTTAGCAATCAAAGTATAATCAAGGTCCGAAAAAACGCTTTTTACAAAATCGAGCTTTCAACAACAAAACTTGTTGGTTAACTTGTAATATGTACATACTTTTTCTTAAAAGCTTCGGTGCTTTCCGTTTTTTTAAGTTAGATTTATTTTTGAACATTGGTCGGGACATTGGTCACATAATCTCTAACAAATCATGAATTTGGCTGTTTCAATGACCAAACACTTCATCTAAAACTGTTATCGAAGCAGACAAATGCTCAATATGAGATGATTAAAAAAGATTAAAAAGGAAAATTGCAAAAGAAAAACAAATCTTGCTGTACCATCAGAAATATCAGTAAAATGAAAACCATTTTCTAACAACCTCGCCCACTATTATTCAGTTTTATAAATAACTTAAAACTCAAATAAGCGCTCTTGTTTCTATACAAGAAGGAGTTTATTTACCTTAAAGAAACTACCTGAGACCAAATTTTTTATCTTAGAAGAGCAAAAACGAAATAAAAAATGAACAAAAAATTTGTTTTATACTTAGAACATAATTTATGCAAATAACATTGATTATTTGGTTGTTATAGTTTTGTTTCTGTATATATATATACTCGTATATCCATTCAATTTAGCAAAAAGGTTACATTTTTGCACTAATTGGATGTTTTCCATGTCTGCAAAGTAAACATAATATATACCAATTGATTATTATCAATATTA
Organism: Tipula lateralis; assembly: GCA_963932295.1. Classification (NCBI taxonomy): domain Eukaryota; kingdom Metazoa; phylum Arthropoda; class Insecta; order Diptera; family Tipulidae; genus Tipula; species Tipula lateralis. Next base: position 12,676,922 of record OZ010737.1, read on the forward strand.
TACACATTTCAGTTGGGATTACTTATATAAGCATGTATACAATTTTCTTATTCTTAGAATTTACATATATCACAAACCAAAAACAAATGAATGTTTAACCAAATACATATATTTAAAATTAATTAATTATATGAAATACACAAATTTAAAATAATTAGTTGTGGGTTATAGAACATTGTCGTCTATACTAAAAGAAACTCGCACAAGCATGAAATGGCCATAAATTAATAATACATACTTTATATTTAAAATAAAAAAATCAGGGTTTTAATTTATTAGTTTGATACAATCAATATATTAAAACCACTCATTTATTAATATATAAATTTTGAAATATAAAATTGAAAGGCAATTATAGTATTCAATCTTTTCATCAAATAAGATTTGAAATTCAATCCGAATTTATTGCTTGCAGTAAAAAATCGATTATAAAGAGTCAAAATATCGACAAATGCAAATTACAGAAATATTTCGATTAACGCTAACTATTTTAGCGCTGTTTCGGTATAGTGTTCTTTTGATTCTCCGGATGAACCATTAGAACCATTCTTAAAAATTCTAATAAAATTAACAAATCCATTTGTACGACATCTTCAAATTCTGGCAAGAAAGTAAAGGCACAAGAAATACTCAAGTTGAAGAAATGGAGAAATTATTAACAATCTGGATTAATGAGCACCGAGAAACATGCTGCTGAGTCCGGCCATCATATTGGAAAAAGCCAAGGTATTCTATTTAGAGCCTGTAAATCGAACTGGAGAAAACTCCAAAAATCAAAAATTTTGTAGCACAACGGAGCTTTTAAACTACGTGCAAATTTACCCAGCATAAGTCTTTTCGGTTTGCCATCCAAATTACAAGCAATGATTATTTAGAAATTCCTTTTACCTAGGGCAGTAAAAGGAATTTCTAAACAATCATTGCCTGTAATTTGGACGGCAAACCGAAAAGCATGGAAATGCAATTTTAGTAAACAATGGTATCAAGACTATTTCTGTCCTTGTAAAAGCCTTTTGCGAATGAAATGGATTAGAAAAAAAGCATTGCTGATTCTCAACAATGCTGCTGTACACCCTCAAAATTTATCAGAATTTCAAACTTGTTTACCTGTAGAAATTATTTTTATACTTTAACTAGTTGACAGCAATCAATGTTCCAATAAAAAATTTTGGAGGCAATTAAATATTATGAATGCTATATATAAATTATCGTTTCATCATGGAATGAAGTGCAAACAAAGTTGTCTCAAAGGATGTTGGAACTGAGAAATATGTACCATATATTTTTTTTGACTTAAATGTACGTGGTTATGTACGTAACCCTATATTTTATTGTAAATAGTATGTCTTTTAACGCTGTTTATGTTAACGCTCAATTTTTAGGAACGCAATATGAGCGCTAAACGAGGTATTCCTGTATTGTGATTCTATTTATTCAACAAGATTACAAAATACTTATTTTACCCAACTGCACAGTCAACTAACACATGGAGTGGCTTTTCAACGCACACGTTGAAATGGCTCAACATATATTACAGTCATTGAAATAAGAACTTTCTATCACGTTTCGATAAAACTCTAGATAATAGAAAACATACCCAAGAGACGAACATGTACCATTATTACTTCATAAATCTGTTAATCTCTATAAAGATCCAAAGTTGGGAAAAGTATAGAAAGATTTAAGTGGGTTGGCCAAATTGGGCGACCACAGGCTGACTGCCATTGGAAATGAAACATTTCAATTGAATGAGATTTCCTACTTAATTGCCCAACAACAAATCAATTTTGTTGATTGATGAAACGAGATGATGAGACAGTTCATTGTAGGGACATCAATGTATATAGGAACAATCGGTGCAACTATGAGAGATACAGATGACCACATGTGATTTCTAATAACGGAGCACCGCGTATAGCAGAAAAAAATTCTCAACATCATCATCCGAATTTCTTTGTGGTTCTGTGGCGTCACTATTCTACTTAATGTGGCGTTCACAAATACGACGAATAGTCACGCCACAATAGTGAAGTATTAACAAAATAGAGGAAAAACGATTTCGATTCAAATTCTGTAATTCGCTAGACCTGTTGCAATATAGCCTCACAATATATATATATATATATATATATATATATATATATATATATATATATATATATATATATATATATATATATATATATATATATATATATATAGAAACGAAATGCAACATACATCAAGTCCGGTCGCATATGAGATGGATTTGATCTTTTCGATCACGCAACGAATCAATGACGTCATCAGATCGAAACCGGCCTAGCGAACGAATATTACAGATCACATACAAGATGCCATATATTGCATAAGACACAAACGTCTTCATCGGCTGGTTGATTCAGTGGCCTAGCTGTCAATCAATGCCACTCTGTGGAGTTCCAGTTCAACTCCCACCATTTATCATTAGCTGTCACAATTACAGCACCCCAAGCATCATTATCATATTCTACAGTTCTTCTCTTATTCACTGCATCATATTTCTCTCTTAACATATGATTTGTATTGGTGATTTCCTTGATATCGTGTGCGCTTTACCACTCCTAAGTTTTCCAGCTCTTCGAGCTATTGTCTGGCAAAATACGTGCCGGTAGTCTGGCACCCAACTTGTGTAGTTTTGGTTTTTACATTTTGTCTACCGAAACCGCATCATATCGTTTGGGACACATTACAATTATTTGATGGGTTTGGAAAATTACCAAGGAAACATCAGGAAACGCCATGATATAATTTGGCCCACAATACAACAAGATCATGAGTATACTGATAATATTATCCATAAGTATACATTATGCGAAACAAGAAAATGTCTTCATAAATATACATCCTTTGTTAATTAATCATCAATAATTTAAACTTCTTTCTTTTATATTGGAGCTAACGAGAATATTGCCGATTGTGCTCAAAATAACATGAATAAATTTGGTAACTGGGCCAACTAAATACTGGCCACCCCGACGAATTTGATACAAATTACAAAAACGTACGAGCTAAGCAAGTAATGGTGATCAACATACGGGTTCAAAGTTGTAAGTCGGGTTCAAATATCAAAGTCATCCAAGTGTAAATACACCCATTACTTGGTAGGATTGTTTTGTTGTTTTCCACATCTTCTCTGTTACATAAACCAAAACCCATATTTGAAAATTTTCCAAATCTGACTTTCAATAATAAACTACCACTGTGAAATAAAAATAAAAAAAAATCTTATTTATAATTTGCAAAACAAAAACATATTGCCAATTCGTATCCGCACAACACCCATATGCATAAATTAACCACCTTATCCACTCCAGTTTAAACTCACTCAAAATATGTACCAACACTAATTGCCAGACGTTTTAATTTTTTATTCCCATAATTTATAATCAACCGAAAATAATAATAAAACCAAAAATTTTAATATTAAATTTAATTAAAAAAAACAAAATTTGTATTTTTTTTTTCAACTATAAATGTTTATGGCAAATTTGTTTTTATTATAGTACATATAGCAAATTATAATAAAAATAAAATTCATCCAATAAATAAAATTATATTTATGAGTTTCGAAAATTTATAAGTTTTTTTCAATCTTCTCCGTCGTTATGCTTCTGGAACAATGTGTTCCATATATATGTGTGTATAAAACAGTCGAACAGTTCCATTCCACAAATAAAACAATGCCGCCCAAAATATGAGTCGAATGGGATCAATAATATCATATAATTGATGATCGTTCTAATATCAAACCGATATGACGACGTCCATAACGAGTATGGTATTTTTGTATTGCTCGACGATTATATATAAAACAAAAGAGTAATCTTGAGACGAGTTGCTTTATACACAATACCAGCCCAAAAGAAATAAAATCACTAATCAACCGTGAGCATTAAAATAAAAAAAAATATACCAAAATCGGCAAAAACTTAAAGAAAACTCATGGTAAGATTGTCAGTTGGTTTTAAGATATATAATTTTAAAACAAATACAGTTAACATGTAATATACAAGATTATATACGAACAAGAACCTAAAGAAGAAGTAAAATAAGATATTTTGGGTAAGTAAAACAAACATATTCGGTTAGATATATGTATATATATATAAGAAAGAACCTCATAAATATATGTTTTGATGAAAGCATAATTTTTCATTATTTTTATGAATTGATTGAAGACACTTTCATTATATACGAGTGCGACTTTTAAAAGTCGTAAGCGTAACGGTAAAATTTCGGTTGGCGTGATTATATTATGATTTCCGGATAGTGTTTTGATGTATACAATCGGTTCGGCTGAAACATATAAGACATGTATATATTGAGATGACATCGGGTGTTTGTGTGTGGTTATAGGCAGCAACTAACGGGGTATGAAAGGTATTCTCGCATATAATGATTATCGGTTTTGTTTTGGTATAGTGTCGATGATGGGAATGAACGTGCCGATAAGTAGTAATTAGATAAATTGGAGTAATTTTTTATGAATATCTTTTGTGTGTTTATAATATATGACAACCATATAATAATATGTATGGGTCGTAATATTTTCATCTTTTTATATGGTGTTATGAGGCGTTTAATTTTTTTTGTGGTTTCTATAAAGTGCTAAGTGATTTTGTATTCTTATATGTATATCGATCGCATTTTTTTGTGCTTCAAGCAATAGAGATTTAGTTGTAATTTTATATGTTAAAATAAATTAAAGTTGATCTGAACTCACTTATCATTAACCTTTTGGTAGATTTACTGTTCCATCTAAAAAAAAACTGCGCCGGCTTGGTGGCCAGATACGAATCGAGCCAATTTTCAATATTGCCCAGCTATACAACGATTTGCCAGTAAGAGCATAAAGTACAACGTAAATAGAATGAGTCCCAAAAAAATGACAAAGTCTAGAAACAATGTATTTTTTTTGTTGATTGTGACACTGCCTTCAAATCATAAAACCGATTTGGCTTCATTATTATTTCGTTCATATTTATAAAATCATACATCAGCTTATGCTCATTTCTCCCATTTAGAATAGTTCCGCCAGATTCCATGGTCTGGATATCGGACACTCTATTGTTACTGAACTGCGAACTATTTAATGTAAATCTTCGATATCCTTCTTAATCAAACCACTTTCACATAAATCATTCTCAATCAAACGAAGTTTCGTTCAACATGTTTTCCCATTTCCATGATTCACTCTTAATCGTCCTATCGTTCGTATTATTGTATAGTGTGTTTCCCGTGATCTCATTTAACAGAAAGGTTTCTTCAAAGGAGAACTACACTAGCTCTCTACCCTAAATACATTTGCCCTTATCCTGTCTGAACGTTTGGAGAGTGGAATTACTCCACTTCTCTCTTCATTCATTGCCAACTTGATTCCTTCCATAACTCCAATCAACATGGTATTCGATACAAATGTTCTCATTTGATCAAAACATTTTCTCTTTTTTAATTGAAAGAATGAAAATTCCCATACGCACTCGATGACTAACTACATTTGCATCTGAATATACTTCTACATGTGCAAAGTGATTAATTTGCAGTTTGTTTAAAGTCCATCGTGTATGAATTTGAAAAAGTGGAACACAATTTATTACGACAAATGTGCACACCACGTGAACATGTCTCGTAAGAAATTGTGACCCACTTACATATATTTTATTCAAACTTAAGCTGAAGATGTATAGTGGCCCATTAGCTCAGTTGGTTAGAGCGTCGTGCTAATAACGCGAAGGTCGTGAGTTCGATCCTCCCATGGGCCAAGTTTTTTTTAAAAACCTAGTCGTTAATAAAACTGAAACATATTGTGTCCGAATCTTTCTCAATATACTTTAAAGTTTCACCTAGTAAATTAATTAATTGTAATTTCAAAAATTTGTATTCATAAACATTCTACATGGTGAACCGAGACACTTCAATCCAAGACCTTCATAATCATCACGTAATTTTTATTTGGTGTGGACGCAGAATTGAGTCTTTAACTACAGACTTGAGTCTTTAACTTTCAATCCATTCAATACGATGATAATTGCACAGTGGCGATAAAATCGCAAATTTAGCTCTATTTTATTATTGAGTCAGTATAACTTTGAGTTGGAGCAGAATCTTATCCAACCGTTGTGATACCCTGAACTGAAGTGAAGCGTATTCCTGATAGCGCATTCTGCATGAATCGAAATAGGTGGTAGTCCGAAGGAGGAAAAATCTAGGCTATAAGGCGGGTGAGGCTAAATTTCCCATCCGTTACTCTCCAGGTTATTTTTGACAGGCGCCGCAAGATGTGGCCGAGCTTTATCGTGGTGGAAAATGATTGACTCGTATCGATAGAATAAGATATTATGGCGGATTGTTGACACCTCAGATGCTGTTCAAAATTTAAATGACCAGAATTTAGTCAAATTTATTAATTTCTTTATTTCATTCACCAAATTGTGAAAGATAAGCCGCTTGCCACTCACTGATAAGGGCCATGACACTAAACTTGTGCATGCAATTTATAAGACTGAAGTCTTACACAATTTTAATTCAAGACTAGCCGCTTGCCAGTGATGGAGGCTATGACACTAGTCTTGTACTTCACTTTAACCAATTTAAGATTTCACTGGTTAAAATACGACCTGTCCGATACGACGATTTAGTACCTATTATGTACAAATCAGTATGTTTCTCGATATTTCCATTCTACGAACAGCCAAGTGTGGTATGTTTTGAGATTTTTCCATGATTCACTAAGTATAGTGTCTAGTGTATAGTTTTATATCTTTTGTCATCTGATAACTACTTCTCAAGTTGAAATCTACTACATTACCGCTTGAGATGCTGAATACACAACATCTCTCGTTCTCCGAAAATAAACTCAATTATAAAAACATTGGATTGCTTCGAACCAGCTTTTAGTTTAACTACAACCACTCGACTACGATTGGAATGTGAGTCGCACTATGTTCCAGAATGAAATACCTCTTTCATTTACTGCAAATGATGTTGTTAATAATACAAGCAAATAATTGTTCGAAGTATTAAAACTCAATTCAGATTAAAATTAATAAGCAGGACTAAGTTTTTGGTCCATATTAAGCGTTAAGTGCTAACTATACCTGATAAGGGAAATGAACATTGAAAGTTATCTTTGTTCAATACAGCAGGTATTTTAAATACCTCTAATTGAACGATATTTATTCTTTTGACGGTAAATTAAAGACACCAAGAAGGTCGAATATAGCATTCGAGTGAAAGTTACTTGCAAGAGTCAAATTTCCCTTTAGGTGCTGATTGCAATAACAAAATCAATCATAATAATTCTGTTGAAATAACAATCGATGGGACGGAGACCTCAATAAATTATGAATGATGGTACACAAATAAGAACTTAAACATGAAATCCTCAGATTGAAGAATCATACATGCTTATATATAATAATTAATTCACTTTAAATATAACAATCACTTATGTTGACAAGTTAAAAAATATTTTATCTTCTGTGCTTTTTAAAATGATTGGACGTTGCTAGACTTCTTAATTAATTTATAAAAGTTACAGCCAACTTACCATAATTAACTGCCCAAAACAAGTCATAAACACAAATTAACAATTCCAATGCTTTTCACATCATAAAACATCAAAAACAAAAATGCTGAAATAATTAAAACACAAAAAGCATCTTCCGTTGTTGAATTGGAAATGATAAAATAAGAATAAACAGAATTTTTATGTACTCATTGAATATATCAATACTTAAAAAAAATTATTATTTCTGATCAATATTACTTATTTATACAGGAATGTATAACATTATAGTAACAACAACAATAACGATCGGCAAATACCATTTCGATTTTAATGTTATATAACAACAACTGTGTACTCAAAAAAAGCACAGAGTACTATACATACACACACATAAACATAGAATATGTATATACCAAAAAAAAAGCTTCAGCAAATATTGCTCATATATTTTCACTTTAATAAATCAAAAAATTTGTCGTCATCACCATATAGAAACGATGAAAAAATTGAATTTGTTGGTTGCCTTCTTCCTCTTAAAATTTCCTTGTACCATTGTGTGTTACTTTACTTATGTTGTGTCGTCGTTGTCGACGTTATTGCGTTGCTTTGAATTATGATGAAATATTTAGTTGAATTATTCAATAAACGAAATATCTGTCAGTCAATAAATGTGTTTCGGGAGTTAATAGAAATTTAGTAGTTTATTTGAGAGGAACTGAGCATTTTTTTGAATCGCCTGTCTACATAAACGTTAGTACTTTGGTTCCAGCCAAACCATATTTCAAAAGTACATAGTTAAGTTATAACGTGTTCAAAGCGTAAAACAGTCAGTTCAACGATTATTCATGCCTCGCACTGTAATGTGTATATATTAAAGTCGAAGTTCTATAAATTCTGCGTAACTCGACTCTCACTCCATATAATGCACTAAAAATAAATCAAAATTACACACATTGCTATTGACATATTGCAATGACATATTTTTTATTTCTTTTGACTGATGAATTATTTAAAAGAATAAATTATTTTGCTCCAACAACGACTTTGTAATACAACAAGAAGGCAATAGCAAAAAAAAAAAACAAAATTATAATGAAAAGGAAATCTTAAATGGAAGACGATGTTGAAAAAATACAAGATGAGGAAAGAAATATGTAACCAACATACATATTTATGATTTTGTGCAAAAATTGTTATTGAAATGGTAACATTTTGACATACAAATGATAATCTATATAATACATGCTGTATGTATACATGAATTTATATGCTATAAGCTACAATACATAAAAAAAAAAAAATAAATAATAATGATAATAAAATTACATCTTTATTTTTATTTTATAAAAGAATTTTTATTATTGCTTTTTTCTTATTTTAATTTATTATTTAAAAAAAAATATATATATAAAATAAATAAATTCACTTTCAATTTTTATCATTATCATTGTTATTGGTATAATTTATTTTTTCCCTCTTCCTCCCAGTAGAATTCGTACTGTTGCATGTATATTTATTGTATTAGGCATGGTGCTATACCCCAAGCCATTTGTATAATAAAATGTCTACGGTTAACTGTATACCTAGCAATTACAGTTGGTCTAGCACAAAGCCTTACCCTTAAACTAAATAATGGTTTTAAATTAATTTCTTTCCTAAAAAATAAAGATGGAGGCTGCACTTAAAAAAATTAGTCAAGTGTTTTCGGAGTATATACATACTTGCTAACCTACAATATATTGATCAAGTGTTGGTTTTTAACCTTTACTTGCTACTTTAGCGGTAAGCTTAATCTTGAAAGATTCATGTCTGCAACAGGCAAAGTGTCAAACCAGAAGCTTTTGTGTACCAAACTGATCATATAAAGAAAATCGATTATGTTCAAAGCTTAACACTATCTAATTATTAAAAAACCCTACTGATAATTAATTAAGCAAAATTAATGTTAACACATTTAATAATATGATTCGGATTTTTTCCGATATCGAAAATCCGAACCGCTGCGAATTGTCACCATGAAATTCGTCTTCAAAATATGTAGCAGTCGGACTTTAAAATTCGATTTCTGGAAAATCCGATTTCGTTTTGTTTTTTATAGGCAACTTCAGTGTTGCCTTCCTTCCTTTAGTTAAAATGTTTTTAATCTATTTCATTGGTTGGACTTGTGTTTTCTTGTGAATTTTTCTCATTAAGTGAACTTTATCTTTTGGACGGAACGAACATGACGAGAAAGAGAGAGTATGATATTTAAATGAAAGAGACGAAATAAAATGCTTTCAAGTGTAATGTCAAAAATTTTATGCCGATATGTCGACAGAAGAACAATAAATAAATAAAAAATTTACAAATTTTAAATAAAAAGCAGTTTTATTAAAAATAAAATAATTAAAATGTATTTAAACATTATTTCATCATTTTAACCAATTATGCAAGCACACTGTTGGTTTTATTATATCGACGACAGTAAATCTGCTTGCAATAATTGGTTTCGCCTCTTTGAGGTCAGAATTCCGAAAGCATTTTCGACGACACTTCTTACTGATTATTCGATAGTTAAAAAATTTTTCTCGTGTGATTAAACAGTGGATGCTTCACCACCAAAGCAATATGGATTTGCAATTTGCAATGACTCGCAATTTTTACTATACACTTCGCAAATTCACTGCGTCTAAATATTCCACTATCATTATTTCTTCCAGATGCTCCAATATTCAAAAATATAGAATTATAATACTCAACTACAAATAATATAAATTAATACTTTTATAAATTCAATAACACGCACAAAATTAATATTGATGATTATACATGATTCAAGATACAAGAATACTGTCAATCACTTAAAGAATTTACCTTTAGATGGCAGCAAAATCGTTCTGCATTTTTTTCACCAACCAAGATATCGCAAACAAAAATATTAAGAATGAAAGAAAGAAGGAATGAACGCAACAATGAAGTTACCTTTAGCTTTATAAAAGCAAAATCCGCTTTCGGATCCGATATCGAATTTATCATAATAGCTCCCCTGAAATCGACATGATTTTCATGCTTAATCTGACTACTGAAATTATTACACTCACTTGAAAAAGACGTTCAGACTACACGTCCTTCTGTAAAAAATTTGAAAATTTAGTTCGTTTAAAAATAAAAGCACTAAATAGTAATTTCTATAAGTCACGAAGATTTTTCTCATAAAAGACTCACCTTAAATTTTATTCAATATTGAAGCATAGCTGTGTTGACATTTGTCTTAAACTGTCAAAATCTATAACGCAACTTCTAGTCCATGAAAATAAAATTGCGACTGAGATCTAAATTAATAAAATGTATTATTTGGTTTAAATCTATAACGCAATAGCAGCTTACTGCACATACAACTAGAGCCATCTAGAACGAGATATAATTTCTAGATGGCTCTGATACAACACATATTGCATATATAACTGTTTTTGCATTCTTCTTTGATATGGCTTATCGCAAATTCCGAAGCAAGCGATTTGGGACAGGATACTACAGTCGATTGGTAAGCTCATACAATTTTAGTGTTAAGTGTTTGTAGAATTGCAGTTAGTCAATTTATTGATTTGGTCTTAACCGTATATACTTTTTTTATTTATAAATAGTTGTCGATGAATTTTATAATCTTTTCTGACTAAAACATAGATAATTCTGGCTTGTGACTTTTATTATTCCTTCAACTCTTCCGTTGTAAGACTTTGTTCTGTGCGACAAGTTATTCATGCTAATATTGTTACTCTCTAATTATCATTTTGGTACAGTATCGCAATTAATATGATGCCCTATGGGATCAGTTCTCACCTAATTGCTGGTCTACACACACTTATTTCAATGACCTTGTATTAGGCAATGCCTTGAAATAAAATATTTCTTATATGTGTTTTGAAAACCACTTGTGGTCGGATTGTTTCTACACGAGTCTAAGGTTTATCAATATTCTTCAAAAGATGAATTTACCATGCCTACTTTGATAAATCAATTTCAAATAAACTTACATGATCAATGCATATTCAATTGTTTCGAAAACTATATTGTATAAATTGTATGGGGTCACCAATTTTAGTTTCATCAAGTATTTTTGACTTTCAACGAAATGATATTAGACAACTGTCATTATTAGTTTAAAGAATCACATTGCCAAACACGTTAAGATAATATTCTCGCATATATTAAAGGAATTCGTGTTGACCATGAACTAGTCAAAGTAACTAATTAATATATGTATATACAGACAAAACTAATTGCTAGCATCTGTTCGATTCGCGTGCACATCTTTAAAATAAATAAATGCTTTAATATAATAAAACAAATCTCAAGTGGTTGTCTGAAAATTTTCCAATTTAAATTGTATTTCAAATCAATCAATAAATTTTTTTTAATTTATTTATAGAATATTTTCATAACGCGCGCTAATGAATTTATAAATAGAAATTAGAACAAGCATATGGTTTAATTTTAATAAGATCTTCTTCTCGTTAGGCATACATATACATACAGCAACAAATAAAATGTATATATTTTTGTTTAAGATTGACTTAATTTATTACAATATAATGAAATAGATTAAGTTGGTTGAAGTGTCTGCGATGGTTGAATATTTTGAATTTGTTAACGCATGATTAGAGAATTTATTATGTTACTTGAGTTGAAATATTTTTTAAGGTTTTGTCTTTTATATACAATGTACGCACATCGAGTCAAGTTTTTCCGGAAATGATCTGTGGTTTTATGTGCATACTCGTATATATGGTATATACATATCTCAAACAAATTAACTTAATTATTTATGTTTATTTACTTAAAGAAAGGGCAATTATAGTGCATTAACCGCACAAGTATGTTCTGTTTAGAAATAAATTTTCATACTCAATTAACACTTAAGCGTGGTCGCCTCTTACATATATGTATATTATATTTTGCAAAACGATTACAATCAGTCTCAATCGATTACAATTTACCTTAAAAGTTAATCCAGACATTGTAAAGTGTTTTCGATTAATACAAAAAAAATTAATGGTGCTACAATTATTAATTCGAGATATTAAACACGAAAACTAGTAAAACTACATATGCTTGTATGTAAATACATACATGTTTCGTTGAATGATGACTTTATATGATTGTGCTTTAATCCATACAAATGTCTGTATCTAGAATTTAATTTAGTTTTGCTTCAACCGTTAATATTATTCATAATAAATATCGTTATCAATGAAATTAATAATTTTTCATTTTATTTATAATTTTTTATTTTTATTTATTCGTGTTGTTAAAATTTATCTTGCAGGTAGGCAAAATATATGATTTATTGCAAGAAAACGAAATGTATCTTATATGGCAATCTATATTATGTACATCTTCTTCTGGAAAGGTATAGGTGGTATTAAATTAGTTTAAGAAGCACAATGATTAAAATAAATGATTTAAAATACAAAAATATGCCATGTTGAGGACAAAACTAATATCCTGATAAATCAGTCCTGAGAAATAGTTGAGTCCGCTGTTGAGTTTCTAATTATTTGCTCGTAGTTTGGATTTGAAACTTTGTCAGATGCACTTGGGAAATGTGTCCTCTTAATCTGCTCTAACATATTGATGTACAATCAGGGAAACCTAGACCTCATGCATGCGTTGATGAATCAGACTAAAGTACCAAAAAATCGTTCTTCACTTTTTAAATCGTGATATCGGGTCCAATCGTAGTATTTGGTCCAAAACAGTGAAAACATTTTCTGATCGCTGTGGTTGAGTTTATTGTAGCGTTGGAGAATGAGCTCAATGACAAGCGATTCAACTACAATAAAGAAAATTGAACGGATAAGTTACAGAAAATTGGATCAACATTTGTGTGACTTTTACTGTAGCTTCGTGACAGTATTTTGTATGTTACCTTATATACTGATCTGTAAAAATTGATTTGCCTAATTTCCGTATCGTGGTAAAAGAAGCGCGTTTTTTACAAAACATCTTGTAGATTAGTTGGATTATTGTGTTGTTGAATCCTATCAAAATACTAAGTTGTAAAGACATATCATCATTATTAACTGAAATGCCTGTTTATATGTTTTATGAATTTGCCAGAACAGTGTTCTTGTAACAAAGTGGTTATCGAATACAAAACTTACAATGCAAAATTTCATATCAATCCACATTTATTGGAAAGATGGGTGCAGTGTTAGTCGTCACACTGAGTGGACGTGTTTTTTTCCACTCGGTGTTTAATTAAATAAAATAAATTCGTTTGTGTGTGTCTGTGGCTTAATTTTTGGAATCTCAGATGAGTATCGTTATTATATTATATTTAATATTAAATTATATTATATGTATATATATATATTGCATTATATATTTAGGTTTTAGTGTTATATATTATTGGGGATGTACATATATCGTATTTGTGTGTGTCAGTTTGCATGGTGTATACATTGCCAGTAATGGTATTGGTATATAGTTATATACATCAATTTCAATATCACACACACAATTTTTCGTTGAAAACGATTGAATGCGACACGTGTGTTTTTGTTTTGTTTCTTTTGACGAACCAATCCCATAATTCGATCTTCATAAATTTCCCCTTTCCTCTGGATGATTTTTTCTATTTTGTTTTGTGTATCATAATATATATATCAAGGCATACAGTGGGGGGAATTTTTGGAGATTTTTGAATTGTATTGTAACGCGTTCACTGCATGTGTATTTGTGTCTTTTTATATACATCAGTTGTGGAAAACACAAATGCACATTCTATACTCTAAATTTTGATGTCCTATTGTCCTTGAAAACGATTGCATATAAATTTTTGTTAAATTTTATATAGCAAGTTAATTTGTTTTTGTTTTCTTAGTTGCATTAGTCAAATAAAATTCTAAATATGTATTTGACTATGTATTTCCCTTCCCTTTTGTTTTATATATTTTACTTGTATATAGATCAAGACAGTATAGATCAATAATATGGCAATGCGTATACGGGCAATGTATACAGGTTTGATATTGTTTATATTTGTGTATATATAATATAATATATAAATACATACAGTGCCTCACATAAATTACTGGTTTTTGGTTTTGCTATTTGATAGGTTTGCATGTAATGTTCTTGTATTTAATCATTGTTTGAGAATTTAAATTTAGTTTTTGGCTGTAATTAGGATTTTAATGCGGTGCCATGTAAAGATTAATGGTCGAAGGGTCAGTTTTTATACGACCAGGGAGGTAACTTGTATGTGGGGGGTATGGAGCGGTTATGGTGGATATTCTGGTTTCCAGTGGATTTTATTCGTGTTTGAAATTTCATATGTAAGCGGAGGTTTTCGGCCTTTGCCTTGGTTGGATTGATTTTTATATTTGTCTTAGGTGGGTTTAGTTTTGGAAGCTTCCTTTCAACTGCAGAGGTGCTGTGGGGTGCGGAGCGAATTGATGGCGTGTAGTTCCAGGTATCGATAGAGGTTGCTTCCTCCAACATGTTCTTGTTCGGTTTTGGCTCGGTCCGAAGTCTGGTGGCGTCCTCCGAAACTAGCCGCGGTATCGGGGCTTCCTATTGAACTGCAGGATTGATTGTTTAGTGATTTTAAGTCATGATTGTGGAGTTGTTTCAGTCTTGTTGACATTTGAATGTTGTTGCTTTTAATTTTTCGTCGTTCGAATCGGGCCTACGCTTGACTTGGTCGCGGGTTTCGGGATTGAATGGTTTTCAGCCGTAGTCCCGGGGTGCGTTGCCGGTGATGGAGAATGCAGGTTTTGTCTTCTATCGGGTTTGAGTGTCCTTGTTTTGGAGAGTTTTAAAAGATGCGTATGCCTTCGTTCAGGGAGTCACTTTGCTGTAGGTGTGGCGGATCTGCTTCGATTTTTACTGTTTATGGGTTCAGTTCAGGCGCTGATTCAAATCTGCTACAGTTTTAAAAAGAGGAATAGTTGGTGTTGACTTCGAGGAGCTCCATTCATATCATTTGATAGGAAGTCGTATCTGAGTGCGAAATATAGTATAAGTTGAGGTAACGGTGTATAGTACAAGGGTGGTCAGGTAATAAGGAAAGTGTACACATTCTCAGGGATTTTGTAGGACAGGAGTGTTAAGTTTTGATGCAGAACACGAGTCTGTATCTTCCATTATCGAAGGTACATTTTGGGATTGTGGTTGAGGGTTGTTTAGTCTGGAAGTTAGTGACGGGTCGGGCGGAGATTTAACTGTAGGAGCGGGAAGTTGGAACTTTTAGAATGTTTGGGCGTCGGCGGGATTTTAGCAGTTTTGCAGTGGTGGTTTGGAAGCATTCAATTTTGTAGTATAGGGAGGTTTTGATGTTTTGGTTGGATTTTTGGAGAATGTCGCTCGATTCTGGAGTGGGCTGGGATTGTGCAGGAGTATCTTGGAGGAAGCAGTTTTTCTAGGTATTTGTAGCTGCATGCGTGTAATTTGTTGTTAGCCTCATGGTACTGATGTGGTTTGGGGGGGGGGGGGGGGGGTAGATTTCGTGGCTGGATGTGATTGGGACGGGCATGATGGTTGAGCTAGTTGCGGTGGTGGTTGGGAGCCTTTGTTGGCATGTCGGGTTTTCGACGCGAGTGGGATTAGTTGGGAGCCGGAGTATTCGCTGGAATGTGGGGTGTTTGGATGGATTTCGGTTTGTTGGAAGTCAGTTGAGATAGGTCTGCACTTTCTGTTTTTATTTTGGTGTAGGTTGGTGTCCCGTTGTTGAGGGTGCTCTGAATGAGTTTGTGTTTTGGATATTTACGATTGGGTTCTCGTGTTAAAGTTTGTTTACTACTAATAGATGTATGTTTGGTTGAATGTTGAGTTTGGATCGTGTTTGGTTTCCTTGAATGGGGTTCGCTCCGGGGGTGTCGATTTCCTCCATTTTTTGGATGCTTCTGCTCCATACTTTCTGCATGTATGCGGCATCCCTGCCTGTGTGTCGTGCATGCGTGCCTGTGGGTTGTCCATGCGTTATTTCAATTTATCAAGTTTTGTATTAAGTTCCATATTTGGGTTTAATGGTGCTTTTTAAAATCGATACCAGTTGTTCTTTTTTTGATTAATGAACGGTGAAGGTCGGGGCGGATCTACTACGTTTGTAATTGTAGTAGAGTGGCATTCCTGATCACGACCATTTATATAAAAATAATAATAATTTATGGAAAAGGTTTGGTTTTAATAATTTATATAAGTGTAAATATGACTATAGTTGGAGGGGGTTTACAAGGAAAGTTTATTTTATTTAAAAAAAAGAGTTTGCATAATTTTTGAATATAAAACGTTTTCAGAGATTTATTTTGATTTTCTGACAAACATATTCTGGTATTATGGTATCATCAGCGTAATGGTTGACGGGTACTTTATCTGGTATACCATATTAATTTAATTTATTGTTGCAGATTCTGGTGCCGTGAGTTAATTAATTAAGAATTTGTGATTTTGTTGAACTATGATTGGTGGGTGGACTGGAGTTTGGATAAATAATAAAATTAATAATAATTAAGTTACAGATTCCTATTTAGTAAATTTATTTTTGTAATTTTGTGTGAATGATTTGATTATGTGAATGATAATGTGAAAATGATATATGTAGATCTTACTAACAAATTACATTATTTTATTACTTTACTAATTATGTAACAGAAAAATGGTTCTGCTGAAGATTTTCGCCCTAGTCTATTTTGAATCTCTGATGAGCATGTTACAGACGACTTATGGTAACATTATCGTAATGGATGGCTTACACTATTATATCATATTAATTAAATTGTTTCAGATACCTGAGCCATAAGTTAAAAAAAAAATTTTCTTTCAGAGTTCTACTCATGTTTAATTAGATCAGTTGTGCGGATGGGAGTTGAAATAAATAATCAAATTAATTAGTTAAGTTAGAGATTCCTGAGCGACTAACTAATAAACTTATTTTAGGATTTTAGTTTTAATCTAGTTTTAATGTTATTCAAAATACAGCAGAGCAGATAGGTGTTGTGGACTGGAGAATGCTGATTGGCGATTGCAGACCAGTAAATTAGAATTGTGATTGTCTTGTGATTATCTATTAATAGTAGTTTAGTACCGACTGTCATGGTGTCTGTAACCGGGTCGCTCTTTCCTAACTAATATACCTTCCTATCCTTGCCTATCGTTTTATGTAAACGGCTGTAGGAATAGGCCCGGCGTTATCCGGGAATCTTGCCTAGCGCTTGGTCCTACAGTCCTATCAATCAAATCCACATTTATTGGAAAGATAATCTGCAATAAAAACTGTTGTACAACTTTCACATTAATAAAACCAATTCATCTCAAATCTGGTTAAAGTTTTCGTGAGAGTTCGAAAAATATACCGTAAGAAATTTTCCAAAGTAACCTAACACTCCAACATAACCACCGAAAGAGATTATTTCTCCCAAAAACTCGCGGAGAAGAAAAATAAATATTCAGTATTCAATAACACTGTTAGTTGCAGCAATTGTTAAATGCAACAATTTTTGAGGATTCTAAATTTGATGAAAATTGGAAGCGTCGTTTAAGCCATAGATTATAATGAATAGTATTCAATGTTATGGTATCGTGACTACTAGTTTTTTACATTTATGCCGATTTGACTACTTATATTGTTAATGTTAATGTTAGTCAAGTTTGAACAGAACAATATACATAGATATACATTGAAAGACCTTCGTCTCAATTCATAGTCTTAAGTCATCTCTGCCTTGTCAAGTAAACTATACTTATTTAGTCGTTTAATCACAAAGGAATTATTTAAGGGCGTGTAAGTATAAATCCAAATAAATTCTTGCAATAAAATCAAAAAATTAGGGATGTACCAAAATGCGCACCACGGGTATCTCCCAATTCACATTTCAAATTTGACGTCTTTGCACATAATCGATATCAAATTGAATGCTTCCTTTCTCATTGTAAATATTAACAAAAAAATACAATACAATCTTTAACGTAAGAACAGTTTTTTTGTGCATAAAATACATTTTGTTGGTATATTTTTAACAAGATCAATTCGTCCCGCCTGACGTTGGAAAGAAAATTGCAGTATTATACGTTGTAATTCTGTTTGGAGCGTTCTGTTTGTTTTAGATTTAATGTTTAGTTCTTTGTTTTATTATTTGACATTAAATATTGCCTTCGGTTATATTGTTTAGAAAATGAATTTTCAGATTTCGGTTTCTTGATACAATTAAATAGGTAATTGTATGTATGGTATATAGCTATATGTACATGCGAGTTTGTATATTCCTTCGTTTTTTCGTTGGCATTATGAAAATCAAACGTATATACAAACAATAAGACCATCAATTAGGCGAATGCACGCGGAAAGGAAAACCTTCGATAATCTAAATTACGTTTACCTTCTGTGAAAGATAAAACCCAAAGATCAGAAATAGTAAAAATTGACAAATATGGTTTGGTTCGTTTTGTATTATACACGAGAATGTTAAAAGA
The DNA here is from genome assembly GCA_963932295.1 of Tipula lateralis. NCBI lineage: Eukaryota > Metazoa > Arthropoda > Insecta > Diptera > Tipulidae > Tipula > Tipula lateralis. Next base: position 12,695,907 of record OZ010737.1, read on the forward strand.
AGATGAGATGACCACATGACTATATATACGTATATTTAAAATGCAGAGCAGCTGTATGACCATATACACAAGAATAAAAATTGCAACCGTATCTTAATAGAATATCTCGTTACTGTCTGAACGTATTAACCATATAACCAGTTTGAGTCCAGTCTTAAAACATTTCGTACTCGCGTATGTACGAGTATATTGTGTGGGTCAAAAATAAATATAAGATATTAATTGGAGATTAGGTTGCAATTGCATCCACCAAGCAACACGCGTCGAATATAAAAAAAAATATTTTGATGCAATTTTGGTTTTAATATGTTTGCGTTTTTCGTTTTTGAAACCGCAAGGACCACACTTGCATGTTATATACGATTAAATTTCGATTAAAAACTTATATATAGCAACAATAACAACAGAAGAAGCACCAGCACCAACGAAAACATGTTGTTCGGATAATTTAAATTTATGGTTTATTCTTCACGTTTCATTTGCGATTTGTGAATTAATCGCGCGGGGAATTTTCAAATTGTATCAAATTTAGCTACACCATTACAAAAAAAAACAACTAAAAATTATTTAACAATAACAATTTATTAACAGCGGAATGGTTTTCACGTTTTAAAAGGCAAAAACATTGGACATTTATTTTGCGCGCCACTCAAAAATTATCTGACAATGACAATGAAATGATGATTTTTGTGTACAGTTTTAAGATTGATTTTGATTTTGTAATGCTCTAATTACGTTGTCACATTTTGCACAGATTAATTATTTTACGCATCACCTTCACGTAAAAAAAAACTAATTGTTTTCTCGCAATATTGATTAATTATATATATATCTAGCGTAATTTAATCGCGATTACCTTGATATGCTTTTATGGCCACATTGGTCAAACTTTCGGTAATAATTAGGAATTCGGAATTTAAAAAGTGTTTTGGTACAATTTTATAATTTTAAACGACACTTTACAAGTATTTAGATCCGGTATAACATGTGGTGTTCGATAAATCTTTAGCTAAGCTTTACCGTTTTCATTTATATATTGTGTCGTCTTGGATTGGTTTGCATTATTATCGGAACATTTTTGCATTTGGCAACAGTGTTGCCCGAGTTAAATTTTGATATGCGATCCCGGCGTCAATTCTTCGATTTGCCCTAAAGCTGCCTTAGATGGTACTAAATAATTTATTTTTTAAATATTGATACCAGCTTTAAAGCCTAATGTAATCAAAAAATAAGATGGTAAATTCTTAAACGTATATTGGTAATTTAAGAAGTATATTCTTGTAGAATTATTTAATCTTGTATTTTAAGAAAACTTCCAGATATAGATATAGTAGTCTATGCAGGCTAATATGCGAAAATATGAGTGAGATTTGTTGTTTGTGGCCAAGTTTGAAGCCAAAATTGAGTCAACATCTATAGGGATGGCCGATAATGGTCATCGATCGTGGAAAATATGAGTGAGATTAGTTTGTAAAATCTAGAAACGTACATAGACTCCACAAACTGGGAATAGTTGCAGCGTTTCAAGAAAATAATTTCATGGCAAAATATCTGGAACCGTCAGATCCGATAGCTCAAACCTGGCTTAATATGGACGACTAAAGGTTTGATAGTCATATCTTTCTTTCCTTAACAACATATTTCGAAGTCCAATCTGGATTCAATTAAGTCTTGATCAAAATGTCTATAAGCTCTACCCGACATTGTAATGGCAATAAGGACTTGACGTATACCAGAAATTAGAAATAATATTTCACCATCGAATATGGTTATAAATTAGTAGCTTGTACATCTACAAAATCTAACCCATTTATGGAATAAATTCTTGTTCCAACCGCATAACTCTTACGTAACCAGCAAGATACATCAGCTAGGCTAATAATTTGATCAATGACCATAAAATCTTCTTGTATAGCACGTATTCTTCAGTCAATCCACCTGGACATCAATATATCAATATAAACAGAAGCAAGTTTGGCTTCTGTTTATAACAATAATATATGGCTATAAGGTCTTAAACGATTCTAACCGCATCTCAACTGAAACCTTACGAAACATTTATATGTATTGGTGCACATTGTAGGTTGTCAGCCCAACGAATGCTTTTAAGACAACGGCGTGATAAGAAAGTCTCTTAACTATAAAGGTGAAAAATCACCATCCCTTTAGCATCCCGCCCCAAATCCTGATTCAAACCCAGCACCTCCCACTCCAGCGTTTACCTCTTAATAGTCTGAATATTTTCCCAAAAACGTATTGAGCTTTCAATGCAACAAAATCGATTTCGAAAATAATTCGCCTCAATGTATGCTATATTTAGTATCTTAATCGATATATGTACATTCTTCGCACGAGTAAAAAGTTAGTATACATTTAGGAACTTCCTATATAGACAACGATTGTAACTTTAATGGAAATGATGACGTCACTTAGTAATTTTTACCCTTGTTTGATTATCCTTATTTGTTGGGTGGACAAGTAAGATGTAGTATGTAGTATGCAAAACAGCAAGGTTTATAAATGCATATGTTTAGTAAATAGTACCTTCCGTCATAATCTGGTGTATTTACGACTACGAACTACCTTGCCAAGCCTTACAATTTTGGTGATCTGTTCAATAAACGCAATTAGTTCCCCCAAATTTAAAGACTTGAATCAAGTAACTCATTTACTCGCTAATGTAAAACAAAAGTTTGATTGCAATAAGAAAACGTTCCTAATTGTTTATATTATCGTATATGTTACGAGTGTATCAAGTGTCATTTCATTACCACCCCAGATTTATTTTTTGTTTAAATATATACAAAAACAAATACATAACTGTTGAAATGAAAATGTATATATTTATAGCATTAACATATAATATTTATGCTGATGTGACACTTTTATTGCACCAGTTCATAATTACGAGTGGTTACATATGGTAATTTAATTTTTCATTTTCTTAATTTTCTTCTTCGCTGTTGCTGCGTATACATACATGTATTGTATTTATTTTATAATGTTCTGTATCTCTTGATTACAAATTTACCAAACCGAAATGTGTGCTATGTATACGCGTTACGTGTGTAGTTTATACACTACATAATATTTGAGATATTATTGAAATAAATAAAAAAAAATGTGTAAGCATAATTAACAAGAGTATAACCGTAAATATTTATTACTGGTAATTATTGTCAATTTCATTTAATAAAGACGTATATGACATTATATATATATATAGAGAGGCGACACAAAATTTTGTTACATTTCATTATCATAAAAATGACGTATTGTACGTATTTAATGGATTTTGTGGTTTTAACGTTCACGTTATAAATGTGAGTGACACTTTTACGATGATTGAAACTAACTAACCCATTTTTATTGTTTCTTGATTCATAAATCTTGTGATGTGCATAATAATTAGCTTTTAGTTTTACAACATAATTTACTATTGGTAAGTGTACACACATATGAATAAATATTTATTTCATATTTTTATTGAATACTAAAATTATTGATGGCTAGTTTTCCAACGAAACTTTCTTTTTGTACATATGAATTCCATGTTAGTAAGGCATAGTTGACTGTGCAACGCATAGTAATTTATGAGAATCGTTTTTTATGATTTCGACACAATTATAGATGACAGTTTCACATGGTCATGTTATTTAAACTTGACTATAAAGCATACCTACAAACGCTTAATTAAATGTTTATTCTGTGGCTGTAAAAACTGTTTTAATTATATTGATTTACAATGAACTGTTTAGATACATTCTTTGACTGAAATCAGTCATTAGGTGTAATGCCATACTTTATTGTGTTGTAACCAATTACGATATGTGAAATCAATAAGGTTGCATTTGCACCCGCATGATTATCATTAAACTTTTTTTTTCAGAAGCTGAATTTAGTCGTACAACTTTTCTATATTTGTTCGTGTTTTATTTTTATTTTTTTTTAATTAGTTTACATAAATACCGGCTTCACATCAAAATTGACGTAGCAAATTGTTGCTTCAATCGACGTCTTAAGGTATCCTTGCTGGAAGTAAACTTCAACAGGTGATTTTACTGTTTTAGATATAATGTTAATCGGTTTGTTATAACCATAGTTGGTTCTATGTGCATCGACTTGCAAGAGCTCATTTCTTCTTAGTTGTCTACTGGGTACTTTAATTTGTAAATTTTCCAGAATTGACGGTTAATCAGTGCGACCGTTAAAAATGCTACCAACATACGAGCACTTTAAAAGCTCAGGTCGATTTTTTCTAAGGTTGCTATCTATATTACTTGTTTTACAGCCATTCGATATATGGTAGTAAACGCTGCAGCTTTTTCATGTATTTGATAATTCGTGATCATACTCTCAAAACTGCCTTTCTAGTTAAGTGGCAGACAAATTTTTTCTAAATACTTTCTAGTTTATCATAAAACGTAACACTAAACGGAAGCAACATATTCCAATTGCCACCCTGTATGCGAAGTACAGAATATCTTGACTGTCTCCATGTCATAAATACCTTCCATTTGAAGTGTGTAAGCTTTTTGTAATTTTTTTACTATTTTGTTGTTGCTTATATGTTGTAATTCACTAAGGCCGTTTCGATCTGATGATTATGACGTCATTGAATGACTATCGAAAAAAGATCATATCCACCCCATCACGCATATGCTACCGGACTTGATGTTCGTAAACTGAAAAAAATAATTTAATGTACTCGGTTTATCAACTTTTTCACATAAAAATTGTATTGAACCAATGAAATTTTTTATTAATATTGAATTTTTTTATTAGTTTAATGAAACCTTACATGGCATTGAATCTAGCAATATAACGCTCTATATGTTTTTTTCTGACCTTCCACGCAAATAACACACAGGCCTTTGGTCTCAGGCACTCGCTGTAGCGTCACATTGTTTACTATGTAATGTTTGAAAATTGGATTTAATTTCCGGTGAATGGTAAAGGAGATTTGAGTCACACCAATTCGCTTAGTTGTCAATATCCTCTTGGAGTTTCTCGGCATTGCTTATGTTATCGAAAGTTCTGTATAGTTTAAGGTTGTGAGGCAACATTAAAATTTTTGAATGTAGAATTCTTTTATGTCAATGAAAATAGTAAAATTGCAAGGGCCAAGATGGGAACCTTGTGGAAAACCCGATGTAGCTTGGATTGACATGTTGTTTTCAATATCGATGACAACGTTACATGCAAACAAGTTTTTGAGAACCGAAAAGAGTATAACCGTTCTAGTTCTTAACAATGACTTATGGAGTCAAACTCCTGGCCAAGTCCGTGTATACCATGTCAACTTGCTTGTGACTTATTTTTTAACTTAGATTGTGCTGCTGATGAATTCAATAAAGTGTGTAAATGTTGATCTCTTTGGCATGAATCTATGTTAGTAAGGTGAAACATGTTGAGACACCACTTTTTTAAACGAATAGCATATTACAAGTTCAAATAACTTAGATATAGATTAATCGACCTTATAACTTTCTAACATGATAGATCACTTCTATCTCCAGATTTGTCAAAATAGGGTTATTATGGTAATCTTTTTATTTTTTATCTCAGGCACTGATTGAACAGCATGCAGTAGTTTCAAACTAGTGTAAACTTTCAAAGAACTGGTATTTGTTCAGAACCGCAACCATTGCTGAATGTTTTCAGATTCCTGTGTATGTTTTCTATTACGATATGTGACGAATCACAATGACACCTGTGATAATTAAAAAAAGTTTAAAGCAGTAGTTTAGGAGCTACCCTGATAAATTATAGCAGTAGTTTAGGAGCTACACTGTAACCAAATGCTTAGAGACATGAATAAAAAAAAAATAAATAATAAAATAGGCGGAGCAAACAAAATACGACGAAGCGAAACTTCGCGAAATGTAGAATTGCAAACGGTAATGGAAAGTTCTACAAGGATTTACGTCGTATAAATAGGTGTAGACATTTGAGTTTCAAAACAGTTCAGTTGGGAATTTTCAAGTGTTATCATAATAGACAGTGATAATAAGTGAAAGTGAAGTGTTTTTAATAATACTGGTGATTTATCAACGTATTCTGGTTTAAAGACAGATTGTAAAAACTCAGCGAACATGTTGCATATCCCACGATTCGCAGGAACCACCATTAATTCACGTTTGGTCTGAAAAAGCTCCAAAAAGCGAAGGGACAAACTCAACATATTTAATGATTATAAACAATAAATCATAAATAGTAATCAAAATATAAATATTGAAAATGCATTATAAGAACATGTGTACATTGATAAACTCTTTTTCTATGTCCACCAACTACCAAGACTAACTCCTGTTAATTTTAAATAGTTAACATTAATATTTGTTATAATTGTATGTTTTTGTTATAAACTAACCACACAAAGTAGTTATTAAATTGAATTTGTCAATTAGTGTAACTTATGTGTAATAATATACTGACATAAAAGTGTACATACGAGAACATCGTGCATGGTACATACGGAAAGAATAGAATTTATATTTTATTTCTTGTGCAGAACAATATAACCATATATATAAGCAAAAGATGTTGAGAATTTATTATTATTTTTTATTAAGATTATGTCTTTATTTTTAGACAAAACAATAATAATCTGTTGTGTTGTTATATGTTTGTATAAATATGGTATAAAAATCTAAACTCCTTGAGAAAAAAGTTGGATTGGAATGAGGTTTCGTATACTTACTTATCTCGTATTTGTACAGATTCTACTACAAGTTCACATTAGATGTATGAATACACAATTTTTATTTTTATTTTAATTATAATTAATATTAAAAAATAATAACCATAATAATAATAAATAAAGCGATATTAAAAAAGACGTGCAATTTGTTAGCAAATTAATTGGGTGCATTTTATATTATGACATTTATAGATGTAGAATATTCTTTAATGCCACCATACACACAAATGTTCAATTACATTTTTTAATCAAAATAACATAAATATATATTATGCTGTATGAATCATCGCAGGCTATTTGTTGTGAATATAAATAAATTATAAACGAATTGATGGTCTTTTATATATGTACTGTGTGTGAGGTAGCGTAGGCAGATCTTCAAGCTCTTTAATTTACGACTAAAACTAGACGATTATAATAGAAATTGAAACATCATAGCTTTTTTTATTAAATATGTACATTTATGACCATGTATAGGGAATATAAAAAAATAATTTTTACACTATAGAAATTAAAAATCTCGACAATTTCCATGTAGATCGAATGGACAATAATATGAGTAAAGAATATCTTGCCTTTTGGAATTTGATTGTTCTCGACAATTCACGGAAGCTACAACGACATTTAGAACTAACTTAAGCTCCTTCGTGCGGGATGCTTATTCAAAATTACAGTTGGCTAATAGGGGTCCTTCAGCCGGATGCTTAGTCAAAATAACAACAGTTGACTAATAGTGGTCCTTCGAGCCGGATTTTAAGTCAAAACAACAACAGCTTACTAATAGTGGTCGATCGAGCCGCATATGAAAAAATCCTTTAGGCCTTTAAGAACGGGCAGACACTAACGGCGTGGCCTAGGCCGACATAGACTTTACATAGTGAAAGTGAATAAAACTTAGTCAAAACAACGTGAAAACCAAAAAAAATAATAAAACCAATCAAAATGGAAACTGAGAGCCATAAAAAGATAGTCGACATCCGTTTTGTTAACTTCATTAAGTTGAAGGGTTGAAAACAACGAATCCAGAGCTACAACAGTTAAAAAAACGGCAAACAATCAGGTAAGCTTAACAAAATCGGAAACCTGGTGGAGACCGAGACAAAACCGGGATTTACTGATGCTTCGCAAAAAGTCTATGCATCATATGTATGTTTAAAAACGACGAATGAACACAAAGCAATTACAACTAGTTCATTAATAGCAAAAACCAGAGTTGTTCCAATCAAGAAAATATTAACAGCTTAAAAATTGGAACTAAGTCGAGCATATCTATTATCCAGGCTTCTGAGGTATATCCAAAACCCTATGAACTATCAAGAGGCAGAAACGTTTGCTTGGACGGATTCTACAGTAACCATAACCTGAATATTAGACGACGTCACAAAGTTTCAAACCTTTTCGGCTAATCGAGAACCTCACTTTAGAGATAATTTACCTCAGGTTTCGTGGAACTACGTACCAACTGATATAAACCCAGTTGATTTTGAAGCAAGAGGAAGAGCAGCGCAAATAAGCTGAGCCAATGTTAGATTGACTATAATTTTAAGGCTCTTAAAGGTTGCAGTTACCAACATTTTAAACTGGAGGCTTCTAAACCCATTACCATAAAAACAACTGTAACACAATTATTTAACTTGCGTTTTTGTGGTTTCCTGAATTTGATAGAAATAACTTTATCCTAGCTTTCTTAAAACTAAGTAGTCAAATCCAAGAATTCAACAAACTATAAAAGCAGGGCCGAACTGAAATGATTTTTAAATATATTACAACATCTCAACCTTGTTTTCGGTTAATAATCAGATTAAAAATCTCAATAATACGATCTCTATTGTAGAGGATTAAGTTACTATAGACATTAAGAACAAATCTCATCCGAACTGTTAATAAAATTTCCCTTTCATTTTCTTTAAGATCATCTAACATAAACAAATTATACCATCATTAATTGTAACATGTTTAACTCGTTTCATAAATACTATAATTATGTTATTTGTTGCAGACTAATCTAAAGATTAAAATTATAGATTCTATAATAATAACAAAATTATTTTAATTCTTAATTTATTGCATAACAAGATTTGGTAATTTCTTTAATACGAATAAATATGAAAAAAAAAATCAAATCAGACATTCCAAAACGAAAAACCAACACGAAAGAATTAAAGAAGAAGAAGAATTTAATTGGAAATTTTAATTATAATATTGTTTTAATCTTTTTATTGTATATTTTTAAAATTATATACATGTTAACATCCTACATTAAATCTAATCCAACGATATTTATGCAATCGAATTTCCGCCAGATTGGAGGTTTTGTTGTTGGAAAATGATCCCAATTATATTGATTTACAAAACTATAATTTAATTAAAATTATTAACCAAAATTGGTTTAAGAGTCCACTATCTTTATTTTTACCTCACTATTTGACAGTTTATAAAATGTTTCTAATTCATTGCTAGAAATTATTTCAGAAGTGTGCAGACAATTTGATCAGGAGTTTGAAAATTTTATAATGACAAATCAAGCCTGGCCAACATGACTTTGTCATTTATTATTAAATATCAGTCCACCAGAACCTTTAATGAAACCCTAGCTGGTGTCAGGTAGTACATGGCTACTATCTACATAAGATTATTTGCGGAGTTTATGCATAAATTGACTAGCTTCGAGATGGTTTTTATTAACATCATGGTGTAGAAAATCAAAGTATATTGATTCTCGGATTACGCTGGGTTTATTCCTATAGCCGCAACGACTATCTGCAAAACCACAAAATCCATGTAGAGTACATCTATGCAGAAACCATAAGGTTGCAAAAGAGACATGCGAGTGGCGATGGAAACAACAACTCTCAACTGAATTCATGACAACAAAAACCATTCATAACTGAATCATATATGGATTCTCTCTGGCTCCTTGAATTAAAAAAGGCTGAATTTAAAAAGACTGACTTAAAAAAAGTGTTTTTATATGGAAAAATGGGACTTATTTTAATTCATTTTTTTAGTATATTTTGTGAATTAAAAAAGGTATTTTACAAAAACAAATTTAATTTAAAAATGACATAAAAAAGACATATTTTATGTCATTTTAGAAACACTAATCTTAATTCATTTTCCAAATGACATAAAAAATGCATGTTTTTTGTCATTTTATAAATAGATATTTTAAATCATTTCCAAAATGAATTAAAAAATGCATATTTTAATTCACAATAAACTGCAAATTTCTGAAACACTAATCTTATTTTAAAATTTTTTGTTTCTCTTAAATTATAAGAGGTTGAAAATACATACATGTGTTTTCATTAATGAAAATTTGCAAAAGACAATTGCAAATTTTTAGAAAATTAAAGCCATTCGAAATTTTCAAGTAATGCTTTCATTAATGAATTTTAATTCATTTTCAATATGAAAAAGGAACCCAAAATGTTCCTTTCTAAATACATATCTTAATTCATATTCAAAATGAATTAAGAAATGCACATTTTATGTCATTTTAAACACAATTCTTAATTCAATTTCAAAATGACTTATTATATGCATTTATAAAGTCAGCTTTTTTTATTTCATTTTCATACAAATTTTATGTCATTTTGAAAATGAAATAAAAACACTCATTTTAAGTCCAAAATAAACACTTTTTTTAAGTCAGCCTTTTTTAATTCGGGTCCCCATTCTCTCTATTTCAACCTTAAACGAAAAATTGATATCTCCTTCACCACTCAGCTATCCTCCCTACTAGGTGAAGGCGACAACCCCTGCGTGTAATTTAAGTCCTCCAGAAATGGGGTCTCCCTAATTTAATCGCTTATATTTTTTGTATTATTTTCTCCTTTCTTGTAGTTCATTCATTTACTATAGTTCGTCGAGTGTGGTACCAACAGTGTTGTAAATTATTCGTTTGGGAATCTTGGATTGAGTAAAGAAGATGCGGTTGAATATTATTATTCCTTGTATCACAGTGCCGGTGGTAGCTTAATGGTTAAGAAAGTATCTCATCACGCCACGGTCTCAAGTTCGATTCTCGCCGTTGAGTTTGTTGAGCTGACCACATACAATGGACACTAGTCGTTTAAATGGTTTGTAAAACCTCAGGTGAGACGCGGTAAGTTCCGTTTACGGCATAAATTATTATTTTATTGACAGAGAATTTGATGGACAATGTGATTCAGAAGCTTCTGTATATGGTGTTAATGACAGAAGACTCAGAAATAGAAATAGGAAATGTGCAATCTGATTATGCTTTGCCAACTTACATTGATGACGTCTATGAGGTAATTAATGCTGAGAATTCCGATCAGTATGTTGTCAGGTCGCCAGTTTTTCCAGTACGCCATATCAATCAACAGACGCGAACGGAAGAGAAATATGTTAAACCTGAGGCATGGAGTTAACAGTTATATGTTAAGCAACTGATAACACCAAGAATAAAAGAAAAGAAATAGTGGTTAATCATGCTAACGAGGGAGCACGAGTCATTGATCGGTACAATGAATGATTTCCTGAGAAGCAAAGAAAATGGAATGCAGTTACTGTAACTGAGCTTGAGAAATGTGGATGACTGATTAATCTATTCGTAGAAATATTTTCACAACAGTCATATCTCGCAACGTCGATTTGACGACAAAATTATCAGAAGTGCGAGACGACAGTAAATAATTGCCAAAACTCATATGTACGTTTTGGTGAAGTAATGATTGATGAACAATAGGTAACATTTAGTGGAAAATGGCAATATATAAAATCAAAACCGGCGAATTATGGCATCAAAATTTGGACTCCATCTGATGACAAAACGTCATATTTATATAATAAGCAGGTTTATTCGGGATAGGTGCACGGTGTGATCTTGAAGAAAAGCCAAGGAGCAATGGTTGTAAAGAACTTGGATGAACCAAGAAATTAATTTCTATGGTATCATATATTCCTAAAGAACCAGATGGTTATCTGTTATCTTCGCAACAAGCGGATTCTTTAGTCTCCATGGAGGATCATTCAAAACAATCCACAGTGGCCAATTTCGAACCCATCACGCAGAAAACAGTTTTTAATATCCTTTCGGCAAAAATTGGTGTTGAACTTCCAAAATAAGTAGAAAAATGTTCCTAATCTGGGAAGAAAGAAAACGTGATCTCTGCTATTTATGTAAAGATGGGTATACACGAACAAGTGTATTGCACAATTAAATTGCACAAGAAAATGTGAAAAAATTAATAGCGCAATTGTCATGTACATACATATTTTAATGTGCAATGCTAGCTTTAATCACGATTGGAATATCATGCAAAAAGAAGCAAAAGGCAAAAAGATTTTGGTCCAACAATTGTTATTTAAAAAGAAGCAATCATTCAGAAATGCAACTTTTAAGAGAGCTAAATGCTGATGTCTATAGCGAGGAAGACTATAAAATCTACATGAGAATGGATCAAACGGCATTTACAATACTTTTGGATATAGTGTCTCCAAAAACTATACCCATACTGTAAAATACACTCAATTTTTATTCAAAATTTGTTTTTCATCATTTTTTTTTACTGCGGAAGCAGAAGAAGTAGCACAATATTCTAATGGCGTGTGACGCCAATAATGACGTCACACAAGTATATTGCGCAATTTACTTGTATGTGTAAACAGGCCTGTACAGAAATAAGGACGAAAAATGAAAAATTTTCGATTATTTTATGTTCTTTTGTTTTATTTATTTTATTTTAATCCTTTGGCTGCCAATGTTGTAATGAGCATACACTCTAGTTCCACCCAACCATGCCAATGTACTAGACATAAATTCGAAATTTTGTTTTCCTGTGCCAGTGTTGTTACAGATACATTCGATTTTCCACCCAAAAGGTTATTTGTTTGCCGAAGTTTAAAATTAAGGTTTATACTGTAAGTTTGAAACTGTATTTGTTACAACTAAGCTTTAGATGTTTGTTTAAAAAACCGTTTTTGGTTTATAATTGACGATTCTTATTATTAATATCGGTTGGAATTGGACTTATACTTTCATTTATTTAATTGAAATGGTTAATTAAAGTATATATATAGTAGAGAGCTTTTAAGCATAAAATATCCGATATTATAATGCCCAGTTTAATATAGAAAGCTTCTCATTTACATATTTTATACCTTGTTTCGAACGTCAACGATAAATCACTCAACCATGAAAAGGGTTAATCTTAATCTATTGTCGCTATTTTTATCCTCATTGCTGTTATATATATTTATATGGCATCAAGAAACACTAGCTATAAATTTATTACGTTTCTTTTATTATTTTTATATTAAGTTTTAATTTAAATCAGTTTAAATTCCTGTTGAAAAGTACAAACGCATGCAACAATCATAAATAAGAAATAAAATAAAAGCTGAGATTCTTTAACGAGAACTACAACAACAAACAACCTAAACAACAATAATAATAATACAATAAATTTTATAAAGATTGAGATTTATGAGATTGTTATAATCAAATCTTAACATATTAGCTGTAAGGGTATCAGTGTCTGTTTAAATAAAATATATCAAATATTAATATGAACTCTATATTATATATACCATGACCATTTTATAATGTCTGTCTGGGGTCCGTTCTGTTGTGTTCGCACTCGGTGTACAACAACAAAAAAAATATTTGCTTTGGTAAGAATTTTTATTGAAATTTTCTCGGTTAATTCATATTCCGATCTGGTTCTCGGTCGAATAAAAAATACATAAAAATTTCTCTGCTTATTGTTTTTTATTGTTACTTGATGCATACTGAGCCTTGAACTTACCGTAGGAGAGTAGATAAATATATAAACTATTTTTAATGGTATAAATTATTTTAAGCAAGTGGAAATTTAATTTTGATTTTCAACTTTGGATATATACTTATGTCAAATCGTTACTAGTTGGTCAATTGATCAGCACTACAACGATGATCAGCACTACAACCGGACGTATAGAAATCAAGGTTGTGTATATATGTATATATGTGCTGCAGGAAGTTAAATAATTAGCGAAACTTAATAATTGAAGGCTATTTGTGTATCGCTTAATTAATTAAACAAATTTTATTACTTCTTATCAATTTCCTTTAACTAATAATTTTTTTTAAATATTAATCAATTAATTAATATATGTATACGTACCTAATACATTCCATTATAAATTGCAAAATATATGCGTCTTGGCTATACCGTTTCAGTAAAATACCTTCTCAAGCATAATATAAAATCTGTTTCTTGTTTAATTATTGCCACCCACGACGAATTCCAATTAATTTTAATTGAATGTCTTTCTAATGCTGTCTTTGGTTACACAAAATATTAACAATGTTTAGAGAACATATATATGGTATAAAAAATATTTGCCTCTTGTATCAATAGAACAAATATTAATCGGTATAATCAGTATGTGTATAATATACTCGTATGTGCTTATTTGTATGTTTTGAATTATTATTTGCGATTGAAGGTGGCGTAGGTGGTGGGAATCCATTTATGTATGCACAAAAGAAATTTTATGTGACAAATAAAGTTATAGGTATAGGATACAAAAGAACGTCTTGTTATTCTATAAATCTTGTGAATGTTGAAACCACCACCGAGATTCTATTTGTTATATACAAATAAGATTTTGTAAGTATGTATAATCCATATAATATTTCCGGTGTTAACGTTTATATATATGTAGGTAACCCTTACTGATATTGTACATTTATATGTTATATTATATTTGAAGTAGCTTGCATGATGTCTAAACATCACGAATATCATGAACATATTTATGTTTTTTAATAAAATGAAATTAATACGTAAAATTTCAAAGTCAGATACATACAGCCACACATATATAAATATATACCATATTATATAAAGAAGAATATATACATAAAATTTATATAAATAAATATGTATTTGCAAAACAGAAGTTTAAAGAATTGTTTAAGTTTTATCTTAGATCGCGAATATAATATATTTAAATACATAAATTGATAAAATATTTGTTCATTTCATTTGTGTTTTTTGTATTATACATTTCCCAGTTGTGTAAGCATAAATATATTGCAAAGACTTTTATTTGGTTCAAACTTATGTTATATGGTTGTTTAAGTATTTGATGAAAACCACATATTTAAATAAAATGTTGAAAAACTTAATATTTTATTTATAAAGTTTGATTTTAAAAGTTGATTTTCAATATATACAACTTTACAGTACTTCAGGGATTTAGTAAACGAGAAGGAAACTGGATGCCGCTTTGAGTTAAATATCTAGTGCTAGAACGTTTTATTTTATATAAATACACATTTCATATAAATATTCTTTTAGTATAAATACACTGACCCTTAATGATTAGATATGTTCTGAAAGGGCTGGTTACGATATAGGACCTCATTGCTTACTACAGAATCCACTATCGTCCACCACCGACTGTGATTCAAGACTATAGCGTAGTCTGGGGTGGGAGAGTGTTGAGGATCCACTGGAGTCGTGAAATGCTTCCTAATCAAAACTGTTTACGTTCTCCCCGATCCGCTCACCATCATGATCATACATATTTTTTCATATATATTGCCCCAAAATTAGAAAATTAAACGGCCCAAAAGGCCAAAAACATCAAAAGCACTTAAAAAACGAACTTGGTAAGGCGTGTATTTCGTACTTCTATCTGTTGAATTCTCATTTAAACATCGCTCTCGGGCGTCTTATTTTGTGGTTGTAGCTTCGTTTCCGAAGACTTCAACTAGTTGGTACAAGCACTTCACGAGACTCTCTGATATATTTCGGTATCTTCAATAAAGAATGCACTTCATGCACGTGGTGACAATTTTATGTGAAATTTGATTTTATGTGAAATTATGCGGTCTCATTAATACCTCTCGATCACTTAGTTTCACCAATAATTTTTGAATATTTTTATTTTTAACTTTTTGGTTAGTGCCCAAGACTGGAATACAATCTGAATCTTTGCAATTAAATATAATCGTATGAATATAATGACCATGCACCTAACCACACATATATTTTGTAATACTGGAAATATTTTTTTTGGAAATTATGAGCCGATGTTACGTCATTACAGCCTGTTAACAAGACATCGAAGAGATTATATTCACATTGTTCCTATAAGTGTAGAACACCACTATAGACAAATTGTTGCTATACATACTGTACCTATACATACTGTACCTATACATACAGTATGGTAAGAGTAATAGATATACTTAAAGAGATTACTTATAGATTGGTGATTCTGGTAAAACGATTCTTTTGTTTGTATTACAATAGTACACTTTCATTTTAAGTCGCCCTCGTTGGCAGAGAAAGTAACGTACTAGCTCTGTCATTCGGGGGTCTCTTGGCCGATTCTTAATTTTTAATTTATAAATCATTGTATTTTTAAAAACGTATTTTAAAAAACGGCCAAGACATTCAAAAATTAGTAAAAAGTTCTATGTTGACAGTAACATACATTACACGAAAATTGACTATAACTAGCTTAAGTGGTAATTCGATGTGACAGATTTCCAATTTAGGTAAAGCTATAAGCTTTTGTCTTGTGTTCCGCCACTTAAGTTTTGTTTTAATAAGCCCAGAAAATTCATAAAAGTCAGCTAATTTCATTTCTAATACTTAGAACTCCTGCTTAGTGCCAACTGACCGAATAAACTGGTACCAATCCCTCGGATGATGAATTTCTAAAGAGGTTTTTTTTCTTTCGTTCCATGAGTATATACGTATACCAAAAACTGGGACCGATTGTTTCGGTGTGATTACAGTTTTCAATATACATATGTCAAAAACATATGAATTGTAGTTCTGGCCTGGGCACTAATCACTGTACAATATTGGCGATTTAATATTACTTTCGAGTGAATTTAAATGTTTAAAAAGACAGGACACAACAGTGTTTCCGCCACGGGCTCCTTTTGCCTCATGCTGTATGTAGCAATAAACACCATTTATAGCACAATCATGGATGGCCAGATTGTAAGTCCATAGCTGTCTTTTATAAAAAAAAATCGAGGTCTGCCAAGTATAGCGTAGGCAGGCACTGTTGTAAATCGAAAGCACATGTTTTAACTGTAGAATTATTCTTTGATTTCAGCTTCCTTAGGGTTTTATGCTAGATCTGCTTCCAAATGGCGAGCTTTTTGTTCTGATATAAGAACAGGTATGTATTTCAGTAGAATCTGGTCCAGCGAAATCATTAAACTCACTATTAAATATTTCTGAATATTTGGTTATACTCACTAATGTATGCTTCTTACAGTATAGGATATGCATTCTCGTAATTGACAAATGGGAATGTAAGTATTTCATGGTTGAATCTCTGCGCGGATAATGGCTCTCATATTCTGGAAAGCTCCTTATATATGCTTTTTTATTTCATATTTTCCTTGATGATTCGCAAAGTCATCGGGACATACGATGGTTTTAAGATCGCTTATGTTTAACGAATATCTCATAGTATTCAAACTATTTTTTGGGGCTATTAAAGATTTTTGAAATTTTAGAGTTTTTTTCAGCTTGAATGTCGATGCATGGTGGTATGTACAAGATTTTCTGTTCGTTTGATCCTAGAAACAAGTATCCTGATGAATAACTGCTTCTGTTGTACAAATGAAATTTTGCTTTGACATTTCTTCTGGCAGTTTTCGAGCTGTACACATGTTCTTTCCTGTACCAATTTTCACTTCCTCGTTTCATAAAACTTTCCATGGTCTCGAATTAGCTGTTTCCGTGTTGATTTAACATCAAATCAGGCATCACAGTTGCTTAAAACATTTTCGACTATCATTTCGTCAAAATTCACGTTTGAGTGATTGACTTGGATGGCTCGAAGTATGGATAATCGATGGAATCATCGCAAGGCTCAACACCTCAATTATCATTATTAAGATTTTCGAGATTGTCATTTTTAGTATCGTTCTCTTCATATCTATTTTCGAACCTTAGAGCGGCTTTATTTACAACGGAAAGTTTAAATAAGTTTTCTTCGTTTTCTTTTATTGAATAGTTGTTTGGTGATAATTCGTTTTGTTTAACTGAAAAAGAATAATAGTTTGGTTGTAAATAATAATCATTTCAGTAGTATTTTACCTAAATTGCAATTTCAACTTACTTATTTCGGCTTCTTCTTGATGTTAACTAGGTTGTTGAACATACATATCCACATTTTGTCTTTCAAGCACCAATTATACCATTGACTGGGCTCCGAACTCATTTTAATTACAAACTATCTAGGACGAAACCACTTAACTAGAACTATTGGTCTTATAACGTAGACGGAACCACCACCTTAAATGAATTTAAAGAACGGTTTGTTTAATATACATCTTAAATAAATTTAATACGTCCTATTGCTTATTACGGAATTTACACTATTAGCAAAGAGAATAAATATAAAGAGGGACATCTTATATGAACCTAGGTTGCATATATATAGGTACTAAAAATATTACTTTGAGTTTTTTGGTGATGGTAAACGAAATAGGATAAACATATATTTTTTATTTCGTTTTTTCTTTCGAACATCAGCAAAAAAAAATATTTGACTATTTCAAAACTTTGCTTACTATTTCATATTATAATTCGGTAATAATCTATTCCATTTAACAATTGAATTATAATATGAAATAGTAAGCGATGTTTTGAACTAGTCAAATATTCTTTTTGCTGATGTTCGAAAGAGAAAACGAAATAAAAAATATATGTTTATCCTATTTCGTTTGTCATCATCAAATAACTCAGAAATATTTTGAAATTTTTCGTTTATATACAACCGCGGTTCATATAAGATGTTCCTCTTTATATTTATTCTCTTTGCTATTAGCTTAAATTATCTTAGTTTGTCGGTTACGATTAAACACTATATGCACTAAACACTTAAATATGATTAAGAAACACTTTTTTAATTTCTAATTTTTAGATTATTCCCTTGTCTATGAAATCACTAATTAAACTGAAAAAATGTTTTTCCAATATTAACTCATAAAAAGCTTATGTTAATTTGTCAAGCTTAAGTTGCAAGTGCATGGACATTAAATGTTTAAAATAATTTTATGCGATTAGGTTTATTTTTGTATAGTAAATAACTTTCGGAAAAATAATCGGGTTGTTACGATATTTTGTGTACACACGTAAACAAACGATCATGGTGAATGGCATGGTGATGTTAACTCAATTCTGCACTAAGTCAACTTTGTGATGATCCTGCTACAGATTATCACTCTAGTTATTTCTGTGACTAACAATCAATTTTCTTAAATCCTTATATGTTGTGATGAAAGTAGAGCCTGAGCTCGTATAAAATAAGTTCTAAGATATTTACTAAGAATTCTGTTGAGCATACAACGTAGGATCGTCATATAATGATTGGTTTCTACAAAGATTGTGTACAACCTAGTTTGATCCAGTAGTAATTTATTTTAATGACTCTAAATTCTATGAGGGTTTCGATTTCATCCACATACAGTTCATATAACTATAGTGTTGCGTTCCATCATTGCATGACTTTTGTAGATTGGATTAATAGTTAAAAGTAGTTAGTAAATGTCCTGTTAAATTTTCCCACCTTAATCAATAACTAGAATTAAATAGGGTAAACAAGAACTCGGTAGGTGCAGAATAGACTAAGCGACTTTCAAAAATAACTGTTAGGTATATGCGTTTATGGTTCTTTAAATTCATTTCTCTCAGTTTAGTGAATTAAGAAGTTAGTAGAATGAGAATCGGAATAATGAATTGGCATAGCAACAAAAAATCCGTTATTTAAATAATGTGAATTTATCTGAGACGACGATGATGCTTGTAAATAAAATGTCTATCTATATTCTATTCCACGAGTAACCTTTCATTTGATCAAAATCAATGTTAATTATATATTTTTCACAAAATTGTAATAAAAAAAATTTACATTTCCCTTAGAGCTATCAATTTCCTTTCTCATAAACAAGCACCATTTGTACAACGAACCAAGTGTTTTGTATCAATTTCAAAATCGCTCGTACAAACATATATTTTTGCACACATATATACAGTAAACAGCCGTGTAAAAGCAACCCTATTTCAGGTCGTTTTAAATAATACATACTCGTATATACACAAAAATCAAATTCAAATGAATTTCATATCAATAACCATCTCATAAAATATGTACACAACAAAGTGGTTGCCATTCTATTTATATGTACTTAAAAGCGCGAGGGTGGAGGAGCGCACAAAAAAATTGGATCATTTACATGTTACTTCCTCTTTTTAACCTAGCTTGTGCAAAAACTGGAATTTTTGTGAATGGTATTTATTTCAAGGTACAGCAAAAAATTATGTGGCACAAAGAGGAGCAGGATATATCACATATCAATGGTATTTTTTTTAATGTTCATATTGTCTATGTATACATGCTATGTTCAAAAGGTTAAATCGTATATATATATATATATATATATATATATATATATATATATATATATATATATATATATATATATATATATATATATATATTCAAATTATGTAAAATATCTCTTTTATATTTCGATTAAATGAAAAGGATTTTACCACCGCATTGTAATGAAATTAGCTATTTATTCAACAGCAACAACAACCATTTTATTTAAGTATTATGAATATTCGAATGTACCGAATTCTTTAATTTTTTTAAGTATATTTTTGTTTGATAGCGTAAAATGAAAATAAACACAAAAAACCAAACTTCCAAACCCATTTATTAATATAAAAAAAAACCCGAGATAACAAAGAAATAATCTTGTATTGTTCAAATAGACGGGTAAACTATCCGAGGAATACTGTCCAAATGGACATTCGGAAATTTGTTTGCTCTGGATGAAAGAAAATCAATTTGGCTTTTCAAAAATACAATTTTAATCAATCAAAAAATTGTGTTTATGTTCGGATCATCTTCTCTCAATTTTTTGCAAGCTTACAAAACTATTTTCGATTTTAAGAAAATGAAAAACAAATATTGTTTCAAGAAAACATTATGATTGTTTATTGTCTTAAGTCCCGTTCGCTATACACATATATACACAATGGATTTAATACGTAGTTGTTATTTTTGATGCAGATAAGATTTTGCTCGATTCAAAATACTCAATCAATAAAAAACTATTTGTGTAGGTGTATCTCCTCATATATCCGCCATACTGATATAGTTAATCAAATTCTTTGCAATTACATATACGAGCATATAAAAATCTACATTCTTATGTTTATATCCTTCCAATGTTAACTTGTTATGTACATAAAGGTTATGAACATCAAGAAAAAAAATCTTCACAAGCTCCTATCTACTAGATAGAAGATGACTAAAGCTTTCAAACAGCCAGTAGTAAATTTCAATTTATATCAACCTTTGCTTGGTTTACCTTAATCTACTGCATATCATCGTTTTTAATCAGATTAGATTATACTATCATATACATATATATGTGTATATATTATGTATCTTGTACATACAGTCAATATTGCAAAATAAAATGGAAAAAGTTTACAAAAAGGAAGAGCAGCAAAATGAAATCAACTATTTCCATTTACGATAACAACTATTTTTTGTTTTTGTATTTTATAAAATTTATTTTATCTTTTATCTTTACACTAAACCAGACATGATTAAAATATAGATTAATAAAAGTATGGCAAAGTCAACGTAAAATGGAAAATTATTATGAAAAACATGTAAAAATTAACATGAACATTTTTTTGTGCTCATACTCGATTGCAATTGGGAATTATATACCTTAACCCATTACTGTATACGATTGAGATGCAACCGAGGGAATTTTTTGGATATCATCTACACTGGTATCGTAGACCTTAGTCCAAATTTGTTGATATGATCCTTTTTTTGTGTTTGGGGATGAAATATAATTTTATTTCTCATGATGTTAAGGGTTGATTGGTATGCATCATACTAACGTTTAGGTAAGTTTTTATCGATAAAAATTTTGTATCGAATACAATGTGTGCAATGGTACATTTTGGAGTCAATCGAAATTAATATTTAAAAAATTGTTAGATGAAGTTCACTGCCCAGGTGGCGCAGTGGTTAAAGCTGTGGCAGTTGAAGCGAGAGGTACGGGGTTCGAATCCCGATTCGGGGCCAGATGCAAAATGGGTTTTTCACCTTCGATCGTTTGAGCGGTGCGATCGGTGATGTAAAATGAATATATCTGGATCCTCTGTCGTGTTTAGAATCCATGGGCCGACCCATCTTCCATGTCAGTACTATATGCTGACGTGGAGCTTTGCAATGCGCAGATGGTTCTACAAAAACTCGGACCTATAGCCGTACATAGAGTGGTATCACAACGGACCAATCGCCGGTCTAAGTGTGCGATAGCAGCCACAACAACCTAACCTAACCTAACCTTGATGAAGTGCTCTACTCCAGTTCCCTTATTTGGATAGTCGATATCGAATAATCGAACCACGTGATCAGCATTTTTGATTTCGATAATGTACAAAAAAAAAGAACAACAAAGCATACACGTATAAATATATAACGACGAATATCCCTTATTTGGCAATTCGATTTCGAGCGTTATTTGCTCGATCGTGATCGAATGTATGTTCGTTATTAGTTTTGCTAACGTAAACCCGTATAAAGACACAAAATTAAAGAATGTAAGTCATTCCAAATGGAAGCCGATCCTTTATTAGTTCCATATATATATATATATATATATATATATATATATATATATATATATATATATATATATATATATATATATATATATATATATATATATATATATATATATATTATATATATATATATATATATATATATATATATATATATATATATATATATATATATATATATATATATAACGGGTGATTTTTTTAGAGCTTGAGAACTTTTTTTTAAAAAAAAACGCATAAAATTTGCAAAATCTCATCGGTTCTTTATTTGAAACGTTAGATTGGTCCATGACATTTACTTTTTGAAGATAATTTCATTTAAATGTTGACCGTGGCTGCGTCTTAGGTGGTCCATTCGGAAAGTCCAATTTTGGGTAACTTTTTCGAGCATTTCGGCCGGAATAGCCCGAATTTCTTCGGAAATGTTGTCTTCCAAAACTGGAATAGTTGCTGGCTTATTTCTGTAGACTTTAGACTTGACGTAGCCCCACAAAAAATAGTCTAAAGGCGTCAAATCGCATGATCTTGGTGGCCAACTTACCGGGCCATTTCTTGAGATGAATTGTTCTCCGAAGTTTTCCCTCAAAATGGCCATAGAATCGCGAGCTGTGTGGCATGTAGCGCCATCTTGTTGAAACCACATGTCAACTAAGTTCAGTTCTTCCATTTTTGGCAACAAAAAGTTTGTTAGCATCGAACGATAGCGATCGCCATTCACCGTAACGTTGCGTCCAACAGCATCTTTGAAAAAATACGGTCCAATGATTCCACCAGCGTACAAACCACACCAAACAGTGCATTTTTCGGGATGCATGGGCAGTTCTTGAACGGCTTCTGGTTGCTCTTCACTCCAAATGCGGCAATTTTGCTTATTTACGTAGCCATTCAACCAGAAATGAGCCTCATCGCTGAACAAAATTTGTCGATAAAAAAGCGGATTTTCTGCCAACTTTTCTAGGGCCCATTCACTGAAAATTCGACGTTGTGGCAGATCGTTCGGCTTCAGTTCTTGCAGGAGCTGTATTTTATACGGTTTTACACCAAGATCTTTGCGTAAAATCTTCCATGTCGTCGAATAACACAAACCCAATTGCTGCGAACGGCGACGAATCGACATTTCACGGTCTTCAGCAACACTCTCAGAAACAGACGCAATATTCTCTTCTGTACGCACTGTACGCATTCGTGTGGTTGGTTTAATGTCCAATAAAGTAAACTGAGTGCGAAACTTGGTCACAATCGCATTAATTGTTTGCTCACTTGGTCGATTATGTAGACCATAAATCGGACGTAAATCGCGAAACACTTTTCGAACCGAACACTGATTTTTGTAATATAATTCAATTATTTGCAAGCGTTGCTCGTTAGTAAGTCTATTCATTATGAAATGTCAAAGCATACTGAGCATCTTTCTCTTTGACACCTTGTCTGAAATCCCGCGTGATCTGTCAAATACTAATGCATGAAAATCCTAACCACAAAAAAATCACCCTTTATATATATATATATATATATATATATATATATATATATATATATATATATATATATATATATATATATATATATATATATATATATATATATGCATATAGGTTGCCTTTTATATTTCGGGATTAGAGAACAAAAACCAATATTAATCATCGAAAATCACTTTGTTGATTTTCAAAATATTCCCCAATAAGATCTATACACTTTTGCATGCGTTTGAACCAATTGTCGAAGCACTTTTTCCACTCTGATTGAGGTATCTCCAAAACATGCATTCTGAATGCAGCAACCGCTTCTTCAGGTGTCGAGAAACGTTGACCTCTCAGTTTGTTTTTTACGTGCGGGAATAAAAAGAAGTCATGTGGTGAAAGGTCAAGACTATAAGGCGGATGAATCATCAAATCGATGTTTTGGGTGCTCAAAAATGCAGTTGTTTGAGCCGATGTGTGAGAGCTCGCATTGTCGTGGTGTAGAGTGATCCGTCTTCGGCGGTTGGTTTTTCTGATTTCTTGGAGGACAACTAGCAAACAAATTGTTGTGTACCACTCAGAATTGAGTGTTCTGCGTTGTTCTAGTGGTACGGTTGCGACATGTCCAGTTTTTCCGAAAAAACTTGCGACCATTTGCTTGGAAGTGCATCGTGCGCGAACAGCTTTTGTTGGATTTGGCTCATCTTGAAACATCCATACAGTCGACTGCTGTTTACTTTCAGGTTCATATGCGTAAATCCACGATTCATCACCTGTCACGATGTCATAAACGTGTTTTGAAGCACCACGATCGTATTTTTTGAGCATTTCTTTCGACCAATCGACTCGAGATTTTTCTGAGCGATTGACAAATTGTGTGGGATTCAACGCGAACAAATTTTTTTGACAGTTAAATGTTCATGCAAAATTGGGTGTATGCTGGTCCCACTAATGCCTAAGGTTGTCTCTATCTCACGATAGGTCGCATGACGATCTTGCAATATCAGTTCACGCACAGCATCAATATTTTTCGGAACAACAACTGATTTTGGACGAGCTTCACGAAATTTGTCTTGGAGTCCGACCACGGACTTGAACTCAGACCACGATTGAATTCACCATACCATCGATAAACACTGGTCCTTGATTGAGCTTCATCACCAAAAGTTGAATTAAGTTCATTCATGCACTGCTGCTGAGTTAATCTACGTCGAAAGTGGTAAAAAATAATCGCACGAAAATGTTCACGATTTAATTCCATTCTTGGGGGCAGAGTCACTCATGCTAAGGTGGCACTGCAACACAAATGTCTGCGTGGCTAACGGGATGCTTAGTCTCTAGTATGATCACTCCGAATAAGATGGTTTTCGTGTTTTAGAACATAAAAGTTCTATGATAATGCAGAGATCTGTCATACTTGACCTTATTTTTTGTGCTATTCGGGGGAATAAAATGGGACCAAACAAACAAAGTGAAAGTGATGTTTCTCAGATATAAGTATTGCGACGCAAGTACAGGGGCAGCCTAGTACATCGGGACAAATTTTAGAAATAAATACAGTGGAAAAGGTGAGATCAAAGTTGAGATGTTAAAGAGATCAAATAGGACAAGAAGATCGCCGAGTCACCATACCTTGCTTGCGTAGGTGCACTAGTTTAAGTGCTCTAATTAAATCTAATCCGAATACAAAAACATCAAATCAAACTCATTGTCAAAAGTGCGAATGGCGATTTGCAGACTAACCTGCAACTATACGATAACAGGTGATGATGAGTAGCGTGGTCCATGAAAGGGAAAAGAAAAAAACGGCGATAAAATAGCAGCCCAATAGTAGTGCGAAAACAGGATTCCTCCATACAAACAGACATCGATACAGGGCTAGAGGTAGGGGGATCCAAACAGTACAGAATGAAATCCGTTTTCATGCACACACGATACATAGCAGAGTATATTCAGCGATGACATCGAACGACATCAAGGAAATTGATGCAAAGAAAGGCCACAAAATATCGGGCGACCGTAATGAGACGCGCTAATTCTTTGCGATCATCAAGGAAACATATACATTCTCTGCATTTGAAGAAACTATCATACGAGTGAAATATTTGAAAAAATCAGTAAATATAATGACTGGAACTATTTTATTTATTCACACAGTTAATTCTACCAGTCAACCCAATTTCAACTCCATCGGAACTACATAGTTCTATTGATAATGAATCTGATGATAACATATGTTCTAAATAATTCAGAGCAAATAGTAAACCGAGCCATATAACAACAGAATTACACTTTTTGAATGTCCAAATTCAACAATATATAGGAGCACAACATTTTCCTTCTCATTATTTGACAGTGTACATTTATATCTACGATCGTATAACCATATCACAATTCATGGTCGAATCGAGTTGATGATTCGAATTGTATTTTTACCAGTGGTGGTCAGAGTAAATGTATACCGATGAAGACCACGATTTTGGTCGCTCAGCTAACTCAATAAAATAATTTAGTTACTATTTATTCAAAATTCATAGCTTCGACTAAATCTAAGTTGAAGAAAAAGTCTAATACTAAATGACATGGTTGGCCGCGATGTGGCAACCGCATATGAACTATGCCACTATAAAGATCAAAACTATAGCTCAATTTCAACATGAAATTATAAATAACACAAAATTAATTTCTTAATTATAACCAGATATGATGATTTCAACACTTAAAAATTTAATCCGTAAAATGTGAATCACATTTAACCATTTTTGCTCGATTTCAACTACTTTGTATATAACCAAATAAAATCCAACTCACAATTATCTTATTATAGTGGGATAGTTAGGATTCCCAAAAATTTCGTTAAAACTCAGCTGGATATCCCATTTGAATATTAAATATTTATTTTATTTATCAAACCAATAAAATTGATTTGCAAAAGGTCTACCAAGAATTTAATGTCTGTTGACCGTATATCACAGATACATGTATATAAACCGTCTTTATCATCCAAATCACTATACAGTTTCCAGTAAATCATATTAGGAAAATGTCTTGATTATTACCGGAAATAATTTATCATATACAAAACATCTTATTTACAGCCTATAGGCGTATATATTATGTTGATGATCATGAAGACGATGATGATGATGATGATGATTACATCATTAATTTATTATCACCATATTATATTATTTTTTAACTCGTCTTCGTTTTTTATGACATCTTATATACGCGTTGTGTAAATCTAGTATTTTGAGTTTTTGTTAATTTATTATAAACTTTATTTTATTTTTATGATAATTATAGTAATTAAATAATATATAAAGAAATATTATCAAATAATAAATGATACTTTGATGACAATTAAAAATCGCGAAATATAATTTTTATTTATATTATCATTGAGCGTTATTGATTGATTGATGACGCGATAAATTTTGATAAGGTTTCAACTGTGTTTTTGTGCTTTGTACACTATGCGGTTGGTTCTCCTCTATACACTGTGTATACATGATTGATGGGTTTATAAGACTCGATTTTCTTTTATAATTATATTTTGACTAAGACCATTTTCTGTGTATGATAAATTGTTAAATATGTGGGTTAGAAAGTAAACAGAACTACATTGTATTTATGGAATGTTTATTATTCTAGATCAGTGGTTTACTGTATACTCTGTTTCTTTTTAATATTTTTGAATCTCTTTTTGTTGCTTCGTATTCTGTAATTGAAGATGAATACATAAAGCTCTCTTTTAAATAGACCAACATCAAGAATATTCCTGGCCATGAATTTCACTCTGTGATAGAAAGTCATAAACATCATTTCTTTAAATATAACTTTGCTAGTCAATCCATTGGTTTCAAACCGGTCTTCAACGTCTTTAATAGTTTTCATCATCACTGTGTTATTGCATTGGCATTAATTTTATTATTTGTCTCTTAGAGTTCAATGTTAATACTTAATAATAATCTTTGGGATTCAGGCCATAAGCAGCCCTTACCACGTCTCAACCATATGAACTATCAATATGTATTAGTCCAAATTTTAGGTGGTCAGTTTAACGCCTGAGCAATGGAAACTCAGTAAAATAATTCCAATTCCAAAAATTAGCAATCCTGTTGAGTTATCCCAATTTAGACCTGTCAGTATTTTAAGTTCCATTTCCAAAGCCTTTGAGATTGTAGTGAAAAACCAAATTCAGTCCCATATAATTAATAATAGTTTACTTAATGTCTTTCAATCTGGTTTTAGAAAGTGTCATGGCACAAATACTGCATTATTGAATATCAGCGATGATATTCGGCGTAGTATGGAAAACAGGGAACTGACTTCTCTCACTTTGTTAGATTTTTCAAAGGCCTTTGATTCTTTGAATCACAACATTCTGTATAACAAGCTTATCGCACAATTTAAATTTTCCCTTTCAGCTGCTAGATTAGTTAAAAATTATTTATCGGACCGTTCACAGACAGTTTTTTTTGGTAGTTGTTATTCTAATTTTCTTCCAGTTACTTCAGGTGTTCCTCAAGGTTCGGTACTTGGTCCTTTATTATTTTCTATGTACATTAATGACATAGAATCCTCGTTTCACCATTGTTCGTTTCACATTTTTGCTGATGATGTCCAAATTTATAGAAATAGTAAGTTAGATCAGCATTCTATTGTTAGTAATATTTCTCTGGTTAACGAGGATTTAGATAGAGTATTTAATTGGTCTATTTCCAATGGACTTGTCTTAAATGCTAGTAAATCGCAATCTATTGTTATTTACAAAAAATCGTTAGATACGTTTTCGTTTCCTTGTATTAATCTTAATGGGTCAGTCATTCCGTTTTCAACTACTGTTAGGAATTTGGGGATAGTTTTTAACAAAACTCTTACATGGGGTGATCATTTAATAAAAGTTAGTAGAAAGGTTTTTGGTTTACTTAGTTGTTTGTATAAAGTGGTGGGGTTTGCGGATAGTCAGTTTAAAAAGAGAATGTTTATGTCCTATCTCCTTCCGCATTTTCTTTATGGTGATGTTGTCTTATTTGGTATGTTTCAGGAAAATATGTCTATTCTAAAAAGATGTTTTAATGCGTGCACTCGTTTTATTTTCGGAATTAGGAAATTTGACCATATATCACCCTATACTAGGCTTGTTCTTGGTTGTAGTTTAACTAGTTTTTATGAGTTTCGGATTTGCGCTTTTATTAGGAAGCTACTTAAAACTAAAGAACCAAATTATTTATTCAAAAAATTATTATTTAGCAGGTCGCATTACGCCAATCTACGATTGCTTCCTGCGAGAAATTCTTCTAGGTCTTTAAATTCATCTTTTTTTGTTAGAGGTATTTCTCTATGGAATTCTGTTCCATACAGTATTAGGAGCTTGAGATCTGCCGATTCGTTCAAATCGAGGTTTCTTGAATGGCGTGTCTGAATGACAATATAATTAGTTTAAGTTAATTATTAAGGTTTTTTTTTATATATTGTCTGATCCCTGCTGCTCATCCTATTGTAAATGAGCTTGTACTCAAAATGGGATGTGCGTGCTTGGTGTTGACCTTTTGTAGTAAAAAATTTAAGAGGTTTTTATGCCTAATGGAAGTAATAATTTTTTTACAAGTTACTTCCATATGCGCTTTTCCTTCTTAATCAAAATTATAAGCAATATATAAATAAATAAATAAATAATTTTTGGCCAACGAAAGTGTCTTAACCATTAAGTTGGCGACGGTTAATGATTAATAATCAACGCTAAATTTTAAGGTAATTCGAAGCATTAATTTGCTATCACATAGCTTCCATTACAGTACAGCCATTCCATTATACACCCATATAGTGCAAAATTTTTATGAAAGTTTAGTGAATACTTGTTCATGTGTGTGCTTAGAGGTGAATTACTTAAATTTTTCCCATGGAGTCACGATAACGAAAAGGTTAAATAGAAAAATTTATTTAAGTTAATAAAAAGCAGGGTACAGATTCTACGAATAGAAATGATTAGGAGTTCCAACCTCGGTATCTGGGATCCCGAGCTTCTGAGATTTGGATCGTTATTTGAAATATCGGTTTATACCACTATTATAGCAATAGTCACAGATGGTGCAGCTGTGATGAAAACGGTTGGTCGTTTAATAAACTAAGAATATCAGCTATGTCTTGCGTAAGGATTTCAACTGGGAGAGACAATCGTCCTATACAAAAAAATGTTGCAGATGAAGAGATTGAGAATGCTGGTTTCGAGAACACCATTGATAGCGATGGTGATGTTGAGGGTGATGGTGTCGATGTGGAATTTCAGCATCCGACCGACGTAGATGTATCTCAACTGAAGGAGGTTATCGGGATTGGTTCAATAATTAAGGCAAGGTTTGGTTAAAATGGTCCGATGATTCCTGATAAAAATTCTGTTCTTCAAAAAAACGTTATGTTTGATCGCAGCCAGATTGCTACAGCTCGAGAGAAAATTTACAAAGGATGTCTCATTCAAGCAGATGTATAACCAGTTTATGTTAGAATACCTGGACCTACAGCACATCGAGTTAGTCCGAGAAGAACCTAAAGAAATCAAAGTGGATCAAAATTATTACATACAACATTACCGTGTTCTTAAGGAAGGCAACAAACTACATGTTGTGTTGGAACAACCAAACTACATGTTGTGTAGAACAACCAAACTACATGTTGTGTTGGGTGCTTCAGAGAAATCCACCACGAGCGTGTCATTAAATTATTAGATGACGACTGGGGGAAAATTGCAGCAGGATCTTGCGGACATTTTGCTCCAATGGCGCGGCATAAATTTGTACTCACTGCAGATATCGAGAAAATGTACAGACAGGTATGGAATCCTTACAGATTGAATACTGTGACCTATGCAACTACAGCAGCCAGTTAGCTAGCAGTACGAGCCTTCTTGCAACTTGCACAAGAAGGTAGCAGCAATTATCCAACAGCATTCAAAGTCTTGTCGTCGGAGTTTTAAGTTGATGACATGCTTACTAGAATGGACACTCTAGAGGAAGCATTTTCAACATAAAAGAATTCAGGGAATTCACGGAGATTCCGAAGAAATTTTGGAACTTATTCCAAGCGAATTTCATTATAAAAGCAAGGTACAAATCAGATTATCCAATAGCGTCAAAACTTTAGGGATCGTGTATCATCCCTCTCCAGATGCTTTTGAGTTCGATGTCTCAGAATTACAACTCTCACATATTGTCAACTAACCAAGCAATCGCTGTTGTCGAATTCATCAAAACTATTGGACCTAATCACCAATAACCATCACGGCTAAACTAATAATACAAGAAGTATAGACTATTTGAATAAGATGGGTTGATTGGCTACCACCGACACTAAACGCTAGATGGACGAACTTCAAGAATAAATGTCCATAGTGAAGCAGATAATAGTTCCTCTGTGGGTTGACACAACAACAGAATCATTAATTGAACTGCATGGATTTTCTGACGGGTCCGAGTTTGCGTAAGCTGCAATATTTTGTCAAGCTACTGACAATATGGGCGATATTACAAAACAAACACGATCAGCAAAAACACGAGTAGCTCCTATTAAGACCAAGATATCAAATCCACGTCTGCCTTGTTACATAGCGAAACTTTTAGCCTATACTCAGTATGCTCTGAAAATCAATGGAATCAAGACAAACGCTGGACTGACTCAACTATTACATTATAATGGGCCAAGAGTGACCAAAACGATTCAAAACATTTGTGGCCAATAGGATTTCGGCAGTAAGAAGTATGCTGCCAACGACTTCATTGCTTCATGTAAGGTCAATTGAAAATCCGCCTCAAAGGACCATATAAAATTCTAGTCTTTGCTTACAATTTTCGCAACAACAGCGCGTAGTGTAAACGATTGTTTAGGCAATCAAAATAAATTCTAATCAGTTTTAAATTTTACAATGGTTCAGAGAAAGAACTGACACAAAATTCCAAAACATGATCGAACAGTTTGGTTGATATGTTGACAAGGTTTTATCTGCAAAACGATAACATCCAAAATGGCTTAGTAGATCTAAAAATTATAACATTTTGTTTTATCTGATGCGGAGTTTGAAATGATTCAAAACAATTCAACAAATCTAATACCAGTTACACTAACTGTAGAAAATTTGTTTTAGCGTGACACCAATTTATTAACTACCGATACGACATTTTCTTTTATTTTGAAAAAAATTGGAAAAGATGAGTTCAGGCAAAATTCAAAAATACAATTAATTTAAAGAATAAATCAACGCTGAACGAATCTGTTGGGATTGCGGTACTAACATGATTTATTGTTAAACCGGCAAAACCCGCAATAATCAAATTAATAGTTAATTTGTCCTATTAATTTGAAGAGTTTCGCAAAATAGTGATAATAATGATTATATTGATAGCGATGACAATTTTAACCTTCAATTTGAATATGGCCACGAAAACGCGAAGCAAATTACAAGTCAACTTTTAGCGAATACAATCATTCCAAAAAATTCTAAAACTCTGATGGCCAAAGTGAAAAACGAACTGAAAATTTACGAGAATCGTTAGGGAGAAACAACCTTCAATCGATTTACGATATCCTCTTCGCTATACCACCAACAAGTGTAGAAAGTGAGAGAAGTTTTTCTATTTTAAGAAGTTTTTGCTAAAAAAATCTGATCAAGATTAGAAGATGGTGCTCTTTGTGTGTCCATTTTCTGGCAAAAAATCTTAGCTCGAACTGTAGTGTATGCTGTTTATCGTTTGTTAATTTGTCTGGAATTCTGGAAATCCTAGAAATGAAGGTCAAACAATTCAGGATCAAGTTGTTGTAGCTGCACTATTATTTAAAGAAGGATAAGCTCATTACTGCCACTCACCTTCTGTTTATGAATCCGATTAAATTTTTCAATGACGTTTTCATTCACAAAAGCATTATCATTTATATCTCATTTTAGGTACTCTCAGTAGAAGAGTAGCCCGCAAATCTGAATAAGTAAATTAAAGTTACTCACGTTTAGTTCTCTCCCGAGCCTTTTACCAGTGTATATTGTATTTCCTATAGACTGGAACAGTAACTCCATTGAAGGCAATTTTTTCTGCGCTCACAATGTTTTACCGAGTTCTTTCGTTCCGGCTAGCACCGTTCTCTTCCAGTTCATTCCTGCTATTTCGTATTTCCTCTTTTTTGCGAATTCTATTCCAATGATATTCGTATTATGTATTCTGGGTATTTATCAATATGTGACCGATCTCGCTTCTTGCGCTTTATGATTTCAATTTCAATGTATGTTTGGTTTGTTTGCCGCTATTAATTTTTCTCAAGCATTTGTAAACACCTTTAGGTTTTGTGTCATCTTTTGTGTGTGCTTTAATGTTCCCCACTCATACAGCTGAACTTATTTCACACACGCGTTGAGAAATCTTAAGGCCTTACATCACTTTATGTTGACTTCTCTTGGATTGGAAATAAGTGACGAGGTGTATCATTTACCTGTATTTTAAACAAAAAGAGATATTGGACGATATTCTCCAAAAGTTTGTTTTGAATGAATTATCAAGTCACCCATTAACGTATTTTTTCCTAATTTCCTATTTTTTCATTGACTGATTAATATACTTATCTGGAAATCTCTTCGTTTTGTATTATACAGTATGACCCCAAAATAATGTTTGACCCACAAAATAAAATTATTTCCCACACAAGATCGTTCAGACAGCAAATCTGTTTTCAACTTGACCTACAAACATTTCTTTTGTATTTCCTTCCAGAATGGTCAATGTCATTAACAAGAGGGCTTTTCAATCGATAACACATACATACATTGTTACTACATAATACGAAATGCCAACAATTTTTATGTCGAGTTTATTTTTTAATATGAGAGATCTTTTATTGTTAAATACATAATTAGAAACCGAAAAAGTATTAATTCAATCGATAAAATTCTTAATAAACAAGTTCCTAATCTTATCTTGATTATGAGCATAAGATGATGTATAAACATACATATATGTATGAGGAGAAAAAGATATAAAAATCAAACGAAGATTAATAAAAAATAAGAATTATCCAATGTAACAATTTTTTTTTTATATATTTTATGTGATCTCATTTGTAATTTATTATCGACAATAAATTTTCTGGTAGTTATTTGTAATGACAACATTTTATTGGTTTTTTGGTTGGTCTGCTAGTTTAGTTAAAAAAAATGTGTATCTTATTTTTAATGGTTCTGGGTGCCATCGTTTGTTAGCTAATTTGTTATTTTAGAAGACGCGGCACAAGAGTGTATATATAACATAATAAAAGCAACAAATTATGATTGTGTGGGAGGTTAATGATTTTACAAAAAAATTAATTGTTTCAGTTCCCGAAATATTTTAAAGGCGATAAAACCAGAATAAAAACGAAAACTTACCAATTAGTCAAAAATTAGTGCGCGGATTTCACTTTATTGTAAACCCGTGTGCTATTAACGATTTAATTAAAGTAGTTTGATTAAAGCTCGTTTCATCTCTAAAATATGTAGCATAGATGTTTATAGTCAAGAATCAATTCATAATTTGCCAATAAACTGTAAAAATAAAATTCCAACCAAAAATTGAAACGAACATGATAACCCGAAAAAAAACCTGCTGACAGAAATTAGTTAAATCAACAGAAAAAAACGTTTTTTTTATGATTACTGATGACGATAAAAGCGATAATGGGATGGTGATTTTGGTCGCGTTTTAATTATTGACATTTTACATTAATAATAATAAAAATGTTTCCTTAATGATCCGCTTAAAATTTTATTGATTTTGGTTTATATTTCGATGTGTAAATCACAACGAAATATGATATTATTTGGCTTGTTCATTTGCTGCTGACTCGCTTTCATGTGGATATAATCACTGTTTCGAAATTTTTTACATCTATAGAAGTGTATAAATAACAGCTACTATACACCTATTTTTATTTAAATTGTTGGCACTTTATATGTGATATTCAACATTCCTATGAGTTCAAAGGCACTACTGTAGGGATCTACCATTAGTTTCGAACCAATATGTTTGAAATTCTTCAACAATTCAAATAAAACTATTTTAAGGTTGAAAATAACAAAAAATTCCTGCTGTCATTCATACCAAATTTACAGTTTGGTTCATAAAGTTTATAAAATCACCTCCAAAAAGTCATCACGCAATCGTCAAATAAAAATGTCCAGCTGTTTCGATTTTTTTATCACTCTGGACAGCGCTAATTTGCAATTACATCTTTATCGTTGCAATTTATATGTAAAACAAACCGATTGATTCTTTTGTCATTCTAGTCGTTTGTATAATTGTATATGTTGTGAATATGTGTGTATAGGTACGATTTCGCGGACAGAATAAATAATTTTGTGTTCGCGGATTTTTTTTTGCCAACCAAAAGTTGGAAACATTTATATTTTTATTTTGATCTCAGCTTGAGCTTTTTTGTATCAAATAAATTTACCAAATTTCCAATAAATTATTAAAGTTTATGTCTCTCCGTCTGCGCGTACGATGTTCTTTGGCATCTTATTAAATTAGAAATTATTTTATTATATTGTTTGTATTTTGTAATAATAATAATGATGATATCTGACCTCAAGTCCTTCATTAAAAAATATGAAATATTCTTATTAAAATAAAATACATGAAAAATCTAATGAACTTGCGAGGGATCGTTAACATTCTTAATGTTACATTCTATATCTTCTGCTTG
The DNA here is from genome assembly GCA_963932295.1 of Tipula lateralis. Taxonomy (NCBI): domain Eukaryota; kingdom Metazoa; phylum Arthropoda; class Insecta; order Diptera; family Tipulidae; genus Tipula; species Tipula lateralis. The sequence goes on from OZ010737.1 coordinate 12,731,447, forward strand.
TAACATTTTTTATGTCTTTTCATAATGTTTAGCTCGGAACACAAACAATAAGTTATAATTGAGTTCATTTGCTAGCCGGAGGGTGGATTCCAAAACTCAAGAAAAAATTAGTTATTTGGAGAAGCAGTGATTTTGTTTTTTCATTTCTAGTGCAGTAAACCGTCTAAATCATATTTTGTAAAAATATTTTACTATAATGGACAAATTAGCTGTAGTTAAGAATCGCGATATAAAATTAATTATTGGTATTTTAAGTTTGATAATTAGTTTACAGTAGACCAACTCTGAGTCTTAATCATTCGATTATAGTTTATGTCGATGCAACAGTTCTTATTCGCTTAAATATATATATATATATATATATATATATATATATATATATATATATATATATATATATATATATATGTATATATATATATATATATATATATATATATATATATATATATATATATAAATATATATATATATATATATATATATATATATATATATATATATATATATATATATATATATATATATATATATATATATACACTAGAGCTTCGAGTTGCGACGCTAATGCGTTCTAGGAAAACGCGACGCAACTTAAAACAACGCAGCTCGAAACCTAAATAAAATGTTTCTATACCAGATTCTTAAAAAAAATAATACGTTAACTGCATATTATTTTCAAACATCTACTCATGATCAAACGGATTTAGACTGTTAAAACAGAATTAGCAATTGCTTTGAATGAATAGTTCATCCACCTGAAATCAACGCTGATAAATGTTTAATAATTCTGGAAAAATTTAGATTGGTAGCAAAACTAGGTTAGCAGAAGCAGAAAAAGGTGTAAATACAGATGAAGCAAGACCGATAATGTAACGTTTGAAAGAATCCAATGACACTAGGCTTAAACCATACGAAAGTAGAACCCCAACAGTGCTCGCTACTATTCTCGATCCTAGATTTAAAAAAAAGTGGTTCTTAAACTAGTGACGAAGAAAACGAGAAGAGCAACAGAGGCTCATTTAACTACCAACCCAAAACAGTGCTTTACCGAAGTTGTAATTGATGTCAATGCTGCAGCACCATCAACGTATAATGGAAATCAACACTTAAAATGTGATGACTTATTGGTTTTTTTAGATGTACCAGAAAAAGCTTCACCGTTGAGTGACTCGATTATGGACATCAGGTAATATTTAGAAAAACCAGTTATTGATAAAAATGATTGTTAAAAATAAATTCGATTTGCGTTTAAAATTCGATGCAAATGGAAATTATGGTTTTATTTTTTCAAGACGCAAGTCGAAACAGTCAAGTCAAACCGACGCAACTCGAGGCTCAAGTGTATATATATTTATAACGGGTGATTTTTTTGTGGTTAGGATTTCCATGCATTAGTATTTGACAGATCACGCGGGATTTCAGACAAGGTGTCAAAGAGAAAGATGCTCAGTATGCTTTGACATTTCATAACTGAAGCCGAACGATCTGCCACAACGTCGAATTTTCAGTGAATGGGCCCTAGAAAAGTTTGCAGAAAATCCGCTTTTTTATCGACAAATTTTGTTCAGCGATGAGGCTCATTTCTGGTTGAATGGCTACGTAAATAAGCAAAATTGCCGCATTTGGAGTGAAGAGCAACCAGAAGCCGTTCAAGAACTGCCCATGCATCCCGAAAAATGCACTGTTTGGTGTGGTTTGTACGCTGGTGGAATCATTGCTGTTGGACGCAACGTTACGGTTAATGGCGATCGCTATCGTTCGATGCTAACAAACTTTTTGTTGCCAAAAATGGAAGAACTGAACTTAGTTGACATGTGGTTTCAACAAGATGGCGCTACATGCCACACAGCTCGCGATTCTATGGCCATTTTGAGGGAAAACTTCGGAGAACAATTCATCTCAAGAAATGGCCCGGTAAGTTGGCCACCAAGATCATGCGATTTGACGCCTTTAGACTATTTTTTGTGGGGCTACGTCAAGTCTAAAGTCTACAGAAATAAGCCAGCAACTATTCCAGTTTTGGAAGACAACATTTCCGAAGAAATTCGGGCTATTCCGGCCGAAATGCTCGAAAAAGTTGCCCAAAATTGGACTTTCCGAATGGACCACCTAAGACGCAGCCGCGGTCAACATTTAAATGAAATTATCTTCAAAAAGTAAATGTCATGGACCAATCTAACGTTTCAAATAAAGAACCGATGAGATTTTGCAAATTTTATGCGTTTTTTTTTAAAAAAAAGTTCTCAAGCTCTTAAAAAATCACCCTTTACAATTGCTATTACATGAAAATCTATCAAACCCAATGAATCGGGTTTAAGCAATAAAAAAAATCGTTTCGTTTTCTAGAAGTTGATCGGGTAAGTCTTGTAATACAAATTGCTACACAATTCACTTCGAATGAAATCACAAAATGAGTCCTGAACTGTTGAATAAAGGCGACATGATGTTTAATTCTCCCTAAATTATTTAGCCCCCTTTCCGTCAAAATCTTAATTCTTACATCATAATCATAAACAAGGCTTTTCTTAAAGTTTATAAATTTTTTGACGTTTATTTTAGTAACCCGTCAGCTATGAACACTTTATCATAGAAGCCATAATTACCAATATATTTACTTGAATATACGCACGCTAAGTTAGGTAAATATGTTCTAAATCGAAAATTTACTGTACTAAACCATTTACCCGAATATTCGTTCGCAGCCATTCTTACGATTTCCCCTACTAAGATCACTGGATTGTGAATAAAATGACACTTGCTTATTTTCACGCACGTTTATAATTACTACACAATTAACTTCGTCACCAGTGCTATTTCACTATAACTTTCACTAGTTTTACCGATTTTAACTTGCCGCGGTTTTCATTCAAACTGAATCTCTAAACACTTTCTGTTTGCGTATTTATATTTAATTGGCATGCTTCTAGGTCATCGTAGAAGTTTCCTTTTGTTTATTATTTCGCATGTATACTGCGTTCATGCTGTATTTTATTTGCAAGCAGTTAGTTATCCTACTGACACAGAGAGGTCACCGGTCTCCGTAACAATATATATATCTTAATCACACTGTCCTCGTCTCCAGAGCTGCGTTTTTGACCTTTATATATATATATATATATATATATATATATATATATATATATATATATATATATATATATATATATATATATATATATTTATATATATATATATACATATATATATATATATATATATATATATATATATATATATATATATATATATATATATATATATATATATATATATGTATATATGTATATGTATGTAAATGTTGCTGGATATGTGTGGTTGTATGCACTCATGTATCAAATTTTACCAAGCTTGAGTTGAATTTGCCTTAGTTTATTGATAAGATATCAATAAATTAAGACAAATTCAACTAAGATAATCTTTGTCAAATTTAAACAATTAATTGCTTTAAAAGCCAAAATGATCTCAAATGTAGACTAAATATAGGATTAAATCCAATAAGAAATTTTGGTAGAAGTTAGTGAAATTTACGTTTCTTTTGGTTAATCCAACTTTTTTATTTAGCTATGAACATTAATTTTTTGGTTATTTAAAAATTAACCATGAAATTTTGGTTAAAATAAGTAAGCTTTTTATTTTTATAACCAAAATTTGGTTATTTAAAATAAAAAATTATTTTAACCAAGAGTTAAGTCATTTATTTTACTAAGGCATTTGGTTGGTTGAAAAATACTAGGTTTTTGGTTAAGTAATCCAAGTTTTTTGGTATTTTTGACCCCAATTTTTCTCTGAGTGTATGATGCATCATTCAAAAAAGTTACTTCACACAAAATGCTATAACTCCCGAATAAATAGTCAGTTTGCTGTCAAATTAATACACTTATCGTTTAAAGATTAAAACCCTTTAAAAATCATATGGTAAAAATTCTAGTTACGCCATCTCTGTGTCATCATACGAACTTATTGAATAACCATGTGCATTCAAACAGTATATCATGTAAAGCATCTCAGATGAATCAGTTTTTGAGATAAAACTCGTGTAAATTTAACAAAATTTTCAAAATACGAAACTATCATTTCTAGGTTCTTAAATGGATAGTAAATTCCCATCTCTTAAAATCAAAGCTCAAGCGGTAAATAACTTAATTATTTTTTTCGTCTATCAATTGATGAAAGAGAAAACGTCTTCATTCCGTTCAACTATAATACATCATTTTCTGCTTAGCAGATTTATGTACACACATATGTTATATTGTATTCGACTAACCACCACAGCAAAAACGTGTAACATATCTATGCGTGCCAATATACGGTTGACAAAGCTTTCGCAATATTTCCCATGCGCGCATAACATTATTGTTGGTAAATTATTTAAACAATGTGAATTACTTTGCAATGGATGTTAGCATTTGCAAAAGCACGACATTACGTGCTTGTTATAGCACACAATCATTACGTCTATTTAATTATTTGTCATTTTATTATTATTTTCAACCAAAAATTAAGAAATTTTCGTATATCGTGGATAGGAATCAGACCCTAAAATTTTAGAGAAAGAAGCATATACACATACCATAATTACCAATAAACATGAAATGACAATTTAACCAGGTGACTTCTTCAAATGAGTTTCAAATGCGTAGACATATATACTTGTAGACAGAGCAGGTTCACGATTTTGATATATTTATAAATTTACAACGAGAATTTATATAATTATGTAACAATTTACAATACTTAACAAGCCAATTTAATAATTTATGATGGTACTTTTCGTCTTTCGATTTGGACGTCTTCCTATACCTTACAAATTCATATGTATTTGAAAAGTAAACAATTCGTCCATATGTACAATAATTACGAAGATATTCATTAAAATATCATTAAGAACCAATTTTTGGTTGTTGTTGGTCTTAGGTTTTTCTTCATGCTCGTGTATGAGGAAGAGAATTTCAAAAGTAAATAATCAAACAATCTAAGATTGTTTGTTTTACGTTGTTGTATTACGTTATTGATGGTAAACCAAGAAAATATATAAAAACAAAATTATTCCCTAAATGTTACTGTTGATTTTGGTCCTCCTTCGGCTTAATTTTTTTGGGTTTTAGTGTACCATACCCTATAATTTTCGATCTTCTAAATAAATATTAATGAGTCGAGACATGGCTCCTCATAAAAACAAGTGGATGTTGTGTGGTAATCGTGTTTCATGAAACCAGGTTAAATGTTACGTTTTCTGGTCTGGTAAAATAGTTTGTTGATTTAGGTACTCGAACGAAGGCGCCAATATAATGTAAAGACTATATATGATCTATTAACCTATAAACAATTTACATATGTATTTCAGATTTAACGACAAACTGTTCACCACAACGAACTAAATTGTTAAATTCTACAACTTTAATAATCATCGCATTATACAAACAAGATGATAATAATAATACTTAGAAGAATAACAACAAGAACATGATCATAATTTACAAGATTTTCGGGCAAACGCCCACATTTTGTTTATATACACAAACAGATTTTGGTTTCTCCTCTTTAGACAATTTTAAAGAAATCAATAAATTTTGTCTTATTTTTATGATTTACTTCTCATTTTTTATTACACACAGAAAAAAAATCTGTTTTAAGTTCCCGCAACCATATACGAGGTTTACACAATATACAATAAACAGGATGAAATTTGTGTGTTATTTATAATGATTTAAGAAATATATACGACGAGTAAAAGAAACACTGGCTGACCCTTATTTTTAATGAAATATAATGAGAATACCTGCAATTCCCATCATCATCAACTTCAGATGCATATACTCGTATATAAAGCAGCGCACAAGTATTAATTGAATAGGAAAACCAGAACATAACACACTCGTTTGTTTAAATAGTGAGTTTGTGGGAATTTCATTGTTGTAACGAATTAGTTATTAAATTAGTACGCCGTACAAGTGTGTAAGGGTTTTCGGTTTCGTATAATCAAAACCTTTGGCTAATTAGTGCTGAAATTTATTGCTGCTTTGAAATTAGGAAACGAATTTTATACTCATAAAGTGTGTTGTGACATGTGTTAGTTGTTATCCAAAATGTTGAAACTATCACTATGGATGTGGCATAATTTTATGTTTTATCACTAGTTAGGAATCCACCACTAGGTTTTATTCTAGCCAAAAAATGTTTCAATGGGTACACGCGTCAACAATATTTTTATTATTTAACCTGCAGATCTATAAAACTAAACGAGAAAATCTCAACGATTCCTGCACACTGCAAAGAATGGATACATCTGTTGTGAGTGTGTGGCGTTTACAACGGTAGATTCAGTACCTGAGCTATCAACCACTGCCAATTATCTGTGATTCCTTATATATAACTGTGCAACACGACTCACAACATATGCATATATGAATATAATAAATATCAACCCCTTCGAATATGGCTGATGATTGATGATAAAGGATTTAAATTCAAGATCACAATCACTCAATTATGTAATGTTGTCATCAGATTAAAATTATTTGAATTTTGACGTAGTCTGGCCGAAACAACCATAACTTGTATTTTTACTACTAAAAAGAGACTCTCTGACGTCTTCAATTCAACAACATCGCGGCTGCTTTCAATGTGCAGCTTAAAACAATCCCATCACGTTTTTACGTACAACAATCAGGAGAAGTCATAATAAATCATATTGAGTCCTACCTTAATCAATCATACTTTCATTGGTGTGACCACGAACAAACTTGTTCGAACAACCTTTTTAGGGCATTATTAACCATCTTTCGCAAAAACTTCATGCAACACCACTCACAACATATTACCCAGAACTATGTTTGATGGCATAGAATTGATCTTTTCGATCACACAATTTTACAGATACAACAAATGCCATGTAGAGTCAAATTGAAAATTAAAGACAACGTCTCTTTAATTTTTTTCGGTCTGATTGATTAAGTCGGCGCCTTAGCTTGCGTAGTCAATCAGTATCACCTTTTTGGAATTCACGCGTAACTCTTATAATATCATATATCCTTTAATGGTGATCGCGACGAAAAAATTTTAGAGCAATAACATATGTAGTACACAATGAATACAACAAATGTATGCATTGCATCAACAGTCACAATCGGATGGGAAATTGCGTTTCGCGGGGGAAAGTTGTAATTGGCAACAAAAAAATTATCATTCAATTCAAAAATACAATGATCCATCAAGACTACAATTAAAATAGTCAAAAATAAAAATTAAAAATCGAATCAATTATCTGTAATTCGCTAGAACTGTTGCAACACACGACTGACAGCTTAAATATATGAATGACTGACAGCTTAAATATATGAATATAATGCAGGAAATATCAAGTCCAATCCGCATATGCCGATGCTTGTTGGGATGGGATTTATCTTTCCGATCATAATCACTCAGTATTTAATGGCGTAATCAGATCAAAACTACTGACTCACCTAAACTGAAAACACTCTATATATAACTAGAATTTTACTACTAAACTCATAAAGATATTATATTTGTTGCCAGACACTCAACTTCAAACAGGCTCTTTACGTATTTAGCTCAGTCCGGCTTTCCCAGTGTCTTATATGACCCATACGCTGTCAATCATGCCTGGACAATCGTGTGGTTTTGCATGCTGATTGACAGTGTATGGTTTTGATTGAGTGATTGCTCATGCGGACTGTGTGGTTGTAGATTTTTTTGATATTTTTGTTTGTTGTACATGCAAAACTCCGTAGTCTATGTTTAATTTGCTCAGTCGTGTGTTTAAATTCGAGTGTGCATAGTATGAAAATGTCAACAATTATAAATAAAGAGTTTTGGACTGAATTTATGGAACTCTATAAAAGTTTACCAGCACTTGGATGGTCAAAAGCCCAGATTCCAACAACAGAATTTTAAAAAATTTTGCTTATGAGGAAAAGGTTCAAAAATTAAAAGAAATTGAAAGAAATGCAAACCGTGACATGGTTGTACGAAAAAATAATACTTTTCGTAGTAATTATAGATGCGAATTTTGTTTTTTTTTTTCGTTTATTTCTATGCATTCTGTTTTGGGGCTCAAGGCACTCCCAACTATTTCGCGGTTCGCTTATTTACATCCTTACCTTACGCTTTGCAGCCAAATCGAGGACGTACGGCTATAGGTCCGATTTACCTAACCATCTACACATTGCATAGCTCCATGTCAGCCTATAGTACATGGGTCGGCCCATGGATTCTGCACTCCAACAGAGGATCATAGTTGTGTTCATTCACACCACCGACCGTAATCAAGTGGTGAAAATCCCTTTTGCAACCTGCCCCTATCGGGATTCGAACCCGGTACCTCCCACTCCAAATGCCGCAGCTTTAATCACTGCGACACCTGGGCGGTCATACATGCGAACTAAAGAAAATAAATCAAAGCAAAAAATCAGGCGCTGGTGCTGAAGATATCGTCGAATCGTCTCTCTGGTATTTTGATTTACTTAGTTTCGAAGAGCAGGAAGGAGTTTTGATAGATGAATAAAATAGATGAATTTGTTGATTTACAATTTTTTCGTAAACTTTGTTTTGCCATGGTACGGAACCTAACGTATTAAAATACTCGCAACATTTATTTCGGAGGCCTTTTGCTTCGTTAATTCCATTTTGAGCCCGTGTACCGGTAATATTATCCAGTTGATCATTATCGCAACGCCACTCGGCTTTAACAATTTGTGTTCGATTGATGTCTTCTTTATCGAAACCATTGTTTAAATAAATGCTTTCTTTTTTTTCCTTAGGTAATTATGCAAATGGCAACAAGCCAATGTTATTGTAGTTACCTTTTCTGGTTGTAAATTTATTGGTTTAAGCAAAATCCTAAATCGTGAAGCTAAAATTCCGAAAACGTTTTCGACAATTCGCCGAGCACGAGATAACCTATAATTAAAAATAATTTCCTCCTTCTTTACAGTGGCATATTTTCATTGGATCCTGGTAGAGCCTTATGATTTGGCAAAAACAAAGTTTTATTTTCAAATTTCTCAAAAAGTTTTGTTTGCTTGAAAACACCACCGTCAGAAGCTCTTCCATTTACTCCAACGTCCACCATGATAAATTCATAATTTTGCATTTGTAAGTGCCATTAATATTATTGAAAATATTCCTTTATAATTGAAATAGAAGGAGCCAGAATGAGGTGGCTCGGTTATGGTAATATGTTTTCCGTCAATAGATCCAATGCAATTGGAAAAGTTCCATAATATGTATATCAAATGATTTTACCTATTTTTTCCATTCATCTGGATTTGTGGGTAGTTAGAAATGAAAATAATTTTAGACAAATTACAAATAGAGTTAATTTCTATTGTAATATTTTTTTTAATTTGATTGTGACGATCCAGCTAGAAAGAAAACAAAAATTATCGATGCAGACAATTTAATTAAATTGGTTTGCAGCCACCTTAAAGAAAGCTATAATAATGGGATAAGCAAAGGATTGGCCTCAAAATATGCTTAAATGACAAAACATCAACACATTTTTGCAAGAAAAATTATTTCAGATGTACATACCACTGTTTCATCCAAAATTGTCTATTTCTTGTTTTAGTTTTTTCCCTCCGCATTGCTAATCCTAATCAAATCGCCACGCAAGCCTCTTCAGACATATTTTAAAACTGATGAATGTGCAAAATGCATGTGTTGTGTGAGGGAAAATCATGATTGTGCAATCATACGATTGCTCATGCATGATTGTGTGGTGTATGCGGCCTATTAGCTTTGCCAGTATCAAGTGTGCCTGGTGTTATATAGAGTTAATGCGGTAACCATCACTGTTACGTAGAGCAATTAGAATAAATATAATCATTTTACCTTCATTATGGTGTGACCTACGGATAATTTTGTTTTTTTAGGCATTACTAACACACGTCTCTCGGCATAAGAACGATATCACGGATGTAGTGCGGATTTATATACAGCAAATAATGGATACATTGTTTTAACAAGTTAATTGGATGGGAAATCACTTTTCGTAATATAACGTATATATATGTATATATATCAAGCTAAGTCGTATATGCCTGATTGAGATGGAATCTTTTTGTTTGATCAGTGTTATTAAATGACGTCACCAGATCGAATCTAGTGAAACAATATTACGGAATACACAGGATAACATATATACACTCAACTTAAAAAAATATTATGTCTTCAACTCAATAGCAACAACGGAGCTGGTTGTAGATTCAGCGCCCTGAAGCTGTCTATATCAGTGTCACCTTGGATTGGCATTCCTGTATTAAACACACAGCACTGTCACGTACAGCAATTATATAAAATAGCATCATAAAACACCCTGGAAAAAATTGAAAATATGACAATGAAATGCCATAACGAGAAAAGATCTGAGAATTCTTTATAAAACGATGTTGTTGGCAAAATAGGCGCGTATTTTTTAACGAGCGGTGTTTAACCTATACTTTAACGACATGTTATCTATAATAATAATAAATAATTAAATGCTTAAAAAAGTAATAGATTTCTATCTCATATTTCAAATTAGTGATGTGTGATGTACAGCAAGTACCATTAAATGTAAACCTATCCGAATTAATACTAAAATTCTCTGTATCCATCTTCATAGACACATATGGTATAAAGTATGTTTTTAATTATCATTATGTCTAATATTACATAATATATTCAGAAACATAATTAATTTAAAAATTAATATAAAATTAGTAATAACAGAATGAAGTAGTAAAAAAGCTTTAAAATCTTATATATCACCATACAAAATAAACCCATATAGTAAAAGCTTTCTATACTCATATCTTACAAAATACACAAGAAAACTGAAAAAGAAGCTTTTACTACTTGACACATAATAATATCAATGACATTAATTAAAATATATGTACATGCTATCCTATAAATTCTTAAAGAAACTGTATCTAAAAATATTTTATATTTTGTGTATATGTTAATGGTATCAAGAAAACTGAAGATGCTGTATACAGTTATGATATAGTTATAAATCTTGGAATACGTACACACACACACATACCGTAAAACATATTTATTTGTCAAATAGTGTATTATCAATAGTAAAAGTTTCAAAACGTAACGAAGCTTGTTGGTTTCGGTTTAACTATTATCACCCATATGTTTATATGTAGATGTATATGTGTTTACATGTCTGGGACATATTTAAGAAACTTTTACTGTACATTAAAAGTGTTTATATACCGAAAAGATTATGAAATTTATGTTTATATATAGAGTACACATTTTGAAAACTAAAAATTACGTGACCTATGGTAATAATATTTATGTCCTTTCTCCAGTCCCATTTTCATTATCATTAATTGGAGAGGCAACAAGGAGCTATTTCAAAAATTTATAATGTTCTTTCATTAAGTCAACAAGACAATAATTTTAAGGATAAATTTACTTGTTGTGTCTTTATTGTTATTGCTATAAATATTGCTGTAAAGAGTATGTAATGTATGTGTATGGTTGTGGCTAGGTTCCCAGCTTTTAATTTAATTTATGTCCTGTTCATTTCCATAATTTTTATATGTTTGAATAATACAAATAATAAATAATTTTTATTATACTGTTTCTGTTAAAAAAAAAACTACTGTACATATTATATTACTTAAAATATTGTTTTGTATGTACATAGCAGGATATATGTACACAACTGGCAATAGCTGATTGGACGGGTATTAACGGAAACACAAAATTTTAGATTGCTCAAAAGATTGGAGGAAGGCAGGCTTCACGAGTATTCATATGAGTTGGCCAGTTACATGTAAAAAACATGTAATTTTTACATAATGTTAGTTTTTACATTCCATATGTTAAAACGTAAAATATGTAAAAAAAACTAACGCGCCATCTCTTATCAATCCAATTATAACTAAAGCACCATCTGTTAAAAATCTTCTTACTATTTTACGAATAGAATTTTTGATATAATTAGCTGTGTGTCCTTTTTTCTAAACTAAGGAAAATAACGGAAATAGGGTTGAGATAAAACAATTGTATGAAGCCCATTTTCTGATATGATGTATTGGAGAAAAGGGTTTCGTATCGAACTTTTAGCGTCAGTCCACACTAGAGACCGTTTCATATTGCTCAGGAACTGCCCACATTGTGTAGATGCTGTTTTCATGGTTTGGATGAAGAAAATAAACTGTGGGAAGTGCAACCTATTGTTAATGCTGTAAGACCGCGATGCAGAGAAATAAAGAGAATTGTAGGTCCGTATTTGATTAATGAACAAATGATCGCGTTTACTGGCCGATTAACAGAAACGTTGTCTGCAAGATCGTTGATGTTGTTCAATAAATATTTTATAACCGATACGTGGCAATGTTGTTAACAGCAGTAGTTCAAGAACTGGTTGAAAATGTCTCTCGGTGGTGTAAGGGATAGAAATCTTATATAGATGTTACTTGTCCAGCTGCAGTCAGGAACAACAATAAATTCCTGGGTGGCAAAAACGTGTGTGACCGGATGATTGAATATTATCGGACATTCATAAAAACAAACAATGGACACTTAAGTATCGTTACATTTTTTGGTCCTCGCAACAGCAAATTCTTGACAAATTGTTACATCCAATCGGCTACATCCAAAATAAAAAGTTTTTTGTGTGATTTTGGGTGATTTCAAAAGGGATTAAGAAACAATTAGTTTGGGCGGAAATCTGTTGCCAGTTGCAACAGAGGTAAGAGATTTTTCATAACTTTAATCGTAGTAAGAACTCATGTTTCGATCAATTAATACGCAAATTGGTCAACTTATGATGCAATAAATCACGATATCTGATTAGCGTGGCGAACTTGGCTAGGACACAACCAGTTATGTCAATCTTTGGTTTGATTAAAAAATAAATCTTCGACCCTAAAGTTTTATGTTCACTTAACACCTACAAAACTTCATTCGTCTATACTCGAAACAAAGTTTTCTGTTTTTATTTCCAACATTGGTGTTCAAATCATGCTTATATATTTTTAGGGTTTTGGAAGGTTTTTACATGGATAACTTTTAATGTCATAAAATTTATTGAGAGTAATAAGCAAATAAATTATGAGTATTTTACTATATATACGACGATTTTGTGTTTTAATAAAAACATAGTATTTCTATAAATAGAAGAACAAAAACTAAATTATATTAATTTAATTTATGACGATAGTACGAACATATATGTAAACATACGTACACATCCACAAATTTATATTACTATACAAAAATATATGAATTCATTGAAGTGGTTTAATTTAATTAGAATTTATTTATAAAAATTTACTATTAATTATTTTATAATGATGTGGTTCTTATTATATGTATATAAACTCATAAATTGTTGTTATGGAGACATTACTGATTACACAAGAAACCTTACTATACAATACACCTCTAAGCACAACAGTGTTTTCGTTAATTTCATATTGGAGTTCGGAGAAACTTGAAAATTCATATTTAGTTCAATCGTTCACTTCAAAACCAAAACTCATGTATTTAAATTAAACTTCAGTGCTTTTATACATAATCGAAAATGCAAACGTGTAATTGAATAAAAAAAAAGCTTTTAAAACGAATTGTAAAACAAACAACAATGTTTTTGTTCTAATCGGTTTGCTCAATACACAATTTATATATGACGTTGGTTTATATGTACAAACAAATTTGTAAATCAATCAATAAATAAAACAATAAAATTTGGAATTTTGTAAATCCTGAAAATATTTGATGCAATTTACGTAAATAGAGTGAAATTTTAAAATAATTGTCGATGGAATTCGTATACTAGCTGTTCGGTGTATATATATGTACTTGTCAGATACATTTTTAATTTATATTTATTTCATTAATTAATTAAAAGTTTAAAACACACAATCCTACAACATATATGCATATGTGAAAATGTACTCATAGACAAGTTTTAATTTAATTCGTTATCAAAATCGTATTTAATAATACAATAAAAGCATTTTGTTTGATATACGTCATATATTATGATGTTCGATATGATTTACCTGCATCAATGATAATAATTTTTTAATGTATCGTACATTTTGTTTTCGAAATCGATCGAGTGATAGATGTAATTAATTAATTTTAATAGAAAATTGATGTTTTGCAATTTAAAGTTTAAATAAAAGTTATGGCTTAAGTAAATATATGAAATTCATTGATGCAATATTAACATCGATAAGTGAATAAGTTTTGATTATTGCAAAAATGTTCAAATAAAGATGGCATATTGAATTGTGTACATGATATGATTTTTATTGCCACCATATATTCGCGATTTTCCACTGATGGTGTGACAGTATCAAAATCTCCATAGGCACAGATATCTGAATAAAAATCTTGACAAAAATAACCAAAAGTTGGGTTGCTCAACGCCGGGAGCTTCCAGCGTTGACACAGTGAATTACTTTGTTAGATTCTAAGGTTAACGCCAACACGATTTTATCTTTTAATGGAGAGTTTAAATTTACATTATACAGTTGGTTGTCATTTGATAGAATTACTTCAAATTGTTTATCATAACAAATAAGCGTCGTATTAATTATATCATAACAAATAAGCGTCGTATTAATACTAACATAATTCGTTGATTTAACCCCATATTTGGTTTACCCGTAAAATTTCAATTTGAATCAATTTTCATTTTATTGAAATGTTAATATTTATTATAGGACCATTATTTAATTTTAATAAATAGAATTAGGAATTAAATAAATAATCTGCTAAAAGCTCTTTCCAAAAATACTGAGTGCGAAACTTAGTAATTACTTTGCAACTGTTGAATTCGGAAAAAACTACGTGGTTTGGTAGATTTGAACTTATGAAGTGATCATTAACAACTGTATAAATTATCTAAGTTGATTTAATGGAATAGTACAAATGGATCGGGATTAAACTACCTCGATCTACAATTATTAGAGATTAGTCGTTCAAAATAACAAAAGTTGTGGGTTTCATACATAGATGGTGCTTTCCAAACAAACACCATTTGTGGGAAACTTCGCTTTTTCATTTCAACTTGAAAAGGGTAAAACGTAAGCACATAATTTACTATGAGGCCGAAACAAACACCATCAAAAACTAAGACCAACAGCGCAGACATAAGATCAACTTACAGTGGTATTAAACATGACTCGTCAATGTTTTTCCAAACGTGTATTTGCTATGGGGAAAAATTCCAAATGGAGAGACAAAAGTAAAATCGTAGACCTCCTTATCCTAAATTTAACTTTCATGGCATGAAAGAAAAAACTTCCTGCATCTAATTTTTATGAGAACTGAATCTTTTTCGAGAATCCTAAATGTAAAATGTCGTGGTTTTCACCTCAACATTTACAGCACGGCCAAATCGCAACGGAAAAAAATGCTCAGCGTTTGGTGGGACGAGAAAGAAATCTAATACTATTAGCTTCTGAAACCGAGTAAAACTGAGTCAACAACCAACGCTACTGACAACAACTCATCAATCTGAACCGTGCAGTGCTCAAAAACGACTACAATGGGACACGAGACACGAATGAGTGATGTTGCAATACCGAAACGCTCGATGTCATAGCACTCCCAACGTCCAGAACTCTGAGATAGGATCTGTATAATCACATCGGCGTTATTCGCCAGACCTGAACCCCTCGAATTTGGCGAGGCTACACATGGCCAGTTGACCGAAAAAATCCAAAATAGATTGAATGAATAGTTTCGGCTTAAAGAAGCGTCGTTTTATCATCGTGGTGTTTTTGTATTGCCAGAAAGATGGAAAATAAATGTGGATAGTGCAGGACAATACTTGGAATGGACCATTTTTTATATTTCTATTGAAACTTTCCATTCTTCATTTGAAAAAACGGGAATTTAGTATTAAACAAACCTTATTCATCGGCATATCTATACAGAAATCTAGAGAGCTTATAGATGATACATTTCATTAGTTATATTTTTAATGTATATTAATTTTGGCTTCAACCCATTTTTAATCTCAAGCATTTTTATATTGTGGCTCACAAAATATAGTGACTATTTTGCTTATTCACTGATATCATTTAGTGGTACTTTTTTCAGTAGAGATTTTATGATAGAACACGAGTGTATTGTGTCAGAGAGGTATGGTAATTTTGTTCACATTTTATCATGAAAAGACACAGGGTCTACAAATTGTTCAGCTGAATTACGAAAGTAGACATTCTACGAGTAATGTGACTTAAGGTCTACAGAATTGCTGCATTATTAAGAAAAATTACCGTATTTGGGCTGAAAAGCAACCCGAAAAGTTTCAAGTGGTACTATTACATCCAGAGAAAACAACGGTATGGTGTGGTTTATAAGCTGGTGGTTTGTGATCGGTTCACATTTTTTTATAAATGAGGCCAGTTTGAACGTAATTGTAAATGGCTTCCGTTTGCGCACCATGAAAACAGACTATTTATTACCTGAAAATGAAGCCTATGACCTTGACGACATATCATTCCAACAAGAGGTTATTTGCCACATATGTCGTGAAACCATGACTTTATTGCGTGAACAATTTAAATGGTTGCAACTAAAGGTCATTGATATCACACCTCTAGACTTTTTCGTTTTGGACCCATAATCTATACCAAATAATTTAGATTCGACCATGTTAGCCGCAATTACGGCCAACAATTAAATAAAAACAGTTAAATTTTCTAGTATACGATATGAGCTTTTCACTTTGTTTAAAAATTAAACAAAGTAAAAAATACTAATGTAATTATTTCTGTTCATATATATAATTTTTAATGAATATCATACAAAATTGTGATTAATTTAATTCAATTATAATAATAAATTAATTATATTAATACAACCAATGTGTCTTTTCGAAAAATAAAACCGAAATATCTTAAAACAGCAACAAGAGCAGCAGCATCTCGTATGCAGGACAAACCCAAAAAAGAGTTTTATGGAACGACATATGGGAATTTTATGGGTTTTGAATAAAATGAATAATGACTTTTCAGTTTTGTATGTGTTGTTTTATTTTCTTACGTATATTTATCATCAGGTATATAAATAATGAAGAAAACGATGGACCTCCAGAGTTGATTAATTATATCACAGTTGATTGATTTTTTTTAAGTTGAGTTTTATGTCGTATCTATATAAACGAATATAAAACATCATAATATTATTATTATTGGAATGAAATGTGTTCCGATTGAATTTAATTTCAATTATAACTGCCCTTGTCTTATAGCCACATATAAGATTATTGAAGCAATTCAGATGCATGCGCGCTACCATATATACACACATATACATACACAATAGAATAAGAAATATTTTTATTGTTCTCAGGATTGGAATGATAATGCAATTTCCGACGCCAGTAATGACGAGGAGTAAAAATCTTTGTTAGATTTTATGTCTGTCTATCTTCAACTATTATTTATATTCATCATGAACTATCTTTTGCATGATAGAATCAGTAACATACATATAAAAACATACGTTTACGTATTATACAGTAGGTAAACCATATACAGCATATTCATCATACGTTTAATTTTAGTTTTATATGAAAAGTTGTCTATTTGCTGTACGTTTCCGTTTCATTATTATATAGCACACAGGCACACAAACAGAACACTCAAAAATATAACTGACTCATCATTATTTTATCTGATTTATTAAATTTTTCAAAAAAAAATAGAATACAACCGTCTATAGTTTTATTCGGATTATTAAGGAGATTAGAATAGAAATTTGATTGAAAAATTGGATAACAATAAAGTTTTCACTATACACATTTCATTCATATGGTTAATGTAACGTATAATTGTAATAATCTATGATATACAATGTATGAAACTGTCTAGTCATAACAATATACGAGAGTACGTGTTGATGCTCTATATAGGACATATGCGATTAGGACTTGGATGAGTTTATGGGATTATGAACAAATATGAGGTTAATTTGATGAATTTTATGGATAATTCAATACAGTGTTATTTCGATTTGTAAAGGCGTTTCATGTTCAAGAAACTTGAAATATATATATATATATATATATATATATATATATATATATATATATATATATATATATATATATATATATATATATATATATATATATATATATATATATACTTTCTACCAAAATTCAATTGTAGAGGATGGAAATTTAACCCTATTAGCTTATTCACTCCCATAGCTCATTGATGTTTATTGGGACTTCACTGTAACCTCGCATCCGCCTTTTAAAAAGTGCTCACAAATTCTCTTTTGGCTTTAAATACGTTCTTTGTTCATGTCATTTTACATTGTAAATCAACAATTTTTATACGATTTTGGCTGGGTGCTTGAGATCTCGATCTAGTTAAAAAACTATTTTGTCGATTGGGTAGGCACATTCATCAATAAACCTTGGCAACATTCTTTTAAATAGTTTATATATTTCTTTGTTCATTATTCCATTTATCTTATTAAAGAACCAATATTCCACCAAGTAAAGCAGACCTCAACCGTCAAACTTTAATAGTTTCGTTATGTTTGATGTTTTTGTAATTTTTCACCAGGTCTGTGCCAATAGTATTCCTTTCCACTTGATTGGTTTATTTTGGCTTCAGCTGACCAAATAACTCGTTGACAATTGCCTACATTCCAAGTTTTATGTTTTTTTTAAGTTTAAGCGAGCTTTAAATTTTATTGGATAAAGCTTATTTTTTTGTTTGACTCGATTGACAAATCTAATTCTTTTAAGTGCTTTCGCGTTTTCCAAATACTTAAGCTGAGTTCATACTTCAATTTCTTCGTTCATTCATTCGTTTGGTAATTTTATTTTTACGATTCATACTATGGTCAAATTTCATGTTGTCTCTTTTACTCAATGTTGGTTGAGACAAAAAGTTAAAATTAAACTATCTCTTGTGAAAAAATGTAGAAACAAAAAATTCTCGAAATGTAGAAACAATAAATTTTGGAGTACTGCGATTTGGCGAAAAAATTGTTTGAATGATTGAATGAAATTGAAGTATGAACTCAGCTTAACAGTTTTGTTGATGCCTTTGGGTTTATTTAACGGTATTTTAATTCATTGGGTACCAGTTTTCTCTCTTTCTTGACCAACTAATCGCAAAGTCCACAGACTACCAATTTTTCTTGAAGAATGTCCTGTTCAATCAATGATTTGATAGAATTATCTAGTTCTGTGATTAATAACTGTTATATATTAAGAATAATAACTGTCGTTTCAACACCAACAGACATTATTTTCAATGATTTGTTATTTGTAGGTAAAGTTCTGTCTGTCTGTTTCTATCTTTGCAATCTGTTTTGAGGCTAAAAACTCTCCTAAATCTTTCGCGGTTCGCTCATTTACGTCGTACATTACATAGCCAAATCAGGGACGTACGGCTATAGGTCCAATAAAAGTAGAACCATCTGCACATTGCATAGCAAAATCCCAAAATAATGCACACATGGAAGAGGGGTTGACCAATTCTAAGTAAACTTCTTGGCCAATGAATTCTAAGTAAAAAATGTTGATGTAGCACTGTACCCTATATCTTCAAAACTACTCAAGGATTTATAGTTAGCTCTGCTCCAGCTAACTGCACCACCGAACTGACTCAAAACAACTGTCACATATATGCTTGATTAATCAATACAATCATCTACCTCCGCATGGTAGAGAAACCTCAAAATTCATATTTATTTTAGTACAACATAGAAATGTATCACATAATTTATGACATATAATGTCAAACAATGTATATATTAAACAAAAGCAATAATTAATGTCATTATTATTGTGATTACTAATTTATTATACTAACACACAGCATAGTGACGTTATTGATATGGTCGTTTTTCAATTTGACTAACATATAAATTATATAGGACAACAAAAAATTTATTAATTAATAATCAATAATTCTATATTTATCTTTATAAATATTTAATAAAGGAAACAAAAATAATATTATATGTGTCTGCTATTTCATAATTAACAAAATTTGTGTTTTATTTCGTATGAACAAATTATATTTATTATTTTAACTCATTTGGAGTGACGTAATCAAATACTATGTTTGACGCAATCTAAATTTTTTGTACGACACTATAAATTCCGCAGTTCAATTACTATGCAAATATTTCTAAACCATTTACTGGTCGGAATGGAACAAGTCTGTTGCTGATTGTATTGAGCAGGAAAAAGAGTTCAGTCAAAAACATGGAATTTCTTCTAAGCTTTAAACTTGGAAACAATTGTAATATTATATAAAAAGCTTTGAGCGCTTTTCACAGGTGTATCCAACATCACTTTGATGTGAAAATTTAATGATTATTTGCTTGATACGCATCAACACTTGTCAACTTGTAAATTTGTCTTGAAAGTTTATAATTTAAAGGAAGCAGTCAATTCTCATATAAGGTTTGATAATCCAAAATTATCTGATTCATACGAGTATCTGATATTCTTAGAATTCGATTGAGTGATGTTAATTCATGAGGTTACGTAATTTAGTAAGCATCTTCATGTTGTAAATAAATATAATACCTTGCTTCTTACAAGACATCTTTCAAAGGATTATATAAACCTAAATTCTCCCACATATGCTAAATACATAGAGTATTAATATCCAGTGCTGTTGATAAATTAGCTTTGAGCTATTTTGCTTAAAGCTTTTTTTTTCAATTTATGAACAATAATCTAAACAAAATTAAAATTGTAGCATACACGGCATTAAAGATTATAATATTGTTACAAACCACCTACTCCCAATTCTTAACAATTTGTTTGACAATAAAGAAAAAAATTCTTAAAATTATTAATGACTGCTTTAGCAAAGTAATTTTTCTCTTTTTATATCCGCGATATATGTTCATATAATATCTGTATTGCATGAGTATGTATATATAGATATAAATAAGCACGCATCTACAGTTACCGCATTAGTTATTTAATCTCGATATATATACGCAAATTGACATGACGAAATGATTCTGTCATTAAGAATTATGCGATTACTTTGTGAATTTATACAGCTCTTCAATGGAATTCTTTGTGTCGAAAATAATAATAATCTTGCTGGCTTATGGCTATTTAGAAATTTGATCACGAAATTGTTTCGATCTAATCAATATCGTCTATCAATATAAGTCAAAAATAGATTTAATTTTTTTTGCTAATATACGAATGAGTATAAAAAAAATAATTTATAACGAAACTGATATGATCTTGATATATCATTAGATTACTCGATCATTTTTTTGTATTTGCCTGGAATTTTAGATTTAACGTGATTTTTAATTGGTGATAATATAGTTCTGATAGATGTTTATACGTCTCTTTATAACAACTATTTCCGTTAACGTTAGATATATATATATATATATATATATATATATATATATATATATATATATATATATATATATATATATATATATATATATATATACATATGTTTATATATAAATTCTAACATTATGTAATCGCACAGTTATACTAGTGTACGAGTGCAGGTTTAAACATCTTTATCGATACATAGTACAGATGAAAGTAATTGTTGCTCATGCATAATTTTTAGTCTCTGATCACTTTCCTGATTTTGTTTGGGAAATTGTAGTTTAACGATTACTAGTGTAAAGGCTATAGATGTGTCAAAATAATTTTTGTGATAAACAAGATTAGAAAAATAGCCTAAACTGCCATCTAATAACGTGAGCAAAACTAAACCGAATGTAGACAACCTTTGAGAAGTTGTTTCAAGATGTGTTAAATATTGCTAAAATGAAGCAGATAATATTAACTTCATTTTCTAAATAATAAAAAAATATTTTAATCCGAACTACACTTTTTACATAATTTGCATTCATTAGTTCAAATGTCATTCAAAAAAGCTGGAACAATCCAAAAAGTTGATACGATGGCTGTTTTTGGTATGTCAAATGGAACCACTAGAAACTGAAGATATGCAGTTACCAGAAAGGTGATATGTAAAGTTGAAAATTATATCGGTGCTAAACAACGAACTTTATAAGCAACAGGTGGATCACGATTTCTATTTGATATGCAATGTCATATGTCACTTAGGAATGTCTGATAAAATGTATGCCGTTGCCCTGAATAGTAAAACCACAATTTGTAATGACGTTAGGAACCGATTATTCGTTGACGTCTAACATCTACTAATGAACCTGTATTACATAAAATATCTGCACCAATAATCGGTGTTGATATATCAGCTAATATAAACTTACATACGAAATTTCTTCGCATCTTCTATATACGCTGGTAGATTTTGAACATTTTAAAACACATGACACTGCTAATAATATTGTCTTCGTTTTTTGCATGTAATTTACGTTTTATGTATATTTTACATTGTTTTTTATACATAATTTACATATTAGAAACGTTTTAACATGTCAAATCCCAACTGTGATTTCCCTACTGATACCCCACTTATGAAACTCTTTCAAACTTAGTTTAAAGCTGATTCATCATTATCATTCAAAGACTATCACAGTATACATTGCTCTTTGTAGGACTAAAGCACTGATAAGCAAGATGAATCGATCTTTTAGCTCTCCACTCTAACTGGATAGATTATATAAAATTAAATCCATTTACATGTTACATCTTAAAGTTTTACTCTTATAAATAAGTACAGTAAACAGTTTTGTCATAATGAGCTTAGTTTGTTTTCTTATGAACTTTATGAACTGTACTCTTATTAAATTTATCCCGTTTTCTGTAACACAGCACAATTATATTTACTATGGACATTTTCAAGTACTTACTATAAGGAGTGACAAACGTAAAGGAAATTTAGATTTCAAATTACTCAATAAGAAGTTCTATTGGTCATCTGTTGGTTTATCAAACTGTGGGTTAACTTCAAAATGCAATTATGTGTTATACTGCAAATAATCTGCAGAAGTGCCTCCAAAGTTGTAAATTTAACAAAAATCTAATAAAAATATAAGATTTGATCATCATAATAAAGCAGCAGCTTTATGAATAATTTTCCACTTTAAAGTTTAAACTATCAAATACCACTTTTCATATTTATTGTAGTAAATAATAAATTTTCCATTTTTATGCTATACACACATACGTACATAATAAAATATAATGTCTGTATGTATAATTTTTAAAATTTATGATCATTATACCGTTTTTCCAGTATTTCTTCTGATTTTCGTATTATTAAATTTTTATCGTAACATGGTGTGGTGGCGAATAAATGCCATTATATTATGTGTATATATAGTTACGTCATTGTGTATGTCTATTTTCTAGATACATATAAGAAGGCGACATAATAGTGAGCATAAAAATATAATAAATATAAATAAGGACATATAACTATATGTACATAGGGAAAAACTATGTATGCATATAATTTTTCTGGGTAATGGTTTCATTTTTTACTATTTATAGACATGTGTATGTCTATATATATGCATATACGAGTAATGTGTGGTTCTGGTTGGCTTATTCAATTTTCCTTCCATTCGATTTCGCCAATAATTCAAATTGAATAATTTTATTTATGTTACCATTTACATATTTTCATACTTGCTATTTTGCCGCCCTATATCACTTTTTATTTAGTTATAAGGATGTATCGTATACTATTTTGATATAAACTACTCGTTATATTAATGATATGTCAAGTGAAGAAAAATTGCATTAATTTGCATTTTCTACGAAATAAAATATATTACCAAGCATATGTGAGCGGATAAACCTGCAGATTACTTGCTTTAAGATTTCTAATCACAAAACTACTCCATACAAATTTCATTCAAAAATCAAATACAATCAGACAGTCTCGTATATAACCAGTAAATCAATTTGTCAACTTATAATGAGATTTTATAGGCAGAAGAACAAAAAATATACGATTTCCAAAGTGACAACACAAAATCAAAATCGAAATTTAATTAAAAAAAAACATAAAATGGCAAAAAAAATTCAAAAGAACTGATTGATTGGCACAATATATCATCTGGCAATCCACCCACCGCCAAACAATCAAAATATTAAACAAAAATTTCCATCAAGTGTTGATTGAAAGGAATGTGCTGAAGTGGGTGAACTTTTTTATATTGTTCCTACTGGTGAGAAGCTTCGTGAATTTCAATTTGTTCGTTGTTTTTAACCGTTTAACCAATTATTTAGAATTTGCTAGGTTCTCAAGAATATTATTTTGATGAAATTATTCGATTGACAGTTACATATAAGAAAATTTGTTGATGTGACACCATGTGATTTTTTTTGTATATTTGTTCACTACTTTATTGGTTATATATTAAAGATTTTCATGACTGGACTATTTTTCAAGCCCAGTTCATTTATTTACCCCATAACCAAAATCAATATTTTCCAGTTTATATATTGACAGATATATTAATTGTTCATGTTTTGTTAATTTAATCAGTTATTTCATGCTTTATGACAACTTTTTTTTAAGTTAGATTAATGCTGACGGGTTCTTTATTGCATTCTTACCGAGTGTAAATTATGTCCTCAATTTTTACTAATGTAGTTTGGATTATTTAGCCGATTGCTTCCACTGAAACTTCGGTCACTATCCAGATAAACTGCAATGGCTTTTAAGTGCAACTATACATTAAAATATTAACCAAAACCACTACGTCAGAACTTCTCGTAATAACAAACTTAACAAGAATATTTTTAATTTCTTATTTCCAATTTCTCATTGGCATAAACAATATGTTCAATCGAACATTTTTCAATTGACCCGATAATAAATAATCGCTTACAAATTGAGCTATTTTTTACAATGTCTTCGTTTATTTTCGTACCAACGAGTTTATGAAATAAATCCGAATTGAACATTTCTACGAATTATCTGTGAAAAATCAAACAACAACAACAAACAATTCTATCAATTTGGTCTAATAAATTATTTAAATGTGACATAAAATTTTTACAAAAATAGAATTTTGTTTACACAGACCAAGCGAGATATAGGAAAATGAATATAAAATCCAACGAAAATGACGCATAAAAATTCTTATAACCATTGTGAAAAACAAGCAAAGTATATTAGACTTTATTTCCAATAAATTAATTAACTTACTGATGGGTTAAAACGAAATGCCAAATGATTTTTATTGTATGAGTCTGTATAATCTTTGAATCTGAAATAAATTATGTAAGACAATTAGATTATTATATTGTTGCGGTATCTGGAAGTTATTTCTATGAACGAATCAATTAGTTTAACACGAGATAAGTGATGCTGGTAATGGAGATGGAAAATTAACAGGTCATTAATTCACCGCAATGTGTGTAGTATTTTATAATTTTGTATATAAAATTACATTATTGTTGTATAACAATATTAGTTAGCTTTGTTCTTGTAATGATGCTTAAGTTAATAAAACAATGTAACTAAAATAAGTCCAAAAGAATGTCTCCACTAGTAAAAGTTGCCGCAGTTTTTGCAGTTCATGGTTAAAGTGTAGAGAAATCTACAATTGCTATAAGCACCAACGAAGTTAACTGAATCTATTTTAACTAATTCTGGGATGTCTGCATGATATGCGGTTAAAACAACAACCAACCATCTCATAAAATCATTGAAATCGAAATCTTAACTATAAATCCTATTGATATGTTTCTTATATCACATTTTTATAAGAAACAATAATAAAACAATGAAAATAAGGGATTTAAAATCCTTGATGCCGTAAATTTTATTAAAAAAGAGAGACGTTGAGAAGAGAACCGACTAGAAGCAGTTTCAAAAATAAAACTACCCCTGTTCATGCTATCGTTTGATAAATCCGAGCAAATAGAAAAAAATTACAATATAATTAGCATACTCAACATGCGAATTAAGATTGAAACTGTTAAAAAAAGCAGTATACAAAAATAGTACAATGTAAAAAATGTCAAAGCTATAACCATACGCAAAGATATTGCGAACGCGAATCAAGATGTGTCAAATGTGCTGGAAAGCATCCAACACAAACTTGCAAATTATCTAAAGAAGAACCAGCAAAATGTATAAACTGTAATGGTCAGCATCCGGCGAACTACAGAGGGTGTGAGGTTGCCCAGCAACTACAGAAAATGTGAGATAAGGCACCAACCCCTTCTAAGTCATCCAAACAAGGATCGAGTAAAAAATGAAGTACATATGCGTAGGGAGAATTATACATATGCGCAGGTCACTTCAAATATGAAAGTATCTGACACCAACGAAACTGAAAAATTCAAAAACTCTGTCCAAGCAATTTTAAATAGCCTTGAGGAATAGAATACACTAAATAAGTTAAGTCTGGATCGACTCAATCTGCTGGAAATATCATGTTTCAAAATAGTTAAAAAGAAATAATGTCTGCTATACGTAGTTCAGTTCATAATTCCATAGCAAAAACCAGACATCAAAACCACTCATTAAGAATAGCCATATGGAATACAAACGGACACAACATCCAGCAGAAATAGAACTATTTTTAAACGCTCAGAAAATTGATATATTCTTAATATCAGAAACACATTTTACCAGCAGCTCATATGTATTAATCCGGAGATATACTTGTTACAACACATGCATCAGAACGGACAATAGGAGGGTCAGCTTTATTTATTAAGGACAATATTAATCATCATGAAGAACTTAAAATAGAAAAAGAATCCATGCAAGTAACCACCGTGTCGGTTAACTTTGGTTATCACAACACCTTTAATATATCTGCAATATATTGTTCCTCGCGGTATAACCTTAGAAAAGAAAACTTTATTAACTTGTTCCAGAGATTAGGAAGTAACTTCACTATCGGAGGTAACTTTAATGCCAAAAATACCTTTTGGGGTTAAAGATTAACCTCTCAAAAAGGCAAAGAATTACTTGCAGCTGGTCAATACTCAAACTGTGAATTTTACTCAGGGAAGAAACCAACGTACTGGCTATCTGATTCTAACAAAATTGCAGACCTTATAGATTTCTACATCACTAAAGGCATATCGGAACGCTACATCTTCTTAGAAAATGACAAAAATCTAATATCTGATCATTCTCCTGTTATTATGACGGTTAGTGAAAATGTTATAGAAAAAATAAATTCACCTCAGCTCACAAATAACAAAACAAATTGGGAACTGTTTAAGCAGTAAGTAGAGGAAAGAATAGAACTTCAAGTGCCAATCAAAAGTGAAAATGAAATTGAAGAGGAACTAGACAAGCTCCTTGATGTCATACATTGGTCCGCTTGCGAATGCACTCCCAAATTATCATTGAAAGAAAACTTCGTTATTTACCCAATAGAAGTAAGAAAACTAGTGCAGGAAAAACGAAAAGCCCGAAAGATAATACCACCTTAAACAACTTATGCTTCAAACTTAAGGCACTTATGAAAGCGGTGCAAAATACCTTTGTTCTCTAGTTCCAACTAAAGATACCGAATAATCCCTCTGGAAAGCAACAAAAGGGTTGAAACAACCAAAAACCTCCCAATCAAAACAAACAATGTAAAATGGCTAGAAGTGCGAAAGACAAGGCTAACCTATTTGCTGAACGTCTTGAAAAAATATTTCATCCTCTAAGTCGTCAGACCAGTTAAGAAAACACTACTGATACGCATAGCACATCTGACTTCGAAGATATCAGCCCTGTAACATTGAAAGAACTAAAAGCTGAAATTAAGAACTTAAAATCAAATAAAGCTCTTGGTTACGATTTGATAACTGGGCAAATAATGGAGGAACTGCCTGAAAAAGGCACCCATAAATTATTGCATATACTCAATGCGATACTCAGAAAAAAATATGTACCAATGCAGTGAGAAGTAGCAGATCATCAGTTTGGTTTCAGAGAATAGCACTCAACTATAAAGCAGGTGCATAGGCTTACAGATGTCATTAGACCTGTTAATACATTAGATAGAAAACAGGTTTGCTCTAGTATCTTCTTAGATATGGTGCAGGCCTTCGATAAGCTGTGGCATTTGCAGATGATACTGCAGTTCTCTCAGTAGGAGACACTATCAAACAATCTACAACGAAACTTCAAGAAGCATGTGACAAAATGAATCGAAATCCACGCATGTGAATTTTACTTATCATAAAATCAGCTACAAACCTCCAATCATTAACGGTCAGCAGATTCCGTATGCAAATAAGGCTAAATATCTAGGAATGACTTGAGATACCAGATTCAGGTGGAAAGAGCATGTTAAAAAGCAAAAAGATGAACTTAATATCAAATATCGAAAAATGAATTGGCTGCATATTGACAATTCCAAGTTTTTTCCCGAAAACTCGGAATTGTCAACTGAAAATAAATTGCTATTATATACAGAGGTGTTACAACCTGTATGGACTTACGGATTACAGCTTTGGGGCAGCACAAAGAAAACCAACACTAAAATAATACAAACTTTTCAAAACAAAGTGCTTCGAGGTGTAGTTTACGCTCCGTGGTACATTAGGAATAATGACCTCCAAAGGGACCTAAATATCCAAACGGTTGAAGAAGAAACAAAAAAACTTGCCATAATTCATGGACAACGTATTTATCAACACGTAAACGAAGAACTTCGGGAATGTTGGACACTTTACATAATTTAATGGATTAAGGACATCAGTGCAAAGTCTATTACAGTAAATTACCTATAAAAGGGTCTCTTCGCATTCATAAGTGACTAAATTAAGAAAGAAAAATTACTAGGTGAATTGAAAAAAAAAACATATTTATGACACAAATGTTGGCACAAACAAATTACTTCAAAATTTGAACTGTAATCAATGTCATCATAGATGATTTTGCTAAAATAAAAGCTCGGCTGATTAACTTTTGGCAATAATTGATTAGCAAGTTTTCAAAGAGTCTGATCGGTTTAATTTATTTTGCTTATGAAAATAAAGTTTTCCTAAAATTAGATTCCTCGTTAAAAAATCGTAATTTAAACCTATTTTTCACCGCCCAGGTGGCGCAGTGGTTGAAAAAGGATTTTTCACAATCGATCGTTTGGGCGGTGTGATCGGTGGTGTGGATATGCACATTTGGATATCCTGTTAAGTTTAGAATCCATGGGCCGTCCCATCGTCCATGGTTCTACATAAATCGGATCTATAGCGTTACATATAGTGGTATCACAACGGACCATTACCGGTTTTAGTTTGCGATAGCAGCCACCCAACAATAAAACCCTATCTCCGGGATAATGTGGAACTGGTTTTATATATGGGGCACCATTTTCAAAAAGTGCATCGCGCTTTGAATATTGGTTAAAACTTTCGATGAGGCTTTTCATAATGTCAAAATTTAGAATAAATATTGTGATCGCCAAACATTGATATAGTGTTTTTTTACAGTTCGAAATTGTATAACACATTCACAATAAATCTATTTTCCAAACTATTTATTTCCAACACTCAATTTCTCTGTAAAAGGAGTTTAGAAAATTAGATGAGTACTTTATAAATTTATGATTATAGATTTCAATGATATCATGCGGCGTGAAACCACATGTTATGCATTTCAGCTACAAAAAACAAATTCCAAACAGATTGCAGCAATTTAATTTATTAAATATTAACACAATCCAGCAAATAAAAACGAAAATAAATGTTCAAAACCAACATTTTTACCAAACCCATTGAATTTCAATTTATTTTCATAAAATTTTTGATTTATTTGGATTTAAATAAATTTTTATTTTTTTATAAATATTTATTTACATCGTGTAATAAATTATTTAAAATTTAATTAAATTTTATTTTTGTATTTTGTCTTATAGAGGATAACCCAAATATAATCAAATTTTATAGTTTGGTAAAATGTAGATTTATACTCGTACCTATATGTTGATTGTGTACAGGTGTATGTTATAAATAAAATATTTGAATACAACTTGATATGACAAAAATAAATCATTTCAACAACTATCTGTGCTATAATAAAAATAGTTTTTTTTTATTCGAATAAAGCTCACTCGGAAGCTTTTTTTTCGATATATTAAATTTTTAGTTTTAATTTTGAAGAAAATGAAACGAGGTGCATAAATATGTACCATGTATGCATACAAGAAACCTCATAATGTCTGAATGCACCCCTACACATGTATATATTCAAATAGTTTGTAGACGAAAGTTAAAACGAAAATGCCAAGTACTAAAAACTAAAACTCAAACCGAACAAACTTTTAATTTGATTGTTTTTTGTTTTATTTTATTTCAAATTATAATATTATTATTTTGTTTTTAATTACCTGTAATATGGTGTAATGTGAAAAATCAGGAAAAGGACATCAGCAGAAGAACAAATGTACTTATACAACTACATGTTGTCTCCAAAATGCTTTTGAATAAATAAAGTATGTTTTGTATGAAACCAACACCAACACCAGCACAAGACAAACACAAGAGCGCCACAAACTAAGAAAAAGGAAAGAGGATGTAAATAAAATTTTCATTTTCGGTTTCATGTTCATTCTATAAAACGACTATAAATTCGTTTGGGTAGTATATAGTTTAGTATAAAGTTATTCGAGAATGCCAAAAAAAAATATTTAAAAATTTAGACGAAAACTTTATTATGTAAATATATAAGACTAAGATGATAAAAGAATTGAATTGAGTCGAGATGCCATGATTAAGGGTGTAATCATATCATTAAAAATTTAATGGGTCACACAACATTTTTATGGTTAAAGTTGTATTTAGATTCTTCTTGACCTGTTATATAATAAATTATCGAGAAAGGTATGTATAGAAAAAAGGTTATGAAAGGAGTAGAGGATATAAAACATGTTATAAGTAAATGTTGAGGTTTTTATAACATCATCATCCGTATCATAAACTCAAATATATTGCCCAATAAAATGACCAGGGTTGTAACTTTATATAACTTGGATATGGTAATTTTTGTGAAGAACGTGTGTATTGAAAAAATAAATACTACAACAAATGTTACAAAACGAAGGAACAGAATGAAACGGATAATTTAACAAGACCAACTGTTATAAAGTATCAGTTGAGTAGAATAATTGAGAGAATCGTCTACTAGCAAAGGCACGCACTATTTCGTATATAAAATGAGATGGTTTAACCTCATTGGAAAGGAATATTTAAGACTTTGCGATTTTTCTGAACCTTTTATAAATAATAATTTAGGTTCATTTTATCAAAACCATGTTATTAATTTCGTGCTTAAAAGTCCTTTTAAACAAAACTCAGCTTGTTGGTTATTTTGTCTAACAACGCCTTAGAATTGGACTACCTTGGTGCGCTCACGAAACGCAAAGCGATAATTAAAGGTCAACCATCCAAAATGGCCAACTATATTAGCACAAAAAGTCGAAACTGTGATTACAATGAGTTAAAATCGGATTGTCC
Organism: Tipula lateralis; assembly: GCA_963932295.1. Classification (NCBI taxonomy): domain Eukaryota; kingdom Metazoa; phylum Arthropoda; class Insecta; order Diptera; family Tipulidae; genus Tipula; species Tipula lateralis. Next base: position 12,762,831 of record OZ010737.1, read on the forward strand.
AAAATAAATAACTATACAGTCAGAGAGTTGTAACTGGAAATAAACTGTTCCAATTAAAACCCGATGTTGAGACTCAGCAACTTGCTGTGGATTTCGACGAACAAAATTTTCTTCTAGTATCGAAAATCAGATGTTAATTCGTGCGGTAGACCTCCAAACATATATCAAACCTGAAAGGTTCGCTGATCAATCCATGTCTGCCAAGATTGACATTGCCTTTCTTTGAGGGGCAGTCTCAGCAATTGCAAACATTTAATGATAATTTTATTTCCACCGCTCATGAAAATACAACACTGTCTCCCGTTCAGAAAGTCGTGTACTTGTTATGACAATTACTTTGGACCGGCAAACAACGATTACTTGGACCGGCCTACATAACTTTAAAACACCTTTAAAGAAAATGATAGTGGAGAGTTATATAAAAGGTTTTCTATCCCAACCTAAAATTAATTCCACACCAACATCTAGGTTCTGAAGCATCTGAGCATGATTCTTGGATCATTTATATAGACGGAGAGAGAAAAATTGAAGGAGGAATACAAACGTTTATGGAAGTATGAAACTTCAGAAACGGATTATCCAACTATAGTCCAGTTTTAGTCTTTTCTATCTTAAAGAATGGAAGCCTTAGGGAATTCTAGTTTCACACGAGGTTATATCTCACACCAGACTAGTAGTTTTTTACGTAGAATATGAATTGCATTGTGCTAATGAGTGTCATAAGCTTTACACTGGTAACAAATTTCGCAATTTGAATGTAGATAGACGATGAGAATTAATGAAAAGCCAAAACCGTTGTTACAATTTTTTTGTCGGAAGATCATATTGGTACTAATTCAAATATACACGATGCAACAAATGTTCAAAATGCAACAAAAGGTACAATACGTTGCTCCATTTACCTACTGATGGTAACAGGACCAGAATCAGAACCCGAAACTTCAAGTGATGATTGCTTCAAATTCAAATCCAAAAAGGAGAGTGGTTTGCAGCCTTCCTACAGCAAAAATTGAAATTGAAACCAATTTGATAATTGAATAAAATGTCGTCTGCGCTGAATTGTCACATTCATTTATAACCGAGTCTTGTCTTGTTTATTTTGGAATTCGCAGAACAAAGGTTCATATAATAATTGATACCTTAAATAGTTTCAAGGACAGGCTTATCGAAAGTATTATCATATTTAAGAATTAGATAATGTATTGACCATGAATATAGTTTTTCTAGGCAAGTTTAGATCATACCAGTAAGATGAACCGGTCGCACGCTGCTTAAGGCTTTTCGAACACCATAACACGTACATAATTGGAATGGGACCTACTAGGATATAGGCAAGTCGAAAGACCAGGGCACTGCTGGCTGAAGCGAAAGAATTCGGTCAAACATGGGAAGAGCTGAAAGCATTAGCCCAAAATATTTAGATGGTCAAGTTTAGTGGACCGCCTAGGCTTCTTAACTGGAGATAAAGGAAAAAATGTATGAATATGCTTTAATGCTTAAAATCTGAAAACACTTTAATAGATAAGGGAACAAAAACAAATAAAACTAAAGAGACTTCTACATGTAACCATATATTAAGGTTGTAATAAAGTTATGAGATGGAATTAAGATCTTGAATTAGGACAACTACTCCATATTAGGTTTCCAGCGACACTTAACAGTGTGAGGTAGAAGAACAAACCAATCAGACATTGCAACCGAAATCAGAAAGCGCAAATGGAGATGAACCGGTCACTCACTAATAAAGACCCCTCAATGATGTTATACGAATATAATTGGAATGGAATCCACAAGGAAATGGGGAAGATAAAAGGCCAACAAGAATCCTGGAAGAATTCAGTCAAACATTGTAAGAGCTGAAAACAATAGTCCAAAATATTTAGATAGTCCAGTTTAGTGGACCTCCTATGCTTCTAATTTAGAAATAGAAGGAAGAAATATATAAATCAACAACAATGGTTAAAGTCTAAAAACACTTTAATATTTTCGTGCAAGGAAACGACATTAAAAAAAACTAATGAAATCTACTAGTGCCTAAAATTAGAACAACTACCCATAAGTCAACAAACCCCAGGGTTAGGTTTCCAACACTTAACCGACACTTAACAGTGTGAGTTCTAAAGATTTAATCTATTTAACATTTAAATCGCAAATTAAGTGAGTTCTCTTCTTTTTATTCTGTCTTCTTAAATTTACACGAATTAGTTTATAACATATATAGATAAGAACACATATTATACAAGAACAACAACAAACAAATTTTAATTAAAACTTTATATTTAGATAACAGATCAACATATATCGATATTAAAACCATAAATTATCAGGCAACTCACATAACTCTATCTAATTTATAGTTTCAATGAACTTACACTCTTATACTACAATAGTTATATATTGGTATAATGTTAACAGTGTATAGGTAGTCGTCTGTGACATGGAAAGGTTACACTATACTATACCATCATTGTGATACTGTAAAACTATAAATTTCCTGTCATTAAAATTTATACACAAAAAAACCTCCGAACACAATCATAAATTTTAATCGAATTTAAAAATCAATTGATTATTGAACTATAAACTAATTATCGATTAAACAAATTAACAATTATTTATTATACTGTATACCATAAATTATTTTTGTTGATTGTAAAACTGTGTATTATAATAATGGGAGGAATAATTACCAATAAACAAATTAAACGGGTTAATCGAAAGTAAAAAAAAAAAAAAAATCCGGAAGTATTTTTTTTTTCACCATCACCAGATGTTGAGTGTATTTCCTTTCATTTTCCCAAACTAATATTTTTGTTTTTATTTATTACCAATAAATAATATTAATAAAAAAATTAAAAACATATTTGTACGTTTGTCACAATATCCTTTCGATTTTTAATGGTACGCGAGATTATCATCATATCTCGTATATAGACAGCGACACACGCCATAATTATTATGTTTAGACAACTGGCATTAAAATTACATTGAAATACAAAAATTATCATAAAATATCATGGTATAATGGATATTAATTAATTGGGGTTGGCAAATAATAAGACTTTCTGTTTGTTTATGGGGTTACTGGTGAGATACAAATTTCCTCCCAACTATATGTTAATAACAATCAATCATATGGATACGTGAAATTGATATTATAGAGTAAATACAAAATATATTTGTTTTGATATAATGTATCGAAAGTGGACTGAACATCTGCCCAAAATATGTCGGTTGAATTTTGAATCGACCGTCGAGATAAATTATGAGAAGATTTAGTTGACTGTATATTATATTACACTATATACGTGCGAACGATTCATGATGCTCCATGACTAATACAAAAATTTGTTTTAGCACCCTTTTCAACTTGAATTTCGATGAACAGCATTAATTAATCCTTTCCAAGTAGCAAAAAGAACAAGCTGCCAGCTTTTGTTTAACGAAACAAAATTATTATTCAAAACGTATTTTGTTTCAGTTCCGGTATTCGTGTCTTTAAAAGATATCAAGATCACCTGCAAAACATAAAACAAAATAACATAAATCTCAGAACCTTAAATAATTTTATCGTACTCCTTTACATTTCAACTTCAGATTCTTTTGAAAACCGATTGTAATCCTATAATCTCCCACAAAACATTCTTTTGTCATTTAAAATATTCTTTCAGTTTAATTTTTGAAAATATTAAAAAATAATTTTGTCAATTATTTTGATCGTACAAGCAACAAAAAACAGATTTTGCAACAAAAGAAATCAAAACAAAAAAAAATTTATTTTACGTTAAAGGATTTTCATCTAGAACTACAACAAAAGCAATTGTGTTTTTAGAACAGATGTCTTATAACAATAATAGTATAGTATAACAACAATAGTTATATCCTATTTGGATCGTTCAGTAAAAAAAAGAAGGCATAATTCTATATTTAATGTTTATACATGTCCAAGCCCATTTAAATAATCCGTTTAATCCTTTTTCTTTAGATTGGCACAAAATACATAAATACTCTCATAGTGCACAATACAACATATAGAGATAGATTTAATGTTTATTATGATGAATGAATGCTTGTTGATATTGATGTTTTGTTTTCATTCAGTTAATGGACTGCATTTGGTGAATGGGATAACATATTTATTTATTTTTATACATACGTTATGCTTACTTAGGGTGCACTTTGTTTATAATATTGATGATTAAAATAATTGCGGAGATATAAGTTCGTTAAGTAATTGGTTCGAAAACCGTGCGACCAATACTTTAGACTTTAGTTTACCAACATGTTCGCAAAAAGGTACTAAGATTGATTCGGACAGCCAAGAGTAGTTTTTTCCAGGATCCTTCTCGTCCGCTCAAGGTTTTTGGAGTGATGACCATAATTTAGGATAAGGAGGTGTCCAAATAATGGCATGAATTTCAAAGTTGTTAATATAAATGCTTATTTTTTTGGCTTATTTTTATATCTGAAGAGCGTTCTAATCCATTGATATATAAAATTGGCGAAACGAATTTTTCCCACAGTCTCAAAATATTTATTAAACATTTTTAATTTTAACTTAACGCTCTCTTCCTTTTCCGAGCAATAGAAACTCAGTAAAATATTTCCAATTCCAAAAATTAGCACTTAAATAGAATAGATTAGAATAAAATAGAATTTAATGGAGCCTTTCCATGGGAAAAAATTGACTGACAGTCAAAAAAGACGAAAAGAGAAAATAATTATAAAACTTCAACTAAAAGACAAAGACAAGGTTATTGTTTATTTATTTATTCATAGCAGAATTTTGACCACTATTTAAGAAACCATAACCAAAAAAATGATTAATTATTCATTCTTTGAGTTTTCTTGATTGTGAATTAAAATTTAGTATTAAATGCTAAACAAATATGATTTTTATTTCAATTCAATTATAATTTTACCTAAATAATATATGGACTATTTGACCCTTGACTATAAAATTGTAGCAGAAATAATAATGATTGCTAAGCCTAATAAACCCTTAAATGACAAAACATCATACAGGCCAATCTCTTTATTAACAACCACATCAAAAATTTTCGAAAGATTTTTTCTGAAGAGACTTAAGCCAATTATAGAAACTAGAAAACTTATACCACCACATCAATTTGGGTTTCGAGAAGGCCACTCAACAATAGAACAGGTACATAGAACCACTGATACGATTGAAGAGGCGTTGGAAGAGAAGAAGGAATGTTCGGCAGTATTCCTAGACGTAGCCCAAGCATTTGATAAGGTTTGACACCATGGCCTGGAATTTAAGCTTCAACGAGATCTACCAAAACAACATTTTGAATTGCTTAAGTCATACATAAATGACCGTTATTTTCGAGTGAGACAAGAAGAGGAGTACTCAAAACTAAAGAAAATATTGGCAGGAATCCCACAAGGTAGTGTGCTTGGCCCTGTGTTATACCTTCTGTATACAAATGATTTACCAAATAAAGCAGAAGCCAATATGGACAGCAGAATATGGACATTTGCTGATGACACTGCAATTATGATCACTGATATTAGTATTTTCGAGTCAACACGGAAACTACAAAATGCTGTTAATACAGTAAACACTTGGACAAAAACTTGGAGAATAATGCTAAACGAATCAAAATCAACACACATCAACTTCACCAACAAGAAAGTATAATACATCCCGATTAGACTGAATTCTCAACAAAATCCTTACTCTGACAATGCATGACACTAGACACTAAGCTTAGGTGGAAAGCGCATGTTAAAAAGAAAAGACAAGAATTGAATTTTAAATTTAGAAAAATGCAGTGGCTTATTGGAAGAAACTCTGAGCTGACAAACGCTCTGAGCTTAAACCTATCTGAACATACGGCATTCAACTTTGGGGCTGTGCAAAGAAAACTACAGTTAAGACCATACAAACATTTCAAAACAAAGTACTACGTAACATTGTCAATGCTCCATGGTATATTAGAAATGACAACCTTCATCGAGACCTTAACATAGAATACGTCAGTGGTGAAATATTTAAGTTTGCAATGAGTCATGTACTGCGACTGCAGCAACAAGACAACGAGAAGCTGCGGAACCTACTGGATCACATCAATGGACCAAAGCGCCTAATAAGAACAAAGCCTTTAAAATTAGTGGTTCCCTGAATTACTGAAATCAAAGGACTGGACAAAATAGGACGAACCAATTTTTCTCATCCCATAAGATGCTACACCGCTTCAAAATACAAAACATTTACTAGATAATCACTGAGATTAGTTGTAATACTATACAGAAATACAGATGTCTTAAACAAAAAAAAAAAAAGAATAATAATTCCTTGTCTAACGTATAGAATTTTATGTAGAAGGCTGAGTGTAGCTGCAATAAAAAGTATTCAATTTTATATTTTTTATGGCAGTCACACTACCACAAACACAAATATTTTTCCAGTCAAGTTTGACTGAGATAGCTTTCTGTTTCACTTACACTACTATAAAATCTATATTATCGTCCCATTTTAATATTTATTGACAGTCAATTTTTCTCATGGAATAGGGCCTTAAGTCTTGTTGGTATGAAAGGTTCCATTTCCAAAGCTTTTGAGATAAAAGTAAACACTCAATTAAAGTTTCAGTTAACTCAGTAAATTTCAATCTGGGTTAAATAGTTCCATGCTCTGACTACTGCGTTATATTGAACATCAGCGATAATATTCGGCATGGTATGGAAAACTGGAAACTGACTTCCCCCACCCACAATGTAAGATTTTTCAAAGGCATTTGATTCTATAAATCACCAAATTCTTATCACACTCTAACGTTATTACAGAATTCAAATTTTTCCTTTCTGCTGCTAGATTATTTGTTCCTCAAGGTTCTATACTTGGCCCTTTATTATTTTCGCTGGTTAACTAGGATTTATACCGCATATATAATTGGTTGGTCTCCAATGGCCACGTCTTTAATTCACGTAAGTCGCGATCTATTATTATTCACAACAAATTGTTTTATTTTCCTTACCTTAATGGGTCGTCACTCAATCCTGATTGATTGATGATTTGATTGATAGGACTGTAGGACCAAGCGCTAGGCAAGATTCCCGGATAACGCCGGGCCTATTCCTACAGCCGTTTACATAAAACAATAGGTAAGGATAGGAAGGTATGTTAGTAAGGAAAGAACGACCCGGTTACAGACACCTGGCAAATCGTTACTAAACTACTGTTAATAGACAATCACAAGACAATCACAATTCTTATCTACTAATCTGCAATCGCCAATCAGCATTCTCCAGTCCGCAACACCTATCTGCTCTGCTGTATTTTGATTATAATTAAAACTAAATCCTCTAAAAAGTTTATTAGTTTGTCGCTCAGAAATCTGTAACTTAATTTATTATTTAATTTTACTATATATTTAAACTCCAGGCACACCTAACTTATGGCTTAGAAATCTGAAACAATTAATTAAATTAATATTGGTATAATAAATCAAGTACCAGCCAACCATTACGACAATGTTACCATAATTGTGGAACATGTTCATCAGAGAATCAAAATAGACATCTGAAAACATTCCAAAAATATGCAGCAATTATGCAAATTAAATCACACCACTGAATGTTGTAAGAAAATGAAAGTTAGTCACAGAAACGACTAAAGTGACAATCCGCAGCAGAACCATTTTCCTATTACATAATTAATAAAATAATATTATTTATTAGTTAAATCTATATCATTTTCACATTTACGATCTAATACTGTTAGATAGGTAAGAACATTTCTTGGATAGGTTTGGGTAGAACATTTCTAATTTCATGATATGTATTTGTGTTACCTCAACAGTTCAAACTAAGTATTTAGATGAAATAGCCTGGGATCTTCTCATCATATGCTGTATGTAAAGTTGCGTCCCTATATTTCTAGATCCATCACCATCTATTGCATGGGGCATAGTATTTTTTTTATTTTATGACCCATAGCATTTCATATACATATGTACA